>JANAVB010041619.1:12564714-13164714 GCA_029216955.1 Iris pallida | reverse complement strand
GTTGTAGTGCCCCGACCCGTAAAGTCAATCGGAGGAATCGAAATACCGACGGCGTTGGAACTTAGCCTTACAACGGCTCCTCGAAGGCTCGCTCGTCCGAGGCGACTCCTCGCACAGGTGGGGTAGTTTCGGTGAACTTGCCTCATCTTAGCCTTCACATAATAACTCGCAATATTTTTAACTTGCACTGGTAGGCTAATCTAAAAGCTACACACCAACATAGCTAAGGGAATAATATCCCGTCGGGTCGGAATGTATTAGAACATGGAAAATGGTCCCACGGTCAACATAGAAGTCGGCTCAGCGTGCTTTCAAATGACACTCGATCCTTCGTTCTCATGGCTTGGGAGAAGGAAGTTGGCTCAAGTTGCAAAGTTGCCCTGACACTCAAAGTAGCCTAAGCCTTAGGCATCGCCTGCGTGAATGCTTGGTAAAGCATGTACGGTCCCGTCGATTTGTCCCGACACTCGAATTAGCCTAAGTCATAGGCATCGTCCGCATGAATGCATAACAAAGCATGCACGGTCCTGTCCCGCAAGGCTTGGCATAGCCTTCACACGTCCCGCAAGTTAAGTCGTCTCGTACGGCTCGTTGGCTTAAGTCTAGGCACCCGAAAAGTTGGTTGTCCAAGTCGACCCCGTGCCTAGCACGTTCCCTCGATACGAAGCTCGACGTAGCCTTTGCTCGTTGAGTCATTGCCCGAATAAGTTAGACAAGAGTTGTGCTGGACTATCGAAGCCATTTCTAGCATTGTCCCGCTCTAGCTACGGTTGTCAAGTCGCGTAGCCCCCTGAGAACAAGGCTCGTCGTATAAGTATATGACTTGAGTGTTAGCGTCACCTATAGAACCAGGCCTGTCTAAGGCACGAGCTACGGTCGGTTTAGTGAAAAGCTTGCCACGAATAAAGGAAGTCCATGCGACTTATTGTCGCCGAGATCGGTCCCGCTACTTGGGTGTTTCGCTAAGTCATGATATGTCCCGCACACGAGATCGGTCCCCTGGGTTGGGAGTCTCGCTAAGTCTTTATATGTCCCGCACACGAGATCGGTCCCGCGTCTTGGGAGTCTCGTTAAGTCTCGATAGAAAGAAGGAATGCATGGTCATGTTAAGAAAGGACTGGATAGACTGGATAGATCGAGTATGCATGGTTATTGGATAACTTATCGACAAGGTGTAGTCTTCTCGAGTGATCACCGGGGCGCCGGGATCATTCGGCCCGGAGAAAGCGAGTGTGGCTCAAAGTAGGAAACTGGATGACCGCATGGGAGAGTTCGACCCCACCGGGCTAGCTAATCGTGTTGGTACAGGCCGATATCCCATGAGCCATGTCCAAGATAGCTTAAAATTGCTAGTGACCTCCTCATGTAGATGTGTCGGCAGATAGCGGCACACCGCGTGTATGCCTTTGGATTGGGTTTAGAACTGAAATCATGTCTAGCCGGTAACACAATGTCTGGGAGACGATGCGATCGAGCAAAGCCTTAGAACGCGTCACGCTTAGTTGGTCGTGACTTCGAATGTCCCGAATGAGATATCGTTCGGACAACTTACGAATAGGCAACGCGAGTTAGAAAACGATATCGAAATGATTCGAAACGATGAATAAAAATGAATGGTCTTGATCGAGAAAACTTAGAGGATCGCACGTACGATATCGGATTGATGCAAATGAAATATGACTTGAGTTTCGAACAACGATCTTGAAACGAGCTTGAGGAATAGCGATTGAACTTAATCTTGAATATCGAGAAGATTTTGGAATATCCAACTCGGACTACAGCATCAATGCACGACTCAAAATTGGTTACAGAGGAAGATCGTCAGGTTACGCATATCGTCGATGGTATTGAGGCGTATCAAAGATCGATATGCGATAACTCGGGGGTACTCTGACTCGGCGAATGACGATCGTGCAAATGTCATTGTTTCGACGGATGCTATACTCGGGAAATTGAAATGTGTCGAAGAAAAGATAAAACTTGGTTCGAGGATTTTCTAGTTGAATGAATGACGGTCGAACTATTGAGCTTGGATTGGATGAAAAATGAAAATGGTTGGATTTGCTTCGTCGATAACCACAACTTCGATATTCTTGTCTTATGCGAGCGCAACTCTAGCCTCGTACATGCGTCGCGCCGATTAGGACGATCACTTCGCGTGAGCGCTGGTATGGTGATTCATACAGCGGGAGTGATTGAACTGGGATGGCGTGGCAATCTGATTGCTTCGACTTGTGGTTTGACGCGAAGGTGACTCGAGAATGAATTGTGTACTTGAAGAATTGAACTTGAGGATTGCGTAGGTCCAATCCGCGTATCGAGAATGAACGAGTCTAGACTCAAACATGAGTTACGCCCCGATGAGAATGATTATTCCGCGGGTGCGTTGCATGGTGATTCATGAACCACCGTGGATAATCGGACTCATGTGAGATTGGGGCACAACGTATTGTCGAGCTAGATGACCTAGTGATCGAATACATGAATTGGTTAGAATTGGTGATTTGAATGGATTCGAATATGCGCAACGAATATACGGATGCGAATAGGCGATCATGCTCGATGATTAGAAATCTGAGTGATGCGAGCTTGGGTAGAAAATCCCGTACTACCGACTTTGGTTTGACCCTAGGATTGGGGTCAGTGTTGGCATTATTATTGGGGAACTATCATTCCAATCCTGACATTGACTTGGCCTCGCAAAGATTGGCCTAGCGATTAGGCGAGACGCCCTGTTGCAAGAGTTATCAATCGAAGAATTGATCTTGAGGATTGGTATGAATGGATAGTGTGAATCACGAATGTAGGAAACCCTGCTCACGAGATTCGGCTGACATGCATATATTTCAGGGATGCTTGAGTATGTGCACGATGCGACTCGAGTGAGAATGACAAATTCTTTATCATGTGGCTTGGCTGAATGCATGTATTTTGGGGACGCCTGGAATGCGTGCTCGATCCAGCCAAGTGATACAATGAGTTTAAGAAAGACTTGAAAAATGGGAGTGTGTCGAGATCTTGAAATTATGTTAACGAAAGGATTGATAGTAGTGAGAGCGTGGCTCGGAATTGAGGAAACGCGTAGGCGAAATGTGTACGATAAAGTCCTGGCCATAGAAATGGTAGGATGGCTTGCCTCCAGAAAAGTCTCGAGGACGAGACTTGTTCTGAGTGGTGTATGTTGTAGTGCCCCGACCCGCGAAGTCAATCGGAGGAATCGAAACGCCGACGACTTTGGAACTTAGCCTTGCAACGGCTGCTCGAAGGCTCGCTCGTCCGAGGCGACTCCTCGCACAGGTAGGGTAGTTTCGGTGAAATTGCCTCATCTTAGCCTTCACATAATAACTCGCAATGTTTTCAACTTGCACTGGTAGGCTAATCTAAAAGCTACGCACCAACATAGCTAAGGGAATAATCCCGTCGGGTCGGAATGTCTTAGAACATGGAAAATGGTCCCACGGTCAACATAGAAGTCGGCTCAGCGTTCTTTCAAATGACACTCGATCCTTCGTTCCCGTGACTTGGAAGAAGGAAGTTGGCTCAAGTTGCTAAGTTGCCCTGACACTCAAAGTAGCCTAAGCCTTAGGCGTCGCCTGCGTGAATGCTTGGTAAAGCATGCACGGTCCCGTCGATTTGTCCCGACACTCGAATTAGCCTAAGTCATAGGCGTCGCCCGTATGAATGCCTAACAAAGCATGCACGGTCCTGTCCCGCAAGGCTTGGCATAGCCTTCGCACGTCCCGCAAGTTAAGTCGTCTCGTACGGCTCGTTGGCTTAAGTCTAGGCACCCGAAAAGTTGGTTGTCCAAGTCGACCCCGTGCCTAGCACGTTCCCTCGATGCGAAGCTCGGCGTAGCCTTTGCTCGTCGAGTCGTTGCCCGAATAAGTTAGACAAGAGTTGTGCTGGGCTATCGAAGCCATTTCTAGCACTGTCCCGCTCTAGCTGCGGTTGTCAAGTTACGTAGCCCCTTGAGAACAAGGCTCGTCGTATAAGTATATGACTTGAGCGTTAGCGTCGCCTATAGAACCAGGCCTGTCTAAGGCATGAGCTACGGTCGGTTTAGTGAAAAGCTTGCCACGAACAAAGGAAGTCCATGCGACTTGTTGTCGCCGAGATCGGTCCCGCTACTTGGGAGTCTCGCTAAGTCATGATATATCCCGCACACGAGATCGGTCCCCTGGATTTGGAGTCTCGCTAAGTCTTGATATGTCCCGCACACGAGATCGGTCCCGCGGCTTGGGAGTCTCGTTAAGTCTCGATAGAAAGAAGGAATGCATGGTCATGTTAAGAAAGGACTGGATAGATTGGATAGATCGAGTATGCGTGGTCATTGGACAACTTGTCGACAAGGTGTAGTCTTCTCGAGTGATCACCGGGGCACCGGGGTCATTCGGCCCGGAGAAAGTGAGTGTGGCTCAAAGTAGGATGTTGGATGACCGCATGGGAGAGTTCGACCCCACCGGGCTAGCTACCCGTGTTGGTATAGGTCGATATCCCACGAGCCATGTCCAAGATAGCTTGAAATTGCTAGTGACCTCCTCATGTAGATGTGTCGGCAGATAGCGGCACACCGCGTGTATGCCTTTGGATTGGGTTTAGAACTGGAATCATGTCTAGCCGGTAACACAATGTCTGGGCCTAAGATTGGGCTGCAGCATAGGCACCGTGCTTAGCACGATACTTGGCGTCGGGATGTCCATCAGATCGATACTAGGTTTGGCAAGTCTTGTTTAAGTTGGTTCATGAGTCGAATAAAAAGACCGCTAGGCGGTAGCATGGATAAAGTCTTGATAAGTTGCGAGGCGCGGCCTCAATCTTGAAGCATGTACAAGTCTAAGCAGATCTTAAGGCACGAATCAAGCCTAGCAGCACGGCCTGCACGAGTCGTCCCATTGCCGTCCTTGGCACTTGAATCGTTGGCACGAGGATTGGTCTAGAGGTGCTTGAGTTTAAACAAAGGTCTTGGCACGGCCGAGTTCGCGTAAGTTGTTCCTCGGCATAGCATTGTCTTGAATATGTCTAAGTTGCGAATAGAATGTGGCACGACCCTGCCGTCCCGAGTTGAAGTTTTGTCAAGTACCTAGGCGATAAGCCACTGCCTTGATCGAAATACACGTTGGTATCGTAGCATGACCATGTCGTTGCACGTCGAGTTGGTTAGACGTCAAGTCTTAAAACTGATCCTAAGGCAAGACTAGAAAGACAATCGAAATGGACTTAAGCTGCACAAAGTAAATGAACGTGTCGGTTTTGTATGGGTGGGTGAGAAGCTCACTCCACCAGTACAGTTGAGTACTGACACCCACACAGTGTTCATGTGCAGGCACAGGTAGAAGCTCGTGGCACGGAGCTCGCTTGGATGCGTCGAGGCACGGAGTTCCTTGGCGATTCGAAGCGTGCGGCCGTGTTGATTGAAGACTTATACAGGACATAATGTATGGACATCACCTTCCGAAGCTTCCGCTGGCTCAAGCAATTATAATCGAGAGATGAGAGACAGGCAGAGTGATTTGTAATCGAGAGAAAAGTGAGCACGAGAGACTTGTAATTTGGCCTTGTGCCCACAAATGTAATCTTGTATTCAATATCAATAAAAGAGTTTCTTTTGAACGACTTGTGTTCATGTGTTCTTGTTTCAAATTTTTGCTGCATATTCAATGTATCTGCTTGGAACTTCTGTGCGACGACCCCGTCGCCACCGCTGTAATCGGCTGTTATGGAACCTGCCTTGCACGAGCGCAATCTAGGCTCGTGCGGCATCACGCCTTAGCGAGGACGATCGCTCCTACGGGAGCGGGGCATGACAGCGCCTCCCTCCTCCGCACCGCCCGCACCCCCCTCCGGCTATGCACCCACCCGCGCGGCCCCCCTCGACTGCTGCTGCTGCTGATCGCTGCTGCGAAACTCCCCCCAAATTCGGTTGACGTCGCTGGAGAGAGAGGGGGGCTGGGAAGAGAGAAGGGAAGGGAGAGAATGTGAGAGGGGTAATTGTGTCATTTTATATTTATGTTTAACACCGTTAGGAGGAGGGTACTAACTTGATGCCTATCAAAGTTGAGGGTATCAAGTTGAAAAACTCCAATAGTTGAGGGTATCAAGTTATAATTTAGCCTTAAATTTTTGAACTACCTATTCCCAACCTAACCAAACATGGGTATGAGAATGTTGAATTCCTTTTCCATGGATAAGGAATTGAAAACCTATTCCTGAGAATACAAAAACTTCATCCAAACGAGCCCCTAGTGCTGGGGCTGATACTGGGAGGAGCTGCTACTTTGGGTTTACAAAATTTAAAATTTTGAACTTGATAAGTTTAAAGTCTGTCCTGATCTAGGATAATTTGTTAGGTAATCCCACTGTTTGATTCTCCACCCAGTGTCTACATCAACATTATTCCTCATGTAACCTGGTTGAATGGTTTGATATTGGATTAATTGATTATAATGATATTTTATTAGACTTTTCATTATTATTTCACATTTGAATATTTGGGAATGACAATGACTTTTATCCTAATTTAAATGCAATTATTTGGCTTTAAACCGTGTTAAATATTAGTTGCAAGCAATTTCTCTACGATGATATGACATAAATCTGATATCTATCTTATAATATATGTAACCTTGGTCTCATAACTATTTATAACTCTATATAATACATTTATGGTGTGTTTGGTAAGAGGGAAAAGTGGAATGACGGAAAATAGAGGAGGGAAAAGTGAAGGAAAAGATTCATTTTATCTTGTTTGGTATAGAAGGAAAATAGTAATGAAGGAAAAGTGGAGGGTGGGAGGAAAAGTGGAGGTTTGTATTAATTAATAATTATACCCCGATATGAGTATATTATTTAAAAATTATTTATGAAGTCAAATGGTAAATAAGTGTTTTTAGTTGATGATATAATTGGCAAACCTTCAATACCAAACAAAGGAAAATGCATATCTTATCTTTTCCATCCTTGCTACCAAACACAAAGGCTGTGTTTGGTAGGAAGGATAGAAAAGTGGAAGGAAGAAAAAAAGATAAGGATACATTTTTCTTTCATATGGAAAGGAAAGAACATTTCCTTCCTTTTTGGTTGTAAGGATGGAAAAGAAAATGATGCATTATTCTTTGTTTGGTATGGAAAGAAAAGTGAAAGAAAATAAAATAAAAAAACATAGGTTTACCAATTCTATTCTCAACTAAAACATATATTTACCATTTGATTTCATTAATAATTTTTAAATAATACAATTCACATGGGGGTACAATTGTTAATTGTGGAAATTGCTAAAATACCCACTTTCAGGATGGGTGTTTATGAAAAACCCACCCGCAAGGTGGGTTTTATGAAATACCCAAAATTATATATTTTTACGTTAAATATTCCAAAATTCTCTTTAGATGCTCTGTATTTACAAAATTGTCATTTTGATAATATCATAACTACCCCTTCGCGCAAATTTGGTCATATATATGTCTTTGAATTCACAAACTCAGATTTGGATTGCGATTTTTGTCTTTTTCTTCTTCTTCACGAGAGATATGAATTCCATTGCTCTCATCTTCAACAAAAATCGCAAAGATTGTTTGTAGTTCACTATACTTTTCTTCAGTCGAACTTCGATCATCGCTCATCATCATAATCATCATCATCTTCGTGGAGAGATTTAAAGTTTTTCGGCGATTAGGTCACTGTGCTCGGTTATTTGCACTGATATAAAACAAACAACAATGAAAAGTATGATATCAATCAATATATACTTTTAAAAAAAAGAAGGAAAAAAGATCATTCTCCGTGATCTTAACACTAGGAATGGCCATTCTCCGTGATTTTCCCATTCTCCGTAATTTTAACACGAGAAATGGCCATTCTCCTGCATTCTAACACGGGGAATGGTCATTCTACGTGATTCTCCATGATTTTAACAAAGAGAATGACTATTCTCCTGTATGTTAACACGAAAATGGCCATTCTCCGTAATTTTAACACGGAAAAGGCCATTCTTCGTTATTTTAACACGGATAATGGTCATTCTCCGTGATTTTACAATGGGAGATGGCCATTCTCCGTAATTTTAACACGGAGAATGGTCATTCTCCTGCATTCTAACACAGGGAATGGCCATTCTACATAATTTTACAATGGAGAATGTCCATTCTCCGTAATTTTAATACGGAGAATGACTATTCTCCGTGATTTTAGTGATTTTACAATAGGAAATGGCCATTCTCCTGCATTTTAATATGGGGAATGGCCATTCCCGTGATTTTAACAACGAAGAATGGCAATTCTCCATAATTTTAACATGGAGAATGACATACATTTTAACACGGGGAATGGCCATTCTCAGTGATTTTAACACGAAGAATGGTAATTCTCAGTGATTTTAACACGAAAAATGGCCATTCTCCTGCATTTTAACACGAGGAATGGCCATTCTCCGTTATTTTAATACGGAGAGTGACTATTCTCTGTCCATATAACAAAGAGAATGGCAATCTTCATAATTTTAACATAGAAAACGATTATTCTCCTACATTTTAACACGGGGAATGACCATTCTCCATCATTTAACATGGAGAATGACTATTCTCTGTAATTTTAACACGGGGAATGGCCATTCTCCGTCATTTTAATACGGAGAATGGCAATTCTTCGTAATTTTACAGCGGGTGTGAAGATTGCGAATGCAGAGACACTGACGAGTTTTTGAGTAAGGTTTGAAAATTTTGGAGGAGAAAACCTAGATTCGAAAGTGAGCAACATATGGAAGAAGAGGAAGAATCGAAACATTTTTTTGAAGAGTAGATTTCGTGGGTGTTTTCAATAAATTAGACGGGTAAAAAGGTCATTCCGTACCCTTTTATATATTTTTCGCTAATTCTGGGCACGCGATAAAATGTTATTTTGCAGTAGATTTTTCATAAAACTTTTACGGTTTTTGGACATTTGATAAATTTTTTCATTGTTAATTAATATAACTTTTCACTTTTTCTTCCACTTTTTCTCTCGCTTTTGGGGTGATTGGTTTTCTTAGGTTAGGAAGAAAAACAATCCCTCCACTTTTCATTCTTTTCACTTTTTCTTCTATACCAAACAATAGAAAATGAATCATTCCCTCCACTTTTACCTCCTTCATTTTTCTTTCTCCCATTTTTTCTCCTACCAAACACAGCCAAAGGAAAGAAATAATATTTCTTTTCCATATGGAAGGAAAATATTTTCTACACTTTTTTTCTTCCTTCCACTTTTTCATCCTTCCTACCAAACAAAGCCTTAAGTAGACTAGGACACTTATCAAACTCTGCTTATAAAAATCTGAATCTCTCTCTCTCTCTCTCTCTCTCTCTCTCTCTTCCTCTTCATGCCCTTCTACATAATAGAACAATTTGCTTTCTTTCTGCCATGAAATTAGCATCTTCTTGATTGAGAACTTTAACTGGAACAACTCCATCGATCACTGCAACGATTTAATCCTTCTCTTCTTTATTGGTGACCGACTTGTAGAGGCTTTTCGTCAGTTGCTGCCTTCACAATGTTGCTCGGGTATCATGGTGCCGCAAATCTCAAGACCAAGATCGGTTTTGAACCTCCTCTCTCTAGATGATAGCTTGATGTCCCCATGGATAATCAATCTTGCAAACTCTTTTATATCTTATATATAGTTAGGAAAGACGGACACTCCAAAAATCTAGACCATGTTATGTCGGACACATATAGAACACTTATTGGACACAATACGGACACCAAAATATGCTATGACACACAAATTAGGTGGTGTGTCTGCATTTGTGTCTTTACTGTGTCATGTTGCATCCATGACGCAAGTTTTTAGTATCATAATTTAAATTGATGGTGTTGTCTACTATAGCAAGGCTTGATACTTGCATTCTGGAAGATGTGCAACTCCGATGAGCAGAAGCAGCATTTTCTGAGTACATCGTGATGCACCCCAGACCATAGGATTCCCTCAGTTATAAGTAGATTTGCTTGAGCAGATTAACTTTGAAATACCGTAAAACTTTGGTTAGGGTTAACCCCAAGTGCAAAACACTACAAACAATCCCCCCTCTATTATAAGTCCTAACTAAATTGATTATTCATTTTAAAATTTACTTTAGAACATCTTATTCATCCTTGAGCCTAAATGTAAACCTAGCCATCGCTTCTCCATCCTACCTTAGGCTTTTCTCATTCTACAAGTTACTACCCTCAATTTGCAACCCCTAATCCATTAAAAATGATACCCTACTTTTAAATACATGCACTGTTTAAAAGTATTTATTTTAATATTTACCATGTACTACTCTGTATTTAATTTTCTTCAATTTTATGTTAATTAATTTCCTGCAATTTTATTTCTGCGTTTATACTCTGCTTTAGCCTTGCTTTAGGATCGGCTTAGATTGGTTTATTTGTGGGTTCATCATGAACCGGATTAGACCCCCACCTACCACCATCCCTTCCATTTAAAGCCTATCCCCATTTCTCTCTCTTTATTACTTCACCATTAATCTTCTTCTTCCTCATAACTCCTCTTCCACCGACCTAAGAGAGCTAGGCAAGTGCCAACTTGCTTCTTGATGGATCCCCATTATTATTGTTCCATCATCTTCCTTATTTGATTCTAAGTCTCTTTAGTACTTAGCATTTTCAATTTCTATGGCTTATTTGTTGTAGATCTAAGATTGATGCATTTTCGGATTTCTTAGGTTTTGATCTAGTAAACTTTGTTATCTTCAAGTTTTGATGGTTCCATGTCGTAGAGAATTTCGTTCTACCCCATTTTGACCTATGGAAGTCCAAATTTGGACTTACGGTGAAGGTTTTATGGAGCTTGGAAGCCAAGGGTTCCATGACCATCTTTCTCAGGTTTTCTGAGAAGATGGGTTCCTTCACAGCCGCATGAGATTTATTTCCCAACCGCATGAACTCAATCTCATTTCTCAGCCGCATGAGATATTTATTTTCCAATCTCATTTCACAGCCGCATGGAATCTTTATTCCGCAACCGCATGAGATATTTATTATGGATTATTTATTTCCCAATCTCATTTCTCAGCCGCATGAGATATTTATTTCCCAATCTCATTTCACAGCCGCATGGAATCTTTATTCCTCAACCGCATGAGATATTTATTATGGATTATTTATTTTCCAATCTCATTTCACAGCCGCATGGATTATTTATTTCCCAATCTCATTTCTCAGCCGAATGGATTATTTATTTTTCAATCTCATTTCTCAGCCGCATGAGATATTTATTTCCCAATCTCATTTCACAGCCGCATGGAATCTTTATTCCTCAACCGCATGAGATATTTATTATGGATTATTTATTTCCCAATCTCATTTCTCAGCCGCATGAGATATTTATTTCCCAATCTCATTTCACAGCCGCATGGAATCTTTATTCCTCAACCGCATGAGATATTTATTATGGATTATTTATTTTCCAATCTCATTTCACAGCCGCATGGATTATTTATTTCCCAATCTCATTTCTCAGCCGCATGGATTATTTATTTCCCAATCTCATTTCTCAGCCGCATAGATTATTTATTTTCCAATCTCATTTCTCAGCCGCATGGATTATTTATTTCCCAATCTCATTTCTCAGCCGCATGGATTATTTATTTTCCAATCTCATTTCTCAGCCGTATGGATTATTTATTTTCCAATCTCATTTCTCAGCCGCATGGATTATTCATTTCCCGACCGCATGAGACTTTTATTTTCCAACCTCATGAGATAGATTTTTATTTCCCAAATTTGGCATTAATTAACATTGATTGTTATCTTGCTTTATAATTGATCATGCGTTCCTAGATGGAACTAAGAGACTGGCTAGTCGTCTTATTGAATTAAATGGAATGAGACACGTTCATATGAACTATGAACTATTGTAATCGACTGGCTGATCTCGAATATTGGCATATGGATACATGCAGGCTTTAATTAATTTATTCATTTATTTTACCAAAGCAGCATGTGTACTTTATGGTCAAGGTATGATTATTCCGTGGTTAGTTTTAATTGATGCATTACGTTATGTAAGACCTACAACCTAACCGCACAGATATCGTTGTAGAGTTGGCATATCGTACTTTGTACGGAAGTACTCATTCTGAAGACCATGATCCACGGCATAGAATTTCATGCAACATAGAGGCTATTAAGTTAAATAAAATAATGATTGCATAAAGAGAATGGATTCCCGAGTTCTTACATGGCAGCCCTCTTGGGACTATTAAGTGCCCGACAGGCCGGCTGGTTCCCACAGATACTGCAGTTCTGTCACACGGGCAGGGAGCGGTATCTGCTTATATTATTAAATTGTACATGGTATATTAACGACGGGCGTCCCGCTGGGACTCGTCTAATACATGATTGGCGCAATTGATTGATTGGATAGACTAGCCTTGCTCGCACATAGTAAGAACTGAGGAATCCTTTATTGCATAATTCCAGGATAACTTGGGACTCACAGTAGTAAGCCGTAGGAGTTGGATGGCCGTTTAAATTGATTTATTTGTGTACTGTATTTACTCTGTTACCTAACTGAGATGATCAGAATGTCAGGACATGACGGGCCAACTTCTGTCCTTGTTTGGTTGGGAGGTTGGTTCGAAGTGTCGTGATGTTATGTGAATCTCAGTAGCAAGCAGAGATCTATTATTATAATCCCTTATTTACTGGTTTCATCCTTCATATCGTGCTTCCTTGCGGTACTTGCTATTAGAGGTCTAACCTCTCTGGTTTTGCATGGCCAGATTTAGAGCCGGTTCCCGAGGATCCAGCTTACTTCCACCTCCAAGATGGTCAATACTAGAGGAATGATCGCAGGAGGACTCGAGTGGGTTCTTTACTTCACCGCTCGTTTTGTTATTTACCTTATACTTTGCCGTTTGGCACCGACATGTTAGTCGGATCGTCTTGTATTTACTTTTACATAATTGTAACTAAAGTCAGACTGCAGCTGATAACAATTGTGTATACCTTACTACATCATCTGGCTATGTTTTGTAAAGCCAGATGTCAAGAACATTTTGACAAAGCGTTTGGGACGCCTTACTGCTTTATCTTACATGTTCTCTATTTCTGTTCCTTGTTTGAATCATTGAGACAATAGATGTGAAGTGACCATAGTAGGACTTTTATGTAGTATGCACCCCCTCGTCTGGTTAGACAGCATTGATCGTATTATACGGTATTTATCTACCCGTAATACGTAGCTGGCTGAGTCATCCCCCCGCTCTCCAGTATTCTGGTTCTGGGGCGTGACAAGGATTTAGTGGTGGCCCATGCAGGTCTGATTTCAGACTTGTGGGGTGTTTTAATTTATAGGATGTCTCAATCACACATGTTCCCCCTTGATCTCATGATTCGTTACTCTCGACTCTAGCTTGACATTTCGGTATCCTTTGACTTCATTGATCTTTCCTGTCCGATCGTTTGATTGTTTTCTTGTCCCTTTTCTTAGGGGCACCTCGTCCGCATCTGTCAGGATTGGGCAACAACAACAAGGGCAGTATGGACAACCTGACCAGGTTGGTCAGCAACAAGGGCCAGAACCACTTTATGAGACTATTCAAGACGAAGTAATAGTGGAACCAACAACTGGACCGCAGTATCCGGAGGTTCCTACACCACCCATCGTTCCGCCTACCCACGTGGAAGTGGACACACCAGCCCTTCTGGAGATCATGAGAGGGATGATGGCCACTCAATAACACCAGATGTTAGCCCAGCAGCGCATGTACGCTCAATCGTAAGAGCAGAATGTACTACTCAACCAAGGGTTGCAGACGGCATTGGAAAGAGGGGCAAGGACAGATTCAGGAGCGTCAGCCCGGTTTTGTAAATACAACCCCCGCCGTTTCGAAGGCACGGAGGATGCCATCTCAGCAGATGCATGGCTTAAGGACATTGAGGCTATCTTGACAGCAGCTAAGGTGCCGACAGAAGAGCGTGTGGATCTAGTGAAGTTGTTACTTCAGGATCTCGTATGTGATTGGTGGGAATCAGAGGAAGTAGGCATCAGACGTCCTGTGGCTTGGGACGATTTTACCATAAGATTCAAGACAAAGTACTATGGAGTTGTGGCACAGTTTGAGCTACAACAGAAGTTTATCAACCTCAGACAGGCTGGCAAGACTGTAGATGCTTATGCAGCGGAGTTCTGCAGATTGAGTAGGTTTGCCCCAGAGATGGTCGCGATAGAGCGCCAGAGGGCCATGAGGTTCCAGCAAGGGTTTCATCTTGAGCTCTTGCAATTGATAGAGGGGCACAATTACCAGACTTTTGATGAAGTATTGACGGCGACCCGAAGGCATGAGATCACCATTCAGAGGCTTGCGGCAAGGACTGGAGGTCAGAAGAGATCCCACAGTCAGATTGAAGGAGGAGGGGGAGCAGCGCCCCGAACAACAGCACCATCCCCTGGCATTCGTATCCACGATGTGGCGATGCGAGGGCCAGCACCACCACCAAGGCAACAGCAACAGAGGAAGAACCAGCAACCCCCGGCAGGCTGTACTTATTGTGGAAAGGTAGGACACACTAGAGATGTGTGTCGGACATTGAACGGGCAGTGTTTGATATGTAGAAATCCAGACCATCGGGTTACCACATGTCCCATGAACTCGAGGTCAGGAGGACCCGTACAGCAATTTCCTGCTCTGCCAGCACCAGGGGCAGGACAGTATCGAGGACCAGCGATGGCAGTGAGGCCATTGGCACAGCGCCCGTTAATGCCGCAGGCTCAGATGTTTCGGCAGCAGGGACCGCCGATGCAGCAACACCAGCATAGACCACCCCAGCATCATCAAGGAAGGGGCCAGCAGCAGCACCAAGCTAGGCCGCAGCATGGAAACCAACAAAGAGGTCGAGGACAGGCATTCACTCTGTCCTTGGAAGAGGCATTGGCATCAGGAGATGTTGTGGCAGGTAACATTCGCGTCGCCTCATATTCCGCAGTAGCATTGTTTGATTCGGGAGCATCACATTCATTTATATCTACACAATTTGCGATACGGCTAGGAATGGAGTTTGAGGCATTGCCAGGGAGGTTGAATATACTTACTGGTAATGGGCTCGTAGGAGTTAGTAGAGTTATTCTAGCGTGTAGTATTGTAGTTTGCGGGCATTCCTTACCCGCCCAGTTGATAGAATTTCCTGTTGGAAATTTCGACGTTATCTTAGGCATGGACTGGCTGAAAGACAGTCATGCGACAATAGATTATCGTAGAGGGAGTGTATCTTTTGATATTCCAGGCATGAAGCGGTTCACCTTAGTCAGATCAGTGGCAACTCAACAAGAGCAGGGAGTAGTGACGGCAATGGAAGAAGTTCAAGTTCCGAAGGTAGTTGAAGAATTTCTAGACGTATTTCCTGAAGAACTTCCAGGTCTCCCACCGGTTAGAGATATTGAGTTCAGTATAAAATTGGCACCTGGAACTAAACCGATATCAGATCGAGTTTATAGAATGGCGGATTCCGAGCAGGCCAAGGTATATCAGCACATAGAGGAACTGAAGGAGAAGAAGTTCATCCAAGCTAGCGTGTCACCATGGGCAGCACCAGTGGTACTTGTGGGAAAGAAGGATGGGTCATCCAGATTGTGCATCGATTACAGGAAGCTAAATGCGGCAACAGTAAAGAACAAGTACCCACTACCCAGGATCGACGACTTATTTGATCAGTTGAGCCAAGCTAGAGTTTTCTCTAAGATAGATCTTCGGTCAGGGTATCATCAAGTGAGGGTTCGGAAGGAGGACATCCCCAAGACAGCATTCAGGTCGAAGTATGGGCATTATGAATTCTTGGTAATGTCGTTTGGTTTGACCAATGCTCCAGCAATATTCATGGATTTGATGAACCGCATCTTTATGCCATATTTAGACCAATTTGTCGTTGTGTTCCTCGACAACATTCTAGTATACTCAGCTAGTGAAGAAGAGCATGAAGGTCACCTCAGGAAAGTGTTGCAGGTTCTGAGAGAGAACCAGTTGTACGCTAAGCTCAGCAAGTGCGAGTTCTGGACGGATCGCATTTCATTTTTGGGTCACATCATATCAGGAGCTGGAGTAGCAGTGGATCCCAAGAAGGTAGAAGCCGTAGAGAGTTGGCCAGTACCCAAGACCGTAGCAGATGTGCGAAGTTTCTTGGGATTGGCAGGATATTACAGAAGGTTTGTATCAGACTTTACGAGGCTTTCAGCACCTATGACCCGCTTGACACGGAAGGATGTGCCCTTTGTCTGGTCGGCAGAATGCCATGCATCATTTGAGAATTTGAAGCAGAAGTTGATATCAGCGCCTATTCTTACATTGCCAGTGGGACCCGGAGGTTTTACTGTATATTGTGATGCGTCAGGTAAAGGACTTGGATGTGTCCTTATGCAGCATGGAAAGGTGATAGCATATGCTTCTAGGCAACTTCGGGACCACGAGAAGAATTACCCGACTCATGACTTGGAGTTGGCAGCAGTAGTATTTGCTTTGAAGCTATGGAGGCATTACTTATATGGTGATCGAGTGGACATGTACACAGACCACAAAAGTCTGAAGTACATTTTTACTCAGAAGAAACTGAACATGAGGCAGAGAAGATGGTTGGAGTTGATCAAGGATTACGACGTGGAGCTTCAGTATCATCCAGGCAAGGCTAATGTGGTAGCAGATGCTCTCAGCAGGAGAGGCGGCACATTTATGTTAACAACACAGAGGCATATCTTAGAAGACCTTCAGGAGATGGACATCGAGGTTATACTTCCTAGTGATGTAGGAGTTCTGGCGAGTCTACAAGTTCAATCCAACTTGGTAGACAGGATCAAGGCAGCTCAGGCACAAGACCCAAGGATTCAGAAGCTTAGGACAGAATGTGAGTCAGGACTCAGAAAGAAGATGCAAATCCATGAAGATGGTACACTTAGGTTTGGGTCACGCCTATGTGTTTCTAGTGGAGATATCAGACAGGAGGTTATGGCAGAAGCTCACAGTTTCCAGTATTCTATACACCCTGGAGGGACCAAGATGTACCAAGATATCAAGCAGCACTTCTGGTGGAACGGGATGAAGAGGGAGATAGCTAAATTTGTTTCCCGTTGCTTGGTATGTCAGCAAGTGAAGGCAGAATAACAGAGGCCAGCCGGATTATTGCAACCGCTTCCTATTCCAGAATGGAAATGGGAACATATTACAATGGACTTTGTGACCGGTTTATCGAGATCACCAAGTGGTAAAAATGCTATTTAGGTGATAGTAGATCGGCTTACAAAGGTGGCGCACTTTCTTCCTTTCAGAGTAGGACAATCTACAGAAAAGTTGGCAGAGTTGTATATGCAGCAGATAGTCAGGCAGCATGGAGTCCCTGTCAGTATTGTGTCAGATAGAGATACTCGCTTTACATCACATTTCTGGAAGACCTTACATCATAGTCTGGGTACCAAAGTAAGATTTAGCACGGCTTACCATCCACAGACGGACGGGCAATCAGAAAGAATAATCCAGACTTTAGAAGATATGTTGCGGGCTTGCACTTTGGATTTTGGAGGGTCTTGGGAGAGCCACCTGCACTTAGTCGAGTTCTCGTACAACAACAGTTATCAAGCCAGTATCCAGATGGCGCCATTTGAAGCACTATATGGTAAGAAGTGTAGATCGCCACTAGCATGGGATGATATCGGGGAGAGAAAGATGTTAGGTCCGGAAATGATTGTCCAAACAGTTGAAGTGGTTAAGGGAATTATAGAGCGACTTCGAGTTGCGCAAGATCGGCATCGTCATTGGGCAGACCAGCATCGTAGGCCGCTAGAGTTTTCTGTTGGGGACCACGTGTTCTTGCGGATCTCACCTACCCGTGGGGTCATTAGATTTGGCGTTCGCAGGAAGTTGAGTCCGCGGTACGTGAGCCTGTTTGTTATCCTTGATCGGATAGGCGATGTCGCTTATCGTTTATCCCTTCCACCTTCGTTACGAGAGGTGCATGACGTGTTTCATGTATCTCAGTTGCGAAGGTATGTATCGGACCCAAGCCATATCCTCGATCATTCTGAGCTGGTTGTTGGAACCAACCTGTCTTACGAGGAGCAGCCTGTGTCTATTTTGGATCGAAGAGAGAAGATACTCAAGAACCGAACAATTAGCCTTGTCCGGGTTGCTTGGGGTCATCACTCTTTAGAAGAGTCAACGTGGGAACGTGAGGATGATATCCAATCACGGTATCCACACCTGTTTGACTCACAAGGTATATCTTTTTCTGTGTACCTTGATTGTCTTGATTCCTCATGCTTATCACCTTATGGATAGAATTGCTTGATATCATAGATTGTTAAATATAGAATGATTGCTTGATTGAATTGCTTGTACTTAGATTAGTTTAGCCCCGATGTTTCTATCCTGCTTGGATTTGAAATTCCGAGGACGGAACTTTTCTAAGAAGGGTAGAGATGTCACTCCCCGTTCCCAGAATACGTATTTTAAATACATGCACTGTTTAAAAGTATTTATTTTAATATTTACCATGTACTACTCTGTATTTAATTTCCTTCAATTTTATGTTAATTAATTTCCTGCAATTTTATTTCTGCGTTTATACTCTGCTTTAGCCTTGCTTTAGGATCGGCTTAGATTGGTTTATTTGTAGGTTCATCATGAACCGGATTAGACCCCCACCTACCACCATCCCTTCCATTTAAAGTCCATCCCCCTTTCTCTCTCTTCATTACTTCACCATTAATCTTCTTCTTCCTCATAACTCCTCTTCCACCGACCTAAGAGAGCTAGGCAAGTGCCAACTTGCTTCTTGATGGATCCCCATTATTATTGTTCCATCATCTTCCTTATTTGATTCTAAGTCTCTTTAGTACTTAGCATTTTCAATTTCTGTGGCTTATTTGTTGTAGATCTAAGATTGATGCATTTTTGGATTTCTTAGGTTTTGATCTAGTAAACTTTTTTATCTTCAAGTTTTGATGGTTCCATGTCGTAGAGAATTTCGTTCTACCCTATTTTGACCTATGGAAGTCCAAATTTGGACTTACGGTGAAGGTTTTATGGAGCTTGGAAGCCAAGGGTTCCATGACCATCCTTCTCAGGTTTTCTGAGAAGATGGGTTCCTTCACAGCCGCATGAGATTTATTTCCCAACCGCATGAGTTCAATCTCATTTCTCAGCCGCATGAGATATTTATTTTCCAATCTCATTTCACAGCCGCATGGAATCTTTATTCCTCAACCGCATGAGATATTTATTATGGATTATTTATTTCCCAATCTCATTTCTCAGCCGCATGAGATATTTATTTTCCAATCTCATTTCACAGCCGCATGGAATCTTTATTTCTCAACCGCATGAGATATTTATTATGGATTATTTATTTTCCAATCTCATTTCACAGCCGCATGGATTATTTATTTCCCAATCTCATTTCTCAGCCGAATGGATTATTTATTTCCCAATCTCATTTCTCAGCCGCATGAGATATTTATTTTCCAATTTTATTTCATAGTCGCATGGAATCTTTATTCCTCAACCGCATGAGATATTTATTATGGATTATTTATTTCCCAATCTTATTTCTCAGCCGCATGAGATATATTTCCCAATCTCATTTCACAGCCGCATGGAATCTTTATTCCTCAACCGCATGAGATATTTATTATGGATTATTTATTTTCCAATCTTATTTCACAGCCGCATGGATTATTTATTTTCCAATCTCATTTCTCAGCCGCATGGATTATTTATTTCCCAATCTCATTTCTCAGCCGCATGGATTATTTATTTTCCAATCTCATTTCTCAGCCGCATGGATTATTTATTTCCCAATCTCATTTCTCAGCCGCATGGATTATTTATTTCCCAATCTCATTTCTCAGCCGCATGAATTATTTATTTCCCAATCTCATTTCTCAGCCGCATGGATTATTCATTTTCCGACCGCATGAGACTTTTATTTTCCAACCTCATGAGATAGATTTTTATTTCCCGAATTTGGCATTAATTAACATTGATTGTTATCTTGCTTTATAATTGATCATGCGTTCCTAGATGGAACTAAGAGACTGGCTAGTCGTCTTATTGAATTAAATGGAATGAGACACGTTCATATGAACTATGAACTATTGTAATCGACTGGCTGATCTCGAATATTGGCATATGGATACATGCAGGCTTTAATTAATTTATTCATTTATTTTACCAAAGCAGCATGTGTACTTTATGGTCAAGGCATGATTATTCCGTGGTTAGTTTTAATTGATGCATTACGTTATGTAAGACCTACAACCTAACCGCACGGGTATCGTTGTAGAGTTGGCATATCGTACTTTATACGGAAGTACTCATTCTGAATGACCATGATCCACGGCATGGAATTTCATGCAACATAGAGGCTATTAAGTTAAATAAAATAATGATTGCATGGAGAGAATGGACTTCCGAGTTCTTACATGGCAGCCCTCTTGGGACTATTAAGTGCCCGACAGGTCGGCTGGTTCCCACAGATACTGCAGTTCTGCCACACGGGCAGGGAGCGGTATCTGCTTATATTATTAAATTGTACATGGTATATTAACGACGGGCGTCCCGCTGGGACTCGTCTAATACATGATTGGCGCAATTGATTGATTGGATAGACTAGCCTTGCTCGCACATAGTAAGAACTAAGGAATCCTTTATTGCATAATTCTAAGATAACTTGGGACTCACAGTAGTAAGCCGTAGGAGTTGGATGGCCGTTTAAATTGATTTGTTTGTGTACTGTATTTACTCTGTTACCTAACTGAGATGATCAGAATGTCAGGACATGACGGGCCAACTTCTGTCCTTGTTTGGTTGGGAGGTTGGTTCGAAGTGTCGTGATGTTATGTGAATCTCAGTAGCAAGCAGAGATCTATTATTATAATCCCTTATTTACTGGTTTTATCCTTCATATCGTACTTCCTTGCGGTACTTGCTATTAGAGGTCTAACCTCTCTGGTTTTGCATGGCCAGATTTAGAGCCGGTTCCCGAGGATCCAGCTTACTTCCACCTCCAAGATGGTCAATACTAGAGGAATGATCGCAGGAGGACTCGAGTGGGTTCTTTACTTCACCGCTCGTTTTGTTATTTACCTTATACTTTGCCGTTTGGCACCGACATGTTAGTCGGATCGTCTTGTATTTACTTTTACATAATTGTAACTAAAGTCAGACTGCAGCTGATAACAATTTTGTATACCTTACTACATCATCTGGCTATGTTTTGTAAAGCCAGATGTCAAGAACATTTTGACAAAGCGTTTGGGACGCCTTACTGCTTTATCTTACATGTTCTCTATTTCTGTTCCTTGTTTGAATGATTGAGACAATAGATGTGAAGTGACCATAGTAGGACTTTTATGTAGTATGCACCCCCTCGTCTGGTTAGACAGCATTGATCGTATTATACGATAATCTACCCGTAATACGTAGCTGGCTGAGTCATCCCCCCGCTCTCCAGTATTCTGGTTCTGGGGCGTGACAATATATATATATATATATATATATATATATATATATATATATATATATATATATATATATATATATATATTGTTACGCCCAGAACCAGAATACTGGAGAGCGGGGGGATGACTCAGCCAGCTACGTATTATATATATATAGTCCTGGCTATTATGAAGCTGGCTAGCAGAGTTGGAATTCCCCTAAAGCCAGACAAATACACGACTGATAGAGATCGATTATCCTTTGCTAGAGTGTTTGTTGAGATCAGTGCGGTTGACAAGCTTCCTGACAAGCTTGAGGTTGATCTTCCGACAAGCGAGATCATTTTCCAAAAAGTTGAGTATGAATGGGTCCCACATTGTTGTAACTCCTGCCGTAGCTTTGGACACACCATAGCCCAGTGTCCGGATGCTAGAGTCTACCGGGAGGTAAATAATCATGTCTGATGGTCTAGTAAAGAGATGCATACGCCTTCTAGAGATACTGGAGCCAGTACGGCTATCCCTAGCTCGCGGGAGGAGGACGTGGACTTAAGGGTGGAGCAAAGGAGCATGGACACGGATTGTAGTGCCCCGTCCCCGCTCAATCAATCGGAGAAATCGAAACGCCGACGGCGTTCGGACTTAGCCTTGCAACGGCTACTCGGAGACATCGCTCGGTCGAGGCGACCGCTCGCTCAGATGGGGTAGTTTCGGTGAACTTGCCTCATCTTAGCCTTCACATAATAAATCGTATGTTTTCAACTTGCACAAGTAGGCTTGATAATAAAAGAGACGAATTCACATAGCTAAAGGGAATAATCTCGACGGGTCGAATTGAGTTAGAATATGAAAAGGTCCAATGGTCGGCTTAGAGTTGGTGCACGGTGTGCTTTGAAAATGGGTCCTTCGTCCCGCAGCTTGGGAGAAGGAAAAGTTGGTCTTTGACACAAACTGTGAATTAGCCTAAGTCATAGGCGTCGCCCGCGTAAATGCTCGATAAAGCATGCACACTTCCACGATGCAAGGCTTGACATAGCCTTTGCTCGTCCCTTGGGTTAATTTATAGGCTTGATTTAGTTGGACAAAGGGATGGTGGTCGACCTAAGACATTCCAAGCACGGTCCTATGAGTTCTACGGCTGAGTATAGCCACGAAGTCCTACGGTTTCAAAGCTAGTTGTATGGAGTATGAGTTGGGCGATAGCATCGCGTAGAGGACGATGGGCCTAAGGCACGATGTACGAACTTTGTGTTAAGGTATGAACCACGGTTGATTTAATGGGTTTTTGGAGAAAGGACTATCGAATAGGCACTGAGTTGAATGAAATAAAATGGTAACATGGAAAGAATGCTCGCAACCGTGGGTCGTCGAGGGGTCCTTGAGGGGTCTCAAAGATAGAAGACTTGAACTTGGTTTTGGAAAGAGATGATAACACTGAGAGTACAATGGCTGTGTGAGACATCAGTTTGAGCGAAGGGTCTTGCATGGTCATTGGACAACTTGTCGACAAGGTAGAGTTTTCCCATAACAGCAACCCAGGGCCATGGGACCATTTCAGCCAAAAAAGGAAACACGGTGATAGCTGTGCTGACTCGATAGCACCGGGTTAGTCGGAGACTTCCAGGGGGCTAGCTACCTTGCGCTGGAAGGGTCCCGGCCAACCGCAAGCTATGTGTCCATGATAGCTTGTCATGTTAGTGATCTCATATAGATGAGTCGGCACGGGCGGCAATCCGCGAGTGTGCCTTTGGGTTGAGTCGAGTATTGAGTACACTATATCAATAAGTCGAGTTGAATGTGTGTGTATAGTTTGAATACAATGTTGGGCCTAAGATTTGGTCGTAACGTAGGCGACGTGCTTCGGCACGAGATATGGCGTCGAGTCTTATGTTGTCGGCATATAAGTTGTATATTATGATTGAGATGTCTTGAGTTTATGTCAGGAGATGCCGCAAGGCAAAGTCGGTCGAGTGACACTTAACCCACAAGTCTTGATTGGGTCGGTTGGAGATCAAAGTAGCAAGGGCCGCGAGGCGGCGATATGATCGAGTCTAATTGAGTTGCGAGGCACGGCCTCAGCAAGAGTTTGTAGCACGGTCACACGAAAATGGAGCCTCATCGCGTAGTTGCGTCTCTGATTTTAAGCCGTAAGGTAAACACGACTCGATAGGTTAACGTTGTTGGCACGAGAAGGGTCTTGAGGCAAGGTATGAGTTAACGTTGTCGTTGCAAGCACGAGATGGTCTAGAGACACAGAATAGGCAAAGGCGTCGGTCCTAAAATTGATCCTAAGACAAGAGTAAAAAGACAATCATAAAAGTGACTATGTTGTGCAAAGTAAATCAAACGTGTTGGGTTTGTATAGGTGGGCGAGGAGCTCATTCCACCAGTACAGTTGAGTACTGATACCCACATAGTTTACATGTACAGGCACAGGTAGAAGCTCGTGGCACAGATCTCGCTTGGATGCATCAAGGCACAGAGTTCCTTGGCGATTCGAAGCACGCGGCCGCATGGAGTAAAGACTTATACAGGACATAATGTATGGACGTCGCCTTCCGAAGCATCCGCTGGCTCGAGACATGTATTGAGAGATGAGAGAGAGCTGAGTGACTTGTAATGTGAGATGAGTGAGCTTGAGAGACTTATAATCTTGGCCTTGCGCCCCAATGTAACCGTTGTTTCAATATCAATAAAAAGGGCTTCTTTGAATAACTTGCGTCTGTTCTAATTTTTCGCTGCTACGATTCATTGTCTCTGCATGGGACTTCTGTGCGACGACCCCGTCGTAGCCGCTGAAATCGGCCGTTATGGAACCCGCCTTGCACGAGCGAAATCTAGGCTCGTGCGGCATTACGCCTTAGCGAGGACGATCGCTCCTACAGGAGCGGGGCATGACATAATGGTATCAGAGCACGGCTTTACGTCCTTGGACTATCGATTGAATTCTTTAACTTCGTTGTTTTCGCGAACTCTGAATGTTGCTTCCGCATATTGATATCGTTGGTGCGCTCTCTCTCAAATATCCCACGGGATGTCCATACAATAAGTCTAACTATTTTACAAAACATAGGAGAACAGTTTTTGGCAACAAAATAAAAAGATGAATTGCGTAAGCACGGTTGGCTAAGTCGGGCTGGGCATATACACCAAAGTTGCGTCGACCTTAGAAAAGATGAGTGTAGGAATCGAATTGTGTCGAACAAGAATGAGTTGAACTCGATTGAGTAAAAGTGAGATGACTATCGATAGGGGTGCTATCTAGCGACGATATCGTCGGTGCGATTTAGATGAGCGTGCTTGGAAATTGAGGAATGGTTCGAACGAAAAACCTGATGAAGTGGATTTTGATTCGAATGCTAGTTTTGAGGATTTGTTGAATGACTTTATTCCTGAGTGGTGTATGCGATAGCCTCAGGAATGTCGATCGATTGATTGAGGATGTGGGGTGTCGGTGAGTCTATCAGCGAGCGTCGCACATATGCAAAGCCTTAGATCGTATACGATGGAGTGAGTTGTTGTCATGAATTTTGATAAGTGGATTCGAACAACCTAGAAATTGACGCGCACGGAACGTGCACGGGATTGAGGATTGTGCGAAGTATGAAACGCAAAAATGATTGAGTAAGCAAAATTGAATCGAGGAAAAGTTAGGGTGTACGAATGGATGACTTGATCGAGGAAATTAATACGGATCGTATACGAAAAGTTAGCACGGCAGGTAGATAGCGTGCACGAAAGGTTTGATTTGAAGTTACTAAAATAATACGAAGGGTTGGATTGAATGTTGCTCGATGATTTGAGTTAGCAAGGAATGATGTGAATTGAGGAAGTACGTTGGTCGATGATTTACGGTAGACGGACGAATATACGTGATTTTGGATTTGAACAAATTGATCTTGTAAAGGATTCGGAGGATAATGATCGAACTTGATGTTGAATGTCGAGGAGATTATCCAGTCGGACGATAGCATCATTCGTACGACTCAGAATTCGTTGCAAACGAAGATCGTCAGGTTACGTATATCGTCGATGGTATTGAGGCGTATCAAAGATGATATACAATAACTCGAGGGTACTCTGACTCGGCGAATGACGATCGTACAAGCGTTATTGTTCGGTTGGATGCTATACTTAAGATTTTGATTGAGATGAATGTTGGATGAAAATGATCGTGTCTTGATGGTTACGTTGATAGCCACAACATCGACAATCTTGTCTTTCACGAGTGCAACTCTAGCCTCGCACATGCGTTGCGTCAGATTTGGGACGATCGTTCCGCGTGAGCGCTGACATGGTGATTCATGTCGCGGGAATGATCGAACTCGGAAAAATTAGGACGCGGCAACGTTGATTGTCTCGACTTATCGGTTTGATGCGAAGAAAAATTTGAGGATGTTAGGACTTGCGATTGATGAATGAAATAAACTTGAGGATTGAGTAGGTCCAATCTGCGTATCGAGAATGAATTAGTCTAGACGCAAAACAAGAGTTACATCCCGATGAGGATAATTATCCCGCGAGAGCTTGCATGGTGATTCATGCCCACCGTGGATAATCTGACTTGCATGAGATCGGAGCACAACATATTGTTAAGCTAGACGACCTTATGATCGATTATGTGAATTGGAATGAATGACTTAGGAAGTGTGGAATGTGAAATTTTGGTTAGTGATGAATTGTGTCATAGCGTGCTTGAATTGAGAAGGATTGATAGGCGAACTATATCGAACATGTTCAAAAGAGATAGACTATACGAAATGGCTTGATGAACGAGCGATATTGAGATGTCATGGAATTGGTTAAATGTAAGTTGTCGTAGGATGGCTTTGCTAAACGACTCAGATCCCGTGCGACGAATATTAGGATGTGCGTAGGGAATCGATGCTCGATGTTTAGAAATCGGAGTGATGCGAGCTTGGGTAGAAAACCTTGTACTATCAACTTGGTTTGACCTTAGGATGGGGTCAGTATTGATATTGTTATTTGAAAACTATGATTTCAATACTGACGAATGACTTTAGCCAAAAGACATAGCCTAGCGGTTAGGCAGACGTCCGAGTACGAAGTGGTAGGAAATTGTGGAGGCACCACTCGCGAGTATCGGTTGACATGCATGTATATCAGGGACGCCCGAATATGTGCACGATCCGACTCGAGTGGTGATGGCAGGATTCGCTATCACGAGACTTGGTTGAAATACATGTATTTTAGGAACGCCTAAGATATGTGCACGATCCATACTAAGTGATACGTTGAATTCAAATGAGACAGAGGAACGGAAAACTGTCGAAGATTTTTGAGATCGTAAGTTTTGAAGAAAGGATTGAGGGTAGCACGAGCGTGGCTCGGATTTAAGAAATGCATAGGAAAAATGTGTGCGAGAAACATAGGATGTTGAATAAGTGATAAGTCGATAAGTGTACTCAGTTAGTTTCGAGGACGAACCTTTTTCTGAGTGGTGTATGATGTAGTGCCCCGTCCCCGCTCAGTCAATCGGAGAAATCGAAATGCGGACGGTGTTCGGACTTAGCCTTGCAACGGCTACTCGGAGACATCGCTCGGTCGAGGCAACCGCTCGCTCAGGTGGGATAGTTTCGGTGAACTTGCCTCATCTTAGCCTTCATATAATAAATCGCATGTTTTCAACTTGCACAAGTAGGCTTGATAATAAAAGAGACGAATTCACATAGCTAAAAAAAATAATCCCGAGGGTCAAATTGAGTTAGAATATGGAAAGGTCCAACGGTCGGCTTAGAGTTGGTGCACGGTGTGCTTTGAAAATAATACTCGGTCCTTCGTCCTGCGGCTTGGGAGAAGAAAAAGTTGGTCTTTGACACAAATTGTGAATTAGCATAAGTCATAGGCGTCGCCCGCATAAATGCTCGATAAAGCATGCACGCTTCCACGATGCAAGGCTTGACATAGCCTTTGCTCGTCCCTTGGGTTAAGTTGTAGGCTTGATTTAGTTGGGCAAAGGGATGGTGGTCGACCTAAGACATTCCAAGCACAGTCCTATGAGTTCTACGGCTGAGTATAGCCACGAAGTCCTACGGTTTCAAAGCTAGTCGTATGGAGTATGAGTTGGGCGATAGCGTCGCGTAGAGCACGATGGGCCTAAGGCACGATGCACGAACTTGTGTTAAGGCATGAACCACGGTTGATTTAATGGGTTTTTGGAGAAAGGACTATCGAATAGGCACCGAGTTGAATGAAATAAAATGGTAACATGGAAAGAATGCTCGCGATCGTGGGTCGTCGAGGGGTCCTTGAGGGGTCTCAAGGATAGAAGACTTAAACTTGGTTTTGGAAAGAGATGATAACACTGAGAGTACAATGGCTGTGTGAGACATCAGTTTGAGTGAAGGGTCTTGTATGGTCATTGGACAACTTGTCGACAATGTAGAGTTTTCCCGTAACAGCAACCTAGGGCCATGGGATCGTTTCGGCCAAGAAAGGAAACACGGTGATAACTGTGCTGACTCGATAGCACCGGGTTAGTCGAGGACTTCCAGGGGGCTAGCTA
Source organism: Iris pallida (assembly GCA_029216955.1). Taxonomy (NCBI): domain Eukaryota; kingdom Viridiplantae; phylum Streptophyta; class Magnoliopsida; order Asparagales; family Iridaceae; genus Iris; species Iris pallida. The sequence continues at coordinate 13,136,731 of JANAVB010041619.1, read as the reverse complement.
CCTTGCGCTGGAAGGGTCCCAGCCAACCGCAAGCTATGTGTCCATGATAGCTTTTCATGCTAGTGACCTCATATAGATGAGTCGGCACGGGCGACAATCCGCGAGTGTGCCTTTGGATTGAGTCGAGTATTGAGTACACTATATCAAGGAGTCGAGTTGAATGTGTGTGTATAGTTTGAATACAATATTGGGCCTAAGATTTGGTCGTAACGTAGGCGACGTACTTCGGCACGAGATATGGCGTCGAGTCTTATGTTGTCGGCATATAAGTTGCATGTTATGATTGAGATGTCTTGAGTTTATGTCAGAAGATGCCGCAAGGCAAAGTCGGTCGAGTGACACTTAACCCACAAGTCTTGATTGGGTCGGTTGGAGATCAAAGTAGCAAGGGCCGCGAGACGGCAATATGATCGAGTCTAATTGAGTTACGAGGCACGACCTCAGTAAGGGTTTGTAGCACGATCATACGGAAATGGAGCCTCATCGCGTAGTCGTGTCTCTGATTTTAAGCCGTAAGGCAAACACGACTCGATAGGTTAACGTTGTTGGCACGAGAAGGGTCTTGAGGCAAGGTATGAGTTAACGTTGTCGTTGCAAGTACGAGATGGTCTAGAGATACAGAATAGGCAAAGGCGTCGGTCCTAAAACTGATCCTAAGGCAAGAGTAGAAAGACAATCATAAAAGTGACTATGTTGCACAAAGTAAATTAATTGTGTTGGGTTTGTATAGGTGGACGAGGAGCTCATTCCACCAGTACAGTTGAGTACTGACACCCACATAGTTTATATGTACAGGCACAGGTAGAAGCTTGTGGCACGGATCTCGCTTGGATGCATCGAGGCACGGAGTTCCTTGGCGATTCGAAGCACGTGGCCGCATGGAGTAAAGACTTATACATGACATAAGGTATGGACGTCGCCTTTCGAAGCATCCGCTGGCTCGAGACATGTATTGAGAGATGAGAGAGAGCTGAGTGACTTGTAATGTGAGATGAGTGAGTTTGAGAGACTTGTAATCTTGGCCTTGCGCCCCAATGTAACCGTTGTTTCAATATTAATATAAAGGGCTTCTTTGAATAACTTGCGTATGTTCTAATTTTTCGCTGCTATGATTCAATGTCCCTGCATGGGACTTCTGTGCGACGACCCCATCGCAGTCGCTGAAATCGGCCGTTATGGAACCCGCCTTGCACGAGCGAAATTTAGGCTCGTGCGGCATCACGCCTTAGCGAGGACGATCGCTCCTACGGGAGCAGGGCGTGACACGGATGACCCTGTTTTACAGGAGGCTTCCCAATCTTCTCTATTGGGGAAGAGAACGGGAGCGAAGAATGAGAAAGAAAGGAGAGGGGAAGAAAACGAGGAGACACAACATGCGATGGTGGTGTTCGCTGCTGACAAGCAACAGGGAGAAGACAACTCTTGCCTGGTCATATTTAATGTTGTGGCTGTCAACCAAGAAGGTAATCATGGCAGAGTTAATTAGGAGGAGATTGGCAAGTGGAGGAGCGCTCTATATAGTTCCGCCTGCTATCAAATCTTCTAAGACCTCAGGTAAAGATGACGGACAACTTGACGGACAACAACCTTCTCAGGAATCGTTGACGTATCCCAACCCCACCTTGCAGGCAAAAGTGGTTCTCAAAGCAGGAGATGGCAAAGCTCATAACCGACAACAGAATGGGCTCTCTCCCCCCTTAGAGAGAGCTCGTGTATCAACAAGGGGACCCACCATCGTAATTTATGACTATATTCACATGGAATGTGAGAAGGCAAATTTGATTGGTAGGTGGAGAGATATTTTGCAGTATGGCAAGAAGTCCAAGTGCTTTATCATCAATATTTTGGAATCTAAAGTTAGATCGAAAATTTTGATTAATAGGCGTACACCGATACACTGGTACTCCGTTCACAATCTTGATTGTAGCGATATAGCTCGCATCTGGATCATATGGGACACCAGGATCTGGCAGGGAGATGTGATCCAACGATCTGACCAACTTCTCACCATTAATTCACTAAAAAGGGGGGCTTCATATCGTGGTTGGAACGGTGTACGAGCATAATGATAAAATCAAGCGTCTTGGGTTGTGGAACAACATTACTATGACCAGCACGCTTATTGGAGACAAATGGCCGTTAGTTGTGGTGGGCGACTTCAATGCTACTTTATTCGCGCATGAAAAAATATGAGGTCGTCCAGTGCAAAAAGCGATTCTCTCGAAATTTCAACATTGTCTCTTATCCTCTGGGCTCAGTTGTATGGATAAGACTGGACATATATGGACGTGGAACAATAGGACGATAGCTAACCAGATTGTCATTCAGCTTGATCGTGCTCTCTGTAACGGGAGATGGTTGGAAGTGTTCCAGTCGTATAGGGCAGAATGCTTAACACCTGGAGCTAGTGATCACTCCCCTATTGTTATAAAACTAGTAGAAGTGCCGATTATCAAAGGGAGGCCTTTCAGATTCAACAATGCATGGATTCATATGAAAGGCTATGAGGAGGTAGTTCTGCAAGGTTGGGAGTCTGCGTCGACTGGAACTGATCAGTTCAAGATTGTTCAAAAGTTGAAAGCTATTAAAGGCCTCCTTAAGACCTGGAATAAAGGCAGACCCCCTACTCCACTCCAAGAACTGGAGGACAAGCTGGCTGACATTCAACTGAGGGTTTAGCTAGATCCGCTTAATCCTGTCCTAAAGGAAGATGAGGTAGCCCTCCAAGATCGTCTGCGCTTGGATACTTTCTTATACGAGGTCTAGATCAGACAAAAAGCTAAATGTAGCTAGCTTAGAGATGGTGATAGGTGTTCTAAATTCTTTCACGCTACTGTCAGGGCTAGACAAAGTCAGAATACCATACACGGATTGCTTGATCCTAATAGAATTCTCATTACTGGGGATGATGGTATCCGGACTGAGGCGGTGTGGTATTTTCAGAATCTCTACAGTTAGAACTCTTACCCGAACGTCTTCCCACACATTAACTTCAAGAAGTTGGTCTCTCGGTGAGAGAATGTTGTCTTACGGGCAACGGTGTCGAAGGAAGAGATACATTCTATTGTTATTAATGCAGACCTTATCAAATCGCTAGGACCGGATGACTTTGGGGCGACCTTCTTCAAGAAACATTGGGAGATGATTAAGATATACGTCCTAGATGCGGTGAGAGAGTTTTTTTTTTTATCTCTGGTAAACTGCTCAAGGAGCTTAGCCGCACGTTTGTGGTCTTAATTGCTAAAGTGGATGGTGCGACTTCTCTAAGAGACTTTCGGCCGATAGCGTACTACAATTTCTTATACAAGATTATAACTCACCTGATGTGTAACCGAATGAGGGATGTTATGAAATAGCTTATCTCTCCTAATCAGTTAGCCTTCATCAAAGGGTGATCCATCTCGAAGAATTGTTTGCTGATGCATGAGCTTGTTAGGGATTTCAATAAATAGGGAGGTAACAAAATGTGTCTTAGGCTAGATCTCAGGAAAGACTATGATATGGTGAACCGAAATTTCCTTTGCCACATCATGATCTGTATGGAATTTGACAAATGGTGGGTGGACAGGGTTAGGGAGTGTGTATGCTCTGCATCTTTCTCGATTATGGTTAGGGGCCAGCCGGAGGGCTATTTGGAAAGCAGCAGAGGCCTGAGACAAGGGGATCCCCTCTCTCCCTACCTCTTTGCGATGGTCATAAAATTCATCACTTGTCTCTTGGATGATGCGATGCTGGATGGACTGATCACCCCTATATTTTAGAAGGTGAACCATGTGGTTTCTCATCTTATTTATGCTGATGACCTGCTGATATTCATACAGCCGACTGACCAATCCCTTGACACTCTTAAGTGTATATTCGATACCATGGAAAAATGGTCGGGTTTGCAGCTAAACAAGAACAAGAGCCAAATGTTCCTGAATCGTACTTGTGAAAATAAGGAGGCATGGCTGGCCAAAATGGGTATTGTGGAAGAAAAAGCTTCCTGTGAGATACTTGGGTCTTTCCCTTTCAATTAACTATGCCACTAATATGGAGTGTGAAGGTCTCCTCAACTACACTCAATCGAGACTAGCGGGATGGCAGGCACAGATGATCTCCTTTAGAGGGAGGATTGAACTTATTAAAGCCGTAATTGAAGTGGTTACCCTTTTCTGGCTGCAAGCCATTATGCTACCCAAGGGTATGATGAAGAAATTGAAAGCATGTGTGCGGACTTCTTGTGGAAAGGAGGCATACATGCGATTAGCTGGGAGGAGTTGTGTCGGCCTAAGAAGGAAGATGGAGTAGGACTGCGATCTTTGGGCCTTCTCCGAGAAACTGCTTATTTTAAACTGTTATGGAGATTCATCAATGAAAAGTCTCTTTGGGCTGAATGGATCAAGGGAGGGATGGCATGTTTATGAGCTGATGGGCACTACGGAAATGGTTAGCAGCCTTATCCAGGAAGGAGAGTGGAAGATCCAAGGCCATATGATTGAGGCGGCCCATGCAGAAGATATTCGGGCAGTGGAGATTAATAGCCAAGCGGTAGAGGATTACTGGACCCGGGCATACATGGAGAAAGGCACTTTCAAGTCCAATACAACCATGAATCAGATACGGACCGAACATGAGGAGGTTGTTGGGCGGAGATGGTTTGGACCAAAGGGGCTGCAGTCAAGATGTCGTTGTGCTTATACAAATTAATCAGGAATAAGCTTCTTACTCGAGACAGACTGAGCAATTTTGGCATCCCCTGTGAGGACATGAAGTGTTGTTTATGCGGTAAACATGATGAGACCAGGGATCATCTGTTCTTTGCTCGTGACGTCACTTGGGAGATTTGGTGTGCGCAGAGACGAAAAATGGAAAAAATCCATGGTCAGAGTAGAGAGCTTGTTGCGGTCTTAAATGATATTAAAGCTCAGAAGGGGAATGGAGCGAGAGGTTATCGCCGTCTTAGAATTATATTTGGGGCAGTGGTATGGCACGTCTGGAGGGAACGAAACCGACATATTTTTGAGGGCCGGTCCCTTAGTACTCTTGTTGTACAAAGAAATATAGATGCTGACATAGATATCTTAGACCCCAGATGATTCATTTTGTAATCTGGAATAGGTCTAAGTTGTAATTATCGTTGATCAATATAAATTTTACCTTCTTCAATATATATATATATATATATATATATATATATATATATATATATATATATATATATATTCAATATATATATATATATATATATATATATATATATATGTGTGTGTGTGTGTGTGTGTGTGTGTGTGTGTGTGTGTTTTTTTTTTTTTTTTTTCCTGATAGAGTATTTACCTAGTTTGTTTAAGAAAACATATACAACCATATACATGTTATATCTATATACCAAAATTCTCAAAATATGAAGTACTTCGAATCTGTATCATGTCTATAAATTTTGGGACCAAGTTACTAGTCAAAAGCAGGCATCATGCATCATGACTTATCTATATTCTCCAAACTTTGGAAAAAAAAATGTTGTATTCGAATCAAAATCGTGTCCGTATCTAAATCTGTGCCGATGTCTTTGCAACCTAGTCAACTATTTTATGTTGGTTTCAAATACCTGGCCACGATAGCTATGAGCATGGTAGTAAAATTCTGGCTCAAGATTTTCACTTACTATTAGCCTCCATATATTTCCTGCAGTTAGAACCTTTCACAATCCAATAGACCTCTATGGGAGTATGGTGTTGAAATTAATAAGAAAGCTACATGCTTCATATAATGCTTGAATTGTCAAATTTTGTACAGATCATATATGAAAAGGTAAAAGTGTGCAAGGCATCTGTTACTTCTCCATCCCAACAGATAGCGCGATCATACCTAGAAGAATTGAGCAACAAGTAGTCTTATGATTGAAGAATTCATGAATCAGAAGAGTACCATCACCATAGCGATTGCTAGGGATACATTAGTAGGAGTGACTTCCCTTTACTTTCCTCCCGTACCATATTGATTTTACATACTTTAGCACAACGCCTCAGTATCTTCAAAGCTGGAGCAATACTTGCCTCTCTTGGTGGCGCACACTCTCGAATCACTATCTAAATCTCCTGAACTGCAACATGTTGGAGTCCAGTCTGAATTTGGTAAGAGCAAATTTTAGAGTCCAAATATGATAAAAGATTTTATTTGATATGATTTGAAAATCTATATTAAATATCTGATTTAATTAGATTTATAAATTTGTACCAAATATTTAATTTGACCATATTTGGACAACCATAATTGGTGATGGAATATAATCTACACCGTTGGTTGTTGGTGGACGGCCAGATCTAATGGTGGACTACTTTTAGGATTTTCTAACCCTAAAATTAGGTTTCTCATCTTATTTATATGAGATGAGGGTGGAGGCATAAAGAGAAGGCATGAAGTGGAGATTCGGGGTGTATGTCCACAAAAAAAAATCTAAGAGAAAGTCCGTACTTTGCTCTTAGGACTTCGCCATCCAAGACAAAGAAGAAGATCTAATCGAGGAGTCGTCAACTTTGGTTAGAAAAATTACTACGGGTTGGTGAGTGATGTCAATTCTAATATTCTATTTTCCTTCTTGAGAGTTGTGAGGGGGTTGAATGAACCTATTAGGACAAAGGGTTTAACGTGAGTTCTGTCAATCTTATAACTTCATAGAAGTTATTAATTACGTTACCGTCATATACTTGTCTTCATCTTGTACTTGGTGTCCATTAGACGGAGGTTGGTTCTGATTAGGTGGGTTGACAAATGTTTCCGCACGCGCCTAACACAACACTGAGGATCCGACTTGAAGATACAGTGGTCAAGTGCGCTAAATTCATCTAGTGGCATGCTTGGGTGCTCAAGGTTCTACCATATTGATAACTTGCGTTTCGATCTGGGGATGTGTCTTTCCCTATACGCTGCATTTTTGCGGGAGAGGGCTTTCGAGATCTTACCAACAGGTAACACACTTCTTCAAGCTGGGGATATGTCATTTCTATTACTTAGCCCGATTGTGTTCTTATACTTTCTTCAATTTGGTTTCCGAAGACCAAGTGCAGAGTGCCACTCTCTTCAGGAAAGCTGCAAGGGTGTATAATTTATTTAGTTAGTGAAGTACTCCCCCATTTGCAACCATCACTGCCCAAGGAAAGACCTGCTGAAGTTACCTCATATTTTTCCACTGCTATGAGTCTAATTTGCTTGGTTGATGTCCCAGGTTAACTTGCTTGAAATCCTCCTTACTCTTTTTTTTAGAATTTCCCGTGAAAGTGTGTTGTTTTTTTCTTTCTAATATGAGCAATATACTGAAAAATTCTTGTGCTGAGCTGTTGATGATTTCCTTCTTCCTTCAAAGCAATTATGAGTAATCATTCATTGAAAAAGTTGCATTTGTATATTGTTAATCTGTCTACTTGGTTAAGTTATTGGTGCTGCATCCCCGATAAAAATATATGCAACATGAAATTCCAGTGCTGAAACATGTGTTGGAGTGGGTGGAGTTCCCAACCTATGTGGATAAGATCCCGGAGTGCGACGAGCGCCGTCTGTGTGTTAGAAAAGCTCGGGGAGGTGACGAGGCCAGTCGGTGATGACGAAGAAGCTCGGAAGCTGACAGAGGAGCTGCTGGAAGGAGGGGGACAGAGTTCAGGCCGAACTGAACTCTGCCCCAGGACAGAGTTCTGGCCGAACTCTGTGTTCTGGTTCCAGAACCTTGCTGGTTGCCAGACACAGAGTTCTGGCCAAACTCTGTCCCAGGACAGAGTTCTGGCCGAACTCTGCCCCAGGCCGAACTCTGTGTCGTCGGGGCTAAAGCGTTTTTCAGGATGATTTATCACCATTGGATCGTATCCTACGGTCCAGATTTTGCTGCGGATTAGGAGGTTTATACATGGTTATTCATAACCCTAATCATAACACAACATTGAAGAACAAGAGAGAGAAAAAAGAGGCAAGAGTGTCATTGCAACTTTGGGAGAGAAGAAGGAGGATTGAAGGTCATTTTCGAAGGAGGATCGTGTTCGGGTAATATCTACTCGTCGTCTTGTTCTTTGCTAGGATCCCAATCTCAAGGCTTGGATCCTATGAAGAAGAGAAGAAGCAGCCAATGCCAGTCTACTGCCAAAGAGAAGAAGCAGCCAATGTCAGTCTACAAGCACCTGTGTAGCAACAAATTGTATTAGGCTCAAACATGTAAATGAAGAGTTAGTTAGTTGTCATCATAGTCACACATCAGCATGTGTGACTCAGCTACTAACTGATTAGTTGTCATCCCAGTCACCTGCTGACTCAGACAACTAATAACTGTAACTGTATAAATACTGAAACCTTAGCCAAGAATGGCAGGCAATTGTAACCACTTTTCTCAGTAATCAAATTAGCTGCATTAGCTTTCTTGATCGTCTTCTTCTTCTTTCTCTTGCTTAACTTTACTGCTCAGATTGTCACCATTAATGGTGACAAGTATGGAAAACCCTAATCGAGGGACTTCAGGATCCAGTGTCCAAGGGAGAGGGGTGCAGCAATTGGTATCAGAGCCGGTCGAACCGGCACGAGCTGCCATGGGAAGCGGACCAAGCAGCCATGGCTCGACGCAAGGGCCACCAGAGAATCAGCACAATCTCGAAGGAGAGAGGCGTCTCCTAACCATGGAAGGTACTATTCGAACCTTGAATGATAAAATGGAGAAATTCATGGAAGAATTGTGTAGATCAAGAAGAGGGTTTGAAATTCCCCAAGGTCCTCCACAGATGGTGGAAATACCTAATATTCCGCACGTGCCGTTGGGACCCCCACCTTCTTTGTATCCGACACTTCCTTCTTGGTATCCTCCACACATGCCATCAATTGACACCAATGCTTCAGGATCAATGAATTCTTTTAGCAATGCAACACCAGGAGTTATGGGGATGAGCCCCCTGTTTCATTCACCTGGAAATTTCACCACACCCAATGCTGGTTTCATGAGTGCACCAATAGGGGGAATGCACAACAGTGCTTATGGACACGGCCACACTGGCCAAGGAGGAGGAGGAACCTATGTCCACCCCCCTGGTCATACTAACCCTAATCATGGAGGGGGACTGCGTAGTAACCATACTAACCCTAACCATGGAGGGGGACTGCGCAGTAACCATAACAATGGGCAATTGGGAAATTCCCCTACTCTGAGATTGAAACTGCCAGATTTTAATGGTGAAATGGATGTTGAAGAATGGTTAATGAGAGTGGACAATTACTTTACTTACTATGGTGTCCCAGAATGGGACAGATTGACATCCTGTTCTGTTCAATTGAAGGGGGTAGCTGCTTACTGGTTCAACTGGATAAGAAAGGTTAGGGGAGAAGCCCTGACTTGGAGTGAATTTTGCAAAGCAATCAGGAACCAGTTTGGACCTTCTCAATTTACAGATTATATGATAGATCTCAAACAACTCAAACATGAATCTACAGTCCAGGAGTATGACCTCAGATTTCAGAAAATGTCTAATAGAATTCAAGGAGAGTCTGAACAATCTTTGATCAGTCTTTACTTGGGTGGGTTGAAGGATGAATTGAGATATGAAGTACAGATATCAAGACCTACCAATCTGTTAGAGACTATGGAGTTGGCCAAGCTTCATGAGGCCAAGTGGTGTGCCTTGAAGAAATATCCCAAAAACTACAGCTACCAGAGTAAGACAAGTTCTTCTGCAGGGGGAACAACCCCAAATTCCTTTGATCAAACAAAGAAGAACTTCTATTCCCACACTGGGAGTCAACAGAGCTTGAATGGAGGAGCAACAGCTACTGTGTCACCAAATGAGCTGCTAAGGAGGAAAAATTTAGGCTTGTGTTTTCTCTGTGATGAAAAATGGGTTAGGGGGCACAAGTGCAAGGACAAAAAAATATATATGTTGATAGCAGATGAAGAGGAACAATACTTGAACTCTCAAGAGGAGCCAAATGAACCAGTAGAAGGGGGAGAGAGTGCATTTGCCATCTCCCTACAAGCTCTTTCAGGAACTTTGCATCAATCAACTATGAGGCTAAGAGGGACTCTGCAAAACAAGCCAGTAACCATACTGGTAGACTCTGGGTCTACCCACAGTTTCATTGATACAAAATTTGGGGAAAGATTGAACCTACCTCTCTGCAGTAACAAACCCTTTGAAGTTTTAGTAGCAAATGAGGAAAAATTAAAAAGCCAAGGACTGCACAATGGGGTGGTGATCGAGTGTCAGGGCAAGAAGATAGTGGCTGATCTATTACAATTGCCTATCTCAGGGTGTCAAATAGTCTTGGGAGCAAACTGGTTAAGTACATTGGGAGACATTATATGGAATTTCCAGGAGCTAACTATGCAGTTCCAGAAACAGGGAGAAATCCAACAGTTCAAAGGCATTAGAAGCAATGGTAATCAACTCCTAGAACCTGCAGCCAAAGATTTGAGGAGCAGTCCACAGGTCTTCATCATACAGCTGTGTTCTCAAGAACTGATCCCAGAAAATCTGCAGGAAACAAGCTCAGAGAAGAGTCCAGAAGTGAATGACCTGTTAGGACAGTATAAAGAACTGTTTGAGGAGCCTACTGGCCTACCCCCTAGCAGGAGTTATGACCATCAAATCCCATTAATTCCTGGAGCTTCACCTGTGTGCAGCAAGCCCTATAGGCATCCTTACCTACACAAAAATGAAATTGAAAAACAGGTCAGAGAAATGTTGATATCTGGAATTATTAGACACAGTAACAGCTGCTATTCTTCTCCAGTGATCTTGGTGAAGAAGGGAGATGGGAGTTGGAGGATGTGCATTGATTACAGATCATTGAACCAAAACACTGTTAAAGATAAGTTTCCTATACCTTTCATTGATGAACTTTTTGATGAATTGTATGGTTCAACAATCTTCACAAAGCTGGACCTAAGGTCTGGGTACCACCAAGTTAGAATGAAGGAGGAGGATGTGTTTAAAACTGCTTTTAGAACACATGAAGGTCACTATGAATTCTTGGTAATGCCTTTTGGTCTTACCAATGCACCCTCCACATTTCAAGCTATGATGAATGAGGTATTTAGGCCATATTTGAGACAGTTTGTACTTGTATTTTTTGATGATATACTAATATACAGCAGGAATGAGGAAGAACACTACTCTAATTTGCAAGCTGTGTTCGAAAAGCTGAAGGAAAATCACCTCAAAATCAAAAGAAGCAAGTGCTCATTTATGCAGAAACAGGTAGGCTACCTGGGTCATGTCATTTCTGGAAGAGGTATAGAAGTGGATAATGAAAAGATCAAGGCAGTCATTCAATGGCCTCCCCCTCACACTGTCAAAGAACTCAGGGGATTCTTAGGTCTGACAGGTTACTACAGAAGATTTATCAATGGGTATGGAAGCATAGCTGCTCCTCTCACCAATTTACTTAAGAAGGACTCATTTCAGTGGAGTACACAAGCTCAGGATGCCTTTGAAAAGCTGAAACTGGTGTTAACCCAACCCCCAGTTTTGAGAATGCCAAACTTTGAAATTGAGTTTGTGCTGGAGTGTGATGCATCTGGTAATGGAATTGGGGCAGTACTAATGCAAGAGGGAAGACCCATTGCATTTCTCAGTCAAGAATTGAAAGGGAGATCCAAAATTCTTTCTACATATGAAAAAGAAATGTTAGCCATATTATTAGCAGTTAAAAAATGGAATCAGTATCTATGGGGAAGGAGATTCCTGATAAGAACTGATCACAAATCTTTGAAATTCATGTTAGAACAAAGGGTTTATACAGAAGCTCAATATAAGTGGCTAATGAAGTTGCATGGTTACCAATATAGGGTGGAGTACAAGAAGGGGCAGGACAATACTGCAGCAGATAGCCTTTCCAGAATGCACAATTCAGCCATCACCATGGTTACTGCAGACTGGATAATTCAATTCAAAGAGCAAATGGCAAATTCTCAGTATTATCAAGCTCAGTTGAACAAATGGGAGAAAGGGGAGTTAAATCCTGACAAGTACACATTGAGCAATGGGCTACTATACTACAAGAACAGACTATTAGTGGACCCTCAGTCAGAGTTTGCTACCACTATGCTCAGAGAACATCATGACTTATTGACTGCTGGGCATTCTGGAACCTTAAAAACACTTCAGAGGTTGAGAAGCGTATGTTACTGGAAGGGCATGAAGAAGGATGTCAAGGAATATGTCAAGGCTTGTGAGGTTTGCCAAAGAAATAAATCTGAAAACTCATCTCCTGCTGGTTTATTACAACCACTGCCTGTACCTGAGAGAATCTGGGAGGATATCTCCATGGATTTTATAGAGGGCTTACCTATGAGCAATCATAAATCTACTATATTAGTTGTGGTGGATAGATTAACAAAATACTTGCATTTGTTTGCATTGAACCATCCTTTCACTGCATCAATGGTGGCTCAGGTCTTTGTAGAAGGAGTTTTTAAGCTACATGGGATGCCCAAATCAATAGTCAGTGATAGGGACCCTCTCTTCACAAGTAACTTTTGGAGAGAACTGTTCAAACTGCAAGGAACCCAACTGCATTTCTCCACTGCCTATCACCCTCAATCTGATGGCCAAACAGAGGTGTCAAACAAATGTGTTGAAGCCTATTTGAGATGTTTTTGTAGTCACAAGCCTCGAGAGTGGAGTAAGCTACTGCCATGGGCTGAATATTGGTTTAACACCAATTGGCACACTGCTACTAAAACCACTCCCTTTGAAGCTGTGTATGGGAGAGCTCCTCCAAGTCTTTTGACTTATCTGCCTGGTCAAGTCCAGGACAGGGAAGTTGCTGCAACACTAGCTAATAGGGACACTGCCCTACAGCTACTCAAGGACAACTTAGTGATGGCCAAGGACAGGATGAAGAAGTTTGAAGATCTGCACAGAACTGAGAGGTCTTTTGAAGTAGGGGACTTAGTATTCCTTAAACTTCAGCCCTACAGACAAGTCTCAGTAGCCCATAGAAGACCTCAAAAACTCTCTCCCAAATACTATGGTCCTTACCAAGTGCTAGAGAAGATTGGTCTTGTAGCTTACAAATTGGATCTTCCTCAAGAGTCACAGATACATCCTGTATTCCATGTGTCTCAACTTAAAAAGCATGTGAAAAGGAGAGTGCTTGTGCAAACTGGCCTCCCCAGCACCTTGACAGAAGCAATTTTGGAGCCAGACTGGGTGCTGGACAGGAGAATGGTAAAGAGGGGAAACAGAGCAGCAGTGGATCTCTTAGTGCAATGGAAAGATGGGGATACACCAACATGGATGTCCTATGCAGAGTTTATTCGAACATTCCCTCACTTTGACCTTGAGGCAAGGTCAAATTAGGGTGGGAGGTATTGCTAGGATCCCAATCTCAAGGCTTGGATCCTATGAAGAAGAGAAGAAGCAGCCAATGCCAGTCTACTGCCAAAGAGAAGAAGCAGCCAATGTCAGTCTACAAGCACCTGTGTAGCAACAAATTGTATTAGGCTCAAACATGTAAATGAAGAGTTAGTTAGTCGTCATCATAGTCACACATCAGCATGTGTGACTCAGCTACTAACTGATTAGTTGTCATCCCAGTCACCTGCTGACTCAGACAACTAATAACTGTAACTGTATAAATACTGAAACCTTAGCCAAGAATGGCAGGCAATTGTAACCACTTTTCTCAGTAATCAAATTAGCTGCATTAGCTTTCTTGATCGTCTTCTTCTTCTTTCTCTTACTTAACTTTACTGCTCAGATTGTCACCATTAATGGTGACAAGTATGGAAAACCCTAATCGAGGGACTTCAGGATCCAGTGTCCAAGGGAGAGGGGTGCAGCATTCTTCGTAGCCTTGTAATCATTATTCTTGCTTCTAAGTGTTGTGGAGATCCGATTTGGATCGGGAGAAGTTTGTAGAGGATGTACTCCTTTATTTCATTAGTGAAGGCTTCTCCGAGTTGGACTCCTATCGTCCCGTGGTTTTTTCCGCAAGGGTTTTCCACGTCAAAAATTCTCTGTGTCTGCGTGGTTTGTTTTTGGTGTTTTGGTTTGCTCGGTTCTCTCGCAGGTACTCTCTATTTTGGAGGAAAGGTTTCCGCGTTTCTTTCCCAACAACATGTCCTTAGAAAATCTCATTTGCCTATACTCGTTATCCTGACATTGTTTCTTATGCTGTGGCAGTTTTAAATAGGCTGTAAGTGCAAAGAAAGATGAAGAAAACGGTAATAGTGCGACGCTTCTGTCAAAGCTACATTGTGGTGTAACGAAGATATTTGATGAGGCAACTGCTGTCATGAACTCAAAGTCCGGAGAGTGGAAGGATATCTCGTCGAAGCTTGTACCGGTTCAGTTGAATACATTATGTGCCTTTTTGGTTTTGAGTTGGGAGTTCTTTCATTTAATGGTATATAGGCAATGAATATAGGGCAGGCCCTAAGTATACAAAAGGATGCCGAACAACTTTCATCCAAATAACTGCATAAGAAAAATGTAATCCTATGTTGCACGGACACAAAAACAATACACACAACACATATTTTGGTATGTCGTAGTTAATTTTAGAGCATCTTTGTCATGTTTACCTGTTGCTTGCTCTAGAAAACAGAATACTAGGATTCTGGAATTAGACGCTATGGATAAGCGATAGATCTTCAATATCAATGATACTGATTTTAAGACTAACAGATTCATTTATTATCCATCTTCAGGAAATTCTATCTACATGCAGAGTACTTCATGAGCTCAGAAGCTTAAGGTATCTCACACAGGACTTAGTGGGCAAGGAAAGAATTGGCACTGCTATTGGTGTTCTTCCCTATGCCATCGATAGGGCAAAAAATGCCAGAGAACCTAAGGATGATTCCTCCTCTAGATTGGTCTTCACTCAAGAGTTGAAGTATCTGAATGAGATGCTGAGGAAATTAGAGCATGATAATGAAAATGTCAAGTTTCAGAAGACCCCCAGACCAGATATGTTGCCAGGTCTCGAGGGACAGAGCATAGTGAAAGCTATTCCTTACGAACCTCTGAAATGCAATAAAGAGGCTAATCTTGAAGATCAAAGTGTGATCTTGAAATTTTCACTTCAATGATAAGATTTCTCCCATTCCTGGAAATGAAATTCTATTTGTACCATAGAGAGAATTTAGTTAGATTTAATTATTGCTACAACCAAGTTTTCAATAGACTGCCCTTTTTTTTATAGTCCTTTGCATGCTCCCAATCATATAATATGAGAATCAACCAGCAGCCAGCAGCAAACAAAATTGACAAGGAATTAAGAAGATCAACCTCATGGAAGTTCAAAAAAAAAACCCTCATGGAAGCTCTTGTAAGTTATAACATGAAAAATACCATCACTGTTTGTATCATAATTTGCATTTGACCAATATGAAACTTTAGTCTAATCATCTGTTATGTCAGATTCCAAAAGTAATATATGGAAAGCATATTTCCCATGCAATTTTGTGGTGGGCATTTTAACTGTGTACATCATTAAAGCCCAAAACTTTATCTACATGGATCATCTTCTGTTAGTATTTCCTATCTTTTGTAATAAAAGTATGTGGATAGAACTCCTAAAGCCGATATCTTGTTCACCTTTAACGTTATGAGTTCTCATCCTCCTCTGAATCAGCGACATCTCCATTATTCTCCTTTGAGAACTGATTCATCATAAACCTCAAACTGTCACCCTCCTCCAATTCCCATTGTTGCTTCAATTCATCAATGGCTTTCGATGCAGCAGCTGCGATGGCAGAATTGTTGTCGTCCGCCAATCTCTGTAAAATCCAAAATAAAATGTTAAAAACAGCTGAAAAGGAATATTCATCCAAAAGAAAGGGTCTCATAATACTCAAGTTCATCTAATATTTTACAGGCAAATCATTGATAATCTATATTATGTGTTCTAATTGTTTTCAAGTACTCTTTCTCATTTCTTTCACCCATATGCCCTTGAGTTGGGCAAGGAAAAGGACTGAACAATCCCTCTTCAAGCATATGAAATGTAGTGGATATATATAGAATGCTCAAAATTATTTAGTGCCAACTATGAAAGAATTCATGTAAAATTCTCAGAATTTCAAATTTCTGAGTATTATTTGTTATTAGAACTGACTTGTAATGCCCCCATTCCAGCATTCCCAAGAATCCACATGGATGGAGCTGCTGCCAATGCATTTGCTAATGCTTGCCTACAAAACAAACAAATATGCATGTCATTACATTTTTCTTGCCCACTAAAAATATAGTTTCCAAGTAAAATCAATGACGAGAGATTTTCCAACAATATTTCAGTTTAAGTTCAATCTCCATAAATTCTAACCACAAAACTGCCGAGGTCATAGAATAAATCAAAAATATTTCAGGTAAAGCTCAAATCAAACTTAAAAAAATGGCTATCAATAACAAAATACAAACTACCGAGGCCTGTTTGTGCCAAATTTGGGTGCTTATAAGGCCATTTACCTCTCATAGTGCACTGAAATGAGTAGGTTGTGCTGGATCTGAATAAGGCACCAAAGGTTCTAGGAACTTTCTATAGAATATGAACATGGATCAACCTTCCCAAAAAAATCTGACAAGGATAACTATCAAGCACAGTCAAAATGCCCCACAGAAACCAGAGTCGATAAGAAAAGTGAGGGTAAAGTGCAAAGGCGATCCAGATGGCTTATCATGAAGTAGCAAGTAAAAAAAGCGAATACAAATAAAATAGGGCATGGCTAGTTTAGATTGCTACTCAAACCCTGTGGTGTCTAAATCCAGAGATCTAGGAAGTACTATTCAGAAGTAAAATGTGTACGAAAGAGAGGCTGTCTATGATAATTAACAAAATTTCCGTTCTAACTATACATGTTTTGAAAGAGAGGAGCTTCAAGGGGAGTGATTGAGGAACATCTTATAGGAACCTTGTAGTAGTAACAATAAAAAAATAATTAATTAATTAAAAAAAAATTAAAATTAAAAAAAGTTCTGAATACATTTGACAATGAGATTAAGAATTTAAACATGCATAGTGCCTGACAGGAACACTCAAAGCACACTAGATACATTCATCAAAAGCTTCAGATATTAGAATTAAGCTTGTTGATTCTGCACATGCTTCAAGATAAAAAGTCAGCAAGCCCTTCAAATCAATTTCACAGTCGCTCATATTTTCATATTAATATTTGGAATTTGGTAAATATGCAGATAAATTTGTAGGCCATCCAGAATGAGTAATTTGGAATGCAATATTGAGATGTGTCTTTCAAACTGATAAGTATTTACATGCCAAAATTATAAGTTATATCATCTTGATAATAAACCACAAAAAGTGTCTGCACTACTGATTGTGTGATGTTGCACAATCGTTGATTTGTGTATAATGGTTGCTGCATTAAAACAGAATCTAGATGGGTTGATCAGCTTAAAAGTTTACAAATAGAACAATATACCTTGTGTTAACATCAGGAGAGCTTGAACATTCGGCCAACAACGAGACACTACTTTTACCATCCATTGCATCAAGATCAATCAGAGCGGCCACCAGCAATTCGAGCTTCTCGCATAGAAAAACAAAAAGGATAAGGAATTAGAAAGAAAAGATAATTGGGAAGCTAAATCAGTATGAATCATTTCAGATATTAGGTTACATGATTACCTCTTCAGGATCGGTGTAGTCAATCCCATCTGCCTCAGATAAGGCAGATGCCATGCTCCAGTAAGCATCCTGAAAATATTATCATTAAGAAGAATGCTTAATGCTGTAATGAAAAGGAAAAATGTCAAATCAAATTAGAAATAGGCCTGGGTATAAAAGTAAGACCTGTATTGCTGTAATACGATCAGTAGAGACTTCCTGTGACAAGATATCAAGAGACTTTCCATTCTTTTCGAGTGTAATAAACCCCATTGTATCATTTACTGTTAAAGGACCTTCTCTATGAGGCCTTCATAAACAATTGAATTATTGAAGGTTCATGTTAGTCATTCAGAGCAGATATGTCAAGGAGAGAATTGAAGAAATTTCCTATAAGAGCTCATAATACTAAGAACTTGTGATATCAGTGCAAGAGCTTACTGCCGGTACAAATTCCTTGCCATTGTGTCATGGATTTTCTGAACAAACTGTAACACAACAGAAAAGAGAAAATCCCTTCAGATACATAATACCTTGTATTCACAAACAAGCACTCTGCATCTAAATCCTTTTATAGGAAGTATTTTCTATTTGATATCTACAGGAGATCTTTAATTTCAATCTCTACCACATGACTTTTGAAAGTACCACTACCAATGAAAATGTTGTCCTCTATGTTAAATCCATATTAATACTAGAAATACGAGTTTAAACTGCATTACTTACAAGGTAGGTCTTCCTACCCACCAATTGGCCTTCTAGGTTTATGTCATGCCCTTCCCTGTCAATAGTTTCCTTGGCTAGGGAGTTGGCAAAAATTGAGGGCTGGACATCACAATTGGGCATAAACTGTCTTTTGGGCTTTCACAATAATGAATCACGTATACTCCTTAGCCAAACCACTCTTATGGGACAAGGATTAGATGAAGGGTAATAACTTTACTACTGGGACATAGGAATGACATAATGCTCAGAATCCCGTATTGATGTTGTGTTGTAATATGGCTCGTGTTAAGATAAGAAAACTCCTATTCCGGTCCAGTTTTGGAAGGATTTTGATGGCTAGGATTTGCTCCAATATTTAGTTTGGAAGGATTTTGATGGCTAGGATTTGCTCCAATATTTAGTAATATTAGAAGAACTATTTAAGGTTATTTTAAACCATAATTTAGATGAGCTTGAGGCTGTTAAAGGTTTAAGAAGGCTTTGCTTGTAGGAGTCAAAAAGTGCACTTTTTTCCTAGATATGGAATAGTGTAATGAAGCCCTAAGGGAATTGAGAGAAGAAGAAGGAAGAGAGCTCGTTAGAGATCTCATAAGGGAGGGTTTGTGCAATACGGTATTATTGTATTAATTCTTGTAAAGTTTCTCTCGATTCAATAAAGAAATTATTTTCTTGTCCCATGGACGTAGGTCAAATTTCGGCCAAACCCCGTTATATCTTGTGTTCTTGTGTTTGCTATTAATTTTGGTTATTTGTGCTTTATTTATTCGTTGTGAAAAAGGAACGTTCAACATCATCTGGATTCTTAGATTTTTATTGTTTGTATTAATTATTAGAACCATTACACCAAATCAAATATATTTGTAGCCACAAATGGTGACAACAATTATAAATTGTTTTAGACAAGGAATAGCCATGTCATCTTAAGGATGTATAGAGTATCAAATAGTATATTGCTAAAAGATGAGATCGTACTCAGGAATGTAGCTTCTACCTTCAAAGACACAAATGCATCTTCCATGGCCCGACGCCTAACAACAAAATCAGCTCGCCGCAAGTCAGCCTGGCAACAAAGTAAAGTTATCAGAGAAGCAAAGTTCTTCCATATTAAAACATTTCAAAAGAAAATTCACCAGATACAAAAACCACTTGATCAATCTACAAAGGCAATTTCCAGTTATCCGCCTTGTCCCACCACACACACCTTGTCCATAAGAAACACACAGAAACACACCTTTGTTGATGCTCTCTGACTAAGAAATCTTGACCTTACTCTTGCTACGGGAAATCTATTTCTCTGACCTATTATTCCATAAGAAACACACAGAAACACACCTTTGTTGATGCTCTCTGAGTGGATACCTTACCCATATCCTATTATTTATTGTATATGGTGGGGATATAGATCCGCCGCGGTTACGGAAGGGTCACATAACTCCGAATAAACTATTAAGTCACCAACTGTGGCATCCTATAAACTCATAAATACAGAAAACTGATTCATATCATTATGTTATACACACCAAATTGCATGACCGATCATCCATAGCAGTATTTACCAACCATCAGTCCAGCTCATGTTTCCCAAATCCAACAACTGGATGATGGAAACCACTCCTCTACAATAGAACATGCAGGTAGGCTTTGCCCATAATGACATGATCAACCACCTTGGACACACCCTGCTCGTGTATTTGGCAGGTTGACGGGCATTGGGATAACTGATTCATCGGTACAACAGTTGGCACTTTACAGTTTCCTACAAACTTTTGTAGGGAAACAATGCTGCCCATGAGATGCAAAATCTCCTCTCTTTTTACCAAAATAATGGACTAACTTGTGTATTCACAATCTTCTACTTCGAACCTTCAATATAAGGAAGATACCATGTTGCAAATTTATTGGAAACTTCCTCATGTTTTCTACATGCTGGGCCATAAATTTGTTAACAGCCTTTCTGCACTATGATACGGTAAGAAATCTAAAATCTACTATCAGTTCCAATCTCCTACCACTAGAGAGGGGTGTTCACCAAAGGTCCATCTGTGACCTGCTATATATAACATACATATTAGCATATAAGGGTTTTTCCTATTAGAGGTAAATACTTATTTATTCAATGAGATGAGACTGAACCTAAATAACCCATTATGGTGAACTACGAAACGTTGAAATGTCATTTCCAAGAGGTATCTGTTACCTCATCTTCAAAGTACCAAACGAGTATAACAAATTCTAGAAAGAGCTACAGGCGTAGCCCTTTGTTTCAAGAGTCTAAAGCCTTACAGTGGATGCAACATTAAGCAAGATGAATCAAGCCTCAGATACAAGTGAAGTGATAGGTATGGCTCTGTTTCACGCCACAGACTAATTTGAAGAGAGCAGACAAATGATAAGGAACTTAGGCAGAAGGAAGAAGTCTATACACTTGGACAACTACTCCAGAGTTTAGGAAATCCAAATTTTTCACAAAAGCATCTATTTCAGGTTAACCATGCAGCAGATTGCTTTCCTGATGTGCACTTTCAGAAAAAATCTAGGTGCAGACTTATCAATGGACCTTCCGCTACATCAATTGGTAGAATGTGGCTTGTTTTTCTGTTAGCCATAAGTGCAGTAATTTCTAACCGATTCGAGATTCGATGAAACCGATGATTCCATTCTTGTAGTACTGAAATCTACAGGTTTGGGGTACTCAAATCTTAGGTTCTTGTTAGTTGACTTTTCGGTCAACGGAATGGCTCGATTTGCGTACAACGAATTCCGAATTTGCAAACGTGGGTTAAATTTAGCCAAAATTTAGGTTTAGTTTTAAAGCCAGAATATAAGGAGATTAAAATAAGATTTTAGGTGATATTATTCAGAATTTAAATAGATTAATTAGGAAACCTATTTAGCCACTTTTCTTGGTTTTAAAGTGGGAATTGTAATTCTAACTTGCTTTAAATTGTGTGACAGGGTTTGTGGGACGATGATATGATGGTATAGCTAGTGGATTGGATTCACGTCATCTTGGGTCGGTTACTTCATCACCTTCAGAAACAGACAAGTACTTACACTGATTACTTTTATTTTCTGATAGTTTCTATGATACATGTTTTAGATATGCATTACATGATTCTTGACACGTTGTTCACACGAGTAGTATGGATTCATATTCATGATTATCGACTTTCGTGATTTATGTTATTTACGTGATTATCGTGTTTCGTGACTATTGTATTTTGTGATTATCGTGTTTCGTAATCATCATGTTTTGTGATTTCTTGTGTTGTGACTTGAACCCACGAGTACTAGTCGGACAAGAAAGTACTAAGTATATATGTGATCAAAACATGTAGACCGTGTTTTAGTTAGACCGTGAATAATAGCAAATCACACATGTCACTTATAATTGAGTCGGACCTCGTAGATCCCTCAGTTGATCACATATTGAAAATAGTACTTCGACACACTTAGATAGTTATAGTCTTCTTGTTTCACTCTATATTTGTTGTCATATGCCATATCTATCCATGATTACTCATTTTATTGTACTTGCGACGTCGTGATTCTAGTTTTACTTGTTCATCATGTATTTTATATGCTATTTCATGTTTTATAGTTTCTATCATATCTTGAATAGTTTATCATGTATGTACTTGTTTAAATCCTGACTGGATAACCACATTTTTAGGCGATTGAGGACATGTGCCCAACGTTTTATGGCCTAGAAGAATCGAGTGATCTTGGCAGGGTTCCATTCTACTGATATCTAGTTAGCTTAGCTTGCCTATTTAATAATTGACCGGATTTGTCTCCGAAGACACTACTTGGGATGTATAAACAAGCGTGGATTTTAGACTTATGTCTTTAGATGATTTTGTGATAATATAATTTGGGGTTCCATCTTTTCTTAATTCATATCTTCCGTTAGTATGTTGTGTTCGAGTACATATTGATATTCTTTGGACTTGTATTGATTATTGAGGACTAGACGATATTCTACCGCCGATACTGTGACGTAGGCTGGACTTGACCACGTACTCGTATCCCGAAAAACGGAAGCGGATCGTGACATCTTCCTTATAATATAGTTGACAACCACCGGCCCACCTATTAAAGTATATTCTATGAAGAATAAATTTAGCAATTTATTATGAATTAATTCATATAGTAATGCATGAGTTATGCAATGCAAATAGCCATGAAGTATCCAACTTAATAGTCATGAGTTACAAAGTCCAAATGTCATGTAGTGGTAGTCTACTATAAATCTATGTATCATGTCATATTATATGACAAGTTGAATAAACAAAAATGTTCCACTTCAATATCCCTTCCACCAATATTTGTCCCTTCCACCAATATTCTCACACTGCTTGAGAAAGGGAATTCATATTCCGGGAGCTTTCTCAATACCACCAAGATACACTGGACATCATGTGATCAATAGCTTCACACATGAAATTACATAAAAGAGAGATGTTTTGAACTTCTTGATTTTCCCATTTGAAATCTAAACAGTTCCATTTCAAATGGCAACCGGTGCCTCCGCAAGTGTTTAGGTTATCGGCCATCTTTGTATGCTAAAATGGCAAACGTTAGGAACCAAACAAATTTCTTTTTACTATTTTGGCCAAGATGCTGACTGAACATTAAAATGGTCCAATTCAAACGGAACCAAACTAGCTCTTAGTAGTCTTCAGTAGATTAAATTTCTTCATGGCCAAGGATAAAAAAGGCTATATAAAGAGATTGGAATACTTGTTTTATTTTATGAAGAGCTTAAATTTTATTTAGGTTTGTGGTTTGATTGCCTATTCATAAATAGAGCCTTTGTCATATTTATTCTCTCCACAAAAACCCATTCTGATTCCCCTTCGATATAGTACTATTGTTGTGTTTTGTCTCAATTCCCTCACTCGACCCCGTCAATAGCCATCCAATATGCAGTAGCACATATCTTATTCAGGCTATTCGGATGCGGATCAACACTGCACAGCTTTAGGAAATCGATCATATCTTCTGCTATAGAGGTCCATTTTGGGTGTGCGATCCCAATTCGGAAATTTGACTTCAAGACCTATAACTTCCGTGTTCGAAGAATTTTTATATTTTGTTTTAAGGTCTTCGAGTCTGCTGTTAGAAACAAATATGGACACAAAAGGATTTGAAGCATGGTGTCATCTTCTTTGGAGTGAGATTCGTATTGTTACAAACACATGGATCGACTTCACAATTCTTTGGTAAACCCTGCCTTGACCTTTGGAATTCAATTGATTATTTTGAGATCTACTAAGGTTACTGTCTGATTATCAGTAATTTTGCTTTGTAATTTGGCTTCCGCAAATCTCAGAGTATCTTTTTTTGTGAATTGACCCATATAGACTACCCTGTAGGTCTTGTCCTGTATCAATTCTTTTTATACATCTTTACTACGAGATGCATGAGTCACCTCCTCTTAAAAGTCATCTTCTTTCACAGATAAAAGTTAGATACTCAAATGGGTTTCCTTGGAAGATATTCATCTTTATAACGCTCTTCTTGGATCCTGTTAATGCTTGGGGATTTAGCACCCTTCACCCGTCAAACGATTGCATTATGAAGGATCCTGAATCCAATTGGCATGCTTTCCAACACTTCGCTTCACGTAACTTTCCTTCCTCTTGCTCTCCTTTCTCTTCTCTCCCTTCCCAACTTTATTTCCTCTTTGCATCCCCCTGTCAACCACCTTATACTCCTCTCTCCATTGTGAGTAACGTAGAAGGTTACTACAATACTCCTCTCAGTGTCCTGGTACACAAAAACTGATTTGGTACAGGCATCCTTCTTAGTTCTTACTATAGTAAACTTCTTTTGCAAGTCCTATATGACTACCTACTACATCTCATATGTCAGTATCACTACAACATATGCATGTTGGAGTGGGTGGGGTTCCCAACCTATGTGGAGAAGATCCCGGAGTGCGACGAGCGCCGTCCGATGTCGGAGAAGCTCGGGAGTAGTTGTTACTGCTGCTGCTGCCCCAAAGGGGGTTCTGGACCAAGTCTGCCGAGTTCGGGCCGAACTCGGTCCCAGGCCGAGTTCTGGCCGAACTCGGTCTGGCCGTTCCAGGGGTTGGCCATCCAGTGCTGGTTGCTCCACACAGAGTTCTGGCCGAACTCTGTGTGTCGGGGGGCTGAAGCGGATTTCAGGATGAGTTTTCATCATTGGATCTAATCCAACGGTCCAGGTTGGTTGCGGGATTAGGAAGATATATTGAGTTTTCTCAACCCTAACTCATAATCGCATTGGACAACACAAGTTTGAGAGAGGAGGCAAGAGTGCCATTACAACTTCGGAGAAGAACACGGAGGATTGAAGGTCGTTTTCGAAGGAGATCGTGTTCGGGTAATCTCTACTCGTCGTTCTCGCTATTCGTAGCCTTGTAATCATTGTTCTTATCTCTGAGTGTTGTGGGGATCCGATTTGGATCGGGAGGAGTTTGTAGAGGGTGTAATTCTTCTATTCCATTAGTGGAGGCTTCTCAGGGTTGGACTCCGATCGTCCCGTGGTTTTTTCCCGCAAGGGTTTCCACGTCAAAAATTCTGTGTCTGCGTGGTTGTTTTTGTGTGCTTGTTTTTGGGTTCGTGCGTTGTTTGCTCGGTCCTCTCGCAGGTACTCTCCGGTTTGGGAAAAGGTTTCCGCGCTTCTTTTCCAACAGAGTGGTATCAGAGCTTTGGGTTCAAAGGGTGTCAGGAGTTGACAGAGGAACCAGAGAGGAGAGATGGACGCGAAGCCGGACGAGTAGAGATTACCCGAACACGATCTCCTTCGAAAACGACCTTCAATCCTCCGTCTTCTTCTCCGAAGTTGTAATGGCACTCTTGCCTCCTTCTCTCTCAAACTTGTGTTGTCCAATGCGATTTTACGATAATGAATTAATGGCACAAACTATCATTATTGGCGGAACAAGATGAAGGATTTGCTATTTGTCAAGAAGCTGCATCTACCTGTGTTTGCAACCGAGAGGCCCAGTGATAAATCCGAGGAGGACTGGACGTTCGAGCACATACAGGTGTGTGGGTACATACGGCAGTTTGTTGATGAGAACGTGTACAACCACGTTGCCAATATTGAGCACGCGAAGACGTTGTGGGATAAGCTGGAATCCTTGTATGCGAAGAAGACCGGGGTAAACAAGTTGTTCCTGATCCGAACGATGATGGGTCTGCGGTACAAGGATGGGGCGTCTATTTCGGATCACTTGAGTGAGTTCCAGGGCGTGGTTGACCAGCTATCTTCTATGGGAGTCAAGTTCGACGACGAAGTTCAGGGACTGTGGCTGCTGTGTACCTTACCAGACTCGTGGGAGACCGTACGAGTATCTATGATCGCTTCTGCTCCAGAGGGCGTGGTCAGTCTGGAGTTTGCCAAGAGCGGGGTGTTGAATGAAGAGATGTGGAGACGTTCTCAGGGCACTTCATCCACATCCCACCACTCAGAGGCACTTGTTTCAGAGAGCCGCGGAAGGGGCAAAAGCAGGGATCCAGGTGGTGGCAGAGACAAGAGCAGGGGGAAGTCCAAGGATCGTTACGAGGACTCAGAGTGTTACCATTGCGGTAAGAAGGGCCATATCAAGCGGAATTGTTTCGCTTGGAAGAAGGAGAAGAAGGGCGACAAGGGGAAGCAAGAAGAGAACACTACAGCGGCGGCCTCGATGCATGGAGGCGATGTGATCGTCGTAGGTGATGAGGTCATTACTAACCTCGCATGCGATGACAATTCTTGGCTGGTGGACTCAGGGGCTTCAGCACATGTATCTCACAATAGGACACTGTTTGCCACTTACACGACAGGCGACTGTGGCGTGTTGAAGATGGGCAACGGAGATGTGTCGAAGGCGGTTGCCGTTGGAGATGTGCATTTGAGAACGAAGACGGGTGCGGTTCTTGTTCTCAAGGATGTTCGCCATGTCTCTGATATCCGTTTCAACCTGGTGTCGGTTGGAAGGTTGGATGACGAGGGATTCTTCAGTCTCTTCGGGAATAGTCAGTGGAAGCTTTCCAGAGGTTCGATGGTGATTGCCAGAGGAAGCAAGAAGTCCGGTCTCTACTATATGGAGGGAAGCGCAGAGGGGGCACAGGAGGTGAACGCAGTCAGTGACGCGTCTACCGAGTTGTGGCACAGGCGGCTCGGCCATATCAGCGAGAAGGGGATGAGCTACTTGGTGAACAGGAAGGTGATTCCGGGGCTCAAGTCTACAAAGTTGGAGAAATGCACGCACTGTTTGGCTGGGAAGCAAAGTAGGGTGTCTTTCCAGAGTCACCCAAGTTCGAGGAAGCCGGCGTTGCTCGAGTTGATTCACTCGGATGTCTGCGGTCCTATGAAGGTAAAATCTCTTGGTGGTGCTTCTTACTTTGTGACTTTTATTGATGACTGTTCCAGGAAGGTTTGGGTCTATGCCTTAAAGACCAAGGATCAGGTGCTGCCTACTTTCAAGGAGTTTCAGGCCTCCGTTGAAAGGGAGACGGGCAAGAAGTTGTTGTGTGTTCGGTCCGACAATGACGGCGAATACATCGGTCCCTTTGATGCGTATTGCAGAGAGCAAGGGATACGACACCAGAAGACTCCGCCAAAGACACCTTAGCTCAATGGTGTAGCGGAGCGCATGAACAGGACACTGATGGAGAGGGTGCGGTGTTTGCTGTCAGAAGCAAACTTGCCGGGCAGTTATTGGGGTGAGGCTCTTCTCACAGCTGCTTATATTATTAATTTGTCTCCTAGTGCTCCTTTGCAGGGTGATGTGCCTGACAAAGTATGGTACGGCAAGGAGCCGTCATACAGTCACCTGCGGGCGTTTGGTTGTAAGGCCTTCGTGCATGTACCGAAGGACGAGAGGACCAAACTTGAGCCGAAGACGAGGCGATGCGTCTTTGTCGGCTACGGTCGGGATGAGTTTGGCTATAGACTCTACGACCCAGTGGAAGGAAAGCTCTACAGAAGCAGGGACGTGGTGTTCGTCGAGGATCAGACCATGACCAACACTCAGGATTCCGAGACGCCTTCTGAGGCTGAGGAATTGCCTGAGTTAGAGTCATTTCGCTTCGAGCAGTTTCCAGAGGACATCGCAGAGGATCCAATTATGGGGGAGCCGGTACATGGAGTTGCTCCCAACCTTGATCATCAGCCTGCTGATGGTGGTCAGGGTGTCCCTCAGGAGGATGAGCATGCCGGGGAGGCAGTTCCTGAAGGGGAGGAGGCTGTCGGTATACAGCCAGCACCAGTGGCTCCACTGAGAAGGAGCAACAGGGATCGTCGACCATCTACGAGATACTCGCCGGATGAGTATGTGCTATTGACTGACGGGAGAGAGCCCGAAAGTTTCGCAGAGGCTATGGAAGACGAACACAGGCAGGAGTGGATGGTAGCTATGCAGGAGGAGATGAGTTCCTTGCACACCAATTCTACTTATGATCTGGTGCGATTGCCAAAGGGCAAAAAGGCTTTGAAGAATCGATGGGTGTTCAGAGTGAAGCAGACGGATGATGCTACTCGCCCTCGATACAAAGCGAGGCTGGTAGTCAAGGGCTACGGTCAGCGGAAAGGCGTGGATTATGATGAAATCTTTTCGCCTGTCGTCAAGCATTCGTCTATTCGTGTGGTGCTAGCATTAGCAGCCAGTTTCGACTTGGAGGTCGAGCAGATGGACGTGAAGACGGCGTTCCTCCACGGTGATCTTGAGGAGGAGTTGTACATGGAGCAGCCGGAGGGATTCTGTGAGAAGGGCAAGTCACATTTGGTCTGCCGGTTGAGGAAGAGCTTGTATGGTCTGAAGCAGGCTCCGAGGCAGTGGTACAGAAAGTTCGAGTCGTTTATGGGGGAGCATGGTTATGCACGGACGACGTCGGACCATTGTGCATTTGTGAGGTACTTTGCCGATGATGATTTTATCATCTTATTGCTCTATGTTGATGATATGCTATTAGTGGGTCGGAATGCCACTAGGATAGCGGAGTTGAAGCGCCAACTGGGCGCGGCCTTCTCTATGAAGGATTTGGACGCAGCGAAGACTATTCTTGGGATGGAGATCAGCCGAGAGAGAGAGAGTCCAAGCTGCTACACTTGTTCCAAAAGAAGTACATTCACCGGGTACTTCAGCGTTTCGGGATGGACGGGTCGAAGAAAGTGAGTTCCCCCCTCGCGGCTCACTTTAAGTTCACTGAGGAGCGGTGTCCATCTACCGAGGACGAAAAGGAAGATATGGAGCGGGTTCCATATGCCTCAGCTGTGGGAAGCCTTATGTATGCCATGGTGTGTACGAGGCCAGATATTGCTCATGCAGTTGGTACGGTTAGCAGGTATCTTTCGAATCCTGGAAGGGTACACTGGAGTGCGGTCAAGTGGATTCTACGATATCTTCAGGGCACTGCTGGTTGGAGACTTTCCTTTGGTGGTGACGAGCCGAAGCTGGTTGGGTATACCGACGCTGATATGGCTGGAGATGTAGACACGAGGCGATCGACTTCAGGCTACGTGATGATGTTTGCGGAAGGAGCGGTGTCGTGGCAGTCGCGGTTGCAGAAGTGTGTTGCCTTGTCGACGACGGAGGCGGAATACATTGCGGCGACGGAGGCTTGCAAGGAGCTGTTGTGGATGAAGAAGCTGTTGCAGGAAATGGGACTGAAGCAAGAGCAGTATACTTTGCTTTGCGACAGTCAGAGTGCTATCCATCTTGTAAAGAATCAGACGTTTCATAGCCGGTCCAAGCACATCGAGACTCGGTATCATTGGATACGCGATGTGGTTGAGAAGAAGGACGCGGAGCTTGAGAAGGTGCATACAGATGACAACGGAGCTGATATATTCACGAAGATTCTACCAAGGGGGAAGTTTGAGTACTGCAGGCAGATCGTCGGGATGACGACATCCTCCCCATAGTTGTGAAGGGGGAGATTTGTTGGAGTGGGTGGGGTTCCCAACCTATGTGGAGAAGATCCCGGAGTGCGACGAGCGCCGTCCGATGTCGGAGAAGCTCGGGAGTAGTTGTTACTGCTGCTGCTGCCCCAAAGGGGGTTCTGGACCAAGTCTGCCGAGTTCGGGCCGAACTCGGTCCCAGGCCGAGTTCTGGCCGAACTCGGTCCCAGGCCGAGTTCTGGCCGAACTCGGTCCCAGGCCGAGTTCTGGCCGAACTCGGTCTGGCCGTTCCAGGGGTTGGCCATCCAGTGCTGGTTGCTCCACACAGAGTTCTGGCCGAACTCTGTGTGTCGGGGGGCTGAAGCGGATTTCAGGATGAGTTTTCATCATTGGATCTAATCCAACGGTCCAGGTTGGTTGCGGGATTAGGGAGATATATTGAGTTTTCTCAACCCTAACTCATAATCGCATTGGACAACACAAGTTTGAGAGAGAAGGAGGCAAGAGTGCCATTACAACTTCGGAGAAGAAGACGGAGGATTGAAGGTCGTTTTCGAAGGAGATCGTGTTCGGGTAATCTCTACTCGTCGTTCTCGCTCTTCGTAGCCTTGTAATCATTGTTCTTATCTCTGAGTGTTGTGGGGATCCGATTTGGATCGGGAGGAGTTTGTAGAGGGTGTAATTCTTCTATTCCATTAGTGGAGGCTTCTCAGGGTTGGACTCCGATCGTCCCGTGGTTTTTTCCCGCAAGGGTTTCCACGTCAAAAATTCTCTGTGTCTGCGTGGTTGTTTTTGTGTGCTTGTTTTTGGGTTCGTGCGTTGTTTGCTCGGTCCTCTCGCAGGTACTCTCCGGTTTGGGGAAAGGTTTCCGCGCTTCTTTCCCAACAATGCATTCATCACAATTCTATCTTAACTTTTATGGAGATTTACTATGTGACACTGACGGTCATGGTTACAGTTTTTATTACCTTTTAAGGATTGATTATTGTACTAATCAAATAGACATACAATGTGTGTGGTTAGTTTTGATTTCCTATATGTCTGCCTACACCAATTACCAGCCTAAATTGATAAGGTTGCTTATTAAGGTTCGATGATAGTGACTGTCGAGAAGTGAAGAAGATGAAGGGATCTGCTTTCAGGCCGAGGTTGTCTCCATTAGAACTGGAATCCCACTTCTACAAAACCAGTACCTTTCCTGTTCAGCTCCAGAGAAACTGGAAAACAGGCCACAAGGCAAAAATCCTGACCTGAAGGTTGCTTTACGTTCTGGAATTTGGGCACTTGAACCAGACCTCTGCTTTCTATAAACCGAACATCTGCTTCTAGGACCATAAGAATAGGAACCTTTTGTTTATATTCTGGTTTCGAGTGCATGTAACATCTAGGCTTCCTGTCAATACAAACTGCAGCGTGTGTATATTTTTTAATGATTTGCGAAGATTTTCAGTAAGGAAAAACACCTTGGTTTCTCCTCTAGATCTCATATCCTTTTCATCTTCTATCGTCTTCTAGCCCCATGATCTGAATCTAAACAATTACATTCATATACATGTACCACATATGCTTGCATGTTACTTTTCCTTTGCTTTTTGATTCCTGCTATATCAGCCAGTGCCTATTATTATCACTCTAGATTGATTTGGTGGGTTTTTGTGTGAAACTATTATAAATACAAACAAAGAGGAAGGACAAGTAACAAATTAATCAGTACCTCTAAAGCCCCATCACTCCAGTGTTGATCTGCTACTTTTTTCAGCTTAGACCCAGCCTTGTCCTTTAAGATCTAAGAAAATATAGGACTCAAGGTTATTGCATGTACTCCTTCAAACTGGTAATTATATACCTACTGAAAATACGTACTGTGGCTACATGATGTAGAAGAGCTGCTTTTCTCTTCATTCCATGATCAATCTTCTCAGTATCCTCCCTTGCACGAGCTTTTATGGCAATTGTTCAAATTGGGATTAAGAGGCCAATGTTCCAGAAAACATAAGAAAACGAGAATCTACGATGATCAATCTTAAACTTGGAAGGAACAGAAATATAACTTAAAAGACCTATACCATCAAGCTTCAGGAATCCCAGTCCTAGAACAGCAACGTCTTGGCGTGCACGATCATTTAGCCTTGTTATGCCACTGAAAATGATTAATGACATATCTCAGAAAATGAATAGACTAAAACAATGTTGATATCACTACATACAAAAATGAATTTAAGTACTAAAATCATCCTCTAGTGATGAGAAAACTCGATTTGATCAATAAATCTGAGAATTTGCACCCACCATATCTGTGATTACAAACAAAAGGCTGAGAACATTCGAATAAAGAAAATAGCATTAGTAATGGGAAGTCAATTGTGAGAACTGCATTGATGTTGCACATTGGTTAGCTAAATTGTCTATAACATGTTGATGAATATTCAAATTGGTGACAATTTATCATTTGTTCTCATAGGATGATGTCAATACGAAGTTTTACACTATGTATCTGACTACTCAGTAACATGACTGAAAAAATCAACCGAATCATGTTCTAGTTGCTTGCAATAAAAATGGATAACTAGTTAATAATTGAACCAAGTACTCGTAATAGAACTTTATTGTACCGTGAAAGCAAAACAATATCATTTCTAGCCCTTTCATTCACAAACTTTGCGTCATTGTACACAATAGAGTAAGTAGAAGAGCTATCAGGTATGACTTCATCACACAATTGAGAACCAGTTTCTTCAGTCTGGGAATCTTGAAGCTGACCACTGTTACAAAAAAGGTTTCATTAGTTCAGGGTATAGTCTCATAAGGAATCAGACATTCACAAATTAAACTTTGAGGAATACACGAGTTAGTAATTACCTGGAGAGTATATGCAAGTTGGATGTACAAACAAATATACTAAATACAATAACTTTGATAAGTAAACCAATACTATAGATATCTAAGTAATGAACCAGATGCATATTAATCTATATCAGAAACTTGCATTCATCGTGATCGAACTAAATTGATATTATCATTTCACATGCTTTCATATGTGTGGGATCGTCATTCCTTCACTTTTTTGTGTAATGTGTCATAGATAGAAAAATGTATCATCTTACCTCTTCATCTAGACTCTTTATAGTCAGGGGAACTTAGAGGGTGCTCCTTGGTTGCATAAGTTTAAACCACAATAAAAAGGGTAGGTCTATCTACCTGCCAACTGGCTACCTAGGTTTTATGGCGTTACCCTCTCATACTTATAGCTACATCGGCTAGGAATTTGGCACCAATGTAAAGGATTGACGTCAAGTTGACAGTCGGCCATAAATTTTGTCAAATTTTGTATGGAGCTTTCTTATGCTCCATAGTCAATTTCTTTGTGATGGGCAATGCTTGGATGAAGATGATAATGACGATGCTTTCATATCTCTGATTATCTTTTGATTAATTTTTTTCTTGTCACACTTCTCCATCATTGTTTAGGGTTAACCAAGGTAAGGGTAGCCATGGCCAGTAGTGAACAAAGTACCACCTACCTCCTAGGTTCAAAAACTCGTTGGCAGTTTCAGACAGGAGTATTAAACTATTAGGTTTGAGGAGTTCAGAATAATTTTTAAAAATCTCATCATCATTATCCAAGCCTTCCCCCATAAAATTGTGTCGAACTCTAAGAAATCTCTCATTGAGGAATTGACGACGTTTTTATGACCGGTTGTCAACCTGCTATCAGCCCTCTATTTGTGACAAATTCATAACCAAGGTAGCTATGGTAATGAGAGGCACATGCCATAAAACCTAAACAGCTAGTTAGCATGAGGTTGAGTGGTTGACGTACCTTATGGTTATGCATTTTAAGCTCATGTCTCATGTAACCACGGAGCAACTTCCATGTTCCAGTAGACTATAAAGACACTAGACGAAGAGGTAATATGATACAGTTTGCTATGGAGAATTGCATTAATCTCAATGATACATTAGGTCAAAGAGTGAAAATGAATGACATTACCAAGAAATTTAAGATCTAAAGAAACTAGCAATTATAATGTCACGGATTAGTTACAATTTCAGGCATTACTCATAGATTTTTATGTTACTTTGGAAGTAATGGTTGAAACCACTGAATACCTTAAAGAACAATAGGTTTGCTAACTAGCACATTAACCGCATCTAATATTGAAATTCTCATTGAAGTTTGAGAATCTGAGGGCTTCTCACTCACTCTGTGAGCTTTTTTACATGTCAATAAGGTAGATTTTCCTAGCCAATTTGCTTCTAGATTTATGGCAAGCCTCTCTCTTGCCCGTAGTTTTTTTGGCAAGAAGTTGACACCAAGAGAGATTTTGATGTCAGGTTGCTACCTGGTCAAAAAAATTGGTAAAAACTTATGCATAGTTCTCAACCACAGGAAAGTTCATTTTGATGAAAGAAGGCACACACATGCAGACAATAATTTAGTATCACCACTGCGACACTGTCCAGCAATTAACATATGCAATGTGATTCATAAATTTCACAATAACCTATATCTAAACCTATGCTGTCATAATTTACCAGCTCACTACCATATATTATACAAGTTCTTTTTTATCAGAAACATATGAGCCTCACCTTCAACATTCTCAAACTAAACCTTCTATAGTTTATCATTCTGGTTCACATCGCCTTACATAGCAGTACACAGAATATGACTATAATACAATGTCCAAAAGCCAACATAAATGATTCATACCTAAATAGATTTGTGCAGTCCTCAGAATTCTTTACATATTCTTTAGCTTCAGGACTCCGAGTAGATCTACATAAAACTGCATCCTCTCTAAATAACAGATACGAATGAGGCTTTCCACTGGTATTTGATAAGACTTTAGAGAGTGAACACAATCTTGGTCGTCTGACAAGATGTTCATAACTTTTTCTCAACTCTATTTTGAGCAATTTATGATTAGAGCCAGTAAATTTTGATGATCTAGCGAATGGGTATAAGCTTCCACATTGCTCTTTATGATTGGCCCTACCAAAAGCCATTGCACAACCAGATATCTTGCTAGCCATAAGTGCAGATAAAACACAAATAGGCAGATCTGGCAGTAGCAGCTTTTCAGAATTGAACTGAACGAAGACTAGAATTCACCTCTATTCCACTTCAAACATTTGTATACCAATTTTCACCTGAAAGGAAATAGTTACTATGCTGGGTCAAGTATTTATCAAAACGAAAGTACTTGTGACTTAAGATGTATATGATTAAATTTAAGGAGCTAGTAACTTAATGGTTTCCAAAAATGTATTTGCTACGATGGAAACTGAAATCTTCTGTTCACAATAAAACTTAACAGACATTTTCCTAAATATGGCGTTTACAAATCATTATTCACAAATAAACAGATGCACAGGTAGCCATCTCCTCATGTTTAAATTTGGATAACCATGAAATGTGACAAAATGTGCATGCCAGAATATGACGATCATGTCCAATGTTCACAGATTATGGCCAAAACATGATATCTCTATACTCGCCAAGTGGTGTTTTAACCAAGGTTCTAAACGGTGGTAGGCGGGTGTGCGACGGAGAGAGTCAGGACAGTTGAGCATCTCTAAGGAGGGAAGGGGGGGGGGGGGGGGGGGTGAATAGAGTACGTGTGTGCAGCGGAATAAAAAATTACCACTAAAAATATTTTAATTATGGCAGTAATCAAATGAATATGAAGTAGGCAGTATAAAAGTAAATGCGTAAAGTAAAGGAGTTCAGAAAAGCAAACACAAACACCGAGGTTTATACTGGTTTTCTTCTGAGAGGACTAGTCCAGTATCGAGAACTCTAGCTCGATGTTTAATCCACTATTTGAAATAGCAGTTACACCACGTGCTTTAATCCGAAGGGCACGCTGACTTCTTACAACCTCGTACTTTTATCCGAAGGGCACGACGACTTCAACCACGAGCTTTTATACGAAGGACTCGCGACTTCACAACAAGTGTAGAGACAACACTTTGAAATTCAAGTTTTTACAACTCGATCAGACTTCTAAAATTGAGATCGCACTGGCATATAGTTGATTGTGGGTTGTAAACTTGGTAGATAGAAAGGTTAAAGCTCAGGTAGAACTCTTGAATAGATAGAAGAAGAAAGAATGAGTGAGTTGAAATGAATGAGATTTTCTTCTCTATTTATAAAAGTTTTAGAACCAGAGTTCGGGCAGAATTTGGTTAAGGTAATGTCACGTCCCAGTACCGAAATACGGAGACGGACTAGGCCAGCTACCCCGTATGAGGTACGAAGACGTCATACGGCGATTGTGGCTGTCAAGAGACTAGGGGTTGCATGCTACACTCAGGTCTCCTATGGTCTCACAGAGCATCTATGTCTCAATCAATCAAAGCAAGAAACAATAAATAATGATCATATAAGACAAAACAGTACGGCGGCCTTGACGCTTCATCAAAATGATTCATGAGACTAGCTACACAAAATGATGAGCTAGTGTCGAGAATCAATAGTACATAACCATAGTCAGCTGCAGTCTGATTTAATTACAATTATGTAAAAGGAAACTAATGTCCAGAACAGCCAGCTAAACAGGTGCCGGTAGCTAAATGCCAAGTACAAAATGAAAAATATCAGAGCGGTGAAGAAGAATCCCACTCAAGGTCCCTGGCGTCCAAGCTCCTGGTATGCGCCATTGTTCGGGTAGAAGGCTGGATCCTCAGGCACTGCTAAGAAATCTGGTCAAACAAAACCAGCAGGATCAGGCCCCGAATAGCAAGTACCACAAGGGAGCACATAATGAATAAGACAATCTAATGAGTAAATTAAGACCTGGTTCAAGAGTTATAGACTTATACCATATCATCGAAACAATATGACACCCTTACAACCAAACAAGGACAAACGGTGCCAATATCGTGCCGAGATAAGATACATCCTATAACCATGGTCAGGTTAAGGACTTCTGATCGTAACTTCAGTCCATAGCCTATCGTAGCACAATAGCCCAACCCAACAACCAAACAAGGACATGGGTTGGACCACGCACCACGATAGTCCATGTTTCTCAGTTACTAATAAAAGAAACATATCACAAGCAAGTCGGTTTACAAGCGGTCATTCAATCCTACGGCTTTCTATGATTTGTCTAGGTTATCCCACTAATGCATATAATATAGGAATTCTCAGATCGTATCGTATCCAAACAGGGCTAGCCAATACATTATTAACGCATAGCACATTGATTATGCACCGGTCACCCGAAAGGCTACCGTGCGGAACATATAACACATAGTACATAGGAGCTGGATATTGTTATCCACTATAGGCAGATTAAACAATATTCGTGGCGGCCAACCCGATACGTCAGGACAGGGCCTAGGGTGGCTGGTAACGTATGATCTCGAGATTCGGTTCCCTCCCAATGCTTCTACCGATTTAATTTGCTTAGATTAATCCTATGTTGATCTTGGAATCACATATCGTGGTCACATGACCATCCTCCTAAATGTCGTATCATAGTATGTGTATCCTAAGCATAATTCTACATTCGGCTCAAAGAGTCCCAAATCTAGATCAATGCTTAGTGTAATGCATCAAACAAACAATCAATGTACCACATCAATATTACTGACCAATTATCATACTGTGCTGGAGAGAATGCATGTATTGACATATAACACGAATGATCAATTAGCACGAATAGTCACACCTCAGTGCACTCATTAGTAGCACCGCAGTACACACTAATATTGTATCTCAAAACACACTTAGAAAATGTACCACACGTATACAGGTAATTAAGTCAGAAACACTGCCAAGGCAGGAACACGGTCAAGTCAGAAAGTCACATGGATCCCTCGTGACACAGAAGTCACATAGGACACATAATCTGGGTCTTCTCATAGGACACAAGGTCGGGACATGAAATCAAAGTCAAATCAATAAACTCATCAAAACTAGATAAAATATCAAATCATAAAAACAGACGCAAGGGACAAGACATGCGCATGGCAGAGAAATCAAAAAGTGTAAAGTCCAACAAATAGATGCATAGGTCAAGTGGTCTCACGTGCCATAGGCACAACGGGTCAGGCTAAGCAAAGAAGGCGCATTGGCACATAGAAAACCATGTGTCGAGAAAATCTGGTGCACGACGCGTAAGGCACGGGCCCACGGCGTGTGGAAACGGGCGCACATCGCGCGGGGAACGAGCGCGGGCACGCGGGCAAAAAAGTGGCCCACGACGTGCGGGGAAAGGGTGCACGGCGCGCGAAGGCGCGACGCGCGAGGCACGCGGCGTGCACAGACAAAACTGACCACGGCGCGCGAAGTGCGGAAGCACGCTGCGCAAGCGCGCAACAAACGAATCGCGCAGGCACGCGGATCATGAAACACGAAAGACGGGCAGCGCGGAGACGCACGGCGCGCGGATGCACGGCGCGCAGCGCGCGGACGCACGGCGCGCGGGCGTGCGACAAACGAATCGCGCAGGCTGACGGCGCACGGGCGCGCAGAAACGAATCGCGCAGGCGCGCAGCGCGGTGATGCACGACGCACGGGACGTGGATGCACGGCGCACGTGCGCGTGGCAAACAAATCGTGCAGGCGTGCGGCACGCGTAACGTACGGGGCGTGGATGCACGGCGTGCGGGGCGCAGATGAAGCACGGCGGGCGGGGCGCAGATGCACGGCGCACAGGGCGCGGATACATGGCGCGCAGGCGCACGACAAAAGAATCGCGCAGGCGCGCGACGTGCGGATGCACGGGCACGTGGCAAATGAATCGCGCAGGTGCGCAGCGCACGAAAACGCGCAACGCGCGGATGCACGGCGCGTAGGCGCGGATGCACGGCGCTCGTGTGCGGATGCACGGCGCTCGTGTGCGGATGCACGGAGCGCGGGCGCGCGGCAAACGAATCGCGCAGCGCGCGGCATGCGAACCGCGCAGCGCGCGGATGCATAGCGCACGAGCGCAAGGTAAACGAATCGTGCAGGCGCACAGATGCACGGCGCGCGTGCACGCGGCAAACGAATCGCGCAGGCGCGCGGCGCACGAAACGCGCAGCACGCGGATGCACGGCACGCGGCGAACGAATCGCACAGGCACGCGAAACGCGTAGCGCGCAAATGAACGACACGCGAAACGCGCAGCGCGCGGATGCACGGCGCGCGAGCGCTCGGCAAACAAATTGTGCAGGCGCACGGATGCACGGCGCGCGGGCACGCGGCAAACGAATCGCGTAGGCGCGCAGCGCGCGGATGCACGACGCGCGGGCGCGCGCAGAAGGGTCATCATCCCAGGCTGCAAGCTTTTGGCCATGGAGTTCTCAAAACTTTTGATGTCCGTAACTTGAGCCACAGGATTCGAAATCAAGCAAAATAAAAGCCAAAATTAAATAAAATTAAATTCTCTACAACATGGAACAACTAGTTTTCAAAAACAACTAAGTTTGATAGATCAAAATCAAAAAAATCTATAAAATTTTAGTTTTAGAAACTTAGATCTATACAAAACTAGCCATCAAAGTCAAAAACTGCAAGAACTAAACTTGTAAAGAATGAAGAGAAGAACAATCTAGACTAATAATATCAAAAAAAATAACAACAACAAAAAAAATGCAAGTGGTCTCTCATTTGTGCAAGATGTACTTGTAGTGCCCCGCTCCTTGCGGTCCACTATGTAATACCTACGGCTTGTTGACTCAGTCATGAACTGAGTACTTGGTGAAACCTTTGCCGGTATCGATTGATCACGGATGAAATGCAATGAACCTTTCCAATTGATGGATTGGCTTCTATTGAAATGAATCCAAGAGTTTTGCTGAATGTTTTCTCTTTGCTGCTTGGTTTTGATGAATGCGTTTTCGTGTTGGTTTTCGATGATTGGTTTTCATTGTTCGCTTTCATCGCATTTCGCATTCATTCCGAATCTTGAGAGAAAGAGACGAAGTATGCTAATCAACTGTTGGTGCCATTGTAGGCCGCGTGAATCGTTCGTGAACGGCGCGTGAAGTCCCTCCTTCTCTCAACTAAGATTCATCTCGGTGAGTTGCTTCAACCGAACAGACATTGATCTGTACGCCTAAGAAAAATGATCTCTAGTCTACTATGTTGCCTTGTCCCAATGATCAACGATACCACATCCACAAAAGATAAGAGAAGATAATTGAATTGAATCAAATGCAAGAATATGTGTTGCCACTCTATCTGCTCGATAAGAATGATCATCTGCTTGTCATCAGTATGCTTGAAAATGTAGACATGTACAGACGAACTTGTACGTGTTGAGATAAACCTGAAGGCACGAATCAAACGTGTCGTATACCTGTGCATAGTCCAAGTGTGTCTCATCTGATAGAACGGCTAGAGCATGCATTTGGTCTCGGACAACTTGTATACAAAGAAATATTTGTCTCTCGGGTGGTATCTGGGGGCACCTGGAACCGCTCGGCCTAGGAGAGATTAGGGCCTCCATGTGAAAATGGGAGTCGATCTGAGTCCTTAGCGACGAGCTGAACCAAAGAGTCACAGCGGCTAATCATGGGGAAAACCCATGGACCAACATGTAGAATAGTCCACCTGCATGACCCGAATCACAACTTCAATATCTGCAAGAATGAATCATGAATTACTCATTATGCAAATTGTGCTAACGTGGTTTTGTGCAGGGATGACTGCCGGCGAGGGTAAGTTGCTATGATATATTCTATCTGTCATGTTCTTATGAATTGTTAAAAAGAACCTAGACAAGTAGAAAGATCACTAGTAAATGTTAGCTCAACATATTGATTTAGTACAGAGATTTGCGAGTTCGGCCAAAAGCCGCTCGCCAGTACATGATGTGTACTGACCCACGTTGTGGGCATCCTTTTCAGAAAGCAAAAGGAGACAGGGGGATTTCAAGTGAGGCACCGAAGCTCGTCTAGCCCAGTAGAGCTCGTGGATCGCCTCGAAGTTTACTTTCAGTCAATTGCAAGTTTCCAGTTTTCATTTCCTTTGAAGGTGTCTTTCAATTCCAGCTTGTAATAAAGGATATCATGTATGGGCATTGTGGCTAATTTTCAAAAGAGTATTTCAAAGAGAATCTTGTAGCCAAATTATAAGGCAAATCTGAGTTGCAAAGCTTTGTACTTGTATTCCAAATCAAGCTATGAATAAAATGAGTATTTCCATTTCAAATCTCTGTGTCCAACATTTGGTTTTCTGCAATGGGTGCGTGCGTGTGTTTTTGCTTGACTAGTTGTTTTTGTGCAGGTACATGGCCTTGTACAAGCGCAACTTAGGCTTGCACGGCATCACGCCTTAGCGAGGACGATCGATCCCGCAGGGATCCAAGCAAGACGGACGACCCTAGCGGGATCGGGGCGTGACAAAGTGGTATCAGAGCACGGTTTTACGTCCTTGGCCTCTTGCAAATATCATTTTCAAAAAGTATATAAAGTACTTTGACGGCTTTCAAAAGTGTCCGGATTTTGAGTTATGAAAACCAATGCCCCATACAATAAGTCCATAATATTTTATGAGACTGACAGAAGTTATACTGTTTTGTAGAGAAATGGCTCCTCCTCGTGCCTCTGGCTCGACCGATCCAGTAGAACGGATCATGAGAATGTTGGAGCTGCAAAGGCAGGATAGTGAGGAAAACAACCAAATACACCAGGCCCGAGCGGCTGCCCAACAAAAGCAGTTGGATGCCCTGACCCAGCTTGTCACGGCGCTTGCGGCAAATCGAGATGCCACCGCAGCGACGGAACAGACGGGAACGCCCGAGATCGAGCCCGTTGAGGGTGATGAGCCCCAGCCAGCACAAAGGCACACTGTCTTTAGGCCAAAGGACTTCTTGGACGCGAAACCTCCGGAATTTGAAGGCAGGACGTCACCCGACAAGGTGATGGACTGGATAGATAAAATGGAGAGTCTGTTCGCGTTCATAGGAGTTCCAAGTAGCAAAAAGGTAGTCTGTGCCGTTATGCTCCTACGGCTGCGGGCGAAGGACTGGTGGAAGGCGAAGAAGCCGGCGCTGCTCGCAACGGCTAGGAATGGAAAGATCTCGTGGGCCTTGTTCAAGAAGGCGTTTCTCGATCAATATCTGCCTCGAGCCATGAGCAAGAAGATGGAGGATGACTTCATCACACTGAAACAGGAGGGTATGTCCGTGGAGGACTATGAATCTGAATTTGCTAAGTTGGCAAATTTTGCCGCTGCTTGGCTCCCCACGGAACAGACTCGCATAAATCGATTCGTGGAAGGTCTGAATTACGACATCCAGTTAAGTGTGCTGAATCGAGAATGCGAGTCCTATTCTCAAGCCTTTGAGGCGGCGCTCCAGGTGGAACAGTTCGAGCAGAAGAAAGCGTCCAACAAAGCGCAGAACAGTCGGAATCAGCCCGTCAAGAGATATCATGACGGAGAGAAAAAGACTGACGGGGAACAAAACAACAAGCCTGTATGCGGCTTCTGCGGTCGGCGAGGGCATGTCAAAGAAGACTGCCGCTATGTGAATGGCCAGAGTTGCAGTCACTGTGGCAAGAGTGGGCACGTCAAAGAGGACTTTCGTGCCGCTAACAACGCTTGTTTTCGTTGTGGCCAACAGGGCCATTCAGTCAAATATTGCCCGAAAAAGAATAGAACGGATCAGAATAAAGACGACACTGAAGAGCGTGGGCACCTGCCAGGCCCACCGCCCCTTCGAGACAATCCGCAGAACCAGCCGCAGCGGATTAATGGACGCGTCTTCAATCTCTCCACGTTGCTTGACCCAGAATGCAACAATAGTGGAGGTGAGTTTTGTTTCTTAAGTTTTGAGGACAAAACATTTTCTCGGTGGGTTATTATGTAGTGCCCCGCTCCTTGCGGTCCACTATGTAATACCTACGGCTTGTTGACTCAGTCATGAACTGAGTACTTGGTGAAACCTTTGCCGGTATCGATTGATCACGGATGAAATGCAATGAACCTTTCCAATTGATGGATTGGCTTCTATTGAAATGAATCCAAGAGTTTTGCTGAATGTTTTCTCTTTGCTGCTTGGTTTTGATGAATGCGTTTTCGTGTTGGTTTTCGATGATTGGTTTTCATTGTTCGCTTTCATCGCATTTCGCATTCATTCCGAATCTTGAGAGAAAGAGACGAAGTATGCTAATCAACTGTTGGTGCCATTGTAGGCCGCGTGAATCGTTCGTGAACGGCGCGTGA
Source organism: Iris pallida (assembly GCA_029216955.1). Lineage (NCBI taxonomy): Eukaryota > Viridiplantae > Streptophyta > Magnoliopsida > Asparagales > Iridaceae > Iris > Iris pallida. The sequence continues at coordinate 13,094,385 of JANAVB010041619.1, read as the reverse complement.
AGTCCCTCCTTCTCTCAACTAAGATTCATCTCGGTGAGTTGCTTCAACCGAACAGACATTGATCTGTACGCCTAAGAAAAATGATCTCTAGTCTACTATGTTGCCTTGTCCCAATGATCAACGATACCACATCCACAAAAGATAAGAGAAGATAATTAAATTGAATCAAATGCAAGAATATGTGTTGCCACTCTATCTGCTCGATAAGAATGATCATCTGCTTGTCACCAGTATGCTTGAAAATGTAGACATGTACAGACGAACTTGTACGTGTTGAGATAAACCTGAAGGCACGAATCAAACGTGTCGTATACCTGTGCATAGTCCAAGTGTGTCTCATCTGATAGAACGGCTAGAGCATGCATTTGGTCTCGGACAACTTGTATACAAGGAAATATTTGTCTCTCGGGTGGTATCTGGGGGCACCTGGAACCGCTCGGCCTAGGAGAGATTAGGGCCTCCATGTGAAAATGGGAGTCGATCTGAGTCCTTAGCGACGAGCTGAACCAAAGAGTCACAGCGGCTAATCATGGGAAAAACCCATGGACCAACATGTAGAATAGTCCACCTGCATGACCCGAATGACAACTTCAATATCTGCAAGAATGAATCATGAATTACTCATTATGCAAATTGTGCTAACGTGGTTTGGATGACTGCCGGCGAGGGTAAGTTGCTATGATATATTCTGTCATGTTCTTATGAATTGTTAAAAAGAACCTAGACAAGTAGAAAGATCACTAGTAAATGTTAGCTCAACATATTGATTTAGTGCAGAGATTTGCGAGTTCGGCCAAAAGCCGCTCGCCAGTACATGATGTGTACTGACCCACGTTGTGGGCATCCTTTTCAGAAAGCAAAAGGAGACAGGGGGATTTCAAGTGAGGCACCGAAGCTCGTCTAGCCCAGTAGAGCTCGTGGATCGCCTCGAAGTTTACTTTCAGTCAATTGCAAGTTTCCAGTTTTCATTTCCTTTGAAGGTGTCTTTCAATTCCAGCTTGTAATAAAGGATATCATGTATGGGCATTGTGGCTAATTTTCAAAAGAGTATTTCAAAGAGAATCTTGTAGCCAAATTATAAGACAAATCTGAGTTGCAAAGCTTTGTACTTGTATTCCAAATCAAGCTATGAATAAAATGAGTATTTCCATTTCAAATCTCTGTGTCCAACATTTGGTTTTCTGCAATGGGTGCGTGCGTGTGTTTTTGCTTGACTAGTTATTTTTGTGCAGGTACATGGCCTTGTGCAAGCGCAACTTAGGCTTGCACGGCATCACGCCTTAGCGAGGACGATCGATCCCGCAGGGATCCAAGCAAGACGGACGACCCTAGCGGGATCGGGGTGTGACAGTACTTGCCTAGGTGGGTTGGTTGAGGGAAATGGATGAAAGAGTGAATGCGGAGAGAGAGAGAGAGAAAGAGATTATTTATAGTGGGTGAGGGTTGGCTCTACTAAACCCTAATACCTAACATGACCTAGCCATATGACTAATGACATGTTAAATGCTACATGATACAACTAATCAAATTAATTAATTAAATAAAACCCTAAGCATAACACGGTCTAGAAATCTTATCATCGAAGCAGTAAGCCACGCCTACAACCAAACAAGGATAAGGGGTGGCACAAGACTCCACGACGAGATACTGTTCCATGTCATGGCCAGGTGCAAATACTGATTACATGCAATCAAGATACAGGTGCCAGATACCATATACAGAAAAAAGCAAAAAAATATATATTTTGGGAACGGGGAGTAACAGGTAACGTTCAAATTTTCGAAAGTTTGGGAGCCAAAAGAATAGGTAGTCATTCTGACCAGGAGGAAATTTAGGAGGACCGAGTTCGGTTACATGGTATTCAGAATGTTTTGGGTTTGAGTAGTTTATTTTTGGGCTCTTTTTGAATGGGCTGACTTTTTTATTTGTGGACTGAACTAATAGGTAGGCTTTTTGGTACTGGGGTATAGGAAGTCAACCAAGTGCCAGCACAACTCAATGCACATTTTTCCTATAAAAGAAAGATAAAATATAGAATAAAATATAAGAACGTGAACACTTTGATGACGCCTTTCTCCTTAAGCAGACTTGAAGACGTCGTTTTTCCTTGACGACAGTTGTCCAAAGATAAACAAATCTGAAAATCTGTATACCTTTCGGAGGCTTCGTCTCCGAACCCCCACGGGAGGGCTGTCCCCTCGACCCCTGTCCGCTGACCGGGTAGCGGAATCCCCGAGTGCGAGACCCCAGATAAGTCGTTGGACGGTTCAGAGAAATCTTCTTGTATAACGTAATCTTTGGCTCATCATTAATTTCATTGCATATGTCCTGGTTTGATCATTCTTACTGCTTTTCTGCAATTACATGTTAGGCTAACAAAGCAGTATAACAGTATCATAAATTCAATGAACAGTAGGACAATGCTAAGTTTAAGTAGAAACATGAGAGTGATTACATGAATTAATATTAGTGACATCATTATGTTAAACTTAATTGATTAGACATATTATAAAATATGATCCAATTATTGGGCTAACAAGTCCGCCTACCGTCTAGACGGTCGATACATTTTGAACATCTTTTACTATTTTACCAATATATATTTTTGCATAATATGCATATTTTAAGGGTGCTCCATGCATACTAAGTTGTAGAACGAAGATTTATAAAGTTTTAGTTTTGTAGAAGTGAACCATTGGCCCATAATGCTTACATCTTGTTAGGTATTGTTCCGCCTAGGTGTCCGCCTACGCCGTCTCACCTCCGCCTATACCGCCAACCTCCGTTGGCTGCCTACTCCACCGCCTACTAAAAAGCGGTGCGGAGAGAGACCGCCTAGACGGCCGCCATTTAGAACACTGGTTTTAACTTTTAAGCTTCATGGAGAATGCTTTCCTCCCCTCACTGTCTCAGTCGGAATGTAGGTACTGACTTAATGAGAAGTTCACTTAATGAGAAGTTCACAACCGATCACAACCGGATCAGTCTTTCATGGCTCAACTTAAGGGAAATCCATAGATAACGACGATGGTGGTGAGAAAAGTAGGAACAGGAACATAGTTGGTCTTCCTTTTTACGTTTTAATTTTCATTCTTGACAAAGGCAAGTTTGTGAAGGATGTAGGAATCACTTGTTTGGATAAGGATAAGATTGGTTTACCATGTGGTTGGATCCTTAGGGTTAGAAGGTCTTCATGGACAGTGGGTCATGATCTAGCAAAACGCAAAGTTACATTAAAATGTTTAATACATATGATGGAAGAACGTAGTTCTTTCAATCTAATTGCATGTGTGAGCCTTCCAGGTAAATAACTAATAGAGGTACGCTATGGTTTTACATGGATATATTCCAATTTTAACATGATATGCTACACAGAATATAGTGTAAAGCCCCCAACACATAAGCTTTAGTAACGGTAGTCCTTGTTTGATCATTCAAGAAAAGACATTATATGACCAATATCTCTTACGTTTTTCCTCGGCATGTCCTTGAGTTCATCAGGTTGCCTGAAGAGCTCTAGCATTTACCTTTAGCTAAAGCAATCATTAGTCTAAATTGACTGTAAACTAAACTATGAGATTTATTTTTCTTCAGAGGGTTTTCTTGTAATGATGATGATGCCTTAAAAGTTGTATACCTAAAAGAAAGCATTTAATCTAAGAAATAAAATAGTCCCCTAAAAACTAAAGAAAAAGTGTTAGGTCCCCAAGAGTAGGACTAAATCATGTCGCACGTATTCACAATGAATCTCCAATATACACGCGTATATCTATTAGTGTTGTTTCTAGGTTACAAAGATGAACTCAAAACTTGAATAATCGAAGATAACCAATGGTTGTTGCTTCACTAGTCTTATGCCATCATATAACGATCTTGGATCTGATTACAACTTGAATGGAAATACAAAGTGACTCAAGGAACAGAAAATTTGCACTGTAAAAAAAACTAGAATTAGAAAAATTGTTCCTCTCTTTGCAATCGTAGTTGCTATAATGAGATAGAACAAGTACAATAGAAGATGATGAAAGACATAGTATAAATCTCATTGTTGGGGTGATAGTATAAATCTCATTGCTGGGGTGATGACGATCACCGTTGCTCAAAGAAAAATTCGTCCCTTTCGACGATCTGCTCCCAGGAACTAGCAAGTTCGACGTGTTGAACTTGTGGAACGCTCCAACCTTGTGATGAACTCGGATAGACGAATTTGTCGGGCAGAACTTCATTGATAGGTGGCGGCTGCTGCAAATCCTCACATAGCAATCTCTCTCTCTCTCTCTCTCTCTCTCTCTCTCTCTCTCTCTCTCTCTCTCTTTGACTCTCTTTTTCTATTTCTCTAAAGAAGCAGAGAAGAGCATAATAGAGGGGAGGCAAATACCAAACCCTAATCCAGTCATCGCCTCCCAAATCCCTAAAGATAAGGGTCAATTTAAACCGAATCCCAAAAAATAAGGAGTGGTTTAAAGTGAATATCCACTAATTTCGTCAATCTACGCAAAAAAATGCAGCACAGGTCAATTTGCGTACATAACCGTAGCTACTCCTGTACACAAACGCGCATACACGCAACCGTGCAAACCGCGTAACATTGTACTGCACAAATTGCGCATTGTTGCATCCCGCAACTCGCACACGAGCACAACTATACGCACCAGCGCCATCTCGTGCCCGATACATACATGCGAAGTGCAAAGTGCATCATCAAAATGCCACTTTGCGCCCTTCGTCCGAGTCTGAGTCGTGGGCCTTAGCTCCTAAAGGAAATTCCAAAGAATGAGTGAAACAAAGATTCTTTCCATGATATCTTTATCCTTGCCCTCTTGGAAAAACACCCCAGAAACTACATGGGCTACCACACCCAATGTGCACAAGTCAATACAAAGATAAGCATGCATTATATTGAAATACACACTTCGGGTTCTATGCAATGTGAGACTAAAGTTCTTAGAGTGTTGGCTCACAAAACCCCAACAACTAGGGATAAGTGTCATGCACGGAGTTTGGTATTAAAATGGAAACATGATAGTCCACCGGAATATGGATGAAGGGATTTGTCCTATTCTTGGGCAACCAAATCCTTCCTCCAAAACAACATCCAACGGTGAATCAATCAAATACACAAATCGACGGTTAATATGGTTAATATTAGATGACTTAAACAACATCCAACGGTGGATAGCATGGGAATACAAAAAATCGGAGATATAGATTCCTCCTCATTTTTTTTTTTTTTTTAAAATGAGGAGGAGGAATCTATATCTCCGTGTGTATATATATATATATATATATATATATATATATATATATATATATATATATATATAACGGCATACCATTCTGAAATTTAAGCAAACACACGGTAGTAACAACTGGCCACTGCTAGTAATCTCCAGCATGATGATGCTATCTACTACCAACTAGTAATGATTAATATCCGAAGATAAACGAGAATAATAGTTGAAATAAAATCAAGAAAGAGTTGGAAGTTGGGATAGTCACTTACTGAGATTAACGAGGAAGAGAGAGAGTCAGAATGGTGGAGGTGAACAAGTTGAGAGAGAGGGAGAGAGAGAGAGATGAGAAAATGAATTGAAAGAAGATGAAGAAAAAAAAAGGAAGGAAGGAAGGATCATGAATTGAGTATGGACCCGTGAGTGCCATGCCAACAAAGTGGGGTGAGCAAAGGAGGACCTCCCACTTCCACATCCATAGCCACTGGTAGGGCCAGATAGGTAATAAAAACACATAAGAGACCCAGGTCTAGAGCTGAGCATTATTCGATTTTTTTTTTTTTTTTTTGATTTTTTATAAGGACACATCAAAAGTTGATCAGGACTATCTTATTATTAACTTTCATTTATTTACAAGTTTTGTCACTGAAAAAATTGACTCAGGACTATCCAATTCTTAGATATAAAAGACAACTTTTTTTTCCTCTCTCTTCTTCTTCTCACAAGAAGAAGAAAGAAGAAAAAGAAAGAACAAGAAGAAAGAAAACAAAAAGAACATTTCTTTTTCCCAAACCTCAGTTTGTTTATTTTTTTGCTCTCTTCTAATTTCTCATATATTTTTTTTTCTCTAAACCCTAGTTTATGGATGAAACACTAGTTATAGAAGAAATTGGGTTACCAAATCTATTAAATCTATTAATTAATTTTTCTTTATTAATAGAAGAAATTATGGATGAAATCTTATTTCTAGAAGAAATCGATTTGTTGAGCAAGTTTATACCAGGACTGCCACAACTTCTGGCAGTCCTAGAAGTATTGAGGACTGTCAGAAATTGTGACAATCCTGAAAGGAACTTGCTGTACAACAAGACTGCCACAATTTCTGACAGTCCTAGAAGTATTGGGGACTGTCAGGAACTGTGGCAGCCCTGAAAGAACCTTGCTGACCTTCCTATACAATAGGACTGCCACAATTTTTGGCAGTCCTAGAAGCATTGAGGATGTTGTACAGCAAGTACATTTTAGGACTGCCACAATTCCTGACAGTCCTAAAATCCAAATGGCCGAATGAAAAACATATGTTAGGATTTATTTCAATCTTGATAATATAGTAAAATATAAATTTTTAGGGTTTATTTTCATGCATTTTTTGTGAGAAAGAATGAGATAAACATGTTAGGATTTATTTTCAATGCATTATTTGTGAGGAATCAAAATGATGAGAATGAAAATTGTGGGGAGAAAAACTAGGGTTTTGATGGAAATGATGGAGAAGAAAACTAGGATTTAGAATGGAAAAATTGTGGAGAAGAAGAAGATATATAGTTTGGGGAGTGAGAAATGGTGAAGAAGAAGAAGAGGAGGAGGAAGAAAGTTAGGGTTTTGGAAGAGAGAGTAAAATTTGCAAATGAGAGTAAAATTTGGGGTTTGAGGGGGGGGGGGGGGTTAGGACAGCCCCATGAGTAGAAAAATAGGATAGTCCCAGTAATTTCTCTGCAAACATGGGCTAGCCCCAATCCTGGCTAGCCCTGATCAAGTTTTGATGTGCCCTTATTAAAAAAAATTACCGTCAGTTTAAAGCAGTTTGGTTCGGGTTCAATTTTAAAAATATCCAAAATCTTTAATCAGTTTCGTATTCGATTTTGTATTTCGATTTCGGTCCAAAAACGAAATAGACATATAAAATTAGTATAATACCCTTACTACTATATATAACAAAAAACACTGTAAAATCACACTCTCCTCTCTTTCTCAAAATTTTTTTGCTGGAGGCTCTGGAGAGCGGCTCCTCTGAGTTCTCTCGTCACGATCGCTTCTCTCCTCTTTCTTTCTCTCTGGAGACTTGAGTGGAGCCACTCGGCCACAGCTGCTTCTTTAGTTCTCTGAGTTCCCTCTTCTCTTCTTTCTTTCTCTCTCGACTTTGAGAGAGATCGAGAGTAGCTCTCTCGTTCTTCACTTTTTATGTTGAGATCTCAAGTGCAGATCTGAAGCCCTCTCTTTAAATTTTGAGATTTTGTTGAGATCTCAAGTGGAAATCTGAAGCCCACTCTTTGGATTTTGAGATTTAGTTGAGATCTTGTAAACACTTGGATCAATTTTTGTTTACTTTAGTGTAAATTCTAACTATTTATTATATTAATATGTAATATAAATATTAATTAATAAGAGAAAAATGGTTCTTGTAAAAGCCTATTTTCTTATAGGGGTCTTTAGTAAATTTGTTAATTCAAATCTTGTTTACAACAGACCACTCAATTCCTCCCCTGTGTTCAAACCATAAATTCAAATTCTGATGCTTAGCCGACTACTATCTTGGCCCGGGCCTAAGTGAAAGTGAAGTGGTGGGCCTACCCATCCCAACCTGGGTAGGGATTGAGTGGTCTGTTGTAAACAAGATTTGAATTAACAAATTTACTAAAGACCCCTATAACAGAAAAACTATAAAATCACACTATCCTCATTTTCTCAAAATTTTCTTGCTGGAGGCTCTGGAGAGCGGCTCCTTTGAGTTCTCTCGTCACAGTCGCTTCTTTCCTCTTTCTTTCTCTCTGGAGACTTGAGTGGAGCCACTCGGCCACAGCCGCTTCTTTAGTTCTCTGAGTTCCCTCTTCTCTTCTTTCTTCTCGACTTTGAGAGAGATCAAGAGTAGCTCTCTCGTTCTTCACTTTTTCTGTTGAGATCTCAAGTGCAGATCTAAAGCCCTCTTTTTAAATTTTGAGATTTTGTTGAGATCTCAATTGGAAATCTGAAGCCCTCTCTTTGGATTTTGGAATTTAGTTGAGATCTTGTAAACCCTTGGATCAATTTTTGTTTACTTTAGGGTAAATTCTAAGTGTTTATTATATTAATATGTAATATAAATATTAATTAAGAGGAGAAAAAGGGTTCTTGTAAAAGCCTATTTCTTATAGGGGTCTTTAGTAAATTTGTTAATTCAAATCTTGTTTACAACAGACCACTCAATCCCTCCCCTGTGTTCAAACCATAAATTCAAATTTTGATGCTTAGCCGACTACTAACCTCTCCTGTATTTGAATTCCTTTCAAATTTAAATTAGATTTCTCCTAATCTCTGTAGAAATCGACTATATCCATAACCTTGGATATATAAGAATAGGGAGAGGGAATCAGCCGAATCCCCTCCACATCACAAACCTAAATTTTCAACTCCTCCTTTCAGCACAAGGGACCAGGAAGTCTCCCCTCGTACTAACTGTTTCTCATCGTGCCAATCTCAAAGGATACACTAGGTAATCGATCTAACTTTGACTCTCATGTTTCCTGTTTAATTAGGAATAGTTGGGTTCTTTGAAGGTTTCCCTAAAAATGACTATAGGATCTTGTTAATTATAAAGATGCTAACATATGACAGTTCTAGTAGCAATGATCTAGGTCCTATTAATGTGGAATATATTGTGTGGCTTTATGTGTCTTCTAGATGGTTGTATCAATGCCAAAAGGTGTACCAGTTCTTGAGAAATTGAGTTATCAGTTAGGATAGATGCCATGAACAGATGACGTTCATACAGTTAGAAGAACACATGGGTGAGCAAAAACAGTAAGGCAAACAACCCATATAAGAGTCTATGTGACAAAGAGAGGGGTATCATGTGTACCATGGAGTCTATAGGTTGTGTATATATAGGTGTACAGTGTTGGTTAGGTGCACAGGTATGTAGGATAGGATATAGCAACTACATGAAGTAGTGACAGGGTAAATAAATGTACTACATATATGTGTAGCAAAGGAAATTTTGGGGCTACTAAAGCAGAGGCAACAAATCCCTGTGCAAAACTGGGGGTATATGTATGTGTAGATGTTAAGGGACACCAACAAAAGAACAGTTGGTATAATAACAATAGGAATAGGGGGTTCTTAAAGACCTGGGTACACCAACAAAGTAAAATGTATCTTGGGCACAGAGCATTCTTTGTGCCAGTGCAAGCGACGAGGGTTACCTGTGTGCAAAGGGCATAGATGGGTGTAGGCACGACCATGTTGTATGACAGGATAGGCAAAGTAATTCCATAGATTCTGTAGGCATGAATGTAAGGAGGAATTAAATGTAGGCTTCGGTCATAGGGGATGCCATGGTGTATCAGAGGTGGGGAAGTTCCTGCAGAAACAATCAAGCATGAGAATTATACTTGTGTGCAAGAATTGGTACCTTGTGTACCTGTACAGAAATTAGGTGCACAGGTTTGAGGTATATGTGTGTGCCTTGGAGGATGTGTTCTAGCGTCTTCAAGCCACTGAATAGAATCTTGTGGTGTATCAAAAGAAATAGATGAGAATGGTGTATAGATATCAGTGAGAATTAAGAGTTGCACATATGTATATGACATTGTGGGGTTACTACCTTTTCAGTTCTGTGCAAACCTATGCTCGCAGGTAACAGGGCATCCAGGGATAGGTATGTGTCCTAGAAGGTAAATCAGGAGCAGGTGTCATAGATGTGGGCAAATAAATACATAGCAGCAGTGCACATATATTTCCTTGGACTGTATGTATTAGACATGTGTAAGGTGTAGGCACTAAAGTCAGATATGTTAGTCTGTTAAGTGACAACAGAGGTGGAGGTTTATACTACAAGTTTAGTTCTAGGGGAAGAATGGCAGTTCTATGTAGGCATCTGTAGGTTCCTGGGAGCTAGTGTGCCTAACATGTAGTAGATTATAAAAGTTAACTGCAACAATTGCAGTAGATTGAACCTGGGTAAATGGGGTCCTATCAGTGTACCTAGAACTATATGTAATAACAAGCAGCAACATTGTGTGTAACACTGGCAGCAACAGTAACAATAGCATTAACAACATAAGCTATGGACAAGGGCAGTGGTAGTGTCTGTATAGACCAATGGGTATTGTCTTGATAAACCCCATGTGCATCAGTTATGTGCATCAGTTTTTCAAGTGCCATATCCAAGATGAAGTCATGAGGGCACAAGTAGAGGGTGTGAGTTATATATGCATGTATCAGTAAAACAGGGAAGTGTCCTAGGATAGTCTAGATAGTAAGAATAGGGCACCAACACAGGTTTTGTCTTTGGGTTTCAGTAGGTACATATGGTTAGTAAATTTGGGCAGTGGCAGTACAAGGGTACATGGTACATGTCACGCCCCGCTCCCGCAGGAGCGATCGTCCTCGCTAAGGCGTGATGCCGCACGGGCCTAGGTTGCGCCCGTGCAAGGCTAAGTCCAGAAACGGCCGATTTGAGCTAGGCCACAGAGTCGCACAGAGTGTCCCCATTCGCAGCAGAAAGTAAATGAACACAAGTAGAAGCGAATTCAACTCTTTATTGATATTCAAGAAGTTTACAAGCGGCGCTAGGCCGATATTACAAATCGCTCAAGCTCTCTCTCTCTCTCTCTCTGAAACATAAAAGGCGTGCCAAGTGGCTTACAACATGAAATAATTTATGGCGATGTTCCGATACATTATGTCCTGTATATGGTGCTGCAGCTCCTTACAATGCTCCAAGGCTCCAGAGATAGCTCTGCGCCTTAGCGCGTTCGAGGGAAGCTCCGCACCCGACGACGTCTCCTGCATCCTACAAGCAGACTGTGGGGTTATCAGTACATTGTTATGCACTGGTGGGAAGGCTAGCTCGCCCACAATGTTATCATTACCAAACACGTTCTATTTACTTTTGTACACCGTCTATCATTCATTGTCTTTCTAATCTTGCCTTAGGATCAGTTTCATGCATATTTCATAACCTATCCCGTGTTGCCAAATTCAATGTGTTGTATGGAAATACATGCACGACTTACCCATAATTACCGTCCGGCCTTTCCTGTCCAAAGTAAACCAAGTTAGTCAACAATTCATAGGAAATAACTTAACGTGATTCATGTGAACTTTTCAATGTCAAGGACGTATCCCTGCCTCGGGTCCTAGCACGTCGTAGGCGTATTTTCTAACTCCTTTGCCGAAGTACTCTCGATTATCTTGGTGTGTTATATTCAAGCCTGTTCAGAAGGTGCTTTGTTCAGATTAACTTAGACTACTTTTATTTTAATGCAAGGACTTGCACGTGGATTGCCACCAGCAAAGCCCACTTAATCTATATGCATCGGTCGCTGACATCATAAGCCAATTTGGATATGTCTTTTCCTTGGTAATTTTCTCACCTATCATGGCGTGCGGCTTGGTACACCCTGATAGTCTTTTGAAATATCCGGCCATACGTCCCCTGGTGGCCAAGCCCGTACTCAGGCAGCCCGTAAGCTATCTTTTGATTTCCGTCCGGACCGGCACGTCCTTCACACTTTGACTGTGCCGCTGGAAATCCCTTATATCTCCCACCTCCCGTATACTAATGGATTGTCCACGACCATTTCGTTTTCTTTGTCATTTAACTTAACGGCTGTCACCGAGCCGTAGGCTAACCCTTAGCCATATTGCGTTATCGACCAGGTTGGTGTCCGTGCAGCGCGGGTAGCGAGCCCCGTTGCACGTGCCCGACACACCTGTCGCTAACCATTCTTTCCTTTCTTATCTTTCATGTATTCTTTTTTTCTTTCTTTCTTTCACTTGTTCGTTCGTTCATTGATTCATTCACGTATTCATTCATTCATTCATTCGTTAATTCATTCATTCAAGCATTACGCAACTCCCAGTACGGGAGCCGTCTTGGCGACCCATCGGTCCCATAGTCTTTCAATGTTGCTAAACTCTACTCGGAACGACTATATTGATAGTCTTCTCGTTTCATTATTGTAAACCATTCATTGTTTCATTGTTTGAACGCATATGGAACTTAAATGTAAGCTTGTGCCTTAGTACGAGCATGGAGCACGGTGGTGAGAGTTCTCACATTTCCATATTCCTTTTCCATATTCTATACAAGCATACAAGATGGGATTATTCCCTTAGCTAGGTGCGTTGAGTCATTTATTAGCATGCACGGTATTATCGCCTAGCGATTCTAGCGATATTATCCATATTGTTATGTGTCTAGGCTAAGCAAAGACGGGTTCATCGGAGCCACCCACCTTAGCGATGTTCGCATCGGCCGAACGACACTTCGAGTGCGCCTTTGAAAGTCTAAGTCTGGATTCATCTTGTCGGGCCAATGTAAGCCTTGCATCGATTCTTCTTCAGGTCGATGCCAACTCTTCGGGTCGACGGCTCGTTTGAGTCGTTGCACTTGCCGTTTGAATCGACGTTCCGCTATGGCGGAGCGGGTCATTACATAATACACCACTCAAAACAAGTCTCGTCCTCGAGACTTCCTGAGTGCAGATCATCCTACCGTTTCCTAACTCGTGTCGTCGTGTTTCTTAGACAATACTATCGAACGGCTCTATCGTTCGATGGCATCGAACCATACTCGATACCTTTCTAAGTTCCGTGTCGCGTATGTCTGGTCGATTTTTATTGAATGACTTTTTATTCATCTTTAGAGTTGATGGCACTTATTCAATCCACTACCAAATTACGGTACTTTAGCGACGGCAAATTAGCGACGAAAATTTTCCGTCGCTATCACCGTCGGATCACCGACGAATTTGTGACGGAATACCGACGAAAAGCAGTGGACAATTTTTTTTATTTTTTTATGTCCATATCCGTCGCTATGCCGTCGATAGGTAGTCGGCCAAGTAGCGACGGTTTTATATCCGTCGCTAGAACGTCGCATATTTTGGCGGCAAAAGTCTAAAATATTGGCGCGAGATTTACTGACGACTTAGCGACGGAATAATCCGTCGCTACTCGCGCGAGATTTACTGACGCATTAGCGACGGAATAATCCGTCGCTACTCCGTCGCTAAATTTACGTTCCAGACTTAAATTGAAACGACGGAGGGAACTTTTTCATTCCCCCCAAATTTCAATCTCTCTCCTCTCTCTCTCTCTCTCTCTCCCGCGGTGATCGATCGGCGACCCCCTCTCATCTCTCTCCCGCGGCGGTGATCGGCGACCCCCTCTCCTCTCTCTCTCCCAAAGGTAATCCCCTCTCCCTCTCCCTCTCTCTCTCTCTCTCTCTCTCTCTCTCTCTTTCTCGCTCTCTCTCTCTCGTGCGCGCGCGGTGGTCGTGGGTGCAGCGGGCCGGGGGCGTCGGGGGCTGCGGGGGCGGCGTCGACTGCGGGGGGCGGCGGTGGCGGCGGTGGCGGGAGGTGTGGAGGGGGCGTTGGGAGGGGGCGGGAAGCGTTGGAGGGATGGGGGCGCGCGGGGGCTGGCCGCGGGGTGCGGGGGGTTGCGGAGGGGGGCTGGCCGTGCGCGGGGGGCGGGGGGTGTGGAGGGGGCGGTGGGATCGAGGGGGCGGGCAGCGTTGGGGGGGGGGTACGATGGGGGCGGAGGCTGGCCGCGGGGTGCGGGGGAGGGTATGTGTGGAGGGGGGCTGGCCGGACACACACACACGGACACACACACACACGGACACACAGACACACACACACACACAGACACACACACACACACACGGACACACACGGACACAGACACACGAATACACACACACACAGACATATATATATATATATATATATATATATATATATATATATATATATATATATATATATATATATATATATATAGGCATAATTTTAAGATGCTTAATTAGTTTACCTTATATATATAAGGTAAACTAATTATGCCTATATATATATCTATATATAGACATAATTAGTTTACCTTATTTTAGAGTATGACTACGTAGCTAGTGTGTAGAGTAGTATATGGTTACTAGATCCTAGTGTAAAGTAGTATGTAGAGGAGTATGGCTACTAGTGATATATAGATATGTAGGTCCATGTGTATCTGTATCGGACTATCGCTATCGGTATCGAACTATCGCTATCGGTATCGGACTATCGCTATCAGTATCGACCGTATATACTTAGTATCGGGCGTAGCGGATTAGTATCGATCAGTATATAGGTTTGGGTTAAGATCAAGGTTCAAAGTATCGGTATCAGAATAGTAGGCCGAATAGGAGGCCGAGATAGTCGAATGTGAAGAAGGGAAGAAGGGAGGAGCAGATGGGTTCAGAGCCATGGTGGAGGAGGAGAAGTAACATGAGAGCAGTTTCCGCCGTAACATCTCCTGGCTCTGCTGGCAACTGAAGTCCAGATGCTACAAAGGACGATCCTTCGCTGAAATCGACTACAACACCCATCAGTTCAAGTTCATTCCTATATGAGTATATTCCAATGCCATAAAGGAAGGTCAACAAACTGATGGCTTCTATGGCATTGGAATCTACTCATATAGGAATGAACTTGAACTGATGGGTGTTGTAGTCGATTTCAGCGAAGGATCGTCCTTTGTAGCATCTGGACTTCAGTTGCCAGCAGAGACAGGAGATGTTACGGCGGAAACTGCTCTCATGTTACTTCTCCTCCTCCACCATGGCTCTGGACACATCTGCTCCTCCTTTCTTCCCTTCTTCTCGACTATCTCGGCCTCCTATTCGGCCTACTATTCCGATATGCGTTTGATACGGTCTACCTAACCTATATACTGATACTAATCTGATACTCTCTGATATTAAGTACATCCGGCTTACTAGCTAGCGGATCCACCAGTTACATGATTATATACTAATTATGTTAGATTGTGATACTAAGTAGCCTCGTCGTAGGCCTAGCGTGTTATCCACAAGTTTAGTTTTTCTTACGATATGAGTATCGGTATCGGGCTATTAATTCTTATGTTTAGTTTGTCTTACGATACAGATATTCACATCAAATCGAGCATGAATCGTTACTTTGTTGATCGTACATGGATGTACAAACGACAACACGAGAGCAGAATTGGTGTGAGTGACGATTTTCAGTTTAAGACAACTCAATGACGACTTCAAGTTTAAGACAACTCAACATCCTATAAATGCAGAATTTCTCAATGACGACTTCAGTACGAAGCAGAATTGGCTCTCCAAGCCCGGCTATGTCGTTAATGGCTTCAAGTTTAAGACAACTCAACATCCTATAAATGCAGAATTTCTCAATGACGACTTCAGTACGAAGCATTCTGGTGTTTGTATAAGAGGCACAATCTATGACGACGAGCCGGACTTTGACTATTATGGAGTGCTTCGGGATATTGTAGAATTACAATATAGTGCCCCATTTGATATGCATATTGTTATGTTCAAATGTGAGTGGTTCGATACGACACCAAATATCGGTTGGAGAATCGATAAACAATTTGGATTCGTCGATATAAATCATCGCAGGAGGTATAGAGGGTCCGACACGTTTGCGATAGCAAGTCAGGCTGTTCAAGTCTACTATACAAGCTACCCAAGGCGTCGTAGAGATCGCTTTGACTGGTGGGCAGTATGCAAGATTAAATCTAGAAATACATTCAACGTTGGAGACCCAGCATACCAAGAGGACCAGATCGAAAAGCCCCAATATTTGGGACAACAGTCTTGTGACATGGATGTTGAATTAGAGGTTGATATACCTCTTGCTGATGAAAATAGAGGGGAGAAAGAGGTTGATATACAAGACTTAGATGTCAACCAGGGGAGAAAGAGGCGTCTTGTCCCAAGTATTGAGACTGAAGAAGAAGAAGAAGAAGAAGAAGAAGAAGAAGAAGAAGAAGAACTTTATGAGGATGAGGATGAGGATACAGATGAATTCGACGATGAGGATGATGATGATGATGAGGCCGAGGCCGAGGAAGAGGACGATGACGATGATTAAATATCGCTATATTTCAGTTGCATCTTGAAGCACCCAATATCTAGTCTCGAATCCTAAATTACCCTATTACATTTGGATTTACAATTACAAGTCTAGTGGAACACAAGATGCCCTTTCATCAAAAGTTACAAGAATTGTACTTTGTTGTATTGGTGCATGATTTTATCAGATTTTGTGTATCTAGCTTTTATTCGTACTTCACTTCTGATTGTAATATTTATTTCAGTTTGGGATATTTGCGTATTATTGTATGAGTTTCTTTTTGCAGATGGCACTCCTAGGCCTACTCGTCTGGGCGGCACTCATCGCCCTGCTGCTGGTATGGATATGTTTAGGTTTATATTCATTTATAAATCTATGTTGTCGGTATTTTGTTTATGTGTTCTATTTACAGGGCATGGTTGCGAGCACCCGTACTGGTGGTGCTGGCCGTGGTCGTGGCGGTGGCGGCGGCGGCGGCGGTGGTGGTGGTGGTCGTGGGCGTGGGCGTGGGCGTGGTGGTAGCGGTCGTGGTCGCCAGCCGCATTCCCCGGATGTGACCTCCGAGCCCGACTTGGAGAGCCCGATCACAGGCTCTTCCCGCCGTCATTCTTCCTCGGTGCCACCGACATCGTCGTCGAGGCCTGTGACTCCATCCGCTAGCGGATCCGTTCCGCCACCGGATGTACCAGCGGATGCAACAGCAGATGCAGCAGGGGGCCCAGCAGTTACTGCAGGGTGGGCCTCGGAGTACCCCGGGATTCAGTTTTATCCTGATACCGGGGAGTACATTCGCGGACCCGCGGATCCCCCGACGCCACCAGAGAGGCTGGTGGGCGAGTTCCGACGAGAGCTATGGCCCGCTGGTGAATCGTAAGTAAATTTAAGTTAATTTATTAAATTTGTTTCATTTATTCAATTTAATAATCCAGTCGTTGCTTCTTTATAGGTTTTTCCCGTGGGATGCTGCCCGGATTCTAGGGCGCATTATCCGGGATAACTACCATGGCCCCTACATCAATTTTTCTGAGGTGCCTCAGGACATGAAGTACGTCTGGCTCGACGAGATGAGGGTATAAATCCGTCGGTGAATTATTAATTATTCTTTAAATCATTAAATTTTTTATTACGTGATATTTGAATTTGTATGTCAGAGGACGTTTTGGTGGCCCCCCCATCGCGATGAGGCGATCCGCAGGACCTACAAAGCCGCCGCCGGGAAGAAGATACGGGATGCGGTGTACGACCTTCGTACGGCGCATATGAGAAAGGACTGGATCCGGGCGGAGTACTATGAGCAGATGTTGGAGAAGATGGATACTCCGCAGTTCAAGCTGAAATCGGAGAAAGCTAAGGCTAATCGACAGGGCGCGGGTCTGCATACGGGGGGATCAAGGCCCCACGCATCGACGCGTGCAGATTTGGTGAGATAGCACAAATTCAAATTCATTCTATTATTTAATTTCGTACTGTTAGTATACGAAGTTAATTAAATTCTACGTATGCAGGTCCGACGGGCGGTGAAGCAGGGGAAAGAGGCGGAGACGGTCACCGCTCACGATGTATTCGTGCATACGCACAAGAGGCGGAAGGACGGGAGCTTCGTCGACGCGAGGGTCGAGGAGACTGATGTAAGTACTTACGTTTATGAGATTTATGTTAGAAATATAATTATTGTTAAGTTAATTAGATAAACTTAGGATTCAGACTATAACTTAGGGAAACATAGGATTTATATTATAACTTAGGAAAACTTATAGTACAAACACATTCATTAGATAGGCTGCGTATCGTGAGGCACTTAGTCGGCTTGAGATCGAGCCCCCTTCCGAGAATGTCGACGAAACGACGCCCACCCAGACGCACTCTTCTATGGCCGCTCGCTACGACGACGTGTTCGTAGAATCCGTCGGCGGCGTTAGGAAAGGGCGCGTCTACGGCTTAGGTTCCATGGCGCCCTCGTTGCAGCCGTCCCCGAGATATCCACCGCCTCCGCCTCCCCCAGCGCCCCCGGTTGACGATGTGAGGGAGCAGCTTGCGACTCTGACCTCCACGGTGTCAGATTTGCGGGCGATAGTGTTGGGGCGCTATCCGTCTGCTCCCGGTCCGTCTACTGCTGCTGCCAGTGCTTCGGATCGACCTGGTCCTTCTTCCCCCGGACGGCTTTCGTTTAACCGCTCTGCGGACGCCCGCATCGTATCGGATAACACCATCTTGACGTTCCTTGACATGTTGTCGCCACAGCAGCTACGCGCGCTTCCAGACCATGTCTTGTCCCAAGTGCCGGCACACACGGTGGAGGAGTACATACGCAAAGCGGATGCGGCGGCACGAGCACGAGACGATCCGACGGACGGGGTTTGATTTTGTTTATGTTGTTGGTTTTGTAGACATTTGGATACATTGTATGATCGGATATTTTTTTATGTTTGGATAATTTAATGTTGGATATTGGATGTATTGTATTGGTAATATTTTGTTGGATATTGGATACGTTGGATATTGGTGTCGGATATGGATATTTTGCATATGGATATATGGTGTTCGATATTGGCTACGTTGGATATTCGTGTTGGATATGGATATATGGTGTTGTATATGGATATTTGGCATGTTTGATATTGTGTTGGATGTGTTGTATAAACAGGAAAGAGTCTGTTTGCAGTATTTTTTTTTCAAAAATTAGAAGTTAGCGACGGACAGGCGACCCCTCAGCGACGGATAGCCCGTCGCTAACTGGAGAAACTGAGGTTAGCGACGGATTGGCGACGTAAAAACCGTCGCTAACTGGAGAATTTTACATTGAGCGACGGTTTAGCGACGGAATATCCGTCGACCTGGTTCTGTTTGATATCAATAAATTTTGCAGTTAGCGACGGATTGGCGACTAACTTACGGCGGACTGGCGACAAAGTCCCGACGGACTATCCGTCGCTAACTGTAGGAATTCAATTTTTCGACGGATTAGCGACGGAATATCCGTCGCTACCTGGAGAATTTTACCTTGAGCGACGGTTTAGCGACGGAATGTCCGTCGACCTGGTTCTGTTTTGATGTCCATAAATTTTGCAGTTAGCGACGGATTGGTGACTAACTTACGGCGGACTGGCGACAAAGTCCCGACGGAATATCCGTCGCTACCTGGAGAATTTTACAGTTAGCGACGGTTTAGCGACGGAATATCCGTCGACATGGTTCTGTTTGATGTCCATAAATTTTGCAGTTAGCGACGGATGATTTGTCGCTAATACGACGCTAATCCGTCGTACACCTCGGCGGATTAGCGACGGCATAACGACGACCTGCCGTATGAAAAAATCTCTGATACGCTTTTACCGACAAATTTACGACGGATTAGCGACGGATATTGCGTATCAGAAAATCACTGATACGGTTTTGCCGACTCTTTAGCGACGGAGGTTTCCGTCGCTAACCCTATATCCTGATACATGTTTCGACGAAAGCTAGTCGGTAATCCGTCGCTATATATATTTAAATGCGTCGACGGTATTCCGTCGCTAAGTCGTCGCTGAGCGACGGAGTAGCGACGGATATGTTTTAGCGACGAGGTTATTCCCGACGGCTGTTTTACCAAAATATCCGTCGGTAATCCGTCGGTATTTATTTTTGGCGACGGGCGACCGACGGATATGGCCGTCGGTAAATCTATGTATTTTGGTAGTGATCGTCGCGTTTCTTCGACTTGGTTGCTATTTCGACTATCATGGGACTGAAACGGTCGCACTAGGTGCGTTTGGATTCTCAAACACGAGAGTCATAGGCTGAGGCAAACTCACTCGTTTGTTCATGCGCATCGCAATACCCACTTGCAGCTGCATTCGAGTTTATCATATCGCTGAGTTTGGATCATGCACGCATTCAAGGCGTCCCCCGAATACGTACATTTCAACCAAGCTTAGCGACTAGCGAAGTCGGACAAGCTACTCGTGATAGTTTCGATTTGCTGATCGTTTTGCTAATTTCGATTTAAAACCGAACTCGCGTGCATCTCACTATCGTTTATCTCGGTCATCGAGATGGCCCGAATCGCTTCTCAAGCATTCTTGTCCACGAAATCAGTATGATTTCTTCTTAGCGGGGTCGACCAAGTCTAAGTACTTTTCGTCCGACTCAAAATCATGCACACTCCCAGTTTCCCGTTCCTGCTCTAAGTCTTGTTGCCCCAAAGTCTATCGTCCGTCCAGACGATACTGTAATGTCAATCGCACAGGTTCAATCACTCGGCATAGGGTCGTCCGCCTATCCGTTAGGTCAGCTCACAAGGTCATAGTTATAACTCAAGTACGTGGCTTATCGTGCAAAGTCGCTGTACGAAGCCCGTCCCAAATCCTATGGTCAAACCATTTGTTCATTTGTACGGGAGTTTCTACCCAAGCTCGCGTCACTCAATTTTCTAAACATCGAGCACGATCACCTATTCGCATCAATGCATTTGTTTGCGCGTATTCGAATCCATTCAAATCACCAACTCTAACCAATTCATGTATTCGATCACGAGGTCGTCTAGCTTTGACAATATGTTGCACCCCAATCTTACGCGAGTCCGATTATCCATGGTGGTTCATGAATCACCATGCAACACTCCCGCGGAATAATCATTCTTATCGGGGCGTAACTCTTTCTTGCATCTAAACTAATTCGTTTTCGATACGCGGATTGGACCTACGCAATCCTCAAGTTTTCTCATTCTTCAATCGCAAGTCCTAACAATCCTCAAATTTACTTTCGTTTCAAACCACAAGTTGAAGCAATCAAAATTGCCATGTCAAGGTATTTCGAGTTCGATCATTCCCGCTGGACATGAATCACTATGCCAACGCTCACGCGGAATGATCGTCCCAAATCCGACGTGACGCATGTGCGAGGCTGGAGTTGCGCTCGCACAAGACAAGATCGTTGTCGTTGTGGTTATCACCGAACAATCAAGTCACTTTCCTTCCTCATTCTAAACATTCATTTCCAATATAGCATCCTTCAAAATAATAACTTCTAACACGATCATCATTCATCGAATCAGAATACCCCCGAGTTATCGTACATCGATCTTTGATACGCCTCAATACCATCGATGATGTACATAACCTGACGATCTTCCTTTTGCAATGAATTCTAAGTCGTGCAACTTAATTTCCTCAATTCATATTGTCGTGTGCTAACTCTTCATCGAGCAACATCAATTTCAATTCCTTAGTCATTCTCGTATCTTCAAATCAACGTTTCCTTTACACGCTATCTTCCGACCGTGCTATTCTTGATCTCGTCTGAGACTCTCGAAGTCACAACCAACTAAGCGTTACTCATTCTAAGGCTTGCACGATATCATCGCTTGCCGACATACTCGTTCTATCCGTAAATCCTTTAGTCTCGCTCGAACAATTTCTATATCGTCCATACACCACTCAGGGTTCGAGCCACTCGATTAGTCGTCGACACACATTTTTATTCTTCCTTGAAGCTATCATATACACCACTCGAGGTCAAGTCATTCTATAAATCCTCAATGATCATTCGATTCCCAATCGATATATTCAATCGTGCGTTCGCCCGTTCCTCAGAATCCAAATCGATCTTTCGTGTACGCCTAAGCGTTAGTTTGATAGCGTTCCTATCGATATACACTCTAAGTGTAGCTTCGTTCTCGACCGAGCGGTACTTGATATCGCTCGCAACTCGATTGCACCAAAAGTCGAGGTGTGTGACCCACGACACAACATAACCAAAAGGCCGTGTGCATAGCTATCCCGTGCAGACTATATTCGAGTTTGCACGCTCACTTATTCTCGTTCGAGTGATAATCGATCTCACTCGCAACTCATTTGCACCAAAAGGTCTAGGTGCACGATACTCTGTACAACTTAGCCAAAAGGTTGCGTGCATAACCAACCCGTTCGAACTATACTTGGTCTCGTGTACTCGTTCGCCATTGCTAGCGTAAGGTTATTCAAGCACGCCTTGCGTTTGCTAACTTCTAGCATTTTAGTTTTCTTTCGACTTAAGTCCGTCGTGGTTTGGCACAAAGGCCTTCGCCTATCGATCCTGTTCAACCGAGTACTTGTACGAACTTTTGAAAATATTAGACTTATTGTATGGAACATCCCAAGGCACAATAAGATAGAGCGTACACTTCTTTTTCCAACGACGAGCTTTCAAAATTGAGAAATCGACGTGAAGTCCAAGGACGTAAAGCCGTGCTCTGATACCAAACTGTCACGCCCCGCTCCCGCAGGAGCGATCATCCTCGCTAAGGTGTGATGCCGCACGGGCCTAGGTTGCATCCGTGCAAGGCTAAGTCCAGAAATGGCCGATTTGAGCTAGGCCACAGAGTCGCACAGAGTGTCCCCATTCGCAGCAGAAAGTAAATGAACACAAGTAGAAGCGAATTCAACTCTTTATTGATATTCAAGAAGTTTACAAGCGGCGCTAGGCCGATATTACAAATCGCTCAAGCTGTCTCTCTCTGAAACATAAAAGGCGTGCCAAGTGGCTTACAACAAGAAATAATTTAAGGCGATGTTCCGATACATTATGTCCTGTATATGGTGCTCCAGCTCCTTGCAACGCTCCAGAGATAGCTCCGCGCCTTAGCGCGTTCGAGGGAAGCTCCGCACCCAACGACGTCTCCTGCATCCTGCAAGCAGACTGTGGGGTTATCAGTAAATTGTTATGCACTAGTGGGAAGGCTAGCTCGCCCACAATGCTATCATTACCAAACACGTTCTATTTACTTTTGTGCACCGTCTATCATTCATTGTCTTTCTAATCTTGCCTTAGGATCAGTTTCATGCATATTTCATAACCTATCCCGTGTTGCCAAATTCAATGTGTTGTATAGAAATACATGCACGACTTACCCATACTTACCGTTCGGCCTTTCATGTCCAAAGTAAACCAAGTTAGTCAATAATTCATAGGAAATAACTTAACATGATTCATGTGAACTTTTCAATGTCAAGGGCGTATCCCTGCCTCGGGTCCTAGTACGTCGTAGGCGTATTTTCTAACTCCTTTGCCGAAGTACTCTCGATTATCTTGGTGTGTTATATTCAAGCATGTTCAGAAGGTGCTTTGTTCAGATTAACTTAGGCTACTTTGATTTTAATGCAAGGACTTGCACGTGGATTGCCACCAGCAAAGCCCACTTAATCTATATGCATCGGTCGCTGGCATCACAAGCCAATTTGGACATGTCTTCCCCTTGGTAATTTCCTCACCTATTATGGCGTGCGGCTTGGTACACCCTGATAGTCTTTTGAAATACCCGGCCTTACGTCCCCTGGTGGCCAAGCCCGCACTCAGGCAACCCATAAGCCATCTTTTGATTTTCGTCCGGACCGGCACGTCCTTCACACTTTGACTGTGCCGCTGGAAATCCCTTATATCTCCCACCTCCCGTATACTAATGGATTGTCCACGACCATTTCGTTTTCTTTGTCATTTAACTTAACGGCTGTCACCGAGCCGTAGGCTAACCCTTAGCCATATTGCGTTATCGACCAGGTTGGCGTCCGTGCAGCGCGGGTAGCGATCCCCGTTGCACGTACCCGACACACCTGTCGCTAACCATTCTTTCCTTTCTTATCTTTCATGTATTCTTTCTTTTCTTTTTTTCTTTCACTTGTTCGTTCGTTCATTGATTCATTCACGTATTCATTCATTCATTCGTTGATTCATTCATTCAAGCATTACGCAACTCCTAGTGCGGGAGCCGCCTTGGCGACCCATCGGTCCTATAGTCTTTCAATGTTGCTAAACTCTACTCGGAACGACTATGTTGATAGTCTTCCCGTTTCATTATTGTAAACCATTCATTGTTTCATTGTTTGAACGCATAGGGAACTTAAATGTAAGCTTGTGCCTTAGCACGAGCGTGGAGCGCGGTGGCGAGAGTTCTCACATTTTCATATTCCTTTTCCATATTTTATACAAGCATACAAGATGGGATTATTCCCTTAGCTAGGTGCGTTGAGTCATTTATTAGCATGCGCGGTATTATCGCCTAGCGATTCTAGCGATAGTATCCATATTGTTATGTGTCTAGGCTAAACAAAGACGGGTTCATCGGAGCCACCCATCTTAGCGATGTTCGCATCGGCCGAGCGATACTCCG
Source organism: Iris pallida (assembly GCA_029216955.1). Classification (NCBI taxonomy): domain Eukaryota; kingdom Viridiplantae; phylum Streptophyta; class Magnoliopsida; order Asparagales; family Iridaceae; genus Iris; species Iris pallida. Next base: position 13,070,164 of record JANAVB010041619.1, on the reverse strand, counting down.
AGTGCGCCTTTGAAAGTCTAAGTCTGGATTCATCTTGTCGGGCCAATGTAAGCCTTGCATCGATTCTTCTTCAGGTCGATGCCAACTCTTCGGGTCGACGGCTCGTTTGAGTCGTTGTACTTGCCGTTTGAATCAGCGTTCCGCTAGGGCGGAGCGGGTCATTACAATACACATGTACTAATGTGGGAAATAAGAGTTAGGAGTAACGTATAGGGGTAGAACTAGTTATCAATAGAGTATCACATAATTGATGGGAGGATACCATAGGTTACCTATCTAGGCACATGGTAATATATATATATATATATATATATATATATATATATATAGTAGATGGTAATGAACTAAGGGTCATACCAAGCCAGTTAGAATACATGTAGAGTAGAAAGAGTCTAGAAACCTAACAAGAGAATAGGTAGATTGTTATTGCCTTAAATTATGTATTGACAATTTAAATTCCTAAAATAGGTTACTTGGACTCAAGTTTGGCATCGGACCCGTAATATCAGCTCAGAACACCAGGCGTGTACATTTATTGTTTGTTTTCAATATTATTAATTACTATATTACACTGTTCAATTATATGATACTTGATTTTTTGACACGCTCATTACACTGTAGCACTTCATATTTCCTTTACATGTCATGCTTTCCTTCTTATATGTTGTGTCAGGATGAGAAAGTACTAAATAGATGTGTGATCAGACCTTAGACCTTGTTTTATTTTTCATGCACAGTAGACCTTGAGGATGCAAATCCTTTGTAGACCTTGCAGTGTAACTATCCCAAACTGATCACATATTGAAAGAGTACTTCAACACACATTATCACGACCCGCTACCCAAATTGTTGGGCCGGGTCGGGCCATGCTCAGCCTACGCTTGTGTCATAGCGTAGTAAGCTGTTCTAAGTAAAGACAGTAAAGGATCTAAGATACTAACAGTTCTAATATCACACTTTATATGTTCATCACAGCACAACATCTATATAAGTGAAAGCAAATAAGTTCAGATTTTAGTTATTACACTTCCAAAGTATTAAACTGGAGACAGAGTCCAGTGACAAAAGATAGACTCTAAGCAGTTCAACATACTAAACCAAAGGGATCTAAACAGACTACTAAGCGAGGTTCCCTACGGGGACTTCCTCGGGAGCAATTACCTGGTCCTCTGCAGTAGACCCATAATAAGGATCACAGAGCATCTCTTCCTCAGAAATTATGCCTGCAACATTTTTCTGTTAGGAAGGGAGGAAGTACTGGTTCTACAAACTAAACATACTAAGCATGGAATGAAAAGAGATGTGCTAAAAAGAAACATGTTATATAATAGTCTATCATATGGTAAATATATTTGTCATGGCGACATATGTATATATATTGTTTGAAACTCTAGCAGGTACTTGATCCGTCAATAGGTATAAAATGTACCGGTGTACAAGTCTACATGTAATAAAATGTACATACGTATAAGTCTACAAGCATAGGTGTACGTACGTACAAATATGCGGGATAAAGGCCTATGGCAAGGGTGCATGAGATGCAACCGAGCTCGCTACATGTAAGGAGTCTGATCACGTACTCAACTAGCAGTTTCTCCATCCCCAAGTTATAAACATGTGAAAGATACTAAGAGCAGTTTAAAACATGTGAAGCATATGGAAGGTATATAGAAACATGTGAGATATGATTTCAGTTATAAATAGCTAAATTAACAATATTCATATGCAGTTTATTATCATGTACGGTAAGTAAAGTTTGTAGTTTGTACTTGCCTCGAGCAAGACAATATAATGAGAATGCAGAGGAAGAAGCCTGGTGTCCTGTCATTGTCAAAAAGGTATAACGATCTCAGTTTATATTCTATGTTCAAGACACTAACTACTAACTCTAACACTAGTAGTGCGACGCGACTTCTAACTAGGACACCTAGCTAAGTGATGACCTAGCACAGTAGACCACACTAAACCTATAACCAACACTTAGAGTCCTTAGAATCTTAACACTATGTTGGTTGGCAAAACTAGGACACTTAAATACCCAAAAATAGGAATTACCCCACAAAGCATAATTGATCAATAAAAATTCAGACTGTCCACTGTGTTCCAATAATTATTTAGGTAGATATAAAGCTCCAAGAAATATGAAATAAAATCCCAAAATCATCTTTATTAATTATAATAATTTATTATAATTTTTTTGGAATTTCTAAACTGCCGTGGACATTTATTAAAAATCAGAATACATAAGTATCTTAAAAGTAGGTTCTGAATATATATTTTTCTACAGTGATAAATATGTAAACTAAATCCTGAAAAAATTATATTAAATTAGCTAAATTAACATAGTATTTAATTCTAATTTGTCTTGAATTTTTAAAGTATCTAAACACTATTTAAAAAATTAAAATACTGTAAGATACAGTTTCTAAAATAATTAATTAATTATTTAACGTATTTGTCCATGTATACGAAATTGAACCGAAGTCCAAAATACGGGACCCAATGCCATGAATCAAGTCCAACATGACTTGTACAGACCTTGAATGTTTTTTGGCTCACTTGGATCCATACAACCCATGTTAGGTTTGGGCTCAAAGTGGCCGTATTGAACAAAATACGTAAAAATACGAAGTTAAATATATAAGAAATACCACATTCCCAAAACTACTATTAAAACTCTCAAAATAATAACAATAGTAATTTACATTAATTAGTAATTTCTAATTAAAATTTAGGCAGACAAATGGGATTTACTGTTGTCTCTTCCTAATCTCTAAACATCCTAAATACACAGATGAAAAAAATAACAACTCATCATCACTAAACCAACAAAAGGGTCCTGATCTGCTACCATCCTTAATCATCATCATCTCTATATACAAATAAGAGAAGTGAAGGGGAAGCTCGAAATTCCCAAATGCTTACTAAAAAAAATGAGGCAAAGGAGGTCCACTGTGACGTCAAAGAACACAAAAACAAAACAATATAGGAACACTATTCCCTAAATCCTTTTTTTTTAAATGGGGAGGTTCTACTGTGGGCTCTGTAAGAAATTCACTCAACACACAATAAAACGAAGTTATCTCTCCATCCATCATTCCCAAATTCTAATAACAACCTAACCCAATATAAACGAAAGAGGGGGGGGGGGGGGTTCATATGTGCTGCTGCTCCCATCTCTTCCTAAACCTAATATTAAGGGAGAGAGATCGAGGGAGAGTGTAGAGCGGAAAGGGGCTCACAGCAGGGGGCTCGGCGCAGTTCCAGCGGCAGTGTTGGAACCGAGGGGCTGCCGAGGTTGAGTGTCGGGTCGCCAGACGGGGTGAGCTCGTCGAGGCGTGGCTCGACAGGTGGCGGCGCAGATCTAGGTCATAGGCACGACAGCGGCTAGGCCGGACTTAGGTGGGCAGCGCCAGGTGGAGCGCGCCAGCTGGAGCGCGCCAGCGGCATTGCGGCGCGGTTTGACATGTTGGCACGGGAAGCGCTCTCCGGGTGATTGGCGAGGGGTTCGCCGCCGGCTGGGAGCGACGAAGCGCGGAGGAGTGGGGCGCTCGAGGTGAACGGTTAGTGTCTCTTGTTCTCTCTCTCCATTGTGTTATTGGTGGGCGGTTGTGAGGATGATGGTGGTGGGTTGGTTTGGACGGCAACTGGCGGATGGTCAGGGAGTTGATTTTGCTAGTGGTGATGCGGAGTGGTGGTGGCATTGGCAGCTGTGGGGCTCAGGGAATGGCAAGAGCCAATACGGTGGTGGTCATTGGGACAATGATGGTGATGGTAGTCCAGCCAGTTGGCCGTGGTGGTGGTGTTGGCGATATAGATGGTGGTGGTTGTCGGCCAGTGGGTTGGTCGGTCACAGGCCACAGGAAGGAGGTTGTTTGGTCGGTCAGAAAAATGCAGAGGAGTGGGAGCGAAACTCTGGCCGAAGATGGGGCCAATGATGGTGGCTGGCATCAGTAGGTCGGCTGATGGAAGTAGGGGTGGCGGCTGCTTCCTTAGCCTAGGGATGTGTGTGTGTGGGGTTTGGGATTAGGTTTCCATGTAACATTGGAAAGAGTGCTTATTTATAGGATATGAATGAAAACCCTAAAAATTATGTACATGTAATAGAATTAGGCAAACTTATTGGAAAACTAACAACTAACTTAATCGCTAACCACTAACCATTAGTTAATAGTTATATATATATTCATTGCAAAACCCGACTCGATAATCCTTATGTAAAAATAATATTTATTCACAAAATTATATTTTGGCAACATTTTATTTACTTAAATCAATATTCATAATATATGTATATATATTCAAGGGAACGAGTTAAATCATTTATGATAAATCTCTATAAAAGTAACTACATATTACTTTATACAATTTCAAGAAATAACATAGATTTATTTAGGACAAAAATCTTATAGAATATAGTTTTCTCAAAACCAAAGACCTACAAGCACCGATAGCATAAAACGATCAAAATAAGTTTCATCTTACGTTTCAACGATTTTTGGAAAAATAAATCAAAAAATAGAAAAGTACAAAAATTCAAAAAATTCAAAAATTCGATTATCGGAGATTACAAATCTACCCTTCTCAAAGAAATTTTGTCCTTGAAATTTAAGGCTGGTAGGGAATTCGAAACACAATTATGAGTTTATTCAATAGTTTAGGCACGATCAAAGAACGATTGTTGGACACGATCAAAATAATCAATTCGAAATTATCTAGACACGACTAATGATTTGGTACGGTAGAATCGTAATGTGACAATATTGTTCGGGCACGAACTAGAAATAAGTTCAAGCTATTCAGATACGATTTCAGTCATGGCTAGTAAAGCAAAGAGATAATTCGATATTCAAGTACCGAATAGTTAGTAGAGTTTAGGCTTGATGAAAATCAGGCTCAAGTCGCACAGAGACGATTAAGATGAAAACTTAGTTATGAAAGAAGATAAAATTTAGGTATAATCATGATTTCGAAATCAAGGTCTTATAGGCATAATCTAGAAATAGATTTTTTTTAAAGTTATTTAAGCGTGAAGTCGCGACTAGGAAAATCAAAATCATTCAATTACGATCAAGTTAGAATTCCGATCTAGAATGACCAATATGATATAGGCTCGATAAGATTAGATTCAAGGTTATATAGGCCCGTTCAAATATGGAAACGATGCTATTGGCATCGTTAGGAATAATAAAATGTTTGGCACGATTTAATGACCAAGGATCAAACCATCTGGTCACGAGTGAAATCAAGGCTCGGACTTGTTTAAAATTTTTGGAATGACTAACCACTTAGGCACGATTTAGAATAGAACGACAATTTTTTTTACCTACTCATGATCAGGAATGAAACCTGAGCACGAATGATTACGATGAGGAAGGATGCCCTAATCAGTATGGTCCATATATGAGAGATGTAGCTGAGCCCAACCTTATGTCACAAGAGGAGTTTGCAGCACCTGACCTAGCTGCTATTGCTTAGTTAGATTTGATTTAGCTTAGAGGCCAGATTTGTCTTCGGATTGAGTTGACATTGCTATTTGACATGTAGTTTGGAGTTATCTAGTTTTAGATTTTATGACTTTTCATTCCTTTTATATTCTATCGTACGATTCTTGTTAGAAGCTGTGATTGAGTATTGGATTGGTTATGTGTTATTATCCTCCCAACTGGAGTGTATATACTGCATAGGTTTTCAGCATATTATGATTATACAACGTTCTACCACTGACACTGCGGCGTAGGCTGGACGTGCCCACGACTCATGTCCAAATTCTGGGTACGGATCATGACATATTTTTATGGTGGCCCATGCAGGTCAGGCTTCGCAAATAGAGCGATGTCGTGGTAGTGCAACGGCTTGGTTGTACTACTGTGAGCCTGCAATAGGTTATAAGAAATAGGATATTAGGATAAGAGAGTACTCAATCACAGACTAGGACTCCTTGAGAGATTCCTGGGATGACCCTTGAGAATCTTGCTATAAACTTTATCTCAAAATATGTTTCCACTTGTTTCCGTCTACTCCCTCTTGTTCGTTGTTGAATTTGATACTTGGTGTTCGTTATTAACTTAATTTTGTATCGATATGAATTTTATGGACTAAATTAAGGTATATTCTGATGATATACATGATGAGGACAGTATGAAGGGTAAATGTACTGCCTTAGTTATAGAGTCTAGAGTTTATCGCAGTCATATTAGCTGGCATGGCAAAGACATAGAGCCGATTTTGGATTATCTATCTTAATTATGGAGTTTAGAGTTCTCGTAGCCATACCGGTTGGCGTGGTGAGGATTTTAGATAACATGACCATAGAGGTATATACCTTAGTCATGGATTATATCATTTATTGCAGGTATGCTTAATGGCGTAGCAAGAATTCTGGATAACATAATTACTGGTAGACGTGTATGATTATCATATTATATTTTAAACTGGTTCTTAATATAGTGTCTCTATCATTCAACCCTATTATCACTGAGTTTTGTTTCATCACCTTATTGGCTCAAGATATAGATACCCTAGTTCCTCTAGCTCAGTTCTTATTGGGCTCACCATCCTTAGTTCTGAGGTTCTTTGGATAGTACAGTAGTTGGTGACTTGCATATAGGTGTGTCCAGTTGGTTAACTGTGTAGGTTGCTGATGGGTTAAGAGTGGCTCTAGTGAGGTAGACATCCCATAGCGAGAAATCTTTAGTACCAATAGATAGAATCCTAGAAGTGTTAGTACATTACCCAGAGTAGTGTGTACCAGTAAGTAAGTGTGCTAATATCTTGGAATTATAGTGTATCATTAGTATAAGAAATAGTAACCCATTATAATTGGTGCTCCTGCCTTATTCTGATAATTACTATCTTTCATAATTGCATTTAATGATAATTTGCCTTGTATCCTTTGATGATTTTTTGTTCCCATTTATCTTTCTAGTATGGCACCCATGACTAGAGTCCGCCACCTAAGAGCAGTTGCAGTTCTGGAGATGATCGATGTCATACTTCCATCTCCTATTGTGTAGGAGGTAGTGACCCCTCCCGTTGACCAGAAAATAGTTGCACCTCCTATTGTTGAGGAAGCGGTAGCAGCCTTACCAGATAGTCCTACTCCATCTCCTGCTGTTCAGGAGATGGATACAACTTCGTCTGAGACTGAGAGTCTTCCTCTGCCTCCTCCTCTACCTTCCAAAGTGATACTGTATACCATATTCTCAAGAGGCTTGCCTATCGATGGGACCCAGATATTCTGGCTCTTCCGAGACGTGATAGAGACTCAGAGAGTTCAGACTGAGATCCTGAGAGAGTAGAGTCAGAAGATCCAGCAGTTGTAGGACATGGCACATTCTCGAGGAGAGCCTAGCCTCAAGAGGGAGATGACCATCATCCACCCTGGGCCTCAGAAGCGCTCCTATATCCAGCAGGAAGCCACTCAGCCCCAGCAGGAGTACTACCTGCCTGCCAAAACTCTGATTCAGCAACAGCCTCAGGGGGAGATACAATAAGCACCCACTTGTGCCTACTGTAAGAGGTCCGGGCATACCTAGGTTTTTTGCCGGAGAAGGCTTAAGTTGTGTGTGTTTTATGGATCAGCTGCACACCAGTTACGAGACTGTGCTAGTGCGCCTCCTCTAGCTGGAGTTCCGGCTCAGCAAGGGAGTTTCAGCCATCTAAACCCGGTCGGAGGAAGATAGTTAACCCATATTCTAATATAATTTTTTTGAGGAGTTGATGATGCATGATTTGATTATAGCCCTTAAATAGGATGTGACCTAGTATTAATTAGATAGAGCTGATAACTAGATCTTTAATCCTTATCTATGAATGACGATTTCAATATAAAATTTATGTAGAAGTGTAAGATACCAATTATTGATCTTAGAGTAGTATCATATCATGGGAATGATTAGAGCACATAAATTCATATAGTTGTGGGTCATGTATAGCTTGAATGTCATGAAATTGGTATTAGATATCATCAGAGTATGATATTATTTTGTGCTCGATACTTAGTTGTGCCATGAGAAGGAGAGTGTGTGATCATGAGAAGTACTAGTGAGATTTCTATAGTAGAGTGGTGCATATAAACATGTAGGTAGAATATGCTAGTATTAGGGAGTGGTAGAATATAAGAAACTATCATGGAGAGTAGGAGTACGGGTATTCCAGACACTGAGGCCACCTGTGGCACCGCAAATGCCGCACCAGCACAGGGAGACACCGCAATAGGGCAGGGCTTTGACGAGGACGGTCGAAAGACCAAAGCTATAGGTGATGGGTTAGCAGGTTCTGCTCTCTTCTTTTTCTAACTATTTTATTTGTTGGATTCATTAGTACTTTGTAGTCTGCAGTAGTAATTTTCATGCTAGAGTATAGTTGGTAATAAACCCTTGGTAAGGACAGTAATACCATGATAGGAAGAAGTCATAACCATGCATAACCGATGAATGATCCTTTCAACAAAATTGTATGTGGTATGATATTTGGATAGGACCTTCTTAAACTATGAGTGGATCAGGATTGTGACCATAGTAAGGATTATGATGGATAGATTATAACTCTCTAGGGGAGAGAAGACGAGATGCATGAGCATTACCCCTATCTTTTCGAGCCATGAGGTATATATCTACCTAGTGTCCATCTTTAAATTTCGATGACGAAATTTTCTTAAGGAGGGTAGATTTATAAACCCTTTGATCAATTTTTGTTTTCTTTAGTATAAATTCTAAGTGTTTATTATAATAATATGTAATATAAATATTAATTAAGAGGAGAAAAAAGGGTTCTTGTAAAATCCTATTTCTTATAAGGGTCTTTAGTAAATTTGTTAATTCAAATCCTGTTTACAACAGACCACTCAATCCCTCCCCTGTGTTCAAACCATAAATTCAAATTCTGATGCTTTGCCGACTACTAACCTCTCCTGTATTCGAATTCCTTTCAAATTTAAATTAGATTTCTCCTAATCTCTGTAGAAATTGACTATATCCATAACCTTGTATATATAAGAATATGAAGAGGGAATCAGACGAATCCCCTCCACATCACAAACCTAAATTTTCAACTCCTTCTTTCAGCGCAAGGGCCCAGGAATTCTCCCCTCATACCAACTATTTCTTCTTGTGCCAATCTCAAAGGATACGCCAGGTAATTGAGCTAAGTTTGACTCTCATGTTTCCTGTTTAATTAGGAATAGTTGGGTTATGTGAAGGTTTTCCTAAAAATGACTATAGTATCTTGTTAATTGTAAAGATGCTAACATATGACAGTTCTAGTAGCAATAATCTAGGTCCTATTAATGTGGAATATATTTTGTGGCTTTAGGTGTCTTCTAGATGGTTGTATCAATGCCAAAAAGAGTACCAATTCTTGAGAAATTGAGTTATCAGTTAGGATAGATGCCATGAATAGATGACGTTCATACAGTTAGAAGAACACGTGGGTGAGCAAAAATAGTAAGGCAAACAACCCATATAAGAGTTTATGTGACAAAAAGAGGGGTATCAGGTGTACCAGGGAGTCTGTAGGTTGTGTATAGGTGTACAGTGTTGGTTAGGTGCACAGATATGTAGGATAGGATATAGCAACTACATGAAGTAGTAACATGGTAAATAAAATGTACTACATATATATGTAGAAAAGGAAATTTTGGGGACTACTACTACTACAGGGGCAACAAATCCATATGCAAAATTAGGGGTATATGTACGTGTAGATGTTAAGGGACACCAACAAAACAACAGTTGGTATAATAACAATAGGAATAGGGGGTTCTTGAAGACCTGGGTACACCAACAAAGTAAACTGTATCTTGTGCACAAAGCATTCTTTGTGCTAGTGCAAGAGACAAGGGTTACCTGTGTGCAAAGGGCATAGATGGGTGTAGGCACGATCATGTTAGATGACAGGATAGGCAAAGTAATTCTATAGATTCTATAGGCATGAATGTAAAGAGGAATCACATGTAGGCTTCAGTCATATGGGGATGCCAGGGTGTATCAGAGGTTGGGAAAGTTCCTACAGAAACAATCAAGCATGAGAATTGTACTCGTGCGCAGGAATTGGTACCTTGTGTTCCTGTACAAAAATCGTGTACATAGGTTTGAGGTATATGTGTGTGTGCCTTAGAGGATGTTTTCTAGTGTCTTCAAGCCACTGAACAGAATCGTGTGGTGTATCAAAAGAAATAGACGTGAATGGTGTATAGATGTTAGTGAGAATTAAGAGTTACACACATCTATATGATAGGGTGGGGTTAGTGCCATTTCAGTTCTGTGCAAACCTATGTGCATAGGTAGCAGGGAATCCATGGATAGTTGTGTGTCCTAGAAGGTGAGTCAGGAGGAGGTGTCATGGATGTGGGCAAATAACTGCATAGCAGCAGTGCACATGTATTTCCTTATACTGTATGTATGAGACATGTGTAAGGTATAGGCACTAAAGTAAGATATGTTAGTTTGTTAAGGACAACAGAAGTGGGGGTTTATACTACAAGTTTAGTTCTAGGAGAAGAATGGCGTTCTATGTAGGCATCTGTAGGTTCCTGGGAGCTAATGTGCCTAGCATGTAGGATACATAGGTAGGTAGATTATGAGAGTTAACTGCAACAATTGCAGTAGACTGAACTTGGGTAAATGGGGTCCTATCAGTGTACCCAAAACTATATGTAATAACAAGCCACAACATTGTTTGTATCACTGGCAGTAACAGTAACAATATCATTAGCAACATAAACTATGGGCAAGGGCAGTAGTAGTGTCTGTATAGACTAATGGGTATTGTCTTGATAAACCTATGTGCATCAGCTATGTGCATCAGTTTTTCAAGTGCCATATCCAAGATGCAGTCATGAGGGCACAAGTAGAGGGTGTGACTTATATAGGCATGTATCAGTAAAACAGAGAAGTGTCCTAGAACAGTTTAGATAGTAAGAATAGGGTACCAACACAGGTTTTGTCCTTGGGTTTCAGTAGGTACAGGTGGTTAGTAAATTTGGGCAGTAGCAATACAAGGGTACATGGTAAACATGTACTAATGTGGAAAATAAGAGTTAGGAGTAATGTATAGAGGTAGAACTAGTTATCAACAGAGTATCACAGGATTTATGGAAGGATACAATAGGTTACCTATCTAGGCACATGGTAATATATATATATATATATATATATATATATATATATATATATATATACACACACACACACACACACACACACACACACACACACACACACACACACACACACACACACACCAAGTAGTTAGTAATGAACTAAAGGGTCATACCAAGCCAGTTAGGACATGTAGAGTAGAAAGAGTCTAGAAACCTAACAAGAGAATAGGTAGATTGTTATTGCCTTAAATTATTTATTGATAATTTAAATTCCTAAAATAGGTTTTTTGGACTCAAGTTTGGCATCGGACCCGTAATATCAGCTCATGACACAAGACAAGTACATTTATTGTTTGTTTCCAATATTATTAATTACTTTATTACACTGTTCAGTTATATAATACTTTATTTTTTGACACGCACATTATACGGTAGCACTTCATTTTTACTTTATATGTCATGCTTTTCTTTTTGTATGTTGTGTCGGAACGGGGAAGTACTAAATAGATGTGTGATCAGACCTTAGACCTTGTTTTATTTTTCATGCACACTAGATCTTGAGAATACAAATCCTATGTAGACGTTGCGGTGTAACTGTCCCAGACCGATAACATATCGACAGAGTACTTCAACACATATAGATAGTTATATTCTTCTGTTTTACTCCTTACATGCTGTCATATATTTTCATTTATGTTATTCATAATGTTTCTTGTTATATTTGTCCTGATATTCTCATCATGTATTTTATGACTAATCATTGTCTTATAGTCATTATCATATACTTGGAACTGCACTCAATGAATTGTACTCGTTCCATCATGACTGGGTAAACATTTTAGGTGATTACGATGAGAAAGGATGCCTTAATCAGTATGGTCCATATATGGAAGATGTAGCTGAGCCCAACCTTACGTCACAGCAGGAGTTTGCAACACCTGACCTAGCTTCCTTTGCTTAATTAGATTTGATTTAGCTTAGAGGCCGAATATATCTCCGGATTGAGTTGACATTGCTATTTGACATGTAGTTTGGAGTTATTTAGTTTTGGATTTTATGACTTTTCATTCTCTTTATATTTTGTCGTGTGATTCTTCTTAGAAGCTGTGATTGAGTATTGGATTAGTTATGTGTTATTGTCCTCCCAACTAGAGTGTATATACTGTATGGGTTGTTCAACATATTATGATTATACAACGTTCTACTGCCGACACTGTGGCATAGGCTGGGCGTGCCCAGGACTCATGCCCAAATTCTGGGTGCGGGTCGTGACAGATCTCAAGTGCAGATCTGTAGTAGTAGGCATCATTACTCATTTATAAGTAATTTTTAAATTTTAATTTATGTTTTTTATTTATCAAATTTTTAGTCACTGAAATAATACGGGAAGCTAATGGTTCATTTGGATAGGTTTTCTGATTTTTTTTTCTAAAAATAATTTTCAGAAAAGATGTTATAAAGTAGTTTTCTGGATATATAGATTCTGAGTTTACGTTTGGTTACTTCATCTAAAAAAGTTGGAAAAAAGTTAAAATTTTATTTGGTAATTTTTTTCAAAAAATAATTTCTAACATGTGTCCGGTTCTGTTTCCCCAATAAATATGTTGTGTCGAACAAATTTGTCCCTAACTCAAGTCGTATCCGACATATGCACTACCCTCCGGACTCAATTCGTATCCGACATAGCTTCTTCTACATAGAGAAAATCCTAACCCTAGCTTCAAAATCCTAGATAAATTTAAGTCGTGTCCTTGATCGTCGTATTCGGCCGTGTCCTCGAGTTCGTCTCCAGGCGAGGAAGCGACGAGGGTTTCGTTGGTCTTCCTCGTCGTCGCCAACGTCGGCAACTCCTACGCCATCGGGGGGTCCTCAAAGAGGGGGAGAGGTCGTCGAAGGGCCGGCAGAGAGCACGACGAGGATGGCACTGCCGTCGAAGGGCTGACCAAAGACGACGGTGGGGCTGTAGGAACGTTGAGCATCTCTAGAGGGGGTGAATAGAATGCATGTGTGCAGCAGAAATATAATCACTAATTAAAAATATATATATAAGCAGTATCACAGGAATAGAGTAATGAGCAAAATATGAAATTTAAATACAGAGAGTAAAGAGCATCAGAAAAGCAAACTCATGACACAACGATGTATATTGGTTTCCCTCTGAGAGGACTAGTCCAGTCTCGAGTACTCTTGCTCGATGTTAATCTACTATGACACAAGCTTTAACCAAGCGCTTGCAGCTTCTTACAACACGAGTTTTTGTCCGAAGGACTAGCAACTTCAACTTAGACAAACTTTGGAAACAGGAACATTTTCGGAGAGCCTTCTTTACAACTCGAACAACCAAACTATAGATTGAAACGGAATGACATTTGGTTTGTCCAAGAGTCTGTCACACCCTAGTACCGGAATACGGAGACAGACAAGGCCAGCTACTCCATATGAGGTATGCAAACGTCATACGGCGATCGTGGCTGTCAAGAGACAGGGGGTGCATGCTACAATCAAGTCCCATATGGTCTCACAGAGCATCTATGTCTCAATCATTCAAGCAAGAAAACATCAATTAATGAGCATATGAGATAAAGTAGTAAGGCATCCCCGACGCTTTATCAAAATGATCATGGGGATCTAGCTTTATAGTTAGCTAGCCCAGAGAGTCATAGGTACATAATTGTATTCAGCTGCAGTCTGATTTAATTATAATTATGCAAAGACATAATATCCAGATTAACCAGCTAAATAGGTGTCGGTGGCTAAACACCAGAACATAAGGGATGAAAACTAGAGTAGTGGAGAAGAAGCCCACTCGAGTCCCCCGCCAGCCATGCTCCTAGTATGCACCATTAGCGTCAGAGAAGAAGTTTGGATCCTCAGGCGATGCTACAAGATCTGGCTAAACAAAACCAGCGGGGTCAGTCCCGAATAGCAAGTACCACAAGGGAGCACAAAAGAGTGAGATAAAACCCAAGCATAAAATAATAATACTACTAATAACAAAAGCTTCCGGTCGTAACATCGGTCCACAACCTGTCATAGCACGATAGATCCCAACAACCAAATAAGGACATGGGTTGGACCATGTAACATGACAATCCAAGTCCCTCGGCTACTAACGGAAGGTACAAGGCACAGTCAAGTCGTTTTTCAAGCGGCTATTCATTCCTGCGGCTTTCTATAATTGGCGGAGTTAACCCCACGATACTGAATAAAAGGAATCCTCCGATCGTGTCAATCCAGCAGGGCTAGCCAAACCATTAGACATATAGCACATTGAGTATGCATCGGTCTTCCGGAGGGCTACCGTGCTAATACATTTAACACATAGCTCGTAGAAGTCGGATATAGTCATTTGCTAAAGGTGAATGAAATCATATCCGTGGTGGCCAACCCGACACGTCAGGACTGGACCTGGGGTGACTAGTATGGCACGATCTCGGGATTCTTCCCACCCAATGCATCTACCAAGTCAGTTGCCTAGTTAATTCCTAGGTTATCCTCGGAGTTCACATGTCGTGGTCACATGCTCACTCCCCTAGATGTCGTACAATATACGAGTACCCCAAGAAGGGATCCGCGTCGGCTCATGGAGTCATACGTATGTACCCCTTCTTGGTGTCATGCAACACACAACACATACCACGTCATTGCTACCGACAATTCGCTATATAATGTTGGACTCTTGGATGTATGGGCAGGTATCACGTAGGAACACTTAGCACATAGGATAGCACCTCGACTCTCACATAGATTGTACTATAGTACACACATAGGTTTATCCAGCACTCGCATAGGTAGTCAGATCAGGAATGAGGACCAAGACACAAGGACGCATGCGGCCGAGGGTCATACGGCCAAGGATCATGCGGCCAAGGCTCATGCGGCCAAGGCTTATACGGCTGAGTCCCATGCGGCTGAGGCTCATGCGGCCAAGGCTCATGCGGCCGAGGCTCATGCGGCCAAGGCTCATGCGACCAAGGCTCATGCGGCCGAGGCTCATGTGGCAAGCAATGAAGTCCACAGGACTTCATGCGGCCAAAGCTTATGCGGCCGAGCTACTCATCTTCTCCAAAAAATTCGAGAAAGATGGCCATGGAACCCATGAACTTCAAACTGTCACAACTCGGTCAAAATAACAAAAAATCTAACTTCTCAAAGGTCAAATTTAGGTAAAAAGAAATGCTCTACCACATGGAACAACTAGATTTTGAAAACAAGTAAGTTTAATAGATCAAAACCAAGGAAAATCGAAAATGACATAAACTTAGATCTACAAGAATCCATCCTTCAAAACCGGAAATACCAAGTACTAAACTTGTAGAGGTTGATAAGAAGAACAATATAGACAAATAATATCAAAGGAAAAAAATCAAGGATAAAAATGCATAAATCTCCACTTTTGAGCAAGTTGTACTTGCCTAATGGTGGTGGTTGAGGGAAATGCATGAAAAAGTGAATGAAAAAAAAGTGTGGAGAAGAGAATATATATATATATATATATATATATATATATATATATATATATATATATATATATATATATATATATAGGGGTTGGGTTGGCTTAAGAAACCCTAATCTATAAACATGCTCTAACCATTCCACTACTGACATGCTTAAAGGCTACATGCAATCATTAATAAATAATAAATAGAACTATGCACATGTTAAATACAGGATACCATGTACAGGATTCATAAAAGAATACGTATATCGGGATCGGGGAGTGACATCTCTACCATCCTTAGAAAAATTTTATCCTCGGAATTGTTGACCCAAATTGGATCACAGTCAACCAAATATTGGCAAATTGACAAACAAACAATACTCCAATCATGACAAATTGACAAATTGACGATCACTCAAATGTTCACAAGGTTCCTTGACGTCATCAATCCTCTGTCATCTCTTGGCAAGCAATACTCCAATCATGAGAAGATTCACAAGTTACTCAGGGGGCTACCGAAGATCTGGAACCCTAAGGTAACAACAATTATAAAAGGCAATGATCTCACCAAAATGTCTATGGAAATTTTGATGGAAAAGATGATGACCCACGAGCTCGACCTCAAAGACTTCGACGAAGCTACTCCAAAGGCAAAAGAGATTGTCCTAAAAGCTCATCGTCGAAGGGCTGATCCTGAAGAGACTGACGACGATAATTCAGAAGGTGATCATCAAGCTCTTCTAGTCCGTAACTTCAAGAAGTTCCTTCATTTCAATCAAAGGAAGAAGGAAAAATAAGAAGACGACGATGAAGAACCAACTTGCTACGGCTGCAAAAAGACTGGACATGTTCGAAAGGACTGTCCCTTTGCAAAGAAAGGTAACATATATGAGAAGCACTATAAGACGCCCTCTTCACGAAAGTACGCCAACACTAGTATTTGGCACGAAAGCGAAGCCATCGATTCTGAGGAAGAAGATGACTCTCCTCGAGACACTGCTAATGTCTGCCTAATGGCAACATCCGATAAGGTAACTGACGATACTTAATGACTTTACATTTGATGAACTTGGCGATACTTTTAATGACTTACTAAATGATCACAAGAAAGTCATTAGTAAATATAAGCATGCCAAGGAGAAAATCAAAGGCTATGAAATAGAGATTCATAATCTTTCTTCTTTACTTGATAATGTTAGAGACACTCCACCCACGGAAGTCACTGATGAGGTATCCAAGCTTAAATTAGGCTTACATGATGCCGAAACACTTATTGAGAAGCAGACACGTGAGATCTCAGCACTCAATAAAGAGCTTGCTGAAGAAAAGAACAAACACAAGATCTCTATTGCTAAGAGTGATGGTCTGAATGCAAAGTGTAATAAACTGAATGCTGTCTCTATGAAATTAGAGATCAGATTGGAAAAACAGGTTGCTCAACCTCAAACCCAATTTCACAGTCACAAAACACATACAAAATACCAGACCACTCATAATAGTAAAATACGTCACCCACATGCAGCACGTAACTATGTTTATATATACACGTACTCCCATGCAGCACGTAAACCACATACACGTAGACATCATTTTCAACCTACTCATAACTATTATCCTGCTACTGCACATAGTCATAACTATTATCCTGCTGCTACACATAGTCACTATCCTGCTGTTTCACATAACTATCACCATACTGCATATATACCTCACTATCAAACTGCTCCTAACACAAATAGGTATGCTACTTGCACATACTGTGGATTACATGGTCATATCTCACTACAGTGTAGAATTAGAAAATTAGTTAATATTAATCTATATGCATGGGTACCGAAGACTAATATTTCACGACCCACAAGAACTTGGGTACCAAAGGTCACATCTACTCGTGATGTAGGTGGACCTTCCTTCTTCAACTAAAAGCAAGTAGATTCTTGATAGTGGGTGCTCGCGACATATGACTGGAGACGCAAATCTTTTCGCATCACTATCGATGAAGAGGGAAGGATATGTGTCCTTTGGTAACAATTTAAAGGGCTACATCATAGGTAATGGTACTATTGATTATCCTCCTTCTCCTATAATAAAGGACGTCTGCTTTGTGACCGAGTTAAAGCATAACCTGCTCAGCATAAGTCATCTTGCTGATCATAGATATGATATTAACTTTGGAAAGAATAAATGCTACATTTATGAAACACATCATATACATCACGTAGCGAAGGTGAAAGGGCAAGACGATAAGCAACATCTCCTATCCGAGCGAGAATATCAAACGGACCAACGTATCTCGGACTAAGCTTTCTTTGGGTTCCAAATCTAATGATACCCCGGGTAGGCAAAATTTGCAAAAACACTTGGTCACCAACACCAAACTCTAGAGGTCTACGATGCTGATCTGCCTATTCTCGGTGTCTGTCCTGTGCAACTCGAAGCCGCTTTCTGATCAACTTGACTGTTTCCACGGTCTGCGTGATCATCTCTGGTCCCAATAATTTTTGTTCTCATACATCGTCCTATGCCAGAGGGGACCTGCACTTTCTTCCATATAATGCTTCAAACGGTGCCATCTGTATACTTGCCTGATAGCTATTATTGTAAGAGACTCTACTAAATGAAGATGATCTTCCCAAGTTTTGTCGAAGTCTAAAGTACAAGCCCGTAACATATCTTCCAATGTCTGAATGGTTCTCTCTGACTGTCCGTCCGTCTGCAGATAGGCTGTACTGAACCTCATCTTGGTACCCAAACTTTGATGCAAACTCCGCCAAAAGTGAGAGGTGAACCGTGTGTCTCGATCTGATACTATGCTGACTGGAATACCATACTGTCTCACAATCTGCTTCATATACATTTTTGCCAACTGCTCAGTAGACTGCCCTACTCTGAAAGGAAGGAAATAAGCAACCTTCGTGAGTCGATCCACGATTACCCAAACTACGTTTCGACCGGTCGGAGATCTAGGTAAATTGGTCACAAAGTCCATTGTGATGTGCTCCTATTTCCACTCCAAAATAGGAAGTGGCTGCAACAATCCTGCTGGTCTCTGCTGCTCTGCCTTCACTTGCTGACATACCAAACATCTGGACACAAACCTCGCTATCTTCCTCTTCATGCCATTCCACCAAAAGTGTTACTTTATATCCTGGTACATCTTTGTGCCTCTGGGATGGATAAAATAAGGAGAACTATGAGCCTCTGACATAACTTCCTGTCGAAGGTCTCCATCTGGTACACAAAGATGATTTTCGAACCAAGCGTACCATCCTCATGGATTACTAACTCCTTTCTGAGACCAGATTCACATTCTGATCGAAGCTTCTGGATCCGCGGATCCTCTGCCTGGGCTGCTCTGATCCTCTCTACTAAAGTAGACTGAATCTGCAAACCGACCATAACGCCTGTATCTTGTGGCAAGATTACTTCAATTCCCATTTCTTGAAGATCTTCCAAAATATACCTCTATGAGGTTAAAATGAATGTGCCACCCCTCATGCTCAAGGCATCTACTACCACATTCGCCTTACCTGGATGATACTCAAGATTCACATCGAAGTCCTTCAGTAATCCATCTTATCTATCTCATGTCCAGGTCCCTCTGGGTGAATATATATTTTAAGCTCTTATGATCAGTGTAAATCTCCACTCGATCCTCATATAAATAGTGCCTCCATAACTTAAGCGAAAACACTACTGCTGCTAATTCCAGGTCGTGGGTCGGATAGTTCTTCTCATGATCTCGAAGCTGCCGAGATGCATATGCTATCACCTTACCATGCTGCATCAATACACACCCAAGTCCCTTCCCGGATGCGTCACAATATACTGTAAACCCTTTCGATCCAACTGGAAGTGTCAAGATCGGGGCTGAGATTAATCTATTCTTCAACTCTTTAAATGATGTCTGACACTCTGCTGACCAAAAAAACTCTATATTCTTATACATCAAACGCGTCAAGGGTGCCGAAATCCTGGCGAAGTCTGCCACGAACCTCATATAATAACCTGCCAATCACAAGAAACTACTTATTTCTACTACCGTCTTCGGAACTGGCCAATTTGCTACTGCCTCAACCTTCTTCGGATCTACTGACACTCCTGCTCCAGAAATAATGTGTCACAAGAACAAAATACGATCCAACCAAAATTCACATTTACCGAGCTTCGTATAAAGTTGATGCTCCCTCAAGGCCTACAAAACTGTCCGAAGATGTTTTTCATGCTCTTTTTCATTGCTGGAATAGATGAGGATGTCGTCTATGAACACAACTACAAACTTATCCAAATAGGGTATAAAGATACGATTCATCAAATCCATGAATACTGCTGGGGCATTAGTTAGTCCAAATGGCATTACCAAAAACTCATAATGTCCATATCGCGATCTAAATGCTGTCTTGGGTATGTCCTGCTCCCGAACCCTCACTTGATAATACCCGGATCGAAGATCAATCTTAGAGAAGACGCATGCCTTACTCAATTGATCAAACAAGTCATTAATCCTTGGTAATGGATGTAATGACCCGCTCCGCCCTAGCGGAACGCCGATTCAAACGACAAGTGCAACGACTCAAACGAGCCGTCGACCCGAAGAGTTGGCTTTGACCTGATAAAGAATCGATGCAAGGCTTACATTGGCCGTCAAGATGAATCCAGACTTAGAATTTCAAAGGCGCGCTCGGAGTATCGCTCGGCCGATGCGAACATCGCTAAGGTGGGTGGCTCCGATGAACCCGTCTTTGCTTAGCCTAGACACTTAACAATGCGGTCACTATCACGAGAATCGCTAGGCGATAACACCGTGCATGTTAATAAATGACTCAACGCACCTAGTTAAGGGATTAATCCCATATTGCATGCTTGTATAGAATATGGAAAGGAACATGGAAAATTTGAGAACTCTAGCACCGTGCTCCATGCTCGTGCTACGGCACAAGCTTACGTTCAAGTCCCTTACGCGTTCAACAATGAAACAATGAATGTATTACAACAATGAAACGGGAAGACTATCAACATAGTCGTTCCAAGTAGAGTATAGCAACATTGAAAGATTATGGGACCGATGGATCGCCAAGGCGACTCCCGCACGGGGAGTTGCATAACATGTGAATGAAAGAATGAATGGATAAGTGAATGAATGAGCCAACGAATGAAAGAATGAATACGTGAATGAATCAATGAACGAACAAACAAGTGAAAGAAAGAAAGAATGAATAAAAGATAAGAAAGAAAGGAATGGTTAGCGACAGGTATGACGGGCACGTGCAACGGGGCTCGCTACCCGCGCTGCACGGACGCCAACCTAGTCGATAACGCATTATGGCTAAGGGTTAGCCTACGACTCGGAGACAGCCGTTAAGTTAAAATGACAAATAATACGAAATGGTCGTGGACAATCCCCTCGTATACGAAAGGTGGGAGATATAAGGTATTTCCGCGGCATGATCAAAGGGAGGATCGTGGCCGGCCTAGGCGGAAATCAAAGGGGGCTTACGGGCTGCCTGGGGGGGCTTGGCTACCCGGGAGACGTAAGTGCAGGGTATTTTCAAGACACTATCAACGTGTACCAGCTGCACGCTCTGAATAGTTACGAAATACCAAGGGAAAAAGGGTCCAAAATGGCTTGTGATGCCAGCGACCAGTGCATATAGAGTTAAGTTGGGCTTTGCTGATGGCAATCCACGTACAAGTCCTTGCATTGAAATCAAAGTAGTCTAAAGTTAACTGAATGAAGCACCTTATGAATAGGCTTGAAATGTAACGCACCAAATGATAAGGAGTACTTCGTGCAAATGAATTTGAAAACACGCCTACGATGCGTTAGAACCTGAGGCAGGGACACACCCTTGACATTGAATGTTTACGAGATCTACGTTACGTTATTACATATGAATTGTTGACTAACTTGGTTTACTTTGAACATGGAAGGCCGGACGGTAAGTATGGGTAAGTCATACATGTATTTCCATGTAAACACTCGAATTCGACAACACGGGATAGGTTACAAAATATGCCATGAAACTGATCCTAAGACAAGATTAGAAAGACAATGAATGATAGACGGTGCACAAAAGTAAATGGAACGTGTTTGGTAATGATAGCATTGTGGGCGAGCTAGCCTCCCTACCAGTGCATAACAATGTACTGATAACCCCACAGTCTGGATGCAGGAGACGTCGCCGGGTACGGAGCTTTCCTCGAACGTGCTAAGGCACGGAGCTATCTCTGGAGCCTTGGAGCGTTGCAAGGAGCTGAAGCACCATATACAGGACATAATGTATCGGAACATCGCCATGAATCATTCCATCTTGTAAGCCACTTGGCACGCCTTTTATGTTTCAGAGAGAGAGAGCTTGAGCGACTTGTAAACTCGGCCTAGCGCCGCTTGTAAACTTCTTGAATATCAATAAAGAGTTTGAATTCGCTTCTAATTGTGTTCATTTACTTTCCGCTACAAATGGGGACACTCTGTGCGACTATGTGGCCTAGCTCAAATCGACCGTTTCTGGACTTAGCCTTGCACGGGCGCAACCTAGGTCCGTGCGGCATTACGCCTTAGCGAGGACGATCGCTCCTGCGGGAGCGGGGCGTGACAGATTGGTATCAGAGCACGGCTTTACGTCCTTGGACTTCACGTCGAATTCTCAGTTTTGAAAGCTCGGTTTTAAAACAAAAGAAGTGTACGCTCTCTCTCGTTGTGCCTTGGGATGTTCCATACAATAAGTCTAATATTTTCAAAAGTTCGTACAAGTGATCGGTTGAAGGGATCGATAGGCGAAGGCCCTTGTGCCGAACCACGACATACTTGAGTTGGAAGGAACCGATGCTAAGAGTTAGCAAACGCAGTGCGTGCTTGAATGAGCTTACGCTGACAGCAAACGAGTACGCGAGACCAAAGTATAGTTCGAACGGGATGGTTATGCACGCAGCCTTTTGGCTAAGTTATGTAGAGTATCGCACACCTAGACCTTCTGGTACAAACGAGTTGCGAGCGAGATTGACTATCACTTAGACGAGAATAAGGGAGACTTAGAACGTATGTTGATAGAGACGCTACTTGACCGGCGCTAAAGCGAACACGAGGAAATGGTTCTTAGATTTTGAAGAATGAGCGAACGCGCAATTGGACATGTCGATCGGAAGTCGAATAACCTTTTGAGGATTTGTAGAATGACTTGACTTCGAATGGTGTATGTGATAGCTTCGAAGAAGGAAAAGAGCGAGTGTCGATGACTAGTCGAATGGCTCAAACCCTGAGTGGTGTATGGACGTTATAGAAATTGTTCGAGCGAGACTAAAGGATTTACGAATAAAACGAGTATGTCGACAAGCGATGATATCGCGCAAGCCTTGGAATGAGTAACGCTTAGTTGGTTTCGACTTCGAGAGTCTCAAATGAGATATCGGTCGAATGAATTAAGAATGCGTAGTGCGAATCATGAAACGAATGGAGGTCTTGGTCGAGGAAACATAGGAGATCGTGCATGCGATTTTGAATTTAGTCGAAGGGATTGAAACTTGAGTTGAGGTAAAATACCCATAGACGAGATCGAAGATAGCACGATCGGAAGATAGCGTGCATGGAAAACGTTGGTTTGAAGATACGAGGATGACTAAGGATTTGGAATAGATGTTGCTCAATGAAGAGTTAGCACGAGACAACGTGAATTAAGGAATTAAGTTGTATGACTCGGAATTCGTTGCAAAAGGAAGATCGTCAGGTTATGTGCATCATCGATGATATTGAGGCGTATCAAAGATCGATGTACGATAACTCGGAGGTACTCCGATTCGATAAATGATGATCGTGTTAGAAGTTATTATTTCAAGGGATGCCATATTGGAGATCTTGATAGAAATGAATGTTTGGATGGAGAAGGGAAGTGACTTGATTGTTCGGTGATAACCACAACGACAACGATCTTGTCTTGTGCGAGTGCAACTCCAGCCTCGCACATACGTCACGTCGGATTTGAGACGATCGTTCTGCGTGAGCGTTGGCATGGTGATTCATGTCCAGCGGGAATGATCGAACTCGAAATACCTTGACATGGCAATTTTGATTGCTTCGACTTATGGTTTGAAGCGATGGCGAATCGGAGGATTGATCGGACTTATGAGGGACGACGAAGAAAACTTGAGGATTGAGTAGACCCAATCCGCGTATCGAAAATGAGTAAGTCTAGATTCAACGCAAGAGTTAAGTCCCGATGAGGACGATTATTCCACAGGAACGTTGATATGGTAATTTATGTCCGCCATGGATAATCAGACTTACGTGAGATCGGGGCGCGACATATTACAAGGCTAGACGACCTTGTGATCGACTACGTGAATTGGATAGGATGGATAGGTGAATTATATCAAACATACTTGAAGAGATAGACTATGGTAATTGCTAGTGCGGACGCACGAGATTGACATGTCAAGGATTTGATTGAGGACAACCTATCGTAGGATGACTTTCCTAAACGAGCTCAGACATGGAGCGGAGAATGTGTTGATGCGAATAGGAGGAACACTGCTTGATGTTTAGAAATTTGAGTAAAACAAACTTGGGTAGAAACTCCCGTACAAGCGAACAAATGGTTTGACCATAGGATTTGGGGCGAGCGTCGTGCAACGACCTTGCACGATGAGCAATGGACTTGACGTATAACTATGACCTTGTGAGCTGACCTAGCAGATAGGTGGACGACCCTATGCCGAGTGATTGAACCTGTGCGATGGCATTTACAGTATCGTCTGGACGGACGATAGACTTGGGCAACAAGACTTAGAGTAGGACGGGGAACTGGGCGTATGTGTGAACGACGACGAGATTGGCCCCAAACGAAGGAAAAGATAGGAATGGATGATGCGTAAGTAAAGTTGGGATAGCGAATTGAATTATTGATTGGAAGACGTACTCGATGATATTGTAATATTTGGTCTTGAATTGGACGGAAATTGCTTAAACTTGGTCGACTCTGCTAAAAAGAAATCGTATTAATTTCGTAGACAAGAACGCTTGAGAAACGAATCGAATCATCTCGATGACCAAGATAAACGATAGTGAGATGCACATAAGTTCGATTTTAAATTAAAGTTAGCAAAACGATCGGCAAATCAAAACTATCACGAGTAGCTTGTCCGACTTCGCTAATCGCTAAGCTTGGTTGAAATGTACGTATTCGGGGGACGCCTTGAATATGTGCATGATCCAAACTCAGCAATATGATGAACTCGAATGTAGCTGTAAGTGGGTGTTGCGATGCGCATAAACGAATGAGTGAGTTAACCTCAACCTACGGCTATCGTATTTGACGAATTACAACGCACCCCGTGCGACCGTTTCAATCCCATGATACGTCGTAATAGCAACCAGTCGAAGAAACACAACAATTGAATAAGCACCATCAACTCTGAAATGAATGAAAAGCCAATCAATAAAATCGACCAAATGTATACGATACGGAACTTGGAAGGTATCGAGTATAGTTCGATGCCATCGAACGGTAAAGCCATTCGATAGGAATTGTCTAAGGTATGCACACGACGATGAGTAAAGGAACGGTAGGATGACCCGCACTCAGGAAGTCTCGAGGACGAGACTTGTTTTGAGTGGTGTATTATGTAATGACCCGCTCCGCCCTAGCGGAACGCCGATTCAAACGGCAAGTGCAACTACTCAAACGAGTCGTCGACCCGAAGAGTTGGCATCGACCTGATGAAGAATCGATACAAGGCTTACATTGGCCGTCAAGATGAATCCATACTTAGATTTTCAAAGGCGCGCTCGGAGTATCGCTCGGCCGATGCGAACATCGCTAAGGTGGGTGGCTCCGATGAACCCGTCTTTGCTTAGCCTAGACACTTAACAATGCGGTCACTATCACGAGAATCGCTAGGCGATAACACCGTGCATGTTAATAAATGACTCAACGCACCTAGTTAAGGGATTAATCCCACATTGCATGCTTGTATAGAATATGGAAAGGAACATAAAAAATATGAGAACTCTAGCACCGCGCTCCATGTTCGTGCTACGGCACAAGCTTACGTTCAAGTCCCTTACGCGTTCAACAATGAAACAATGAATGGATTACAACAATAAAACGGGAAGACTATCAACATAGTCGTTCCAAGTAGAGTATAGCAACATTGAAAGATTATGGGACAGATGGATCGCCAAGGCGACTCCCACACGGGGAGTTGCATAATATGTGAATGAAAGAATGAATGGATAAGTGAATGAATGAGCCAACGAATGAAAGAATGAATAGGTGAATGAATCAATGAACGAACAAACAAGTGAAAGAAAGAAAGAATGAATAAAAGATAAGAAAGAAAGGAATGGTTAGCGACAGAAATGACGGGCACGTGCAACGGGGCTCGCTACCCGCGCTGCACGGACGCCAACCTAGTCGATAATGCATTATGGCTAAGGGTTAGTCTATGGCTCGGAGACAGCCGTTAAGTTAAAATGACAAATAATATGAAATGGTCGTGGACAATCCCCTCGTATACGGGAGGTGAGAGATATAAGGGAATTTCGCGGCATGATCAAAGGGAGGATCGTGGACGGCCTAGGCGGAAATCAAAGGGGGCTTACGGGCTGCTTGGGGGGGGGGGCTTGGCTACCCGGGAGACGTAAGTGCAGGGTATTTTCAAGACACTATCAACGTGTACCAGCCGTACGCTCTGAATTATTACGAAATACCAAGGGAAAAAGGGTCCAAAATGGCTTATGATGCCAGCGACCGGTGCATATAGAGTTAAGTTGGGCTTTGCTGGTGGCAATCTACGTACAAGTCCTTGCATTGAAATCAAAGTAGTCTAAAGTTAACTGAATGAAGTGCCTTATGAATAGGCTTGAAATGTAACGCACCAAATGATAAGGAGTACTTCGTGCAAATGAATTTGAAAACACGCCTACGATGCGTTAGAACCTGAGGCAGGGACATGCCCTTGACATTG
Source organism: Iris pallida (assembly GCA_029216955.1). Classification (NCBI taxonomy): domain Eukaryota; kingdom Viridiplantae; phylum Streptophyta; class Magnoliopsida; order Asparagales; family Iridaceae; genus Iris; species Iris pallida. Next base: position 13,043,654 of record JANAVB010041619.1, on the reverse strand, counting down.
AATGTTTACGAGATCTACGTTACGTTATTACATATGAATTGTTGACTAACTTGGTTTACTTTGAACAGGGAAGGCCGGACGGTAAGTATGGATAAGTCATGCATGTATTTCCATACAAACACTCGAATTCGACAACACGAGATAGGTTACGAAATATGCCATAAAACTGATCCTAAGGCAAGATTAGAAAGACAATGAATGATAGACGGTGCACAAAAGTAAATAGAACGTGTTTGGTAATGATAGCATTGTGGGCGAGCTAGCCTCCCCACCAGTGCATAACAATGTACTGATAACCCCACAGTCTGGATGCAGGAGATGTCGCCGGGTGCGGAGCTTTCCTCGAATGTGCTAAGGCGCGGAGCTATCTCTGGAGCCTTGGAGCGTTGCAAGGAGCTGAAGCACCATATACATGACATAATGTATCGGAACATCGCCATGAATCATTCCATCTTGTAAGCCACTTGGCCCGCCTTTTATGTTTCAGAGAGAGAGAGCTTGAGCGACTTGTAAACTCGGCCTAGCGCCGCTTGTAAACTTCTTGAATATCAATAAAGAGTTTGAATTCGCTTCTAATTGTGTTTATTTACTTTCCGCTGCAAATGGGGACACTCTGTGCGACTCTGTGGCCTAACTCAAATCGGCCGTTTCTAGACTTAGCCTTGCACGGGCGCAACCTAGGCCCGTGCGGCATCACGCCTTAGCGAGGACAATCGCTCCTGCGGGAGCGGGGCGTGACAATGGATACTTGTTCTTCACTGTCACTGCATTCAACTGTCGGTAATCAATGCACATTCGTGTCGATCCATCCTTCTTGGGTACTAAAATCAACGGTGCTGTCCAGGGCGATTCACTGTCTCAGATAAACTGCTTCGCCTTCAGTTCTTCTTCATGTTGGTACAACTTGTCCAACTTTGACTGTGACATTCTGTAAACTCTGCCGACCTTAGGATCTGTTCCAGGATTTAACTCAATACAAAACTCCACATCTCTCATCGGTGGTAAACCAGGAAGCTCCTCTGGAAATACATCAAGAAACTCTCTGACCACTCTTGGAATCTGCTCCTGCTCTGCCAATGCTTCTGCAATAATGCCCTTGGGTCGATTCTCCAATGATCGATCAAAGACAAACTCCTCAATTCCAGGAACATTAAACACTACCCTACCTCCTCGATAATCTATCGTCGTATGACTGTCTCTCAACCAGTCCATGCCTTGGACAACGTCAAAGTTTTCCATAGGAAACTCAATCAAAGATGCGGGCAATAATCGCCCACACACTACGACCGGACATGCTAAGCACACTCTACTAACTCCTACGAGCCCATTACCAGTGAGTATATTCATCCTCTCTAGCAATGCCTCGAACTCCAATCCAATACGTGTCAAAAACCGTACAGATATAAAAGAGAGGTAGCCCCCAAATCAAACAATGCTACTGCAGGAAAAAATATAACAGAAACATTACCTGCAACCATGTTGCCTGAAGCTAGTGCATCCTCCAGGGATAAGGTGAAGGCCTGGCCATGGCCTTGCTGAGCTTTCCGCTGTTGTCTTCCTTGTCCATGCTATTATTGTGCCCTCTGCTAGCCTCTTTGGTTCTGTGCCTGGCAAAACATCTGATCCTGCATCGGCAGATGCTGGGCTAGCAGCCTTACGGCCAACGCTGGTCCTCTGCTTGGTGCTGTCCCCGGAGCTGGCAACGTCAGAAACTGCTGAACTGGCCCTCCTAGCCTCTGCATCATAGGACAATTGGCAATCCTGTGGTCTAGACTGCCATACCTCATGCATAACCCATTAACTGAAGGACACACATCCCTAGTGTGCCCTCCTTTACTGCAGTAAGTACATCCCGTGGGCGCCCCTTGGCGCTGTTGCTGGTTCCTCGGCTGCTGATGTCGAACTGGTACTGTTATCTCTGATACCGCCATCCTCTGCGGTGCTCCTGACTCCTAAATACGGATGTCGGGTGCTGGCGACGATGTTCACTGTACTGCTCCTCCGCCCCTACTTTGGGGATGAGACCTCTTCTGGCCCTCATGTCTTGTCGCCAACCTTTGTTGGGTGAGTTCATGCCTCCGAGCTGCCGTTAAAACGGTATCAAAAGTCTGATAGTCGTGCCCTTCTACTAGCTGTAGAATCTCCAAATGAAGTCCCTGCTGGAATCTCATAGCCTTCTCTGGCTCTGTAGCCACCATCGTCGGGGCAAACCTACTCAGTCTGCAGAACTCTGCTGCATATCCATCCATCGTCTTACCAGCCTGCTTGAGACTGATAAACCTCTGTTGTAGCTCATACCGTACTACCATGCCAAAGTACTTGGCCTTGAATCTGGTACTGAAGCTATCCCAAGTAACAAGACGCCTCATTCCAACCTCTTTTGATGCCCACCAGTCGTGGGCGAGGTCCTGAAGTAACAATCTAACCTGGTCAACCTTCTCTTCTACTGCAACCTTTACTGCGGTCAATATGGCCACAATATCCTGAAGCCAAGCATCCGTCGTGATAGCATCCTCTGTCCCGTCAAAGTATCTCGGGTTAAGTCGACAAAACCTCCCGATGCTCCCGAGTCATTCTTGACACTTCTCTCAAGGGCTACTTGTAACCCTAAATTCAGTAGCATATTCTGTTCCTGCTGCTGGGTCTGCTGTTGTTGATGGGCTACCATCTGATGCTGCTAAGTGGCCAGAAATCCTCGAATAGCCTCCAGGAGTGCTGCAGCATCAGGTACTGTCGTAGCTGCCGGCACCGCTGGGAGTGCAGGAGTTTCTAGAACCTGCGGTTCTACTGGCTCTGATATCACTTCCACTCGGATCTGGTCAGGAGAAGGTATTCTTTCCTGCTGCTGCCCCGTCGAGCCATGCTCTACTGGTCGTTCCTCCATGTTGGCCTCACCAGTTACTGAGAAAGAAGCACCCGGGCCATACTCTACTGGTCGTTCCTCCATGTTGGCCTCACCAGTTACTGATAAAGAAGCACCCGAGCCATGCTCTACTAGTCGTTCCTCCATGTTGGCCTCACCAGCTACTGAGAAAGAAACACACCTATAGGAAAAGATACATGATATCAAATGACAGGACGAGGAAGATTCGAGGATGCAATTCAGGTTATCAATCAAGGTGAGGGAAGAGAAATCGAGGCAAGGGATTTAAAGGCAACAAGTTTTGATTGAGACTCCTATAATAGTAACACCCCTCAAGTATGAAAATTAGACCTCCATGGGCCACTAATAAAACCTTGTCATGCCCCAGTACCGGAATACGGAGACAGACTTGGCCAGCTACTCCATATGAGGTATGCAAATGTCATACAGCGATCGTGGCTGTCAAGAGACAAGGGGGTGCGTGCTACAATCAAGTCTTCTATGGTCTCACAGGGCATCTATGTCTCAATCATTCAAGCAAAAAAAATCAATTAATGAGCATATGAGATAAAGCAGTAAGGCATCCCCAACGCTTCATCAAAATGATCATGGGGATCTAGCTTTATAAGTTAGCTAGCCCAGAGAGTCATAGGTACATAATCGTATTCAACTGCAGTCTGATTTAATCACAATTATGCAAAGACATAATATCCAAATTAACCGACTAAACAGGTGCCGGTGTCTAACGCCAGAACATAAGGGATGAAAACTAGAGTGGTGGAGAAGAAACCCACTCGAGTCCCCTGCCAGCCATGCTCCTAGTATGCACTATTGACGTCAGGGAAGAAGTTTGGATCCTCAGGCGCTGCTATGAGATCTGGCCAAACAAAACCAGCGGGGTCAGCCCTGAATAGCTAGTACCACAAGGGAGCACAAAAGAGTGAGATAAAACCTAAGCATAAAATAATAATACTACTAATAGTAAAAGCTTTCGGTCGTAACCTCGGTCCACTGCCTATCATAGCACGATAGACCAACCCAACAACCAACTAAGGACATGGGTTGGACCACGTACCATGACAGTCTATGTCCCTCGGCTACTTACGGAAGGTACAAGGCACAATCAAGTTGTTTTTCAAACGGCCGTTCATTCCTGCGGCTTTCTATAATTGGTGGAGTTAACCCCGCGATACTGATTAAAAGGAATCCTCAGATCGTGTCAACCCAGCAAGGCTAGCCAAACCATTAGACATATAGCACATTGAGTATGCACCGGTCCCCCGGAGGGCTACCGCGCTAATACATATAACACATAGCTCATAGAAGTCAGATATAGTCATCTGCTAAAGACGAATGAAACCATATCTGTGGTGGCCAACCCGACACGTTAGGACTGGACCTGGGGTGACTAGTATGGCACGATCTCAGAATTCTTTCCACCCAATACATCTACCAAGTTAGTTGCCTAGTTAATCCCTAGGTTATCCTCGGAGTTCACATGTCGTGGTCACATGCTCACTCCCTAGATGTCGTACAATGTACGAGTACCCCAAGAAGGGATCCACGCTGGCTCATGGAGTCATACGTATGTACCCCTTCTTGGTGTAATGCAACACACAACATATACCACGTCATTGCTACCGTCCATTTGCGATGTAAATGCTGGACTCTTAGATGTACGGGCAGGTATCACGTAGGAACACTTAGCACATAGGATAGCACCTCGACCCTCACATAGATTGTACCATAGTACACATATAGGTTTATCCAGCACTCGTATAGGTAGTCAGATCAGGAATGAGGACCAAGACACAAGGACGTATGCGGCCAAGGCTTATACGGCCAAGGCTCATGTGGCCAAGGCTCATGCGGCCAAGGCTCATACGACCGAGGCTCATACGGCCAAGGCTCATGCGGCCGAGGCTTATGGGGCAAGCAATGAAGTCCGCAGGACTTCATGCGGCCAAAGCTCATGCGGCCGAGCTGCTCATCTTCTCAAAAAATCCGAAAAAGATGGCCATGGAACCCATGAACTTCAAACTCTCACAACTCGGTCAAAACAATATAAAATCTAACTTCTTAAAGGTCAAATTTGGGTAAAAATAAATGCTCTACCACATGGATCAACTAGATTTTGAAAACAAAAAAGTTTAATAGATCAAAACCAAGGAAAACCGAAAATGACATAAACTTATATTTACAAGAATCCATCCTTCAAAACCAAAAATACCAAGTACTAAACTTGTAGATGATGATAAGAAGAACAATATAGATAAATAATATCAAAGAAAAAAAAATCAAGGATGAAAAATGCACAAATCTCCACTTTTGAGCAAGTTGTACTTGCCTAATGGGGGTGGTTGAGGGAAATAAATAAAAAAGTGAATGAGGAGAGAGAGTGAGGAAGATAATATATATATATATATATATATATATATATATATATATATATATATATATATATATATATATATATATATATATATATATAGGGGTTGGGTTGGCTTAAGAAAACCCTAATCTCTAAAAATGCTCTAACCATTCCACTAATGACATGCTTAAAGGCTACATAGAATCATTAATAAATAATAAATAGAACTATGCACATGCTAAATACAGGATACCATGTACATGATTTATGAAAGAATACGTATATCGGGATCGGAGAGTGACAGAGTCGTTAAAGGCTAAATGTGAAAGTGAATAGCTCTAAAATGCTTTTAAATAGAGTGAGAAGAGAGGAATGAATGAATGATTTTGAATGAGAAGTTCTCCTCTATTTATAGCATTTTTAGGACAGAACTTGTCATGAGTTCGGGTCAATAAATTTTGTAATTTGAAAAGTGGTTACAAATATTCAGGAGGACCAAAATGATCTGGAAACAGACTAATAGAACTCGGACCGAGTTCGGGCCGAACTCGGGTAGAGTTTTCAGATGAATATCTGTTCAAATTATGTTAAGCTTTTTGTATTAGTATTAGATATGATATTGATATAGGATTGGGTATAGGAATTGATATAAGATTGTGTATATATGTAGGCTTAGAATGTAGAGTACTGAAAGTCAGTTGCTAATCTGATCAATCTTACATTTTTCTTAGACTCAATAAAAAAGGAAAAATATAGAATAAAATAAAACAATTCTTGATCTGCATCTGTAGTTTTTGTATGAAGAAGACGATGAGTGGTAGCTTATTGGAAGTAGACGTTATGTTCTTTTACTTGTAATGTATTATATGTGTATCGACCAAAGTTTATGTTGATTATCAAAATCAGGTGTAAGTATGACCAATGGGCCAACAATCTTCCCCATTTTGATAATTGATAAACTTTGAGTTTATACCAAATAATATAAAAAATAACTTAAAAAAATTATACCTCTTGTTTGGTACTTGGCGTATTTGTTTTACTTTGGTATATACCTCTTCTCCTCCTTTGTCATTTATTCAAAATGAAAGCTCCCCCGCAAATAGTGAGCACAAATAACATAAGAAAGAAGACAAGATCATACCAAAAAAATAGAGAAATAAACATGGACAACAATATGTCTAACTACATAAGTAGAATATGATAGAAATCACTAAAACTCAGTAGCATAAACATGAAAGTACATAAACTCATGAAATATGGAAGTCTAAAAGAGACTTTACCATAACTAGTACATGAAAATAAAATCTACTAAAAAGTACTACATGATGATCATCATCATCAGATACATAACCAAAAGGCCTATACGGTCATCAACTCGCATCATCGCCAGTGTCAGCAGAACGATTGGGATCAATGTATGCTGCAGTAGGGTCGAAGTAGCATCGAGCCTGACGATCCTTGAACCTGGGTCCATTGAAGTCTGGATGGCGTAGAATCAGAGTAGGACCAGTAGGATGATGAGCCATGGTTCACTGAATGTCAGCAATACCATTTCGCATAGTAGAATTGGTATGTAAAATGATAGTCAGTATCTCGCTGATGCATGCACTCTGCCTGATAGTGCTCATCCTCGAGAATACAACGAGCCTCGAATTGGCCGAAGAGATGATCGATGGTACAGGTAGGAGGGACATCAGCAGGAGGGGCTGGTACAGGCTGAGGAGCCTGGGCAGGTGGAATACGTCCGACACTAACTACAGGAGGAATAGGAACATAAAACTTCTAGGACCTATGAAGCTCAGATGCGTACCATCGATAGGACAAGAATCCAAGGGGATATTATACCTATGAAAGATGATAGGAAGAACCATAGGATAAATATCGACTGGCCTTCCTGCAGTTGTACATGGCTGACATCATAGTTTTGGAAAGACTAAAAGAAATCCTAAAATGAATATGATACATGGCGAATAAATCCAAATTCGTGATCTCATCAGTAGATCCCGTTTTAGGCAAGATAGATACAATGATAATTCGATGAAGCTCATAGAAATGTTGGTTCAAGTAACGTGACATGATCCGTCCCGGTGGTCTAGGGTTCGAAGCACACATCGCATCCTTAAAAGTCTCTAAGTCAAGATCGGGACAAAATTTGACTTTGGTAATGTCGACTAGAGCATCTCCATTGTTGGAAACCTGGATCCATTCGCTTAAGTTGTCATCATAAAATTCCATTTCAGTCCGACAGACTGAGGAATACATTATACCATGCGAATATTGTAAGTTACAATAAAACATCCGAATAACGTTGCCGTATATCAGATTGAAAATTTCTATAAATTCGTGTAGGTTAAGATTTTGAAAAGTCAAGCAATATTCTGGGAAAATATTAAAATCAATAGAGTTTTCGGGACATATAGGACATTTGTGAAAGTCATGAAACCAAGCGATTGAGATTTATAAGTCTAGGAACAATGTAGAATCGAAGTCATCCTCATCGGATGGTGGAAGTGGGTTAAATAGACTTTCAAGAGGCGTGTATGATGTATGATGGGCTTGGTGTAGAAGCACCATCTTCTTCTTTTTTTCTTTGAAATTCTATGAACCATAGAAAATTTGGCAAGGAAAGAGTATAAATTACCGAAAAATAGCAGCATAGAGTGGAAGAGAACGTGCCAAAACCCTTAGTTCCTAAGTTTTATGGCCTAACACCAAGAGACTTGGGAGAAATAATAGAGCTAGGGTTAGGGTTTTATAGATTTTTGTGGCTGTATTCGTGGAAAAAGAAAAAGATGAAGTGGTGTATAAATAGAAAGTGGGCCAGCAGTTGAAAGGTCGGTTCTGTCAGGGGGTAACCGAACTTGGCCAAAGTTCGGTCCAAGTTCGGTACACTTGTATTTTGAAAACAATTTTTGATTTATTAATAGAAATTTGTATGGAACTAATATTCATTTGTTTAGATAAATCTTCATTACTTTGGGTTAATTGTAGGGACCGAATTCCAGCAAGCGATAGTCCGAGGAGTAGTACACCGTGTCGTTTCAGGCTATTTACACATGTATGACAGAAAGGCACTTTCGGCTTGTATCTAAAATAACTCTGACTTAAAATAAATCATTTGAATATAGTCTAAACAATTTCCTAAACATAAAGCATTATGTTTTCGAAAATTCAAGAATACTTAACTCGCGACGAATAAAGTTGAATCGGTCTTCAGCTAATAATTTTGTAAAAATATCTGCTAATTGATGATCTGTGTTAATAAATTCTAAACAAATATTCCCGTGTTGTTGTGATCACGTAAGAAGTGATGACATATTTCGATGTGTTTAGTGCATGAGTGACGTACATGGTTCTTATTCAAATTTATTGTGCTAGTGTTGTCATAATAAATAGGAATCTTTGTGCAGTGCAGATTGTAGTCTTCTAAAGTTTGCTTCATCCACAAAGTGGCTTCAGTTGTTGATAATGCAACAGAATTTTATTTTTTGCTAAACCAAGAGACTAGAGCTTTACCTAGAAAATGACACGTACCGATGGTACTTTTACGATCTACTTTGCATCCAGTAAAATTAGTATCAAAATACCCAATTAGGTCAAATAATGTCATTTTGGGATACCATAAGCTGACAATAGAAGTACCCTTAAGGTATCGAAAGATACGCTTAACTGCACATAAGTGTGATTCCTCAGGGTTAGCTTGATATCTAGCACATATGCAAATACTAAACATAATATCAGGTAAAAAGTGATGATATATTTTGATGTGTTTAATGCGTGAGTGACATACATGGTTCTTAGTCAAATTTATTGTGCTACTATTGTCATAATAAATGAGAATCTTTGTGTAGTGTAGATTGTAGTCTTCTAAAGTTTGCTTTATCTATAAAATTTGTGTACAACAACGGCCTGCAACGATATACTCGGCTTCAGTCATTGATAATGCAACAAAATTTATAATGCAACAAAATTTTGTTTTTTGCTAAACCAAGAGACTAGAGCTTTACCTAGAAAATGACTCGTACCGATGGTACTTTTACGGTCTACTTTACATTCAACAAAATGAGCATCAGAATACCCAATCACGTCAAATGATATCGTTTTGAGATACCATGAGCCTATAGTATAAGTACCCTTATGGTATTGAAAGATACGCTTAACTGCGCATAAGTGTGATTCCTTAGGCTTAGCTTGATATCTAGCACATATGCAAATGCTAAACATAATATCAGGTCGACTAGCATAAATATAATAAACTACCAATCATACCTCGATACTTACGCTGGTCGACTGGTTTGCCACTTTCATCAATATCAAGCTTGGTTGATGTAGCTATAGGAGTCCCGAAAGGCTTTGCGTTGTCGAAGTCAAACTTCTTCAGCAAGTCTTTCATGTACTTAGCTTGATTGATGAAGGTTTTCTGAGTGCTTTGTTTGATTTGTAGTCTGAAAAAGTAGTTTAGCTCTCCCATCATACTCATTTCAAACTCACTCTGCATACACTTAGAAACTTCTTGACATAATTGTTCGTTAGTAGAACCAAATATGATATCATCTACATAAATTTGCACTAACAGAATGTCATCATGTGAAGATTTGATAAACAAAGTTGTATCAACTCTTTTTTTTAAAAAAATCTTTTTCAAATAGGAAGGAACTTGGTGATCATACCAAGCTCGAGGGACTTGTTTGAGTTCATATAGTGCCTTACGTAACTTGAAAACTTGATCGAGAAATTTAAAATCTTCTAACCAGGGAGTTGTTTTACAAAAACTTCTTTTATAAATCCATTCAAAAATGCACTTTTCACGTCTATTTGAAAAAATTTAAAATCGTGAAAACATGCAAATGTACAAAGTATACGAATGGATTCTAATCTAGCAACAGGAGCATAAGTCTCGTCATAATCAATCCCTTCTTCTTGATTATAATCTTAAGTCACTATACGAGTTTTGTTGTGTAGAACTTGTCCATCCTTACTAAGTTTATTTCAAAATACCCATTTGGTACCAATTATAGATTGACTAATAGGTTCAGGAACAAGTTTCCAAATTTGGTTTCTCTCGAACTGGTTAATTTTTTATTGCATGGCATAAATCCAAAATTTATCTAAAAATGCATCTACTACTAATTAGGTTCTACATAAGAAATGAATGCGGAATTTGAAGATATATCTCTATTTGAAGAACGTGTATCTACTTTCTTTGCACATCATCTATGATAAGAGACTCTAGATAGTCTGGCATGAATTTTATCTTCTTTAGTAGACTCTTCAGATAGTCTTTGTCAACTACAGCATCTTCAGTTGCCTTGGGTGTTTTTCTTGCATCTTCATCATCGTTGTAACTTGCTATATGACTGTTGAGCTCATCAAATAAAACATTAATTAATTCTTCAATAATCATAGATTTCTTATTAAAGACTCTATATTTTTTACTCTTGGCAGCATAACCAAGAAATAATTCTTCGTCTGCCTTAGAGTCGAACTTACCCAAGTTATCCTTGGTGTTCATAATAAAACATCGACATCCAAAAACTTTGTAATAAGAAATGTTTGGAATGTGATTAAACCATAATTCATTAGGTTTCATCTTCGATATAGGTCGAATCTGCACCCTATTTAAAATATGACAAGTTATACTTACAGCTTCAGCCCAAAAGTATTTTGGAAGATTATGCTAGTTTAGCATGACTCTAGTCATATCACTTAGAGTTTTATTCTTCCACTCTACAATACCATTATGTTGGAGAGTTCTAGGACAAGAAAGTTTATGCGAAAAACCATTTGTATTGTAAAACTTTTTGAAATCAAAATTTATGAATTCACCTCCATAATTACTTCGGATACGAGAGTAATCATGAAACCTTTTTTGTTTTGAACCTTTTTGCAAAAAAAAATCAAATTCAAAAAGTGCATCGCTTTTTTTTTGATAAAAAGAAAACCCAAGTATATCGAGAGAACTCATCAACAATAACAAAATCATAGATTTTACCGCCAAGGATGATGACTCTACTAGATCCAAATAAATCCATATGAATCAACTACAAAGGTCTAGAAGTACTTACAACGTTGATGGATTTAAAAGAGAATCTAGTTGCTTTGTTTTTCTCATAATCAACACATACCATGTCTCTCTTGAATGATATTTCTGGTAGTCCTTTTACCAATTTTTTCGTTGATAGTCTTGTAATTGTATTCATGTTTGCATGTCCTTGTCTCATATGTCATAGCCAACTTTCGTCTAGGTTGACTACTAGGCACTTACCTGCACTGCTAGTACTTTCTAAAAAGAAAACATAAATATTGTCCTTCCCAATTCCTTCATAGACTGGACTACCAATGGACATATCATATATAGAACATTTGTCTTTAACAAAATTAATACCATAACCATTGTCAGTAAGATGACTAATGCTTAACAAGTTATGTTTTAATTCGGTTACAAGACAAACGTCTTTTATTTTTGGATAGGGGGATATAACAACAGTACCATTACCTATAATATTACCTCTCAAATTATTTCTGAAGGAGACATATCCTTCTCTTTTCATTGATAGCATCGCGAATAAAGATGCATCACCTCTCAAATGTGCCATGAACATCCGCTATCGAGGATCCATTTGCTTCTAGCATGAGAGGGTTGACCCACCTACAAGACAAGTAGATGTGACCTTTGGTACCCATTTTTTTGAGGGTCCAACATGGTTAGCTTTGGGTATCCATATGTATTTATTCATGTCTACTAACTTTCTAACTCTATTATACCGTGATATGTGCCAGTGTTGACCACAATATGTGCAGATAATTCTAGAGTGAGTGTCTTTTGGTTTTGTGCAGACATGAATCTTTTGTGTCTTTCGTGGATACTTGTAAGTGAAAGCATGATTGTGTGGAACACGTGACTTGCGTGCTTTCATTGATCATTTTCTATTTGGTATACACTGTACGGTAGGACAGATCTTAGACAGGGTAACATGAGCAACATGTTTACCTAATTTTATCTCTAACTTTTTAGAGATTGAACAAGGTAGTACATGTTTCTCTGTCATGTCTTTCAGCCTTTGTTCAATGTCTAATCGTAATCTCTTCTCAGAATCATAAAGAAGTAACACTTTTGTATAGTATTTTTCTCTCTGATCAACCGTGCATTGGGTTTCATGAAGACTTAGCTTAATATTAGCCAATTCTTCTGTATTACCTGTGGTAGATGTCTCCTTTATTTCTTGCTATAGGTTTGACAGTCTGGCCACTTTGGCTGTGTATACTTTTATCTATTTTTGAGATTGCTTATACTTGTCTAACACACCTTTTTGTTCATCAAGTAAATTGCTAAAAGCATTAGAGAGTTCATCAAAAGTAAAATCATTATATAGAGGATTGTCTGATACCCGATCAAATGCCATTAAGCAGACATTTATAGAACTATTGTGTCTTGCTTCCTCTTCTAATTCACTAACTCGCTTTCATGCCAGATGCTTGTATTTGCATACTTATGACTAGTTGTTGACTTTCGGCTTGATCGTCGACTGCTCGTCTTGACTATTGGACAGTCCTTCTTTATATGTCCGATCTTTTTGCATCCATAGCATATCGTTTCTTCTTCATTGCTTTCTTGGATGTCTTTTTTCTTTTAGTTTGATTTCTCAAATCTCAAGAACTTTCTAAAGTTTTTGACCAGTAGGGCTTGTTCATCACCATCTGACTCTTCGTCGTCAGTGTCTTCCCTGGAGAATCTTTTAGCTTGTTCTTTGAAGGTGATAGATTTTTCTTTTGTGGTTGCCTCTTCAAAGTCTTGTAAGTCAAGCTCATGAGTCATGAGTTTACCCCTCAGCATCTCTAGTGACATTGTGGTGAGATCGTTTCTTTCAATGATTGTTGTTGCCTTCGGATTCCAATTCTTGGTCAGTCCTTTGAGCACCTTCCTGGTCTTTTCATGGTTACTGTAATCTTTACCAAGAGAAAATAGAGGATTAGTTATATCTAGGAAACGTGTGAACATTTGTGTGATTGACTCATTGAGCTTCATCTTGAAAGTCTCATATTCTTATGTTGGTCTGCTGATCTTGGATTCCTTCACTTGTGAAGTTCTTTCATGAGTTATTGTAAGGACCCTGATTTTTGGGGATTTTTTTTCTATTTATTTTATACGATTAGATGATTGTATATTTATTGTATTGTATTTTCTTATTATTTATGATTATAGATGTACTTTTTCGTGTCTTTAATTTTTGGAGCACAAGACATGCCCATCTTTGGAAACAACCTTCATGATTTTTCAAGTAGACAAGTCCACCTTCAAATTGATATAACATGTCCCACCCAAACTTGTCCCCTAGCATTCTTTTGACTTCGTACAACTTCGGGTCAAATTTAGACCATTTGATTATTTACCGTAATTCTAAACCTAACTTCCAATGTGAGTTTGGAACTCAACAATGATCAAACCCAGTTGACCCAATATATGGTTTTGACCAATTTTGAGTCTATAACACACATGCGAAGGGTGTTCCACTCAATCGAGTCCCCATGTGCTATTTATTTACGAATGACACAAGAGACTTACGGGCTGACTTTTCGAGTTTGATTTGATTATAAAATATATTTGGACCCAAACCTAGCCAACCCTATATGGTAGAGCCTATGTTAGGTTGCTAGGACTTAGTAGAATTATTTTGAATTTCTTTTGGACCAAATAGATTTAAATATGATTTTGTATATATATGATTATATTTATAATAGCTAATACTATATATATAGATGGCCTCAGTCATGGTTAAGTTTTGAGATGCATATCGACTATGAATTTTGGCATGGAGAGTGTAGTCGTGTGCTTTGACTAGTGTATTAGTCATGCTAGGGAAGGCCTAGCCATAGCAGTGTCCCTACTAGGGAAACCAGTCAAAGTTACGAGTTCTATAAATAGTTGAATTATTTAATTATTAATAGTTTTGACTTTGTTGGAGACTCGGCTGTTCTAAACTAGCCCGAACTTTACCCGAACCCAACCCAAGCCCATGTAGAGACATTACGTGTGCAAAGTCGCCATGTAGACATATATTATGTATAAGCAAATATTTTATACTTTATTTTAAGGATTGACAAATATATTCTAAATATTTGTTATAAGTATAATATAAGTATTACAAATATTTATAGGGCATTCTTAGAATATATGCATGACTTACGGTGGATCAATTGTAGTAGGAGAATAATGCGTCAGCCAATACTATACGAATTAATGGTTTATTGTATTTTGTCATTATTATTATTATTATTATTATTATTATTATTATTATTATTATTATTAGTATAAAATATCTTTATTAATAATTATTTTGTGTACTTTAGGAAATGAATATTTGTATGTATGCACCTACTTGTATGTATAGCCCTATACTAGAAAAAGTATTGATAACAGTTTTTAGGATTTTATAGAGTATTTATACACACACACACACACACACACATATATATATATATATTATATATATATATATATATATATATATATATATATATATATATATATATATATATATATAATCTTATTCCAATTTTTTGCGAGAAATTCGAATTTCTCGCGAGATCAACCTTCCCAAAATAACCCGACCCCTAAGCGCCTAAAGCCTCTGCATATATATGTAATGAGAAAGCAAGAGAGAAGAATCTCTCAAACTCCAAACCCTAGCTCGACCCCAAAGCCTTGTGCGCCACCTCTAGTCCCAGGCGACCCTCTGACACCCAGCGCTACGGCCCAAGTCGCCGGCGGTCGGCCGCGCACGGCAGGGCAAAGGCGACAACAGCAGCACATACAGCCTCGACCCCTACTTCGCAGGTACAAATCTTCCTCGTATCGCGGAGACTTTTCGAACCAATCAGTTCTTTGTAAGCACAACCTATACGGCTACCAATCCCTTCACATAGATTCCTTTAACTCGCACCATGTGCAACGAAAATCGAGTTTCAAAACTCAAAAAATATTAGTTTTTCTGAAATATTTAAAGCAGTGAACAAACAGTTTCCCCCTGTTTTGGAAGCCAGTTAATCACCGATGCATCGATTAATTTCAAAAACCACCTGAATAGGTTTAAATACAATATAAGTAGGAATAAAACCCAACTTTTAGATTAAATTTTTGTTCATTATGCAGTACAAAAACCCTATGTGAAAATCAGGAAAAACTTAGAATTTTGTTTTTAAAATTTAGAAAAATCTTTGAAGCGACGTGCGTCCCGCCAAACCAGGCAACGTGGTCATGAACCGATAGCATAGAAATGTGCATATCATCTTCATGGATGTGTGGGATTTGACAAAATTTAAATTGGTTGCATGTGCGCAACGAATTTGATACGTATCCGTCAAAATTTACCGTATCAGCCTTTTTCAAAATTCTCCAATTACTTTGTGCACGTTCGTCGAAATCTAGACGAAACTTATGCCAACAGGAACGTATCATTTTTCTGGTCCTGTATGCCAAGTTTGGTCCAAATCTGAGACGGTTGACCGGATCGCGGTTTTGCGGGCCCTACGATCCAACTCAATCGGCGAATTTGTGCACGGCCCGCCGAAATCCAACTTTGGACATACCATTGGATTTGTTTCATCAAAACAAATTTGTAGACATGTAGTTTGATGACTTTAGAGGCCATAGACTCTGGTACGCTTTTCGGTACAAAGCGGGTCCAACGGCGGACACCGTTTTGACCCAAAATTACCGTTTTACCCCTGTATCCAGAATTAGACTTATGGGTAGCCTATCATTACTATTTTACTTATTTCGAGAATATTGGCAATTTCTGTTTCAGCATCCGGGCACCGTTACAGGAGTTTATCTTTCGCGGGCATTTGATCTGACAGGTTATTTATACGTGGTTGAGTCTACACCAGGCAAGTATACCTTGTCAAACTTTACAGTACTTATATGATTTTCTATATTTTTATTTCTTTCTTACTTGCTTACATATTTATCTTGCTTCATGTCATGGTTATTTTCTATTTTCACATGCACGTAGACTATTACTCATTTTCCATGTTACTTTTCTATCTTTCTTATCTAGTTCACGTCTAGTGATAGTACTGCAATGCCTGTGCCATGTTTTCCTGACTGGTTTGATCCGTACTTGACTTTGACATGACTAGATAGACTTGACTTCCTAGTACCTTAGGAGAGAATATTTTATTAGCCGTGGCTATTCCTCTATTGTTAGTACCTCCCCGGGCTACGATAGAGAACCTATTATAGGACTGTTAGTGCCTCCCCGGGTTATGATTTTTAGCCACAATTAATATTATATTGTTATGACATGTCACATATATAGAGTTCCTTTATGTGTTATCCTTTCCTCCACTTGTTATTCCTATTTTTCTTGCATATTATTTACTGTACAGTAGGCATTTATATTATGTGTCTTGCTAGTCCTCTGAGGACCTGATGATCTCTCCAGGTATTAGATGAAGTTATGGTACACTAATGGAGGATGATTGCTACACCAAGACTGCAGGTATATTTAGTTGATATTTTTATCTTTCTCTTCCGTATTGAGATTTTGTCATATATTTGATTAGTGCTTATAGCCTAGTCTTTTACAAGCTTAAATTCTTTTCTATCTTGTTCATGCTAAATGTGTTATTGGGATCCACTCTAACATATTTATCCCTTCTAGAGTCAGTATATTATGGTCTGATCAGCTTTACTGCACTTGATTCGTTATTATTACCGAATTTAGTGGATTGAGATGTAGTTTATTCTAGAACAACCAGACAGCTTATACGTATTCGAACGGGGCTGGAGTCCTTTCGATACGTAGCTGG
The DNA here is from genome assembly GCA_029216955.1 of Iris pallida. NCBI lineage: Eukaryota > Viridiplantae > Streptophyta > Magnoliopsida > Asparagales > Iridaceae > Iris > Iris pallida. Next base: position 13,026,609 of record JANAVB010041619.1, on the reverse strand, counting down.
CATGTAGACGTATCCTAGTTCTACGTATTTTGGGACCGGAGTGTTACATGTATTTTTTGGTGGCCCATGCAGGTTGAGTTAACCGTTTCAGTTACGTTACTGTACCGAGCGGGTCTGCGAAGTGACTAAATCCTTAGGAATCTTAATCCACAACTGTCTTGACAATTCTTTTAGAAATTTCTCTACCGCCCTTGAACTTCGTATTTACTCTCAATTACTCTCCCTTTGCTTTCTCGTATCATTGCTTCTCGTCCTTTCCTATTCCAGAGTGATCAATAATCGTGCTATATAGGATTTATCAAAAATTCTTAAGTTATAGTATAAGTTAGTTTGCTTATTGTATTATGATTACTTGATAGATAAGGGGGATTAAAGATGCCATATGCCATAGGGCATCATGTGTTTGATGAGGTAGTTTGACCAAAGGTGGGTAGACGTTCTAGAAATAGCTAAATGATCATACTAGGTTACGCCCTTTATGGTAGTCGCTTGATCAAGATTAGAGTGGAAGTTTTAGTGTAGAGACTGACCCTCTAAAAAAAGAACCTAAACATAGGCTAACCCAACCCATATACCATTATGCCTTATCAGTTTTAAAGTTAGGATTAGACAGATTTGTAGGTATCACTTAGATTGATTATGTGAAATGAGACTTATATCATTGTGATAATAATATGGTTGGAGGACAAGCCTTCAACATGATTATTACAAGATCGTCGGTACCAAGAAGAGCGACTAGAGATAGCCATCTATAGTTTTATGATATAGATATTGCAAAACCAAATTATTTAGGATTGATTATTACTTGAGTTATTAGGAAACACCGTAGTGACCTAGCGTATCCCTTGAACTATTCCTAGTTACTCTAGCGCGGTTCTTCTTTAGTGAGCCTTATTTAATTTTGAGGACAAAATTCTTTTAAGGTGGGTAGATTGTAAGGACCCTAATTTTTGGGGATTTTTTCTATTTATTTTATAAGATTAGATGATTGTATATTTATTGTATTGTATTTTCTTATTAATTATGATTATAGATGTACTTTTCCGTGTCTTTGATTCTTGGAGCAAAAGACATGCCCATCTTTGGAAACAACCTTCATGATTTTTTAAGTAAACAAGTCCACCTTCAAATTGATATACCATGTCCCACCCAAACTTGTCCCCTAGCATTCTTTTGACTTCGCACAACTTCGGGTCAAATTTAGACCATTTGATTATTTACCGTAATTCTAAACCTAACTTCCAACGTGAGTTTGGAACTCGACAACGATCAAACCTAGTTAACTCAATATATGGTTTTGACCAATTTTGAGTCTATAACACACATGCGAAGGGTGTGCCATTCAATCGAGTTCCCGTGTGCTATTTATTTATGAATGACACAAGAGACTCACGTGTTGACTTTTTGAGTTTGATTTGATTAGAAAATATATTTGGACCAAAACCTAGCCAACCCCACTTGGTAGAGCCTATGTTAGGTTGCCAGGACTTAGTAGAATTATTTTGAATTTATTTTGGACCAAATAAATTTAAATACGATTTTGTATATATATGATTATATTTATAATAGCCTAATACTATATATATAGATGGCCTCAGTCATGGTTAAGATTTGAGATGCATATCGACTATGAATTTTGGTACGGAGAGTGTAGTCGTGTGCTTTGACTAGTGTATTAGTCATGCTAGGGAAGGCCTAGCCATAGCAGTGTCCCTACTAGGAAAACCAGTCAAAGTTGCGAGTTCTATAAATAGTTGAATTATTTAATTATTAATAGCTTTGACTTTTTAGGAGACTCGGCTGTTCCAAACTAGCCAGAACTTGACCCGAACCCAACCCAAGCCAATGTAGAGGCGTTATGTGTGCAAAGTCGCCATGTAGACATATATTATGTATACACAAATATTTTGTATTTTATTTTAAGGATTGAAAAATATATTCTAAATATTTGTTATAAGTATAATATAAGTATTACTAATATTTATAGAGCATTTTTAGAATATATGCACGACTTATGGTGGTTCAATTGTAGTAGGAGAATAATGTGTCAGCCAATACTATACGAATTAATGGTTTACTGTATTTTGTCATTATTATTATTGTTATTATTATTCTTATTATAATTATTAGTATAAAAATATCTTTATTAATAATTATTTTGTGTACTTTAGGAAATCAATATTTGTATGTATGCACCTACTTGTATGTATAGCCCTACACTAGAAAAAGTATTGATAAAAGTTTTTAGGATTTTATAGAGTATTTATACATATATAGATATATATGTATAAATGGACATATATATATATATATATATATATATATATATATATATATATATATATAATCTTAGTCCAATTTCTCGTGAGATCAGCCTTCCCAAAATAACCCGACCCCAAGTACCCAAAGCCTCTGCATATATATGTAACGAGAAAGCGAGAGAGAAGAATCTCTCAAACTCCAAACCCTAGCTTGACCCCAAAGCCTTGTGCGCCACCTCTAGTCCCAGGCAACCCTCTGACACCCAGCGCCACGGCCCAAGTCGTCGGCGGTCGGCTGCGCACGGCAGGGCAAAGGCGACAGCAGCAGCAGATGCAGCATCACACACTGCCTCGACCCCCACTTCGCAGGTCCAAATCTTTCTCGTCTCGCGGAGAATTTTTGAACCAATTAGTTCTTTGTAAGCACAACCTATACGTCTACCAATCCCTTCACATAGATTCCTTTAACTCGCACCATGTGTGACGAAAATCGAGTTCCAAAACTCGGAAAATATTAGTTTTTTTAAAATATTTAAAGCAGTGAACAAACAGTTTCTTCCTGTTTTCGAAGCCAGTTAATCACCGATCCATCGATTAATTTAGAAAATCACCTGAATAGGTTTAAAGACAATATAAGCAGAATTAAAACCTAACTTTTAGATTGAATTTTTGTTCATTATGCAGTACAAAAACCCCATATGAAAATCAAGAAAAACTTAGAATTCTATTTTTAAAATTTAGAAAAATGTCCGATACGACATAAGTCCCACCAAACCGGGCAACGTAGTCGCGAACCGAAAGCATCAAAAGGTGCATATCGTCTTCGTAGACGTGTGGGCTTTGACGAAATTCAAATTGGTTGCGTGTGCGTGTCAAATTTGATGCGTATCCGTCAAAATTCACCGTATCGGCCTTTTTTAAATTTTCCCAATTACTTTGTGCACGTTCGTCGAAATCTATACAAAATTAGAGCCAACAGGACCGTATCATTTTTCTGGTCCTGTATGCCAAGTTTGGTCCAAATCTGTGACAGTTGACCAGATCGCCGTTTTGTGGGCCCCACGATCCAACTCAACCATCGAATTTGTGTACGGCCTACCGGAATCCAACTTTGGATATACCGTTGGGTTCGTCTCGTCAAAACAAATCTGTATACATATAGTTTGACGAATTTAGAGACCATAAACTCTGGCACGCTTTTCGGTACAAAACGGGTCCAACGGCGGGCACCATTTTGACCCAAAATTATCGTTTTACCCCTATGTCCAGAATTGGACTTATGGGTAGCCTATCCTTGCTATTTTTTATTTCGAGAATATTGGTAATGTCTGTTTCAACATTCGGGTACCGTTGCAGGAGTTCAGCTTTCGCAGGAATTTGATATGACAGGTTATTTATACGATATTGAGTCTACACCAGGCAAGTACACCTTGCCAAACTTTACTGTACTTACATGCTTTTCTATATTTTCATTCTTTCTTACTTGGTTATATATTTCTCTTGCTTCATGTCATGTTTATTTTCTAGTTTCACATGCACGTAGACTGTTACTCATTTTCCATGTTACTTTTCTATCTTTCTTATCTTGTTCATGTCTACTTATAGTACTGCTATTCCTGTGCCATATTTTCCTGACCTGTTTGACCGTACTTGACTTTAACATGACTAGATAGACTTGACTTTCTAGTACCTTAGGAGAGAATATTTTATTAGCCGTGGCTATACCTCTATTGTTAGTGCCTCCCCGGGCTACGATAGAGAACCTATTATAGAACTGTTAGTGCCTCCCCGGGCTACGGTTTTTAGCCACGATTAATATTATATTCTCATGACATGTCACCATCTATAGAGTTCCTTTATGTGTTATCCTTTCTTCCACTTATTATTCCTATTTTTCTTGCATGTTATTTACTGTACAGTAGGCATGTATATTATGTGTCTTGCTAGTCCTCTGAGGACCTGGTGATCTCTCCAGGTATTAGATGAAGGTATGGTACACTGATGGAGGATGATTGCTACACCAAGACTGTATGTATATTTAGTTGATATTTTTATCTTTCTCTTCCGTATTTAGATTTTTTTCATATATTTGATTCGCGCTTATAGCCTAGTCTTTTACATGCTTAAATTCTTCTCTAGCTTGTTCATGCTAAATGTGTTATTGGAGATCCACTCTAACATATTTATCCCTTCTAGAGTCAGTGTATTATGGTTTGATGAGCCTTACTGCACTTGATTCGTTATTATTATCGATATTTAGTGGATTGAGATATAGTTGATTCTAGAACAACCAGACAGCTTATACGTATTCGAGCTGGGCTGGAGTCCTCTCGATGCGTAGCTGGCATATAGACATCCTAGTCCTATGTATTTTGGGACTGGGCCATTACAGTTACCTCAAGAAATTTTTGGATCTCGTGCGAAGTGACACACGTAGATACTCTATTGAACTCAGTCTTATCAATAACACAAAATAGTGCATTAATTGCTCTTGCGTCAAGACTGGCTTGTGTCTTCTCTGAATTCGTGTATCTATCATGTAGCTTGTCCACAAGGTTACCGTCAATCACTATTCTTGGTAGCTTTTTGTAGTCATCTATAACTATCGACCAAGGATCGAAGTGAAGTGATTTTAAAAGAAACTCATTTCTATTTTCCAATAGGTATAGTTTTTTCCATCAAATAGTGGGGGTCTAATTGCGGATTGCCCTTCACCTCTGAATATAGATTTCAAGGATGCCATATATATACTCTCTAGAGTGTTATATTTATATATAACCTGCTCTGATACCAATTGTAGGAACGTTGAACACCTCTAGATGGGTGAATAGAGTACGTGTATACAACGAAAATATAATCACCAATTAAAAATATATATAAGCAGTATCACAGGAATAGAGTTGAGCAAACAATGATATTTAAATATAGATAGTAAAGAGCATCAGAAAAATAAACTCATGACACAACGATGTATACTAGTTTTCCTCTGAGAGGACTAGTCCAGTCTCGAGTACTCTTGCTCGATGTTAATCCACTATGGCACAAGCTTTAATCGAAGGATTGCAGCTCCTTACAACACAGTTTTCGTCTGAAGGACTCGCAACTTCAACTTAGGCAAACTTTGAAAACTAAAACATTTTCGGATAGCCTTCTTTATAACTCGAACAACCAAACTCTAGATTGAAAATGAATGACACTTGGCTTGGCTAGGAGTCGTTGAAGGCTGGATGTGAAAGTGAATACCTCTGGAATGCTTTTAGATGGAGAGAGAAGAGAGGAATGAATGAATGATTTGGAATGGATTGTTCTCCTCTATTTAGAGTATTTTTTGGGGCAGAACTCGGCATAAGTTCGGGTCCATAAATTTCGTAATTTGAAAAGTGGTTATAGATATTCAGGAGGACCAAAACGATCTAGAAACAGATTATGCGAACTCGGACAGAGTTCGAGCCGAACTCGGGTAGAGTTTCATATGAATATCTGCTCAAATTATGTTGGACTTTTTGTATGGGTATCGAATATGAGATTGATATAAGATTGGGTATAGGAATTGATATAGGATTGGGTATATAGGTAGGCTTAGAATGTAGAGTATAGAAAGCCAGTAGCCAATCCGATCAACCTTAAATTTTTCCTAAAATCAATAAAAAAGAAAAATATAGAATAAAATATAAAATAATTTTTGATCTGCATCTGTAGTTTTTGTACGAAGAAGACGACGAGTAGTAGCTTGTCGGAAGTAGAGATTCTATTCTTGTACCTGTAATATATTATTTGTGTATTGACTAATATTTATTTTGATAATCAAAATCAGGTGTGACTATGACCAATGGGCCAATAGGGGCGAGGAAGACGAAGAGAGGGAGAGAGTGGGAGAGGAGGGAGAGGAAGAGTGTCACGACCCGCTCCTGCTTTTCGGGATATGAGTACATAGCTAAGTCCAGCCTACGTCGCAGCATCGACAGTAGTACAATGTCTAGGTCTCAATTTTAATCTCAAATACAACAAAATCATATTTAATTTCCCATTCGTAATAATTATCCAAACTATAAATCTAATAGTACATCAAAAATGATATTCAAAAATAAACCCGCTAAATGTTTAAATAAAAATAACTATTTAATCCATTTAGAATCTAAGGTCGGCCTCCAAGATTTTTCTCTCCCTTGTATGGTTTATAACGCAAAAATAGGAAGCATGCCAAGTCACCTGCAACGATCTAGTCAGGAAAGGAGCAAAGTACAACCCTATTGCAATAATGTAACTTAATACAAAATAAGCTAGACAGTAGAGATACAATAGAAAATAACGGAAACACATGTGTATGAACTGGAAACAATAAACATGTAAAAGAAACCACTAGCAAGAACATGTATGAACGTGACAACTAGCAATAAAAATGTACAAGTAAAACAGACAGTATATATGAAATGCCTTTCGACATGTGAACGGGTTGGTCTAATACGACACATCATAGATGGCTATCCATAATAAAAAAGGTACGACTAACCCATATGTGAGGTGTATGACTTAGCTATCCACAATAACAATCATTGGAAATTGTTCACATACCTACTGAGCATTTTTCCTCCCGACTCACTAAACAATCAATAAACGAGCAATGATACAACAAGCCTATCATGTCACAATCGTATCTCAACTGGATACTCAATAAAACACAATAAATGATAGCATTATAACGCAATTAGAACATAATGCAATAGTGTACTTGCCTTAGTTAAGTTGTAGTTGATTTGTGACTTGATCATGTTAGCACATAATAGTCGCGGATGTCGTACAAATGCAAGACGTCCTGTAATGATGGTACAGACTATTCCATTGAGTCCAGAACGGTCCAATTAGCCTAGAGTCAATATGAAGAAGTCATGATCGCAAGAATAGGAACGTATGACTAGTCACGGTCAAGATTCAATAGTTGAAGGAAATTCGTTTAATATAAAGGAAATCCTTAATAAGAAAGTGTGTGTGTATATATATATATATATATATATATATATATATATATATATATATATATATATATATATATATATATATAAAATATATATATATATATATATATATATATATATATATATATATATATATATATGGAAAAATACTTATAATCTATTTAGAAATTATTTATTGTGTTCAAAAACGATATTTCATTAGTTGAAGTAATTTAGACAGATACTCGAAAATCATAGAAAACTCTTTTTAGAGCTAAAACCTAATTTTGTTAAAATACAATTTTTAAACAAAAAAAACTATAGATAAAATACCCTATAATTATATATTTGGCTTCAAAGTTCAGTTTGAAATTACATATAGGTCAAGCGCAAATTATATTTGGAAAATAGCTAAAAATATCATAATAATAATTTAAGCCAAAACCATATTTGAATTACCATAAATACAATAATACATTTTAGAGATATTAATATATATAAATAACAATATTATTATTAGTAAAACAAATGGTAATTATAATAATAATTAATAGATATAAAATAACCATAATAGCAATAATAAATAACTAATTAATAATAAAACTATTATTTTTATACCTAGAAGCCCAAGGCCCAAAACCAACTAAAACACCCATAATTTAACCTAAACCCGTAAAATAACCAAACAACTCCTTAATACAACCGGCCCAACTCATAAAACCAATAACCCAAAATACAAACCCAAAGTATACAAATTCTTTTACTAAAATGGAGCCTGGCCCATGGCCCATGTCTTGGGCCAGACCCGGACCCGGCCCGCTATATCCCACCTACTCTTATTCCCTCTATTGAGGAGAGAGAGTTAACTATCTGCAACTGAAAAAGAAGAAGTCGAAGAAGAAAGAGAGCTTACAAAGGGGTTCTCCATCCAACTCAACGAAGCAGCGCACAGTTGTCGGCGCACCGCTCGGTGGGGGATCGTCATCGTGGAGGAGGACGCTGGCTCAGGCACACCGGTGTCGGGGCAGAGCATGGGATTAGGGGAGCAGATATGGTACGATACGACATCGCACAACGGTAGGACTCGGCTGGCGAGGTCACGACGAAGTAGCGGGTCATTGCATCCTAGCCAGAGCCAGATCTGGTGGGGGTACGGCTCGATGGTCTAAGGCAATCCAAGGCGGTGGCTAGGGATTTGGTCGAAGAATGAGGGTTTGGCTTCGGCCACAGACGGCGGCGCTCGAGGCTGGACCAGTTCTGGCGCCTCACGGAGGAGGAGTGCTACGACCGGGTCGATGCCGGAGTCCTCGATGAGGACAGCCAGAGGAGCACGACCATTGTTGGCTCGATCACCGCGTGGGGCAAGTAAGACCACGATATGAGGGGTTTGGTGATGTCGGCCCGGTGAAGATCCAAAGATGGTCATGGAGGCAGGGAAGCATGGTAGCCATGGTGGTGGTGTGTTGCTGGTTAAATCGACACGACGAGGGGACAAAGTTGGTTCGACCAGGAAGGAGCAGGGAAGCAGCCGGGGTTGGCCAGAAATTAGGGTTAGGGTTTAGGTTTAGGGATTTGGGTTAGGCATTTGGAAATTAGGTGTCACGCCCCGCTCCCGCAGGAGCGATCGTCCTCGCTAAGGCGTGATGCCGCACGGGCCTAGGTGCGCCCGTGCAAGGCTATGTCCAGAAATGGCCAATTTTAGCTAGGCCACAGAGTCGCACAGAGTGTTCCCATTTGCAGCGGAAAGTAAATGAACACAAGTTGAAGCGAATTCAAACTCTTTATTAATTTTTAAGAAGTTTACAAGCGGCGCTAGGCCGATGTTACAAATTGCTCAAGCTCTCTCTCTCTCTCTCATTCTCTCTGAAACATAAAAAGGGCATGCCAAGTGGCTTACAAGATGGAATGATTCATGGCGATGTTCCGATACATTATGTCCTGTATAGGGTGCTTCAGCTTCTTGCAACGTTCCAAGGCCCCAGAGTTAGCTCCGCGCCTTAACACGTTCGATGAAAGCTCCGCACCCGCCGGCGTCTCCTGCATCCTGCAAGCAGACTGTAGGGTTATCAGTACATTGTTATGTACTGGTGGGGAGGATAGCTCGCCCACAATGCTATCATTACCAAACACGTTCTATTTATTTTTATGCACCGTCTATCATTCATTGTCTTTCTAATCTTGCCTTAGGATCATTTACATGGCATATTTCATAGCCTGTCTCGTGTTGTCGAATACAAGTGTCGCATGGAATTTTATGTACGACTTACCCATACTTACCGTTCGGCCTTTCCTGTCCAAAGTAAACCAAGTTAGTCAACAATTCATATGTAATAACTTATCGTGATTTACGTAAGCATTCAATGTCAAGGGCGTGTCCCTGCCTCAGGCCTAGCGCTTCGTAGGCGTGTTTCCTAACTCAATTTCACGAAGTACTCTTTATCCTTTGGTGTGTTATATTTCAAGCCTGTTCAGAAGGTACTTCATTTAGTTAACTTAGACCACTTTGTTTAATGTAAGGACTTGCACGTGGATCGCCACCAGCAAAGCCCACTTAACTCTATATGCACCGGTCGCTGGCATCACAAGCCATTTTGGACCCTTTTTCCTTTGGTATTTCGTAACTATTCAGAGTGTGCGGCTGGTACACGTTGATAGTGTCTTAAAATACCCTGCACTTACGTCCCCCGGGTAGCCAAGCCCCCCCCCAGGCAGCCCGTAAGCCCCCTTTGATTTCTGCCTAGGCCGGCCACGATCCTCCCTTTGATCATGCCGCAGAAATCCCTTATATCTTCTACCTCCCGTATACGAGGGGATTGTCCACGACCATTTCGTATTATTTGTCATTTTAACTTAACGGCTGTCTCCGAACCGTAGGCCAACCCTTAGCCATAATGCGTTATCGACTAGGTTGGCGTCCGTGCAGCGCGGGTAGCGAGCCCCGTTGTACGTGCCCGTCATACATGTCGCTAACCATTCCTTTCCTTCTTATCTTTTATTCATTCTTTCTTTTCTTTCTTTCTTTCACTTGTTCGTTCATTCATTGATTCATTCACGTATTCATTCATTCATTCATTCATTCGTTGATTCATTCATTCAAGCCTTACGCAACTCCCAGTGCGGGAGCCGCCTTGGCGACCCATCGGTCCCATAGTTTTTTAATGTTGCTAAACTCTACTCGGAATGACTATGTTGATAGTCTTCCCATTTCATTGTTGTAAACCATTCATTGTTTCATTGTTTGAACACATAAGAGACTTGAACGTAAGCTTGTGCCTTAGCACGAGCGTGGAGCGCAGTACGAGAGTTCACATTTTCTAAGTTCCTTTCCATATTCTATACAAGCATACAAGATGGGATTAATCCCTTAGCTAGGTGCGTTGAGTCATTTATTAACATGTGCGGTGTTATCGCCTAGCGATTCTCGTGATAGTGTCTGCATTGTTAAGTGTCTAGGCTAAGCAAAGACGGGTTCATCAGAGCCACCCACCTTAGCGATGTTCGCATCGGCCGAGCGATACTCCGAGCGCGCCTTTGAAAGTCTAAGTCTGGATTCATCTTGACGGGCCAATGTAAGCCTTGCATTAATTCTTCTTCAGGTCGATGCCAACTCTTCGGGTCGACGGCTCGTTCGAGTCGTTGTACTTGCCATTTGAATCGGCGTTCCGCTAGGGCGGAGCGGGTCATTACATAATATACCACTCAAAATAAGTCTTGTCCTCGAGACTTTCTGAGTGCAGGTCATCCTACCATTCTTTAATTCGTGTCGTCGTGTTTCTTAGACAATCCCTATCGAATGGCTTTACCGCTTGATGGCACCGAACTATACTCGATACCTTTCCAAGTCCCGTGTCTGTATACGTTTTGGTCGATTTTTTTATTGAATAACTTTTCATTCATTTAGAGTTGATGGTACTTATTCAATTGTCGTGTTTCTTCGATTCGGTTGCTATTTCGACGTGTCATGGGACTGGAATGGTCGCACGAGGTACGTTGAAATTCGTCAAATGCGAGGGTCGTAGGCTGAGGCAAACTCACTTTCGTTTATCTCGGTCATCGAGATGAATCGATTCGCTTTTCAAGCGTTCTTGTCCACGAAATCAGTATGATTCCTTCTTAGTAGGGTCGGCCAAGTCTAAGTAATTTTCGTCCGATTCAAGACTAAGTATTGCATTATCGTCGAACATATCTTCCTATCAATGGTTCAATTCATTATACCAACTTTTACTTTCACGATATCGATTCCATATCATTCGCTTGTTTAGGGCCAAATTCTGGTGTCGTTCACGCACACTCCGCTCACACGTTTCTTCGATTCCGAGCCACGCTTGTACTAGTATCATTTCTTTCTTTTAACACGATTCCAAGTTCTCGACACTCTTCTATTCCTCAAGTCTCGTTTGGAATTCAATGTGTCACTTGGTTAGATCGTGCACGCATTCCAGGCGTCCCCAAAATACAAGTATGCACCAAATCGTGTGATAGAGAATTCGTCATTCTCACTCGAGTCGCATCGTACACATACTCCGGCCCTAAAATATATACATGTCAGCCGAGTCTCGTGAGCAGGGTTTCCTATATTCGTGATTCATGCTATCCATCCATGCCAATCCTCAAGATCAATCTTTCGATTGCTAACAATTGAAACAGGGCGTCTCGCCTAACCGCTAGGCTATTTCTTTTCGAGGCTAAGTCAATGTCAGGATTGGAATCATACTTCCCCAACAATAATGCCAACACTGACCCCAATCCTAGGGTCAAACCAAAGTCGATAGTACGGGGGGTTTTCTACCCAAGCCCGCGTCACTCAGATTTCTAAACATCGAGCAGGATCACCTATTCGCATTAATATATTCGTTGTGCATATTCGAATCCATTCAAATCACCTAATCAACATACTTCACATATCCATTCTAACTAATTCATGTATTCGATCACGAGGTCATCCAGCTCGACAATACATTGCGTCCCAATCTCACGCGAGTCCGATCATCTACGGTGGTTCATGAATTACCATGCAACGCTCCCGCGGAATAATTATTCTCATCGGGGCGTAACTCTTGTTTGAGTTTAGACTAACTCATTTTTGATACGCGGATTGGACCTACTCAATCCTCAAGTTCAATCATCAAACACACTGATTCATTCTCGAGTTTACCTTCACGTCAAACCACAAATCGAAGAAATCAAATTGCCACGCCATCCAAGTTCAATCACTCCCGCTATATGAATCACCATATCAGCGGTCACGCGGAGTGATCGTCCTAATCCGACGCGACGCATGTACAAGGCTGGAGTTGCGCTCGCATAAGACAAGAACGTCAACGTTGTGGTTGTCAATGAAGAAAATCCAAGCATTCTTATTTTCATCCAAGCCAAATCCATTCGACAGCCTGACCGTCATGCGTTCAACTAAAAAATCCTCGAGCCAAGTCTATCTTTTCCTCGACACATTTTTAACATCCCAAGTATAGCATCCAACGGAACAATGACATTTGCACGATCGTCATTCGCCGAGTCAGAGTACCCCCGAGTTATCGCATATCGATCTTTGATACGCCTCAATACCGTCGACGATATACGTAACCTGACGATCTTCCTTTGCGACCAATTTCGAGTTGTGCGTTGATGTTGTTGTCCGAGTGAGATATTCCACAATTTCATTTAACATTCAAGATCAAGTTCAACTGCTATTCCTCAAGCTATTTTCAAGATCGTTGTTCAAACTCAAGTCACAATTCATTTGAATCAATCCGAAATCGTACGCGCGATCCTCTAAGTTTTCTCGATCAAGACCATTCATTTTCATTCATCGTTCCGAACCATTTTCTAACTCGCGTTGTCCATTGACAAGTTGTCCAGCGACATCTCGTTCGGGACTTTTGAAGTCACGGCCAACTAAGCGTGACACATTCTAAGGCTTTGTACGATCGCATCGCTTGCCGACATACTCGTACGATCCGTAAATCCTTCAGTCTCGTTCGAACAATTTCTATGACGTCCATACACCACTCAGGGTTCGAGCCATATAATCTAGTCATCGACACTCATTCTTATTCTTCTCCGAACCTATCACATACACCACTCGGATTCAAGCCATACGATCTAGTCCTCAATCACGTTCGCGTCATGCGCTAAGACATCCTTCAGATTCGTTCGACGAATCTCTAGCGTAATCGCTCACGTCGCCTCGACGTACTAAGTCGTTCGCACTAATCCTCAAAATACAAGCCAATCTTTTCGGGTACGCCTAAGCGTTAACTCGATAGCGTTCCTATCGATAGACACTCAAAGTGTATCTCCATTCTCGATTGAGCGGTACTTGATATCGCTTGCAACCAGATTGCACCCAAAAGTCGAGGTACGCGACACGCGGACTAAGTTGTGCCGTATAACCATCCCGTGCAGACTATATTCAAGTTTGCACGCTCACTTGTTAGGTCGACGCAAGACTAGTCACGCACGCATGCGACATGTTAACTTAGCATGTGTTCTCTATCGAGTCAAGTTTAGCATCGTTCGACATTGTTAGCGTAAGGTTATTCAAGCACGCCTTACGTTTGCTAACTTCTAGCATTTTAGTTTTCCTTCGACTCAAGTCTGTCGTGGTTTGGCACAAAGGCCTTCGTCTATCGTTTTCGTTCAACCGAGTACTTGTACGAGCTTTTGAAAATATTAGACTTATTGTATGGAACATCCCAAGGCACAACGAGAGAGAGCGTATACTTCTTTATTTCCAACGAGCTTTTAAAACTGAGAAATCGACGTGAAGTCCAAGGACGTAAAGCCGTGCTCTGATACCAATCTGTCACGCCCCGCTCCCGCAGGAGCGATCGTCCTCGCTAAGTCGTGATGCCGCACGGGCCTAGGTGCGCCCGTGCAAGGCTATGTCCAGAAACGGCCGATTTTTGCTAGGCCACAGAGTCGCACAGAGTGTTCCCATTTGCAGCGGAAAGTAAATGAACACAAGTTGAAGCGAATTCAAACTCTTTATTGATTTTCAAGAAGTTTACAAGCGGCACTAGGCCAATGTTACAAATCACTCAAGCTCTCTCTCTCTCTCTCTGAAACATAAAAAGAGCGTGCCAAGTGGCTTACAAGATGGAATGATTCATGGCGATGTTCCGATACATTATGTCCTGTATAGGGTGCTTCAGCTTCTTACAACGTTACAAGGCCCCAGAGTTGGCTCCGCACCTTAACACGTTCGATGGAAGCTCCGCACACGTCGGCGTCTCCTGCATCCTGCAAGCAGACTGTAGGGTTATCAGTACATTGTTATGCACTGGTGGGGAGGCTAGCTCGCCCACAATGCTATCATTACCAAACACGTTCTATTTACTTTTGTGCACCGTCTATCATTTATTGTCTTTCTAATCTTGCCATAGGATCATTTATATGGCATATTTCATAGCCTATCTCGTGTTGCCGAATACAAGTGTCGTATAGAATTTCATGCACGACTTATCCATACTTACCGTTCGGCCTTTCCTGTCCAAAGTAAACCAAGTTAGTCAATAATTCATATGTAATAACTTATCGTGATTTACGTAAGCATTCAATGTCAAGGGCGTGTCCCTGCCTCAGGCCTAGCGCTTCGTAGGCGTGTTTCCTAACTCAATTTCACGAAGTACTCTTTATCCTTTGGTATGTTATATTTCAAGCCTGTTCAGAAGGCACTTCATTTAGTTAACTTAGACTACTTTGTTCAATGCAAGGACTTGCACGTGGATCGCCACCAGCAAAGCCCACTTAACTCTATATGCATCGGTCGCTGGCATCTCAAGCCATTTTGGACCCTTTTTTCTTTGGTATTTCACAACTATTCAGAGCGTACGGCTGGTACACGTTGATAGTATCTTGAAATACCCTGCACTTACGTCTCCCGGGTAGCCAAGCCCCTCCCAGGCATCCCGTAAGCCCCCTTTGATTTCCATCTAGGCCGGCCACGATCCTTCCTTTGATCTTGCCGCGAAAATCCCTTATATCTCCTACCTCCCGTATACGAGGGGATTGTCCACGATCATTTCGTATTATTTGTCATTTTAACTTAACGGCTGTCTCCGAGCCGTAGGCTAACCCTTAGCCATAATGCGTTATCGACTAGGTTGGCGTTCGTGCAACGCGGGTAGCGAGCCCCGTTGCACGTGCCCGTCATACCTGTCGCTAACCATTCATTTCCTTCTTATCTTTTATTCATTCTTTCTTTTCTTTCTTTCTTTCACTTGTTCGTTCATTCATTGATTCATTCACGTATTCATTCATTCATTCATTCGTTGATTCATTCATTCAAGCCTTACGCAACTCCCAGTACGGGAGCCGCCTTGGCGACCCATCGGTCCCATAGTCTTCAATGTTGCTAAACTCTACTCGAAACGACTATGTTGATAGTCTTCCCATTTTATTGTTGTAAACCATTCATTGTTTCATTGTTTGAACGCATAAGGGACTTGAACGTAAGCTTGTGCCTTAGCACGAGCGTGGAGCGCAGTGCGAGAGTTCATATTTTCTAAGTTCCTTTCCATATTCTATACAAGCATACAAGATGGGATTAATCCCTTAGCTAGGTGCGTTGAGTCATTTATTAACATGCACGGTGTTATCGCCTAGCGATTCTCGTGATAGTGTCCGCATTGTTATGTGTCTAGGCTAAGCAAAGACGGGTTCATCGGAGCCACCCACCTTAGCGATGTTCGCGTCGGCCGAGCGATACTCCGAGCGCGCCTTTGAAAGTCGAAGTCTGGATTCATCTTGACGGGCCAATGTAAGCCTTGCATCGATTCTTCTTCATGTCGATGCCAACTCTTCGGGTCGACGGCTCGTTCGAGTCGTTGCACTTGCCGTTTAAATCGACGTTCCGCTAGGGCGGAGTGGGTCATTACATTAGGGTTGTGTCAAAAATTGGTGTCTTGTGCGACACAGGATTGTGATCGTGTCTGGTGTGTCGGACACGAAAGAGAAGATGTAACTGTAAAAGAAAATATTGATGGAATTGGGTGGACACGGACACGGTGCATGACACGACTAGGGTTATGGAGGTTGATGATTGGTTGTGGAATTTGTGGAGAAAACAAAGGGAAGTCTCCCCTTTATATAGGAGATGGAGAATTCCTAAATAGGTAAGATTAAGATTAGATTTCTATGGATAAATCTTTCCATAGATTTAAAACAAAAAACAAAATGATTGATCAAATCTCAATCCATAAATGATCACCATAATATTACTTTAAAATAAAATCTAATATTTCAAATACTATTTAAATAGATTTTATAAATTTAAATAATTGATAATAATCAAATACTTTTAGATATATAATTTTTATCAATACAATAATAAGTTTAAAACAATTTTGACAAATCTCAACGTCAATCAAAATACCTTCTATAGAATTGATAATAAAAATTTATTTTCTAACTAATAAAATATTTGAAACTAAAAAAAAAATTTAAAAATTTGAGAAGTGGGCTTACAAAACTACCCGTCTTAGAAAAAATTTGTCCTCAAAATTTTAAAGGAAACGATTAGGCACGACTAAGGTTATAATCAAAAGATGATACAATTAATGATCAAAATTGGTTAGACAAATAGAATCAAAATCTAGGAAAAGATGTGATTGGCATGATCAAATTATAATCAGAATGGTCTACACGACCAAAAATTTGTTAAGAATGATCAAATCAAAATCTTTCGACACGATTTACTGTTTAACCAAAATCAATTAGGCACGATCATAGATTTATAATTACTTTGATCAAAATCCATATGTGATTATAAATCTAGTGGAATAGAATCAAATATAGTAATTGGTTCTAAATGATTACTAGGAGAAACTAAATGATGAATTTCGAATAGGAAAGATAAGAAAGAATGGACTACCAGTTTATTAAGAATACGATAATAAGAAATAGGATATCAAATCAATTTAAAGTGAGAATGCAAGATTTATGGATCATGAAAAATCAATAGTCATATGCCAATAAAAGATATAGCCTCTATAGTATTCGAAACCCATATGTATATCTGAAATCGTTTTATCGAGAATTCATGCCTCGCAAGTGTACATCTGGCTGCAGTAAACTATTGATTTCATGACTCAAATATGATATGGTACTGAATATTCTATTAATTTTATCCTATATTGACATAATAACTCAAAGATCAAATATGTCACGACCCGGTCCCAATTTCTTGGGTCGAATCGGATCATGTCCAGCCTGCACCGTTGTTGAGACGGCGACTCTAAGCTGTATCACTCATACAGATAATCAACAACACAATTCTAATTGCCACAACTTTTAATACTTTGATAATTAAAGACTTGTCTAACACAAAGTTTCAAGTACAAACCACAACTGAAATAAAATATTTGTTTTCCACATAATCATAAACTGGAAATAAATCTAATTAGCAGTCTCCTCATCATCATCCTCTGGTAGAACAGCCGGGTACAGCTCAGGGTCATAGTAGCTACTTATCAATAGCTCAGTATCGTCCATAGTACCTACGGGGAATCCAGTCAGGAAAGGAGCAAAGTACACTTCATGATAATCCAACAATTGAAATAATAATAGAGTTATGCACTTTTAAACAATTTAAAATAAATAGTTTTCCAGCAGTTAAAACATTGTGATGTGAATAGGCAATGAATATGACCGGATTTGGTTGTACAGTTGTATCATATTGATACGATATGGCTTATCCCTGTGTGTATGAGGGGTAAGCTAACACAGTCATTATACTACTTTGGATGTGGTCATACTCATTACACTACTCCCCCAGTACCCAACAGTTAATCAGTCAATGCTCTCAGAGAGAGTTCCGTGTTGCATCGTGGTTTAAACATGCATAAAACGATTACTAAATAATTGGTAAACTAACACAAAATGTACTTGCCTTGGTTTGACTGGATTGGGGAATGTCTCCGAGATTGGAATCAAACTTGTCCTCGAAATCCTACAATCGAGAAGTCTGCCTTAGATTTCCAAAGTTCCCATGCTATATGTGCTAGTTACAATCTCTAAATTTGTCCTAGTCAATTTTTAATCTTTATTATACTATCACAAGCAAAAACTCGATTTTCTGGTGCGTTACATTTAATTATGAAGGAAAAATCACTTTATATTTAATTTCGAAAAAACTTTGTATTTATCGGTTTATTGGCGAAACTTGGTATTTTTATAATTATATAATAAAACTACATTTTTTTCCTTTAAATGAGAAAAGCATGAATTAAATATTACAAACTTGAAATTGTAATGTGATGAAACATTATTATTTTCTTTTTGTAAAATAAATAATTTATTATATTTTATTATGCATTCACGACAGAACATTAGCCAAAAAACAAAATAAAAGAATACTAAACTATTACAAATTGCACACAACAGAAATAAATGGGCTTATGCCCTTACAGACCATTTTACATGAATTTAAATAAGAAGAAAAATATTTGTTAGTCTCTAAAAATTATCCTACAAATTAATCACAAAATAAAACTAGTAATCAAGTTAAATTAAATTAATTTCGAGTCTCAGACTTTGGTCCAATCGTCAAACTAGCTAATGCCTCAACGTTCGGAAACCCCGGTTTTGTTTGCATTTAGCTGGGCCCATGGACCAGTACGGTCGTCGCCCAAAAATCCAATTTATAAATATTTTCGAAAACCGATTTGAAATCCATTTGTATAATTTTTATAAAAATTTGTACAGCACCTCCTCTATATTTGGGATAACCCAAAACTGGAAAAATGTGTCACAATCACCAATATAAGTCCCATACCCAGGAAACCCATATATATATATATATATATAAATTATATTCCCAAAATATTTTCGAAACGAATTCAGAAAAATACCACAGCATAAATAACCAGAATACTATTATTCGGAAAATCCGAATTTAAATCCACAAAACCAACCAAAACCAACAGAACACAAAGAAAAATCCACAGAAACTATTTCGAAACCGACAGAACGTTTCCGAAAGATTTCGGAAAGTCCGAAAATGCCATGTCTAAGAATTACCGATTTCCTGGGGAAAATCGGGGACCAAATCTCATCATAGACTATGAAAAATAGAAACGGGGAAACGGAATTATACCTTGGGTTGCTCGGCTAGAGCTCTCAGATATTAATATTAGAGAAAAAGAACACACGGACAGCGTCTCGGACTCGAGTCACGGAGCCACACGGGGACTCGCCGGACAGCAGTTGGACGCGGCCGAGAAATGACGCGCAGGGGGTCGGCCACGCGGGGTCGGCCGGGAACGGCACCGGAGAGCGGCGCTTGGCCCTGGGTGGCTGGGAGCGGGGTCGCCGAGGTCGACGGAGGCCGGCGGGAACAGAAGGAAGCTCCGGGAGTTTGGAGAAAATTAGGGCACGGATGGAAGATGAGAGTGGGAATGATGGTGATGGAAGAATGGTGGTGATGGGGATTATATAGGTGAAGGGAAACGGGGGTTACCGGAATCCGAAGGGGCGCCGGCGGAAGGGAGCCGAGGAGGCGGTCGTTTCGGCTCGGTCAGAAATATTCCAGGGAGAGAGAGAGAGAGAGAGCTTTATCATTAAAAGCTCAAAAATAAACGAATGTGTGCTGTGAGAGTAGAATAAATGAGTGAGTGAGTAATGAGTATTGAATGGAAAAATCTATTCATATTTAAAAGAATGAGTGTACAGAGAGTTAAGTAAGTGGAAAAGAAAGGATTTCATTTCCTTTAATACTAATTGTGCTGAAATATGCTGGTGTGTAAGGAATTAAATGAGTGGGAAAAATATTAATGAAAGGATTAGGAAAAAAAATATATTATATAAATAATTAACTTATGAATTATATAGGAAACCGAGTTCGGTTTCGGAATTAATTCCGAACCGGGTTTCGGAAATGGGAACGGGTCTGGGTTCGAGATAAAACCAAAAATCTAATTATTTTATTTTGAAAATACTTTTCATAAATTCACTAATTAATTAATAACAATATTATTTTAGCAAAATTTTATTTAACAACACAATTATAATTTAAATATGCAATCTAAATTTTACGGGTTTCACAACCTTCCCTTCTTAGAAAATTTCGTCCTCGAAATTAAAAGATAGGGTTAGGAATTACCTCAGGTCTCAAACAAGTACGGGTAATGCTCCCGTATCTCATCTTCTCGTTTCCAGGTAGACTCGCCTGGAGAGTTGTGTCTCCATATAACTCTGACTATGGGAGTCACCGAAGTTCTGGTCCTCTGTCCAAAATCGCCACTGGCTTCTCTGGCATGGTGAGGCTGGGTCCAATCTCTAGCTCTGAATGGTCCAAGATGTGACTCGGATCCGGGATGTAGCGTCTGAGCTGCGAAACATGGAAGACGTTGTGTACGCCCTCAAGATTAGCTGGTAGAGCTAACCGATACGCTACTTCTCCAACTCGACTCAAAACTTCAAATGGTTCGATATATCTGGGACTCAACTTCCCAGCTCTGCCAAATCGGATAGTTCCTCTGGTAGGTGAAATCTTCACAAAGACACTATCTCCTTCTTCAAACTCTAGTGGTCGACGACTGCTATCTGCCTAATGCTTCTGTCTGTCTTGGGCAATCCTGAGCTTGTCCCTGATCACCTTTACCTTCTCTGCTACATCAGTCACCATTTTAGGTCCAAGCAGTACTCTTTCTCCTACGTCGTCCCAAGCAAGTGGAGTACGGCAACGACTTCCATAAAGAGCTTTAAATGGTGTCATACCGATGCTAGCTTGGTAGCTGTTGTTGTAAGAGAACTCTACCAAATGCAAATGGTCTTCCCAAGACCCTCCAAATTCCAAGACGCAAGATCTCAACATGTCTTCAAGCGTCTGGATTGTCCTCTCTGATTGTCCGTCAGTTTGGGGATGGTAGGCTGTGCTGAACTTCAGTTTTGTTCCCAAGCTGTCATGCAAACTCTTCCAAAAGTGAGAGGTAAATCTAGTATCTCGGTCAGATATAATACTTACCGGTACTCCATGAATCCGGTAGATGTGTCTCATATACAGTGCTGCCAACTTCTCGGTGGATAGACCAACCTTGAAGGGGATAAAGTGAGCTGACTTCGTCAGTCGGTCCATAATAACCCAAATGGCATCCTTTCCTCCTTGGGATCGAGGCAATCCTAACACAAAGTCCATCGTTATATGCTCCTACTTCCACTCCGGAATGTCCAACGGCTGTAGAAGTCTTGCAGGTCTCTGTCTGCTAGCCTTCACTTGTTGACAAATCAATCATCTAGCCATAAATCTGGATACATCCTTCTTCATTCCATACCACCAAACAATGGTACGCATATCCCGATACATCTTGTTAGCTCCAGGATGTATTAAATACTGCGACTGGTGCGCTTCTTGCATCAGCTCATTCCTCAGTTCGCCAGATGGTACACACAGCCTCGTACCATTCTTCAATGCTCCGTCACTGGCAATAGAGAATCCTTCAAGTGTTCCTGCTAGCACTTGATCTCTGAGTTTGTAAAGCGTCTCGTCTTTGGAATTATGTCTCCTTGACTTTGTCCATCAGATTTGAACGCAATTACAACTGCATCATGGTTGAGTCAGCTCCAGGTACAATAGCTTCTCGCCCCAGTTCTTTCATCTTTTCCTCAGGCAGTACAATCTCCAGACCAAGCTTTTCTATGTCCTCCAACAAATGCCGTTCTTTGGTTAAAAACATCGCCATCGGGTATCGACTAAGTGCATCTGCAACCACATTAGCTTTTTTCGGATGGTACTGCAGGTCGATGTCGAAATCCTTCATCAGCTCCAGCCATCTTCTTTGTCTCATGTTCAGCACTTTCTGAGTGAAAACATATTTCAGACTTTTGTGGTCTGTAAATATTTTCACTCTCTCTCCATAGAGATAATGCTTCCATGTTTCAAAGCAAAGATGACTGCAGCAAGCTCCAGATCATGTGTGGAATAGTTCTTCTCATGAATCCGTAATTGCCTAGATGCGTAAGCAATTACTTTCTCGTGTTGTTGAAGAACGCAACCCAGTCCTTTTCCAGAGGCATCACTGTAGATTGAGAAACCGCCGGTACCTGCGGGTAGCGCAAGTATCGGTGCTGTTGTAAGTCTCTTCTTTAGTTCCTCAAACGACACCTGGCAAGCTTCCATCCAGATGAACTTTTCATTCTTCCGAGTGAGCTTCGTCATCGGTTCAGCAATCTTGGCAAAATCCTTCACAAACTTTCGGTAGTAGCCAGCCAAGTCCAAGAAACTTCTGATTTCAGCAACTGAGCTTGGGGTAGACCACTTCTCAATAGCAGCTATCTTCTTAGGGTCTACCGAAATTCCTTCTCCTTTGACAACATGGCCAAAAAAATCTACCTTGTCTAGAAAGAATTTACATTTAGAAAGCTTACCATATAGCTTCTCCTTCCTCAAAGTTCCCAGAACTTTCCTGAGGTGCTCTTCATGCTCCTTTTCAGTCTTCGAGTAGATCAGGATGTCATCGATGAAGACAACAACAAACTGATCCAGGTATTCATTGAAAACTTGTTCATAAGGTTCATGAATACAGCAGGAGCATTCGTCAGCCCAAACGGCATGACCAAGAATTCAAACTGCCCATACTTGGTGTTGAATGCCGTCTTGGGAATATCTTCCTTCTTGACCCTGGTTTGATGGTAACCAGATCTGAGGTCAATCTTCAAAAACACCATAGCTCCACTCAGTTGATCAAATAGGTCATCGATCCGGGGCAAAGTATACTTGTTCTTGATGGTGATGTTGTTCAGTGCCCGGTAGTCGATGCACATCCGCACAGTTCCGTCTTTCTTGGGTACGAACAAGACAGGTGCTCCCCAGGGTGAAGCTCCATCTCTGATAAATCCAAGTGCCTTCAGCTCATTGATCTGGTCCTTCATTTTCTTGGCCTCCTTAGGGTTGACTCTGTAGTATCCCTGAAAAATAGAGGAAGAGCCGGGGACTAGGTCGATGTTGAATTCTACATCTCTATCTGGGGATAATCCTGGAAGACTATCAGGGAAGACATCCATGAATTCTGCTATGATAGGATGGGGAGGTCCGGGTTCTTCTGTGATAGAGGTGTAAATAACACACTCCATATCCTCCGGAGTTTGAGAGATTTCAAACTCCGGCTCTCCAGGTGGGCTGAAGACTACACATCCTCTGTGACAATCTATCAGCGCATGCTGCTTACTCAACCAGTCCATCCCTAGGACTACATCATAGTTGGGTAAGGGCATCACAAGCAAAGGTGCTATGAACTGGTGGCCTGATATATTTATGGGACAGTTACAGGTCTCCGTGATGGGTAGGGGTCCACCACCGGTCATAACCCTACATATCTTCTTGCTAAAACCTGTAACTATGTGGTGTGCAGAGATGAATTTTGTTGCTATAAAACTGTATGATGCACCTGAATCAAATAAAGCTAAGGCAGGATAGGAATGCACATAAATGGAACCTGTTATAACATCCGCAGTTGGTTCCTGCTCCGGCTCCGCTTCATCTGCTGCTAGGACAAAAGCTCGCCCAGTCTTCTGTTGATGCTGCCCAAACTGTTGTTGTTAAGTGGGTAGAGGACCTTTCTGTTGAGTTGCTCCAGTCCGGTGGATCGACGAGGGGCAGTCCTTCACTTGGTGGGTGGCAGACCCACAGACTAGACAGTGTCCTAGCCTCTTCCTGTATATATTCGACTGATGTCCTGGCCTCTTGTAAAAATCACAGACAGGGATCTGCCTCTGAGGTGCTCTATCATTGTTTCTCGTCTGCTGGTGGTGCGAAAGCCTGTTGTTGTTGTTGGGCTTCTTCTGATTACCCTGGAAGTTGTTAGTTCCAGGATAATCCCTCTTTGAGCGAGCGGGTTGACTCTTTTCTATATCCTGAGCTCGCTCCAGGATCCTTTCGTAAGTCTTAACACCGCCTGAGATCACATGGGTGCGGATCTCTTCTCTCAGACTATATCTGAACCTTTCAGCACGATCATCAGGGTCAGCTACCAAATTCTTGGCAAAACGGCTGAGTTGGCCGAATTCTGTCGCATATTCTCCAACAGTCATATTTCCTTGCTTCAGGTTCTGAAATTGCCTTTCTATCTCCCGCAACTCTGATGTTGGGAAGAACTTGCTCTGGAACAATCTCTTGAAGGTATTCCAGTCAAGCTGCTTGTCCTGAAGTTGGAGTTCATTCTGATACCAGGTGCTTGCTATATTTTGCAGTTGGAGTCCTACTGCTTCGGCCTTGAGGTCTTCTGGAAGTCGAGCGACGCTTAGGAGACGCTCCATGCTGTCGAGCCATTCGTCGGCATAAACGATTCCTTCGGTTCCCTTGAAGGGTCGAGGGTTCTGCTTCTTGAAACTCTCAATATCACCCACCTTAGCAATATGATCTCCATTAATTTAAATGGCCTTAATGTTACATAAATTAATCCCTTAGATTTATGTTTACCTTGGCAGGCCTTGGTTCAAGTTGAGCTGCTTCTCCTCTCCCCAGAGCAGTCATAACCACGTTATGAGCATTCTCCATGCTTTCCCTCATAATCGCGGTTTGCTCTTAATGAGCTTCTGTTTGAGCTCTCTGGGCTTCTAGCACTCCTCGTAGCAGACCTACGAGGTCGGTGGGGTCCATAGGCACCGGTGGGGCAGCTGGAGTGGGTACTTCCACAGGGGGCTGCAGTTCAGTCTAGGAAGATGATGGATCCGCCGTTGTAGCAGCATACATCCCACGGGGTGCATTATGGGGACGGTCGGTCAGCCGATGGGGTGTAAAACTCGGACTTGGTTGAGGAGGTGGGGTATGATCGGGGAATAACACCTCATCGCCAGTAGGGTTGGTCTTGTCAGTGGCCATTCTCTGGAAGGTTTAGGATATAAACATAAGAAAGGTAGCCTACCAGTCTATAATCAAACAAAAATATTTAATATATATATTTTAGTCCTATGTTGTGGTTCTTGTGTTCTAATTTTCTCTAGATAGGTTTTCCTAAGTTGTTTGATTGTTCGACCTGCATGGGCCACCACTAAAAATATGTCACGACCCGGTCCCAATTTCTTGGGTCGAATCGGATCATGTCCAGCCTGTACCGTTGTTGAGACGGCGGCAGTAAGCTGTATCACTCATGCAGGTAATCAACAACACAATTCTAATTGCCAAAACTTTTAATACTTTGATAATTAAAGACTTGTCCAACACAAAGTTTCAAATACAAATCACAACTGAAATAAAATATTTGTTTTCCACATAATCATAAACTGGAAATAAATCTAATTAGCAGTCTCCTCATCATCATCCTCTGGTAGAACAGTCGGGTACAGCTCAGGGTCATAGTAGCTACTTATCAATAACTCAGTATTGTCCATAGTACCTACGGGGAATCCAGTCAAGAAAGGAGCAAAGTACACTTCATGATAATCCAACAATTGAAATAATAATAGAGTTATGCACTTTTAAACAATTTGAAATAAATAGTTTTCCAGCAGTTAAAACATTGTGATGTGAATAGGCAATGAATATGACCGGATTGGGTTGTACAGTTGTATCATATTGATACGATATTGCTTATCCCCGTGTGTATGAGGGGTAAGCTAACACAGTCATTATACTACTTTGGATGTGGTCATACTCATTACACTACTCCCCCAGTACCCAACAGTTAATCAGTCAATGCTCTCAGAGAGAGTTCCGTGTTGCATCGTGGTTTAAACTTGCAATAAAACGATTACTAAATAATTGGTAAACTAACACAAAATGTACTTGCCTTGGTTTGACTGGATTAGGAAATGTCTCCGAGATTGGAATCAAACTTGTCCTCGAAATCCTACAATCGAGAAGTCTGCCTTAGATTTCCAAAGTTCCCATGCTATATGTGCTAGTTACAATCTCTAAATTTGTCCTAGTCGATTTTTAATCTTTATTATACTATCACAAGCAAAAACTCGATTTTCTGGTGCGTTAAATTTAATTATGAAGGAAAAATCACTTTATATTTAATTTCGAAAAAACTTTGTATTTATCGGTTTATTGGCGAAACTTGGTATTTTTATAATTATATAATAAAACTACATTTTTTTCCTTTAAATGAGAAAAGCATGAATTAAATATTACAAACTTGAAATTATAATGTGATGAAACATTATTATTTTCTTTTTGTAAAATAAATAATTTATTATATTTTATTACGCATTCACGACAGAACATTAGCCAGAAAACAAAATAAAAGAATACTAAACTATTACAAATTACACACAACAGAAATAAACGGGCTTATGCCCTTACAAACTATTTTACATGAATTTAAATAAGAAGAAAAACATTTGTTAGTCTCTAAAAATTATCCTACAAATTAATCACAAAATAAAACTATAATCAAATTAAATTAAATTAATTTCGAGTCTCAGACTTTGGTCCAATCGTCAAAATAGCTAATGCCTCAACGTCCGGACACCCCGGTTTCGTTTGCATTTAGCTAGGGCCCATGGACCAGTACGGTCGTCGCCCAAAAATCTAATTTATAAATATTTTCGAAAACCGATTTAAAATCCATTTGTATAATTTTTATAAAAATTTGGACAGCACCTCCTCTATATTTGGGATAATCCAAAACTGGAAAAATGTGTCACAATCACCAATATAAGTCCCATACCCGGGAAACCCATTTATATATATATATATATTATATTCCCAAAATATTTTCGAAACGAATTCAGAAAAATACCACAGCATAAATAACCAGAATACTATTATTCAGAAAACCCGAATTTAAATCCACAGAACCAACCAAAACCAACAGAACACAAAAAAAAATCCACAGAAACTATTCTGAAACCGACAGAACGTTTCCGAAAGATTTCGGAAGGTCCGAAAATGCCATGTCTAAGAATTACCGATTTCCCGGGGAAAATCGGGGACCAAATCCCATCATAGACTATGAAAAATGGAAACGGGGAAACGGAATTATACCTTGGGTTGCTCGGCTAGAGATCTCAGATATTAATATTAGAGAAAAAGAACACACGGACAGTGTCTCGGGCTCTAGTCACGGAGCCACACGGGGACTCGTCGGGCAGCAGCTGGACGCGGCCGGGAAACGGCGCGCAGGGGGTCGACCATGCGGGGTCGGCCGAGAACGGCACCGGAGAGCGGCGCTTGGCCCTGGGTGGCTGGGCGCGGGGTCGCCGAGGTCGACGGAGGCCGGCGGGAACGGGAGGAAGCTCCGGGAGTTTGGAGAAAATTAGGGCACTAATAGGAGATGAGAGTGGGAATGATGGTGATGGAAGAATGGTGGTGATGGGGATTATATAGGTGAAGGGAAATGGGGGTTACTAGAATCCGAAGGAGCGCCGGCGGAAGGGAGCCGAGGAGGCGATCGTTTCGGCTCGGTCAGAAACGTTCCAGGGAGAGAGAGAGAGCTTTATCATTAAAAGCTCAAAAATAAACGAAAGTGTGCTGTGAGAGTGGAATAAATGAGTGAGTGAGTAATGAGTATTGAATGGAAAAATCCATTCCTATTTAAAAGAATGAGTGTACAGAGAGTTAAGTAAGTGGAAAAGAAAGGATTTTATTTCCTTTAATACTAATTGCGCTGAAATGTGCTGGTGTGTAAGGAATTAAATGAGTGGGAAGAATATTAATGAAAGGATTAGGAAAAAAAATATATATTATATAAATAATTAACTTATGAATGATATAGGAAATCGAGTTCGATTTCGGAATTAATTCCGAACCGGGTTTCGGAAATGGGAACGAGTCTGGGTTCGGGATAAAACCAAAAATCCAATTATTTTACTTTGAAAATACTTTTCATAAATTCACTAATTAATTAATAATATTATTATTTTAGCAAAATTTTATTTAACAACACAATTATAATTTAAATATGAAATCTAAATTTTACGAGTTTCACAAAATAGGGCAACTAGGGCATATTTTTAGTAATATTCGATAATCTACGCTTACCTGAAATTACTTCAACTTAGGGGTCATGCCTCGCCTGTGCGCTGCTGGCAATAGTGAATTTTAGTAATATTCGATAATTTAGACAAATGGCTGAAGTGTGCATATGCTTTTCCATTATAGGTCACCGGATATTCTTCCAACTATATCCATAAGAATTTTCAAAGGAGCTTCTAGAAATTCAACAAGTTGTCCATGATAGAAAAATGTAAGTATCTGTCCTTGAATGAAAGTATCAATTTTGAAAGTCATACAGTTGATTAGGAAGAAAATGATCGAAGACAAGATAAATATAAATTTTAATTTCTATTTCTCTAATATTCAAAGATTAGAGGGAAAATATGTATATCTTGAATTTTAGCAAAATTGACTCAAAATTAATATACGGATAATTGAATCAGGTTAGGTTCAAAATCAATTGATGGAACTAAAATATTGATTCATAAAAAACTAATTAGTCATGGCCAATGGAAAATAAATAAGTAATACAGATCGTACGATGTAACGATGTTTAAAGAAGGCAGAAAATAAAATTGCACAAATGATCAAGATTAGGAATTGAATCCTAGGAAGTCCTAATTTACCAGGCAAACTGTCTACCCACCTTTGATCCTACCATCGTGTCAAAACACAATAGCACATCCTTCTAGGAAAATTCCTCAAGTTATCTAATAGGGTTTAGAATTTAATAAATCTCTACCTAAATCACATGGCTTATGTAGCAACATTAACTACTCAACACTCAAACTGAATAAGGACTTCCTATGGTATACCTAGTCCTAGCCATTCTCTAAAGATCAAATTAGCCCTAATTGTGAATGAGCAATTCCTAATTGCAGGCTTCCAATAGTACGACTAACTTAAGTACTATCACGAGTTCACACAATTTTGCGAAAGCAGACCTGTATGGGCCACCATAAAAACTTGTCACGACCTGCTTCCGCTTTTCAGGATACGAGTACGTAGCTAAGTCCAGCCTACGCCACAGCATAGGTGGTAGTACGATGTCTAGGTCTCAATGTTAATCTCAAATGCAACAAAGTGATATCTAATTACTCATTCACAATAATTATTCAAACTACAAATTTAATAGTACATGAAAAATGATATTCGGGAACAAACCCGCTAAATATTTAAATAAAAATAACTATTTAATCTATATAGAATCTAAGGATGGCCTCCAAGATCTCTATCTCCCCTGTATGGTCCATAACGCAAAAGTAGGAAGCATGCCAAGTCACCTACAACGATCAAGTCAGGAAAGGAGCAAAGTATAACCCTATTGCAATAATGTAACTTAATACAAAATAAGCTAGACAGTAGGGATGCAGTAGAAAATAAAGAAAACATGTGTATGAACTGGAAATAATAAACATGTACAAGAAACCACTAGCAAAAATATGTATGGACGTGACAACTAGTAATGAACATGTACAAGTAAAACATACAGTGTGTTTGAAATACCTTTCGACATGTGAACGGCTTGGGCTAATACGACACATCATAGATGGCTATCCACAATAAAAAGGTACGGCTAACCCATACGTGAGGTGTATGACTTAAATATCTACAATAACAATCATTGGGGTTTGTTCACATACCTACTGAGCATTTCTCCTTCAAACTTACTAAATAATTAATAAACGAGCACTGATACAACAAGCCTATCGTGTCATAATCGTGTCTCAACTGGATACTCAATGAAACATAATAAATGATAGCATTATAATGTAATAAGAACATAAAGCAATAGTATACTTGCCTTAGTTAAGTTGCAGTTAATATATGACTTGATCATGTTAGCACAGAATAGTCGCGGATGTCGCAACTATGCAAAACAACCTCTAATGATGGAACAGACCATTCCATTGAGTCTATGTCCTGACCCGCACCCACTTTTCGGGATACGAGTGCGTGTCCAAGCCAGCCTACACCGCAGAGTCGACGGTAGTACGCTGTCCATGCCATGATGCTCAAAATCACATAAATGTTAACTTTATTGCTCATTCACATTTCTAAATTGATTACAAAATTTACAAGAGTTATATTTGAAAAGGAAATTCAAAGTCTTACCATCTATTACAACAATTTAAGCTATCTAACTAGTTTCTAGGTTTTTGCCTACAAGTATACCCGTGTCTCCCAAATGTTAAGAGTAGTCGCAGCCAACCTGAAAAATGTTGGTTATCCAGTCAGAAAAGGAACAAGGACATAAACTGACGGCAATTCGAAAAGATAATAAAATTTGCAAGACATGAAATAGCATATGTGGAAAAATTAGATACCGAGTTGATTCATGGCATGTCTAGAATATAACAAGTACTCTACAACATGGTATATCAACTAGGAGAGAAACATGTATATAAGGTGACATGGCAAATGATGTAGAAGACAAGGAGAGACAAGTAAATGATAACTATCTACGTGTTTTGAAATATCAGTTTCGACGTGTGAACGATTAGGGATAAATCCGGCACCCCGTACGTAAAATGTGCGACTGCTATACTACACGAAAGACACGGGAGATGAAAAGGGTAGTTCACACGTCTACTAAGATATTTTTCCTCCCGACCAGTACTCATAGACTCGAACAAGTCACGAAACACGAAGACATGATAATCACGAAATATAGTAAGTAGAGATCCATGATACTAATCCGTGTAACAACGTGTCAACAAGCATGAGAACATATGTGTAAACATGAAATGAAAAAACTAGTAAGAATCGAAAGCAATCAGAAAGTGCACTTGCATGTGGTCCTTCGCTGGTAAAACAACCATCTTGTTGGGTCCAACATAGTCCGGTTAGCCTAGGGTTGATGTGCAGAAATTTCCGAAATGACAAAGAAAATATGAACACTATTAGCCATGATCAAGGTTTCTAATCCAGAGGAATTTGGTTTAGGAGAAGTTAATTCTTACTTAGAAAAATACTTATAAATTATTTGTCTAGAAAATATTTATAAACTTATTTTGAATATACGTAGTAACTACTTTGAGTCCCATTACTATTTTAAGTAAAGTAAAGTTTGATAGAAAATATATAAATATTCTCAGTTCTAATTATAAAAACCAATTTTACATATACATATTTTCAAAGAATAACATATTTAAAATTATTTAGAAGTCCATCTAAATATTCTCATAGGCATGTTATAAGGTCCATTGAAAATACCTTATATTAACCTCCATATTAAACATACTTATAGAAAACTTTTAAGAAATATAAAAATGGGAAGCTTAATTTCGAAAACCCAAGTCCATTAAGGATTAGGCCCCAAATGAATTTATATAGAATATTAGGCCTGCAATATTTATTATAGACAAGTCCTAAATATATCTTAAATACAATAATCCCTCCTTTAGTTGTCAAGTCTATAAATAAAAATCCAATTCGTTAACCCAAAATATATATATACTATAAATAAAACTCATATTTTTAAAACCCAAAATGTTCATCCCGAATATCAGCCCAATCTTATTTAAACGCATATGGCCCAACACTAGTTATATAGGTGAAAGCCAAAATAATTAAACCTATTTAATGCTACTGGGCCAAACGTCTACAAATTCCCTTTCAATACCAGAACCTAGTGGCCCAACTAGTACTACTCCAAATATACATATTGGTAAGCCCAATAGTCTAAGGAAAAAACTTCTCTACACTGTTCCCCATAAGGGACAAGAGTAATAAGTACTACTGATGATAATGAAATATTCAAAACTACTGGTTGTACTGTTACTAATTGTGACCGACACTAATTACCTAAACAATAATTCAAAAGCAATTTTATACTTAATGATAAAGTCAATTCTGTTCCATTCCCAGAGCTTACTGTTGGGAAGAGAGAGAAAGTTAAGGAA
Source organism: Iris pallida (assembly GCA_029216955.1). NCBI lineage: Eukaryota > Viridiplantae > Streptophyta > Magnoliopsida > Asparagales > Iridaceae > Iris > Iris pallida. Next base: position 12,994,613 of record JANAVB010041619.1, on the reverse strand, counting down.
TGAAATTACTTTCCTTCCCTTCCTTTCCCGAGTGAGGAAATAGAGGCAGATAGAGTGAGAGAGGCGAACAAAGGAGGACCTCACCTCGAGGAACTGGCCGGAGCGACGAGGTGGTCCAGGCGTTCGAGCGCGGCTTGGGGTGCAGGCCGGGAATTACTGGGTCATACTGAACGGCGGCGAGCTTGTCTTCTCGAGCGGAGGCTGGTGACCGGAAGGGAAGCGAGGCGGCGAAGGGGTGGCGCATGGAGGCCCGAATCCGCGGGGAGGCGAGCGACATACGGCTAGGGCTTGTCGATGCCGGGCGGTCGGGTAGAGCGCAGAGGAAGCAGCATCCCAGATCTGCGGAGGCACTCGAGGTCACTCCGGGGGTCGCGATTCTGGTCCTAAGTGGCTCTTCATGAGCGTACGGCTTTGAGGGGTCGCCAGTTGGAAGGCGCGACGAAGCAGTCGGTGGTTGACCGGATCTGGGTCGATGCTGGTACGAGCGGGTATGGTGGCGGTGTTTTTGTTGTTGTTACGCTGGTGGGCTGCAGCGGCAAGGTCACCCTGTAATGGCAGTGATGATGGTCAAGTTCTGGGTACGCTTAGGTGAACGGCGGAGGAGCTTGACGAGTCGGTATATGGTAGTTGGTCACGGCGGATTGTCGGACATTGGGTGGTCGTGAGGAGTCAGTGGCTTTGGTTGTTTTAGGGAAGTGTCGGCTGCAACATGGCGGTGGCCATGTCTCTGGACGGCTGTGGCGGGGAGGTTGATGTGTGTGGTGGTGATGGTGAAGGTTTGGTGTTCAGTTTGGTTGCAGTTTGATGGTGTTGGCGGCTTGGTCGGAACATGGAAAGGGAACGGGACTGATGATGGTGGAGGATCAGTCGATGATGGGGTGCTGTCGGTCGAGCGGTTCATGGAAGCGGTGGTTTCGATAGTTTTGGGGTGGCTGTGGAGGCACGGTAGGGGTCCGAGGAGATCTAGCTTGCTGGTGGTGGAAGATGTGGGATGTGAAAGAGGAAACGTAGGTTTCGTCGTTCATATCTGTATATGGGTTTCTAATATGAATAGATTTAAATGGTAGAGAATGTTGGTAGAGATTGGAGAATATATTAGCTTCCGATGAGAATGAATGAGTATATGTGCGTATATAGATAAGGGACGGGTTTGGGGAAGTACTGCGGTTAGGGAGGTATCTATTCTACTATATAATAGGAAAACTTAGATGGTGAAACTTTTGAATTCCGAAAATATTCTTACATACTTATATTAATTAAAAATAGTTCATCTATTCTATCTATTCTACTATATAATAGGAAAACTTAGATGGTGAAACTTTTGAATTCCGAAAATACCCTTACATATTTATACTATTTAAAAATAGTTCATTAATTTTAATAAGGACAACTTAGTAATTAGGAAGACTACCCTTTGGTCTTCCTAAAGAGTCTTCATAAACTAATTAAGAAATGTTAAAATACGTGCAAGGCACGTGCACGTATGCTAGTATATGTAATATATACATATAAGATTTGGCTTAGGACGAATCCTATTCAGGATTAGAATTAAAACTAATTTAATTGAATCTAAATCAAATAATTGTTTATATCAATATTTTAGATTAACAATTGGTGTTATCAACAAGTTTGAATAATATGAATTGAAATCTAAAACAAAAGATCAACGTAATATTTTGTATCTTAATCAATTTCCAAAGTATTGAGGGGAACAAATATTTGTATATCTTTATAAATATAAAAATAGAAACTAGATTTATTAAATCTAATTTTTGTATTTGATAACCATAGTAATTTGAATTGAGCTTCCAATAATATCAAATATTATTTAAAATAGATTTCATAAATTCAAATCCTATAGTATAATTTAATAATTCTAGAATTTTATAAAAATAAAATAAGTTGACAATTCGTTTGTCCTTTTATAAATTATCTATAATAGACTTAGAAAATAATTTTTTTTTTAAACTGAAATGAAATAAAAGGAATTTTAAAGATTTGGAAAGAGGGGTTACGGTCCAGAACGGTCCAATTAGCCTAAAGTCGATGTGAAGAAGTCATGATCGCAAAAATAGGAACGTATGACTAGTCACGGTCAAGATTCAATAGTTGAAGGAAATATATATATATATATATATATATATATATATATATATATATATATATATATATATACTTACAATCTATTTAGAAATTATTTATGGTGTTTAAAAATGATATTTCATTAGTTGAAGTAATTCAGACAGATACTCGAAAATCATAGAAAACTCTTTTTAGAGCTAAAACCTAATTTTGTTAAAATACAATTTTTAAACAAAAAAAACTATAGATAAAATACCCTATAATAATATATTTGGCTTCGAAGTTCAGTTTGAAATTACATATATGCCAAGCACAAAGTATATTTGGAAAATAGCTAGAAATATCATAAAAATAATTTAAGTCAAAACCATATTTGAATTACCATAAATACAATAATATATTTTAAAGATATTAATATATATATAAATAAAAATATTATTATTAGTAAAACCAATGGTAATTATAATAATAATTAATAGATACAAAATAACCATAGCACCAATAATAAATAACTAATTAACAATAAAACTTTTATTTCTATAACCTAGAGGCCCAAGGCCCAAAACTAACTAAAACACCCATAATTTAACCTAAAACCATAAAATTAACCAAACAACTCTTTAATACAACCGGCCCAACTCATAAAACCCAATAACCCAAAATACAAACCCAAAGTATACAAACAATTTATTAAAATGGAGCCTGGCCCATGGCTCATGGCCCATGTCTTGATCCAGACCCGAAACTGACCCTCTATATCCCAGCTACTCTTACTCCCTCTACTGAAGAGAGAGAGAGAGAGAGTTAACTCTCTGGAACTAAAAAAGAAGAAGTCGAAGAAGAAAGAGCTTATAGAGGGGTTCTCCATCCAACTCGACGAGGCGGTGCGGTTGCCGGCGCACCGCTTGGTGGGGGCTCATCGGAGTCGCGACGGAGCGCAAGATCAGGGGAGCAGATCTAGCACGACACGACTGTCACGCCCCGACCCAAAAAATCACTCATCCTCGTATCGATTTTACTCAATCATCGTTCTCGCTGGGGCGTGATGTCGTACGAGTCTGGAGTTGCACTTATACAAGGAAAGATGATAAGTTCTCAAATGGTTATCTTTGATTTTTTACTAGCAGCGGAAGAAACAGAGTATACGAAATAATTCACTTAATTGATATATGAACTGAGGTTATAAAGTCTTTCAATAGTGTCACCCTCACTTTTTCCAGTTAGGGGTAAAATAGTAATTTTCCATTTTATAATATTTTTTTGGGAGTTTTATTTTATGAATATTATTATTTAATTATATTAGGAGTCGGTTCGAATTTCATCGCATTCCGAGTTAATTCGGGACCCCGGTGAATTTCGACTTGAGCCGTAATTAGCATGTTGTCTAACCATGGCCCACCACACTAAACTTTTAGGTTTAGGAGTTTGGACTAGTTCCCCCATGAGTAATTAAGTTTAATTATGATTTTTATTTATTTTTAGCAACTTCCAAAATCTAATTTGGATTTAATTGGCATATAAGCTAGTGTAGGGGCAAACTTGTAAATACAAGTGCCCCTACCAAGACCACCATGGCCGGCCACCTATAGGGATAAACCCCCTCCACCTCTTTTACTTCATCACCAAGTAAAACACTCTCTCTTCATTTCTTTCTTCCAACTTCTTCTTCTTCCTCCAAATCTTCATTAGGTATGATTTTTAAACCCTTATTAATTCCTCCTTTTGCATTTTTTCCTTCACATAAATTAGAGAGGGGATCATTCTCTACAAGTTGACCATAGCCTTTGTAGGTTCCCTTAAAATATAGGTTAAGGATTTATTATGGTTAAATCCTTTTTGATATATATATATATATATATATATATATATATATATATATATATATATATATATATATATATATATATTGTATACGTATGTATCAATGCTTAGAGTTGTGTATTAGAACTTATAGTTGTGCAATAGAGCCTTAGAGTTGTGCATGAGAGCCTCGTAGTTGTGCAGGAATGCCTTAGAAGTGTGCAGAATGCTATTCAGGAAAAACTGTGCAGTAGAGCCTTAAGGGTGAGCAGAGGAGCCTTAAAGGTGAGCAGAAGTGCCTTAAAGGTGAGCAGAGGAGCCTTAAAGGTGTGCAGGTTGTCCCAGTGTGCTAAAATCCGAGAATTGGAGTATGTGTGTGTTTATATTTATAGATAGATATGTGAGTGTTGTGTGTATATATTCATAGATGTATAATAGATGGTTAGATATATATATATATATATATATATATATATATATATATATATATATATATATATATATATATATATATATATATATATGGAGAGATAGGAGGGAAGAAGAGGAAGAGATGAAGAAGAAGATGAAACAACAGTAGCAGCAACATTAGGCTTTTAAACCCCAAAACTTGTCCCAAGAGAGGGTGAAAGTATAGGTTGAGAAGGTTGAGTGAGTGAGTTAAGGGTTAAGTAGGATTTTGGTTAAGGGGTGAAATTGAGTTCCGTAATTCGGAACGCGTCGAAACTTGGAGGAGAGTTAGATAATGTGATTTAGATTTTGTGGGTAGGCTTCGGAGTTAGAATCGAGGTTGCGTGTGGGCTTGGGGAGACGGTATCGCACCGCATAATCCCGTATCTTGAAATATTCAAGATAACGGGTAAACGGGCGATTCGGACCGTAAGGTGGACTGGATGTCCACTTACCCTAGAAAACTTGGTAGGTAATGGTTGTATAGATTAGTACCCTACTGCCCTAGGAAGCACGGAGTGGAATTCCCAAGGGAGAGCCGCTTGGCGTCAAGTTAGAACGGTTTAAGGGTAAATGTTAAGGGGTAATCGGGTAATTTCGAGATACAGAGCTCGGGTAGTCGGATTGACTTGAAACTTGGGTGGCATGTTGGGTACACCCTACAAATGTCATATTTAAACCGTTTTTGGCTCGGTTGACCCAGAGTTGACTTTTCACCCAAAAGTCAACCGTGAGTCAACACTTTGTCTAGATTTGACCAAATCCAAACCAGAGTTGACCAGTTGACCAAAAGTCAACTGTTGGTCAACATTTGACCAGTTTGACCTAGAGTTGACCAGATTTGACCAGAGTTGACCAGTTGACCAAAAGTCAATTGTAGGCCAACTCTTGACCCCGTTTGACTTTCTTCGACTTGTTTTGACCTGTGATGACTGGTATGACCTAGGATTGACTTGGGTTGGCTTAGATTGACTTGATATAACTTGATTTGACCTAGATTGATTTGACAGGACTTAGTGTGACTCAGTGAGACCTACTCAATCCTGAGTCACACTAAGTCCTGTCAGCTCTGAGCACTAATATACCCTACAGCTCAGGACAGCAGGCGAGTACATTCACTGATAGTTTTCATTGTCTTGATATCTATTATATCCGATTCAGTTGTAGTGTCTTACTTGATTCTCAGTCACGATAGTTCACGGACTAGTATATACCGGATTCCTGTCATGAGATGTCATTCTTGGATTTTCTTGGGATACTGGTACTTGCTCGATCTTGTTCTTGTACTTGTATTGACACCGATTCCTGAGAAGGAGTAGCTACCTTCTTAGGGAATCTCGTGCCATGACGTGTTATGTCCGGATCCGTATACTATTCGGGGATGGGGGAATTATTAGAGGTTATGTGATCAAGCCCATCTTGTACAATTTTGCGATACTAGCGCCACCCTCACCTCACGTAGGGTGTAGCAGATACCTCTTGCCGGGTTATCCAGGTTGGCCGGCATGACCCTTTCTAGAGATTTTCCTGTGATTGTCGGGCCAAGTGGATAACCCTATCTTGACTCCCTAGCCGATCACATATCGCTCTAATAATTCAAATCACATTTTACATTTATTGTTGTATCATATATCCAGTTCAATTTTACTTTATGTACTTCTCACCATGCTATGATTTCATTTACTCACATGCTCTACATGCCTTTATATTGTACCTTGATTGGAGACTAAGTTCTGCTCGGGAGAAGAGTTACAACCCCGGTCCTTGTTTGGTTTAAGGGTTATAATTCGGCTTCTGAACGGTTCCCAAGTTTTCATATATCTTTGTCTCGTAGTTCATTATACTGTCTCTTATAGAATTTGTCAATTCACATGGAACTGCTGTTAGTGCTTGTACTTGCTCATTTTCCTGACAGGATACCGTTATGATATATTACAGATGACTCAGAGGCAGACTGCTCGACCTATTATGGGCTCGAGTCAGATGGAGTAGCCTTGGACCGTGGCCTTATAGTAGAGCCACTAGACTTTGTACTTCCAGAGTAGTATAGATTAGCTAGGTTTGACTGGACTGTGATCCAGCTAGCTTTATCAGACTTTAACTTTCGATGTTATATTTTGAGACCTTGTGATGTTGTATATATCTAGGCTTGTATTGGACTCTGGACTTATTTACTCTTTCATCTATCATATGTCTTTCCTTCTGAGCTATCTACCTTAGTTTTATTCTGTGATTGAGACTGTATTGATATGTCACCTCCATTAGGAGAGTATATACTGTACAGGTACCTTTATACTGTTTAGTGTAGTTCTGTAGACAACCTAGACAGTGTTCTACCGCCGATGCTGTGGCGTAGGCTGGACGTAACCGCTTCTCGTGCCCCTAATCACGGTGCGGGTCGTGGCACGTTTTTGTGGTAGCCCACGCAGGTCCAGAGTCACAATTAGTGCGATCACGTAATGGTGCTCGACTTAGAGTGCTAATTACGAGCCTGCGACTAGGACATAGGATCTAGAATATGATAGGAGTTACTCAATCACATTTTAGGAAAATTTTGATCTTTTGATTACCATGACAACTCTTCTTGCATTTGAATTCAATTGTCCTCCTTTGATAATATCTTATCTTGTGCCATATTGATCTCCTTGTTTCAATTCGCCTCCAGGATGACGAAGATGCATCCGCAGGCCTCTGGATCGAGTAGCTTGCCCGAGAGATCTGACCCGGTCGAGGAGGAGGTTCACGAGACTGCCCCCAGTGATTCCACTATTCCGGAGACCCCGGCAGTTGCACAGGGAGGTCTACCACCTCCACCCCAGAGGGTTTCAGTCGTCGTTCCGGAGATGTTGTCGCCACCACCACCGATACCGACGGATACACATCATATGTTCCTTCTCCTTCAGCAGATGATGGAGACACAGCGGGCCCAGGCAGAGGCGTCGCAGCGCCAGTCGGAGGCGTCACACCGTCAGATCGAGATGCTGAGGCAGAGTATGGAAAACTTGCATCAGCTTGCACTGGCAGCAGTGGAGAGAGTAGCACCGGGTACGGTACAGGGCCCTACTGGCCAGCAGCCGTACCAGCAGCAGTCCAGGCCGGGGACAGTATTAGACTTTAGGAAGATGAGCTCCAGGGACTTCACAGGCACAGAGGACATCCTTTATGCAGACGATTGGCTAGAGAATGTGCAGCGGAGCATGGAGCTGGCAGAGCTTCCTAGAGCACTTTGGGTTTCGGCCGCAGCCAGCCGATTCTTCGATATTGTGCTGACATGGTACCACACGGATCCTCGTGCGTCGGTGAGAGGGCTGACTTGGGAGAACTTCCGGAGGCTCTTCAAGGAGAAGTTCTTCCCGGACGTGGCTCTTACAGCATTGGAGGGCCAGTTCGTGGGTCTAGTGCAGGGGAACTCGTCGGTGGACGAGTATGCAGCTGAGTTCTTTCGCCTTAGCAGGTTTGCTCCCGATATGATCCAGGATGAGGGACAGAAGGCTCGTAAGTTCCGCAGGGGACTTATTCATGCAGTGCGCACCCGCACCTCGGGTCGCCATGATGCGACGTTCGATCAGATATTGATGGATGCACAGATTGCAGAGGAGGACTTCGTCCTCCAGCCGAAGAGGAGCGGTGATACCATAGGGGCGAGTTCCAGTGCGGGACCGACCAAGTGCCCCCATATTTAGCATCAGCAGAGGCCATTTCAGCAGCAGCCTCTGTTACAGATCCAGCAGGCACCCAGGCAGCAACAGCACCCTATATGTAACTTTTGTAAGAAGCAAGGTCACGGATGGGACGACTGCAGGAAGAGGCAGGGCCTGTGTTTGCTTTGTGGTTCAGCAGAGCATCAGTTGAGGGAGTGTCCCAAGAACTTGGCACGATTGGCTCAGGCAGCAGTAGGAGCTAGGGCTCCGACAGGGCAGCAGACGGGACCACCGTTGCAAACTCAGCAGCAGAGGTTTGTCCAGCATCAGCAGCAGGCTAGAGGAGGCCAGCAGGGGCGTGCTTTCGCCATGACAGTTGAGCCCACTCAGGCAGTAGCAGAGCCAATAGCAGGTTCCAACCTTTTCGAATCTCCTTTCCGTATTTGCCTTCTTATAAACTGTCTTGAACTTCGATTCTATCTGTTCTTGATCGATTGGATGAAATTTTTCTTGTGATGTGATTTCCTTCTAAGATAAGTCGTATGGGCTAGGTCGCCTCGATTATGAGATTTTAGAATACTCTAGGGTCATGCTAGCAGGCATAGTGAGGACATATAGTCGGATTATGGTCGTATTTCTCGGGTGTAGGAATTTAAGGTTTTCGTTGCCAAGCATGCGGCAATACAAAAATTTTAAATACCATAATTCTAGAGGTATGTACCTTAGTCAAGGACTCTGTGATTATCGTAGCCTTGCTCACTAGCATGACGGAGATTCTAAGTATCATGATTCTGGACAGACGTATATGATTATCGGACTGTGTGTTTGAGACTGTGATTGTTGGGGTATTTGACCTAGAAGGAGTATGACCATTCTAATTTCGAGGATGAAATTTTTTTTAAGGTGGATAGACTTGTCACCCTCACTTTTCCCAGTTAGGGGTAAAATGGTAATTTTTTATTTTATAATATTTTTTTGGGAGTTTTATTTTATGAATATTATTATTTAATTATATTAGGAGTCGGGTTCGAATTTCATCGCATTCCGAGTTAATTCGGGACCCCGGTGAATTTCGACTTGAGCCGTAATTAGCATGTTGTCTAACCATAGCCCACCACACTAAACTTTTAGGTTTAGGAGTTTGGACTAGTTCCCCCATGAGTAATTAAGTTTAATTATAATTTTTATTTATTTTTAGCAACTTCCAAAACCTAATTTGGATTTAATTGGCATATAAGCTAGTGTAGGGGCAAACTTGTAAATACAAGTGCCCCTACCAAGACCACCATGGCCGGCCACCTATAGGCACAGACCCCCTCCACCTCTTTTACTTCATCACCAAGTAAAACACTCTCTCTTCATTTCTTTCTTCCAACTTCTTCTTCTTCCTCCAAATCTTCATTAGGTATGATTTTTAAACCCTTATTAATTCCTCCTTTTGCATTTTTTCCTTCACATAAATTAGAGAGGGGATCATTCTCTACAATTTGACCATAGCCTTTGTAGGTTCCCTTAAAATATAGGTTAAGGATTTATTATGGTTAAATCCTTTTTGAGAGTGATATATATATATATATATATATATATATATATATATATATATATATATATATATATATATATATATATATATATATATTGTATACGTATATATCAATGCTTAGAGTTGTGTATTAGAACTTATAGTTGTGCAATAGAGCCTTAGAGTTGTGCATGAGAGCCTCGTAGTTGTGCAGGAATGCCTTAGAAGTGTGCAGAATGCTATTCAGGAAAAACTGTGCAGTAGAGCCTTAAGGGTGAGCAGAGGAGCCTTAAAGGTGAGCAGAAGTGCCTTAAAGGTGAGCAGAGGAGCCTTAAAGGTGTGCAGGTTGTCCCAGTGTGCTAAAATCCGAGAGTTGGAGTATGTGTGTGTTTATATTTATAGATAGATATGTGAGTGTTGTGTGTATATATTCATAGATGTATAATAGATGGTTAGATAGATAGATATATATATATATATCTATAGATAGATATAGATATATATAGAGGGATAAAAAAAAAAATAAAAAAAAATAAAATATATATATATATATATATATATATATATATATATATATATATATATATATATATATATATATATAAATATGGAGAGATAGGAGGGAAGAAGAGGAAGAGATGAAGAAGAAGATGAAACAACAGTAGCAGCAACATTAGGCTTTTAAACCCCAAAACTTGTCCCAAGAGAGGGTGAAAGTATAGGTTGAGAAGGTTGAGTGAGTGAGTTAAGGATTAAGTAGGATTTTGGTTAAGGGGTGAAATTGAGTTCCGTAATTCAGAACGCGTCGAAACTTGGAGGGGAGTTAGATAATGTGATTTAGATTTTGTGGGTAGACTTCGGAGTTAGAATCGGGGTTGCGTGTGGGCTTGGGGAGATGGTATCGCACCGCACAATCCCGTATCTTGAAATATTCAAGATAACGGGTAAACGGGCGATTCAGACCGTAAGGTGGACTGGATGTCCACTTACCCTAGAAAACTTGGTAGGTAATGGTTGTATAGATTAGTACCCTACTGCCCTAGGGAGCACGGAGTGGAATTCCCAAGGGAGAGCCGCTTGGCGTCAAGTTAGAACGGTTTAAGGGTAAATGTTAAGGGGTAATCGGGTAATTTCGAGATACGGAGCTCGGGTAGTCGGATTGACTTGAAACTTGGGTGGCATGTTGGGTACACCCTACAAATGTCATATTTGAACCGATTTTGGCTCGGTTGACCCAGAGTTGACTTTTTACCCAAAAGTCAACCGTGAGTCAACACTTTGTCTAGATTTGACCAAATCCAAACCAGAGTTGACCAGTTGACCAAAAGTCAACTGTTGGTCAACATTTGACCAGTTTGACCTAGAGTTGACCAGATTTGACCAGAGTTGACCAGTTGACCAAAAGTCAACTGTAGGCCAACTCTTGACCCCGTTTGACTTTCTTCGACTTGTTTTGACCTGTGATGACTGGTATGACCTAGGATTGACTTGGGTTGGCTTAGATTGACTTGATATAACTTGATTTGACCTAGATTGACTTGATAGGACTTAGTGTTACTCAGTGAGACCTAGTTTGACCTAGATTGTATATCATTCATTGTGAATCATTCTTAAACTTGTTTAAACCTAATTTAACATACAATATCTCATCTTTAGGTTTCTGATTTTCGCTCTGAGCACTGATATACCCTACAGCTCAGGACAGTAGGCAAGTACATTCACTGATAGTTTTTATTGTCTTGATATCTACTATATCCGATTCAGTTGTAGTGTCTTACTTGATTCTTAGTCACGATAGTTCATGGACTAGTATATACCGGATTCCTGTCATGAGATGTCATTCTTGGATTTTCTTGGGATATTGGTACTTGCTCGATCTTGTTCTTGTACTTGTATTGACACCGATTCCTGAGAAGGAGTAGCTACCTTCTTAGGAAATCTCGTGCCATGACGTGTTATGTCCGGATTCGTATACTATTCGGAGATGGGGGAATTATTAGAGGTTATGTGATCAAGCCCATCTTGTACAATCTTACGATACTAGCGCCACCCTCACCTCACGTAGGGTGTAGCAGATACCTCTTGCCGAGTTATCCAGGTTGGCCGGCATGACCCTTTCTAGAGATTTTCCTGTGATTGTCGGGCCAAGTGGATAACCCTATCTTGACTCCCTAGCCGATCACATATCGCTCTAATAATTCAAATCATATTTTACATTTATTGTTGTATCATATATCCAGTTCAATTTTACTTTCTGTACTTCTCACCATGCTATGATTTCATTTACTCATATGCTCTACATGCCTTTACATTGTACCTTGATTGGAGACTAAGTTCTGCTCGGGAGAAGAGTTACATCCCCGGTCCTTGTTTGGTTTAAGGGTTGTAACTCGGCTTCTGAACGGTTCCCAAGTTTTTATATATCTTTGTCTCGTAGTTCATTATACTGTCTCTTATAGAATTTGTCAATTCACATGGAACTGCTGTTAGTGCTTGTACTTGCTTATTTTCCTGACAGGATACCGTTATGATATATTACAGATGACTCAGAGGCAGACTGATCGACCTATTATGGGCTCGAGTCAGATGGAGTAGCCTTGGACCGTGGCCTTATAGTAGAGCCACTAGACTTTGTACTTCCAGAGTAGTGTAGATTAGCTAGGTTTGACTGGACTGTGATCCAGCTAGCTTTATCAGACTTTAACTTTCTATGTTATATTTTGAGACCTTGTGATGTTGTATATATCTAGGCTTGTATTGGACTCTGGACTTATTTACTCTTTTATCTATCATATGTCTTTCCTTCTGAGCTATCTACCTTAGTTTTATTCTGTGATTGAGACTGTATTGATATGTCACCTCCATTCGGAAAGTATATACTATATAGGTACCTTTATACTGTTTAGTGTAGTTCTGTAGACAACCTAGACAGCGTTCTACCGCCGATGCTGCGACGTAGGTTGGACGTAACCGCTTCTCGTGTCCCTATTCAGGGTGCGGGTCGTGACAAATAGCCCAACTGAATTTGCCTTAGATTGGCTTACAACGCTTAAGTTCTCTCTTACCCACAAAGGATGTCACTGTTCCACACATCATGTCCTCTATATCTCAGCCGCATCAATCATGTTGCAAGTCCGAGCCTCAATACGGTCGCACACTTCAAAATACTACAGCACGTTCAAGCGAAGCTCCACCGCGAGCAGATCATCTCCTGAACTTGTAAACAATCTGGTAGGAGATCAGTACTAATCCTCTCGCGTACTGGTCAGAGACCCACTTTGCTAAACCAACATTAAGTAGATATTTGGATCATGCAACTTAATTTATGATCTTTCTATATTTTCCTTAGGGTCGATTTCATGGCATATTCGAAAGCAGTAAAGTAATGTATTTCATGGCAAGCATGTTATCGATGATTCGCATAAGCAAGTAGGCAACCAATAACACTCTCGTGTTGTCTTATGACTTCTTACCAACATCGAAACACTCATCCTTGCACCGAGCAAGGTGAATACACCTACCATCTTTTTCTGTCATGTTATAAGTACTCTGTGTGCCTGTACTTTCAGCCCACCGTTCTTTAAGTATATGAAGGTCGTTGGCATATCCATGCCAGAATGGACTAACTTATTTCTTTTTTCTTTTCTTTTCTTTTCTCAAATTGGATAATCCGGCATCCTCTCTGTATTGGTTGCTAGCCCAATATCCGAAGGACGCCGAGCTTACCATCAATTGTGGCTTATCATATTAGTAGCAGATTGTAAGTCATGCCCAAAAGATGTGCACCAACAATGATTAACATCCCTCCTAGGCTGAACGGTCCCGGTGCCACAACATTTAACTTGTTCGAGGGAAATTACCACACCCGTACACGGGCAATATCTCAAGTCCATTCGACCATGCAACACGCATCAAACTCATACAACCAAACATAATCTTGAGTCTGAAACTCATACTTCACGTTGTCTTGTATTTCTCTTTCTTTCAATGTTCTCACTCTTTCTATGTTCTTACATTCTTTGTACGATTTCATTCTTTATTTCAATGTTCAATGGCACCATGCCCCAACTCAATGTTCGTCAAACGAATGACCCGAAGGTCCCAAATATTCTGAGACACCATGCCACATTCGACAGTTCTGTCACATTCATGCTACAACTGTTCTCTTCGTAACGAAGCTATCTTTTATGATTCTCGTACACGTATGCACGCTTTGACCCAGTTGTTCTCTATTCTTTGAGTCGTGCATACGATACATGCCTCAATACTATATTTCTATATTATATGCCTTAGTATTCAATGTTCATGGCTCGTGCACTAGGGCACTCGCCTTAATAGTCTTTCAACGTGCTGGCCTTCTAACTCGTGCATGGGAGCATGAATGACTTGTGCGCTGAGACACTCATCGATATAGTTATCCTATGTTCTTATGGCTTGCACACTCTGGCGCTCACCGTTGTGGTGTTTCGATGTTCAATAGTGACTCGTACATTTGATGAATGTTTTATTTCAATTATTCTATCTTGTGCTCGACATGCACTACGATTTCTTTTCTTTGAGCCACGCCCATGGACTCGATAGGTTAACTTAGCATACCACGGTTCATTTTTACTTAGGCATGAAGGAGTAGGAAAGAAGGGTCAAAGTCCTCCCACCTTAAGCCAATACGCCTCATTGTTTCGTCGAGCCGATATGGCTCGATTTCATAAATTTGTTGCACAACCAACTCTTCTGACTTAGCCATTCGAGCACTTCGTGCTTCATTGAATTATTCGACCAATTTGACTTATCATGCCTATGCCTTAGTCCATTGCGAGGCGATAATTTGGTTTTGCGGACTCCATTACAAACAAGTCAAAATGTTGACATCTTATATTTCAGCATAAACGTATAGCCTGCACACAAAATCAACTAAAATTAATATTCGTTAGAATCATACTTGTACGTTGCATAGATTTGATTTCTTAGAATCTTCGAACCGACTCTATGCTTTCTCTCGGGACAACTTAACACTTGCATAGATCTTACTCGATGCATTCCTCGGGTTAACATAACTCTTTGCATCGATTCGCACTGATATATATTTTGGGTCAACACAACTCTTCGAGTCAACGACTCAGCATAATGATCGTACAGAGCGAGGCATTACCACGATAGCGCACCCGCTGGTACGACTCGACTGGTGAGGTTACGACGAAGTAGCGGGTCGTACGCAACCTAGTCGAAGCCAGATTTGGTGGGGGTGCGGCTCGGCGATCTAAGGCAGTGGCAGTGGAGCTCGATGCCGGATCTGAGGACGTGGCTAAGGATTTGGTCATGGAAGGAGGGCTTGGCTTCGACCACAAACGATGACGCTTGAGGTTGGACCAGTTCTAGCACCTTACGGAGGAGGAATGCTACAACCGGGTCAACGTTGGAGTCCTCGGCGAGGGCGGCCAGAGGAGCGCGGCCACCGTTGGCTTGATCACTGCGCGGGGCGAGTATAACCATAGCAGGAGGGGTTTGGCCATGTTGGCCCGATGGAGATCCAGAGTTGATCGTTGATGCAGGGAAGCATGGTAGCCATGGTGGTGGTGTATTGCTGGTGGAATCGACACAGCGAGGGGGCAAAGTTGGTTAGACCAGGGAGGAGCAGGGAAGCGGCCGGGGTTGGCCACAAACTAGGGTTAGGGTTTAGGTTTAGGGATTATGGTTAGGGATTTGGGAATTAGGGTCATGTTATTAGTGTCTTGTGCGACACAGGATTGTGATCGTGTCCGATGTGTCAGACACGAAAGAGAAGATGTAACTGTAAAAGAAAGTATTGGAAGGAATTGGGTGGACACAAACATGGTGCACGACACAATTAGGGTTATGGAGGTTGAAGATTGGTTGTGGGACTTATGCAGAAAACAAAGAGAAGTCTCCCCGTTATATAGGAGACGAGAAATTCCTAAATAGGTAAGATTAATATTAGATTTCTATGGATAAATCTTTCCATAGATTTAAATCAATAAACAAAAAAATTGATCAAATCTCAATCCATAAATGATTATCATAATATTACTTTAAAATAAATCTAATATTTCAAATACTATTTAAATATATTTTATAAATTCAAATAATTGATAATAATCAAATACTTTTAGGGTCTGCTAGGCAATTATAGGGGTAGCGGTTATGAGGTATTTTTAGAGTATCGATTATGAGCAGTTATGAGGGGTCCAATTTTGGATGGTTTTTAAGTAGCGGCTTTTAAACCAGTCCAATCCATGTTTGGTGTCACGACCCGATCCCAAATTGTTGGGTCAAATCGGATCATGCCCAGCCTGCACCGTTGTGAGATGGCGGCAGTAAGCTGTTTCTATTTACAAGTAATCTCAACAACATCTATACATTTGTCACAACATGAATTTACGAATATTTAAAACTTTTATTCAACAAAGAGAAATACAACTGGAAAGGAAAATACTGAAATAAACACTGAAACCAAATGTCTACAATCTCTAACATAATGAAACTAGAAAATAAGAAAATAGCAACTAGCTAAACGGCCGGCTCTTCGGCCTCAGGATCCGCATCCTCCAAGGAAGACTCTGGTAACACCGCAGGGTTTAGCACATGATCATAATAGCTATTGTACAATAGCTCAGCGTCATCAATATCACCTATTGGGGTAAATCCAGTCAGGAAAGGAGCAAGTACGAGTATGTACCTCATATTTCAAATAATAATGGAAAATTGCAAGCTAAACAGTTAAAACAATATTTTCCAGCAATTTAACAATTAAATACTTGAAACAATGTGATTTGAATATGTAATGTCTATGACCGGCTTGGGTTGTACAATAGCATCCTAGCGACGCGATACGGCTTATCCCCGTGTGTAAGAGGGGTAAGCTCGCACAATAACAATATGCAATATGAGGGGTATTGGTCATAAATGTTACACTATTCCTCCAATATCGCCACAATCAATATCAATCAATATTTGAACCCTAGGAGAGGGTTCCGTGTAGCAATGTGGTTGAAACATGCAACTTGACAATTACTAATTAAAATATAAGATAGCATAACCGTAACTTGCCTCTGTTTGTATGACTGGATCAGGATGTCGGCACTGGAGAGGAAGTCAACTACGTCCTCGAAATCCTACAGTTGAGAATCCTGACTTAGAAACATAGGAAGCTATATCTAGGTGTGCTAGTTGTAATTTCTAGAAAAAACCCTAGTCAAGTTTTGAGTTATTAATTAATCTACCAAAAACTGTCTAACGTCGCGAGCTACGTTTGTTGTCATTTAATTGGATAAGCCTGTTACTGGTTTAGTTGGGGAAGATAACAACTACCGATTAATTGGCAAAACTTTGTATTTTAATAATATATATAAAACTAAATTTCTTTAAATGGGAAAACATGAATTTATTAATTTATTAGTAGTCGGTATTTATTTTATTTAATATGAGAAATCCTTATTAATTTTATAAAAAAATAATTAATATCCAATTTAATTATGCGCCTAGCTACGCAAACAACAACCAGAAAATAAAATAGAAAACCTAAGCTACACAATTACAGGACCTCAGAAAATAAAAGAAAAGCTGGGCTTATGCCCTTATAATAATTTAATTAAATTAAATTAATAAGGCTGAGGCGAGCTCTGAGTGCCATAAAACGGTCCAATCAGAAGGCCGAGGCCCTGCACCCAAGAAACTAAAAGCCAGTAACCAGTTCTAAAGTAGAATATAATTAAATATAACTTATGAAAATAGGGCATCTCTGACTTGGTCATGCAATCTCACGTTGCTGGCTAACGCCTCAACGTACAAGAATGCCCTGTAACGTTTGTGTGTCGCCGAGGCTCATCCGACCGATACGGTCGTCGCCTGACAGGGAATACAGAAAACTCACAAAATCCAACACTTAAAGCCAATATAAAACCAACTTTGTAAACCGTTTGCAAAGACCGGGTATGAAAACAGGTTTTAATTTAACGAACTTCATTAATAAGAATATTTTGAAAGTTTTTACTAAAAATTTGGACAGCACCTCCTCTGTAACTAGGACAACCTAGCCACGTGGCGGTACTGCTCCCACACACCAATAAATGTCCCAAACCAGGGAACACACCAAATCGCAACACAAGGATAATATCCAAACCCCAGAATAATAAACCTCAGCCAAAAAATAGAACATACCAACTAAAATAGGAAATAACCAACACAGCATACTAATATAATGAGTTGGCAAAACATACGCGTCCAGCGTACAATATCCAAACTACAGAAATACAACGCCGCGACGTAAAAACGTCGTGCGTATCCCCTAAACACAACGGACTCAATTTTCGATCCCCGAAACGGGGTCGGGACAGCGTCATCATCGACTAACTATGGAAGGAACACAGGGACATGGAATTATACCTCGGATGCTCGGCTAGAGCTCTCAGATGCAAGAAATAGAGGAGAAATAATTCGCATGGACAGTGGAATAGGTGCCAAAAAGCATACAGGAGGTGTGGACAACAGATCGGAAAACACACCGGACAGCGCACGGATGCGCTGGATAGTAGAGGGATGCTGGTCCGGGCGGACGGCGCTGGCCGGGGCAGGGTTGCCGACGTCGGGAGGGTCGAACGGAGCCGGCAGGGCTCGGGTCAGAGGCGACGGGGAAGAGGGGGTCGGGTACGGACGCTCGTGTCACGCCCCGCTCCCGCAGGAGCGATCGTCCTCGCTAAGGCGTGATGTCGCACGGGCCTATGTTGCGCCCGTGCAAGGCTAAATCCAGAAACGGACGATTTGAGGTAGGCCACAGAGTCGCACAGAGTGTCCCCATTTGCAGCGGAAAGTAAATGAACACAAGTAGAAGCGAATTCAACTCTTTATTGATATTCAAGAAGCTTACAAGCGACGCTAGGCCGATATTACAAATCGCTCAAGCTCTCTCTCTCTGAAACATAAAAGGCGTGCCAAGTGGCTTACAACATGGAATGATTTATGGCGATGTTCCGATACATTATGTCCTGTATATGGTGCTCCAGCTTCTTGCAACGCTCCAAGGCTCCAGAGATAGCTCTGCGCCTTAGCGCGTTCGAGGGAAGCTTCGCACCCGACGACGTCTCCTGCATCCTGCAAGCAGACTGTGGGGTTATCAGTACATTGTTATACACTGGTGGGGAGGCTAGCTCGCCCACAATGCTATCATTACCAAACACGTTCTATTTACTTTTGTGCACCGTCTATCATTCATTGTCTTTCTAATCTAGACTTAGGATCAGTTTTATGCATATTTCATAACCTATCCCGTGTTGCCAAATTCAATATGTTGTATGGAAATACATGTACGACTTACCCATACTTACCGTCCGGCCTTCCCTGTCCAAAGTAAACCAAGTTAGTCAACAATTCATAGGAAATAACTTAACGTGATTCATGTAAACTTTTCAATGTCAAGGGCGTATCCCTGCCTCGGGTCCTAGCACGTCGTAGGCGTATTTTCTAACTCCTTTGCCGAAGTACTCTCGATTATCTTGGTGTGTTATATTCAAGCCTGTTCAGAAGGCACTTCATTTAGTTAACTTAGACTACTTTGATTTCAATGGAAGGACTTGCACGTGGATTACCACCAGCAAGCCCACTTAATCTATATGCATCGGTCGCTGGCATCACAAGCCAATTTGGACATGTCTTCCCATTGGTAATTTCCTTACCTATCATGGCGTGCGGCTTGGTACACCCTGATAGTCTTTTGAAATACCCGGACTTACGTCCCCTGGTGGCCAAGCCCGCACTCAGGCAGCCCGTAAGCCATATTTTTTATTTCTGTCCGAACCGACACGTCCTTCACACTTTGACATTGCCGCTGGAAATTCCTTTATTTTGCCTCTCCCCCGTATACGATGGAGGTGTCCACGACCATTTCATTTTATTTGTCATTTTAACTTAACGGTTGTCTCTGCGTCGTAGGCTAACCCTTAGCCTTAATGCGTTATCGACCAGGTTGGCGTCCATGCTGCGCGGGTAGCGAGCCCCGTTGCACGTGCCCGTCACACCTGTCGCTAACCATTCTTTCCATCTTATCTTTCATTCATTCATTCATTCATTCATTCTTTCTTTCTTTCTTTCTTTCTTTCTTTCTTTCACTTGTTCGTTCATTCATTGATTCATTCATTCATTCATTGATTCATTCATTCATACATTACGCAACTCCCAGTACGGGAGTCGCCTTGGCGACCCATTGGTCCCATAATCTTTCAATGTTGCTATACTCTACTCGGAACGACTATGTTGATAATCTTTCCGTTTTATTGTTGTAATCCATTCATTATTTCATTGTTGAACGCAAGCTTGTGCCTTAGCACGAGCGTGGAGCGCGGTGCGAGAGTTCTCATATTTTTTCATGTTCTTTTCCATATTCTATACGAGCATACAAGATGGGATTATTCCCTTAGCTAGGTACGTTGAGTCGTTTATTAGAATGCGCAGCGTTATCGCCTAGCGATTCTAGCGATAGTGTCCGTATTGTTATGTGTCTAGGCTAAGCAAAGACGGGTTCATCGGAGCCACCCACCTTAGCGATGTTCGCATCGGCCGAGCGATACTCCGAGCGCGCCTTTGAAAGTCTAAGTCTGGATTCATCTTGACAGGCCAATGTAAGCCTTGCATCGATTCTTCTTCAGGTCGATGCCAACTCTTCGGGTCGACGGCTCGTTCGAGTCGTTGCACTTGCCGTTTGAATCGGCGTTCCGCTAGGGTGGAGCGGGTCATTACATAATACACCACTCAAAACAAGTCTCATCCTCGAGACTTCCTGAGTGCAGGTCATCCTACCATTCCTTAACTCGTGTCATCGTGTTTCTTAGACAATACTATCGAACGGCTCTATCGTTCGATGGCATCGAACCATACTCGATACCTTTCTAAGTTCCGTGTCGCGTACGTCTGATCGATTTTTTTTTGAATGACTTTTTATTCATCTTTAGAGTTGATGGCACGTATTCAATCGTCTCATTTCTTCGACTTAGTTGCTATTTCGACAAATCATTGGACTGAAACGGTCGCACGAGGTGCGTTGTAATTCTCAAACACGAGAGTCGTAGGCTGAGGCAAACTCACTCGTTCGTTCATGCGCATCGCAACACCCAATTGCAGCTGTATTTGAGTTCATTATATCGCTGAGTTTGGATCGTGTACGCATTCAAGGCGTCCCCCGAATACGTACATTTCAACCAAGCTTATCGACTAGCAAAGTCGGACAAGCTACTCGTGATAGTTTCGATTTGCCGATCGTTTTGCTAACTTCGATTTAAAACCGAACTCGCGTGCATCTCACTATCATTTATCTCGGTCATCGAGATGGCTCGAATCACTTCTCAAGCATTCTTGTCCATGAAATCAGTATGATTTCTTCTTAGCGGGGTCGACCAAGTCTAAGTACTTTTCGTCCGACTCAAAATCACGCACAATCCAAGTTTCCCATTCCTGCTCTAAGTCTTATTGCCCCAAAGTCTATCATCCGTCCAGACGATACTGTAATATCAATCGCACAGGTTCAATCACTCGGCATAGGGTCGTCCGCCTATCCGCTAGGTCAGCTCACAAGGTCATAGTTACAACTTAAGTCCGTAGCTTATCGTACAAAGTCGCTGCATGAAGCCCGCCCCAAATCCTATGGTCAAACCATTTGTTCGTTTGTACGGGAGTTTCTACCCAAGCTCGCATCACTCAAATTTCTAAACATCGAGCACGATCACCTATTCGCATCAATGCATTCGTTTGCGCGTATTCGAATCCATTCAAATCACCAACTCTAACCAATTCATGTATTCGATCACGAGGTCGTCTAGCTTTGACAATATGTTGCGCCCCAATCTCACACGAGTCCGATTATCCATGGTGGTTCATGAATCACCATGCAATGCTCCCGCGGAATAATCATTCTCATCGGGGCGTAACTCTTGTTTGAGTCTAGACTAACTCATTCTCGATACGCGGATTGGACCTACTCAATCCTCAAGTTCAATCATCAAACACACTGATTCATTCTCGAGTTTACCTTCGCGTCAAACCACAAGTCGAAGCAATCAAATTGCCATGCCATCCAAGTTCAATCACTCCCGCTGTATGAATCACCATATCAGCGCTCATACGGAGTGATCGTCCTAATCCGGCGCGATGCATGTGCGAGGCTGGAGTTGCGCTCGCATAAGACAAGAACGTCAATTTTGTGGTTGTCAACGAAGCAAATCCAAGCATTCTCATTTTCATCTAAGCCAAATCAATTCGACAGTCTGACCGTCATGCGTTCAACTAGAAAATCCTCGAGCCAAGTCTATCTTTTCTTCGACACATTTTTAACATCCCAAGTATAGCATCCAACGGAATAATGATATTTGCACGATCGTCATTCGCCGAGTCAGAATACCCCCGAGTTATCGTATATCGATCTTTGATACGCCTCAATACCATCGACGATATGCGTAACCTGACTATTTTCCTTTGCAACCGATTTCGAGTCGTGCGTTGATGCTGTTGTCCGAGTTGGATATTCCACAATTTTATTTAATATTCAAGATCAAGTTTAACTGCTATTCCTCAAGCTAGTTTCAAGATCGTTGTTCAAACTCAAGTCACAATTCATTTGAATCAATCCGAAATCATACGCGCGATCCTCTAAGTTTCCTCGATCAAGACCATTCATTTTCATTCTTCGTTCCGAACCATTTTCTAACTCGCGTTGCCCATTGACAAGTTGTCCAGCGACATCTCGTTCGGGACTTTTGAAGTTACGTCCAACTAAGCGTAACACGTTCTAAGGCCTTGCACGATCGTATTGCTTGTCGACATACTCGTACGATCCGTAAATCTTTTAGTCTCGCTCGAACAATTTCTATAACGTCCATACACCACTCAGGGTTCGAGCCACTCGACTAGTCGTCGACACTCATTCTTATTCTTCTCCGAACCTATCACATACACCACTCGGATTCAAGCCATACGATCTAGTCCTCAATCACGTTCGCGTCATGTGCTAAGACATCCTTCAGATTCGTTCGACGAATTTCTAGCGTAATCGCTCACGTCGCCTCGACGTACTAAGTCGTTCGCACTAATCCTCAAAATCCAAATCGATCTTTCGTGTACGCCTAAGCGTTAGTTTGATAGCGTTCCTATCGATATACA
Organism: Iris pallida; assembly: GCA_029216955.1. NCBI lineage: Eukaryota > Viridiplantae > Streptophyta > Magnoliopsida > Asparagales > Iridaceae > Iris > Iris pallida. The sequence goes on along the minus strand of JANAVB010041619.1, from coordinate 12,971,960 downwards.
CTCTAAGTGTAGCTTCGTTCCCGACCGAGCGTTACTTGATATCGCTCGCAACTCGATTGCACCAAAAGTTGAGGTGCGCGACCCGCGGCACAACATAACCAAAAGGCCGTGTGCATAGCTATCCCGTACAGACTATATTCGAGTTTGCACACTTAATTATTCTCGTTCGAATGATAATCGATCTCGCTCGCAACTCATTTGCACCAAAAGGTCTAGGTGCGCGCTACTCTGCACAACTTAGCCAAAAGGCTGCGTACATAACCAAACCCATTCGAACTATACTTGGTCTCGTGTACTCGTTCGCCATTGTTAGCGTAAGGTTATTCAAGCATGCCTTGCATATGCTAACTTCTAGCATTTTAGTTTTCTTTCGACTTAAGTCCGTCGTGGTTTGGCACAAAGGCCTTCGCCTATCGATCCCGTTTAACCGAGTACTTGTACGAACTTTTGAAAATATTAGACTTATTGTATGGAACATCCCAAGGCATAATGAGAGAGAGCGTACACTTCTTTTTCCAACGACGAGCTTTCAAAACTGAGAAATCGACGTGAAGTCCAAGGACGTAAAGCCGTGCTCTGATACCATTATGTCACGCCCCGCTCCCGCAGGAGCGATCGTCCTCGCTAAGGCGTGATGCCGCACGGGCCTAGGTTGCGCCCGTGTAAGGCTAAGTCCAGAAACGGCCAATTTGAGCTAGGCCACAGAGTCGCACAGAGTGTCCCCATTTGCAGCGAAAAGTAAATGAACACAAGTAGAAGCGAATTCAACTCTTTATTGATATTCAAGAAGTTTACAAGCGGCACTAGGCCGATATTACAAATCGCTCAAGCTCTCTCTCTCTGAAACATAAAAGGCGTGCCAAGTGGCTTACAACATGGAATGATTTATGGCGATGTTCCGATACATTATGTCCTGTATATGGTGCTCCAGCTCCTTGCAACGCTCCAAGGCTCCAGAGATAGCTCTGCGCCTTAGCGCGTTCGAGGGAAGATCTGTTACGCCCCAGAACCAGAATACTGGAGAGCGGGGGCAGACATAGCCAGCTACGTATATGAAATGGAATCCATCTCGCTATACGGTCACGGCTGTCTAGATACATGAGGGTTTATCTACAAGCCAACAGTCTCCTATGGTCATGAACAAGCCTAGTGTCTCAATCACAAGCAAGTAAGTAAAAGTTACAAGATGTATGATCATTAAATATACAATAGTAAGGCGTCCCAAACATTACATATTCAGCTGATCATGAAGCTAGTCGTTACAAAATGTTAGGACTAGCAAGAGTTTAGTCATACATGATCAACCCTAGGATCTGTTAATCATGTTACAGCCCGTAGGCAGACAGTAAGTAAAGTGCAACCGAGCTAAACAGGTGCTCGTCGGCTAAACGCCTCAAAAGAATATTTTTACAATAAGTGGAAGATCAAAAATAAACCCACTCGTTGCCAGGGTTCCGTCTAGTGGTCACCATCTGGCTGGAAGGCCGATAGATCCTCTGGAGCTGCTCCGAAATCTGGCCATACAAAACCAGCTGGGTCAGATCCCAGAAAGAGCAAATGCCACAAAGGAGGCTTCACTTAGGAACTAAAACCAGCAATCATCACAAGAGTATAAATAAGGTAAAAACTGGAAATAAAAAAAATACATCAGGATGATATACGACGAGATAACCATGGAACTATTCAGATAACCAGGTTACAACCCGTAAACCAAACAAGGACCGGGGTTGTAACCCTTCGTCTGAACAGAACTTGGAATTCTCATCATTTATCGGTAAAATAAATACAGGCATTCAGGTCATATAGCAATCTGGAGCAGGATCAGGACAAGACTAGACTGGTTAAAATCCATCCAATCATTTCACGGCCAAACAAGACCTACGGCTTGATACTTTAACTAACTAGGGTTATCACAGGCCTAGTTACTAACAAGATGCAGTGAGATTATTCCACAGCCACAAGCCCTGCAGACCATCCAGGTTATCCAGGTCGAAATTAGGGGTTGAATACAGGTGGGTACATCGTCCAGAAAACGTATGTAACCTTAAGTAGCTTGAAGGGTGCAACACATGACAGTGTGCTGGAAATGTGCCCTACTCGACGGCAGGCTACAGATCCCAAGCGCGCCCAGGTAACGGGATTGCCTGTAGCTGGGGAATCTCTTCATGACTAATGTGTTAATCTAGTTATTAACCTTAGTCCATTTCAATAGGTACTCCTGACCGTGGCACTCAGGAGACCCTGTCCTAGACATGATGCAAGACAGGACTGGTTTATTTGTACAAGCACAATCGCCTACGGTGTCCAGGTAATTTATACAGGTCATGCCATGTCAGGTAGCCGTCGCAACAGCTTATCAAGATATATCATGTCAGGTGTACTTGTCAGGAGTGCGCCACGACGGGCCACTATCATGTCATGCCAGGTCACTTATCAGGAGTGCACCACTACGGGTCACCATCGTGTTATGCTAGTTCCTTGTCATACCATGTCATATACAATAGTCATTCCAAACATAATAAGTAAAAATCAAGTTCATGACAAAAGGCGTAAGGATATAAAATGGGCGTAAAATATCTAATGAAATATCAATATACAGGGCCATAGAAGAGCCATACGGCTAAGGCATATGCGGTCAGGAGAGAATAAGACACATGCGGCTCAAATATGAGAGCGCATGCGGCCAGGGCCGCTGGATCTCATGCGGCCAAGTTCAGGAGGGCGCATGCGGTTCCAAAAGAAATGGGTCTCATACAGCTGGAAGGTGAACAACCCATGCGGCTAGGCTAGGAAAAGTCCATGCGGCTAGGCTAGGAAAAGTCCATGCGGCTAGGCTAGGAAAAGTCCATGCGGCTAGGCTAGAAAAAGTTCATGCGGCTGGAAGTGCAAGGGCACATGCGGCCAGGAAACTAATCCCCATGCGGCCAAGAAGAAATGGGGCGCATGCGGCCAGAGAGGTGATGGCGCATGCAGCTCCAAGAAGATGGGCGCATATGCGGCTCGGGGAGTAATACCTATGCGGCCAGACTGGTCACGGGCCTATGCGGCCAGGAAATGAAGGGGCTGCATGCGGCTAAGGGAGTTCAGAACTTATGCGGCTGGGACTTGAGCGAGTTATGCGGCTGAAATAGGTTCGACTCTCATGCGGCTCAAGAACTTCCAGTCATGCGGCTGAAATAGAACACTTGCCGCATGAAGTATTCATGCGGTCAAGTCAAGCACTGTTCATCTTCTCTAAAATTTCAGAGAAGAGAACACCATGAGAGCCAAGTCCTCAAGCTCCATAACTCCATCATCCGGAGCCTAAATTCGAACTTCCACAGGTCAAAATGGGGTAGAACGAAATTCTCTACAACATGGAACCATCAAAACTCGGAAATAACAAGCTTAAGTAGATCAAAACCCAAGAGATCCAAAAATAATGTAAATATAGATCTACAAGAATCTAGCCATGGAAAGTAAAAATGCCAAGTTCTAAAGTAAGTTAAAATATTGTAAGGAAGAGAATGAAACAATAAAATTTGAGTTCCTCTACGAAGCAAGTTGCACTTGCCTAGAGCTCACTCTCTCTCTCTCTTGGTAGGTGAAGGAGTAATGGTGGAGAAGATGATAAATGAAGAGAGAGAAAGGAGAAGGGTTAATAAATGGTAGTGGTGGTGGTAGGTAGGGGGTTCACCCCTTGGTTCATGATGAACCAAATAGCAATCCCAAACCGAACCAAGCCAACCCGAACCAAGAATAACCAAGCCATGAAGGAAAGCTAAGCAAGGAAATCAGGCAATACAAGAATAAATACGTACACGTATTCCAGAATACGTAATACGAACCACAGGCATTACAACTCTACCCACCTTAAAAGAATTCCGTCCTCGGAATTTAATCAAGAGGCTAGAGGGGCAATGACAAGCTATACTAATAACGAGCGAGTTATACTAGGCAATCAATCAATCATGCAAGCAAGAAATCGAAGGCATGAGGCATAAGGAAGACATTATACCTCACGAGTCAAACAAGTCAGGATATCGTGATCGGATATCATCCTCACGCTCCCACGTTGACTCACCCAAAGAGTGATGACCCCAAGCAACTCGGACTAACTTGATAGTCTTATTCTTGAGGATCTTCTCTCTCCGGTCCAATATAGACACAGGCCTCTCCTCATATGAAAGGTTGGTACCAACAACCAATTCCGAATGATCCAGGATGTGGCTCGGGTCTGGGATATACCGTCATAATTGGGATACATGGAACACGTCATACACCTCGCTTAGCGACGGCGGAAGAGCGAGACGATAGGATACATCTCCTACTCGCTCCAGAATGTCAAACGGTCCTATATACCTAGGACTAAGCTTGTCCCGTACGCCAAAACGAATGACGCCACGGTTAGGCAAAATCCTCAGGAATACATGATCGCCGACCGAAAACTCGAGAGGGCACCGATGAGAATCGGCCCAATGACGTTGGCGATCTTGGGCAACTCGAAGATGATCTCTAACCCTCCTGACCACCTCAACCGTCTGGGAAATCATTTCTGGACTGAGCATCTGTCTCTCTCCAATATCATCCCAGGCTAGCGGGGATCTGCACTTCCTGCCATAAAGTACCTCGAACGGTGCCATCTGGATACTGGCCTGGAAACTGTTGTTGTACGAGAATTCCACCAGGTACAAGTGATCTTCCCATGAACCACTGAAGTCAAGTGTGCAAGATCTCAACATGTCTTCAAGGGTCTGGATCGTGCACTCCGACTGGCCATCTGTCTGCAGGTGATATGCTGAACTAAACTGGAGATGAGTCCCCAAACTCTCTTGTAAGCTACGCCAAAAGTGCGACGTAAATCTGGAATCTCGGTCCGAAGTGATACTGACGGGCACTCCGTACAACCTGACAATCTGCCTGAGGTACATCTCTGCTAACTGAGCCGTCGATTGACCAACTCTGAATGAAAGAAAGTGAGCCACCTTCGTAAGCCGATCAACTATAACCCAAATAGCATCTCGACCAGCTGGGGATCTAGGAAATCCAGTCACGAAATCTATGGTCACATGCTCCCACTTCTATTCCAGAATCGGCAAGGGCTGAAGAAGTCCTGCTGGTCTCTGATGTTCGGCCTTGACTTGTTGGCAAACCAAACACCGAGAGACAAACCGAGCTATCTTTCGCTTCATGCCATTCCACCAGAAGTGCTGAAGGATATCACGGTACATCTTCGTACCGCCAGGATTGATGGAATACTGAGAACTGTGCGCTTCCGACATGATCTCATGTCTGATATCTCCACTGGGTACATAAAGACGCTTACCATGTCGAAGTGTACCGTCCTCATGAATGCATAACTCTGGTCTTCGTCCTGTCTCACACTCTGCTCTGAGTCGCTGAAGCTTGGAATCTGTTGACTGCGCCATCCGGATCCTCTCGACTATAGTGGACTGAACTTGCATACTGGCCATCAACGCCACACTGGAAGGGAGAACAACTTCTATACCCATCTTCTGAAGATCAGCTAACAGCTCTGGTTGCGCTGTTAGAAAATAAACTTCCGTTCTCCTGTTCAATGCATCCGCAACAACATTAGCCTTCCCAGGATGATACTGCAAGTTGACATCATAATCCACAAGAAGCTCCAGCCACCTTCTCTGACGCATGTTAAGATCTTTCTGGGTGAAAACATACTTCAGGCTCTTGTGGTTGGTAAAAATCTCCACCCTATCTCCGTACAAATAGTGCCTCCACAACTTAAGTGCAAACACTACTGCTGCTAGCTCCAAGTCATGGGTTGGATAATTTCTTCCATGATCACGAAGTTGTCATGACGCATAAGCTATTACCTTCTCATGCTGCATCAGAACACATCCTAAACCCCTGTCCGAAGCATCACAATACACTAAGAATCCTTCGGTCCCATCTAGAAGCGTGAGAATGGGTGCCGTTATCAGGCCTCGCTTCAACTGCTCAAAAGAACTCTGACACTCCGCTGTCCAAGCAAACTGCGCATCCTTGCGAGTCAACTGGGTCAATGGCGCTGATATTCGAGCAAAATCTTATACAAACCGCCGGTAATAGCCGGCCAATCCAAGGAAACTGCGAACTTCTGCAACTGTGCTGGGCACCGGCCACGACTCAATAGCCACAATCTTCTGGGGATCGACTTCTACTCCTCCTCTGGTGATGATATGACCCAAGTACGAAATGCGATCAAGCCAGAACTCGTATTTACTAAACTTGGCATACAACTGGTGCTCCCTGAGAGTCTGAAGAACCACACGGAGATGCCGCTTATGCTCGACTTCACTCTTGCTGTAGACCAGGATGTCATCCAAGAACACAATCACGAACTGATCCAAGTAGGGCATGAAGATGCGATTCATGAGGTCCATGAATATTGTCGGCGCATTGGTTGCTCCAAAGGGCATAACAAGGAACTCCCAATGCCCATACCTCGATCTAAAAGCTGTCTTCGGGATATCCTGCTCTCTGACTCTGATCTGATAATATCCTGAGCGCAAGTCGATCTTCGAAAATACTGATGCCCCTTGAGTTGATCAAATAAGTTATCTATCCTCGGGAGAGGGTATCTGTTCTTGATTGTCACTGAGTTCAAGGTACGATAATTAACACATAACCGGGACGTACCATCCTTCTTTTTCACAAGAAGCATCGGGGCTCCCCAAGGCGATCCACTAGCACGAATGAATCCCTTGGTTCTGAGTTCCTCAATCATCTTGTACAATATCTCCAATTCTGACGGCGCCATCCGGTAGACTCTCTCTGACACTGGGGCTGTCCCGGGAATCAAGTCTATGTGAACTCGATCTCCCGCTCCGGAGGCATACCTGGAAGCTCTTCTGGGAAAACATCGGGGAACTCATCGACTACCCTGGGCAACTGAACTGCTGCTACTGCCATCCGCAATACTGGAGGAGAAGGCTCAACTTCGCCTCGAGAGAAGAAAAACTCTGGCTCACCTGGAATGCTAAAAACAACTCTACCAACATGGCAATCTATTCTAGCATACTGGTTCCTCAACCAATCCATCCCTAAGACCACATCATAGTCGGTCATCGGGAACTCTATCAATCTAGCGGGGAACTCTCTACCGCTAACTACGATCCGACACGAGAAAAACACTCTATCGACTCCCACAAGTCCACTACCAGTAAGTATATTGAGCCTTACTGATAAGGACTCGGGCTCCAATCCTACCCGTGTCGCGAATCGTGCAGACATAAATGAATGCGATGCACCAGAATCAAATAAAGCTGAAGCTGGAAAGGAGTTGACGAGAATAGTACCTGCCACTACCTTACCTGGTGCCAATCCTTCCTCCATGGTCAACACCATAGCCTGACCATGCCCTCGGGGTGCTGGTCCCCTCTGCTGAAATCCTCGCTGCCTATTCTGACTCAAGGCCTGGGCTTGAGCATACTGCTGGGGTTGTTGCTGCTGGAATACATGGGACTGAGGCGGCAAGGGCCTCGGCAATGGATACTGCTGCTGCTGGACCGGTGCTGGTCCTCTCACCGAAGAGCTAGAAAGGTTGGATGATGATGAACCACCCCTGTTCGGGCAGGATCCAACCCTATGGTCTGGTGCTCCACAAACCAGACACAATTCCTGTGCCCTACGACACTCTGCCACTGCATGGCCTGGCTTCCCACAATGAGAACATCCCACTGCGGAAGACTGCTTCTGCTTCTGCTGCTGCTGAGGGTACGTCGAGGTAGAATACTGAACCGACGTTACTGAGGCTGCTCGCCTCGGAGCTCCAATAGTCAAAGCCCTGGCTGCCGGGGCTGGTGCTGAAGACTGATTCATCTGGCCGTGAGATCTCTTCCGACCTCCAGTCCTGTCCACGATCCTCTGGGAGGTATACTCATGCCTCCGGGCTGCTCTCAAGACTACATCAAAAGTCTGATGCTCAAACTGCTCAACTGCTAACAAGATCTCCAGGTGAAGTCCCTGCTGGAACCGCTGGGCTCGATCATACTCGGTTTCCACCAAGATGGGAGCAAACCGACTGAGTCTGGAAAACTCGGCCGCATATCCGTCGACCGTCCTGCCTCCTTGCTTCAGATTGGTGAACCTCGTCTGTAGATCGTACCGAGCTACAGCATCAAAATACTTGGTCTGGAATCTCTCTCTGAACACCGCCCAAGCAATAGGTGCTGCTAACCCAACGGCCTGCGCCGCCCACCAGCTGTGGGCAAGATCTAACAACTGCAGGCGCACAACTGCCACCTTCTCGTTCTCTGGAGTCCTGGCTGCTTCGAGAATCACCTCAGTGTCCTGAAGCCAAGCATCTACTGCGATAGCATCTTCACTACCGTCGAAGAATGGAGGGTTCAAGCGCTTAAAGTTGTTGGCCGCGCTGTTACCCTGATGACCGCCCCGGGTCAAAGCATCTGTCACTGCCTGGTGCAAGGCATCTCCTCTGCGATCTTGGAAAGCTATCAAGGTCCTGACGAGTCCTACCAAAGTGCCATCATCAGGCTCGGCAGGCTGGACTGGCTGGACTGGTGGCTCTCCGCCAGAAGGTACGACTCTGGAGGCTACTCCGGAATGCTGGGCTTGATCCCCAGGTTGCTGCTGGTCCGCGGGAGGTGCTCCGCCTTGCTGATCGGCAGGACCACGAACAATGCCGCTGAAGAAGACGACATAGGGAACAATAAGGAAGGACCAGGACAGATCAACGATACAAGCATATGATCAGGACAAGAATCCAGGGATTCAGAAGATACGAGCAGAGATCAAGGACGAATACTGATTGAGACATCTATCTGGTAAACCCTCACATATCTTGATTTACAAGACCTGCATGGGCCACCACTTAAACCATGTCACGCCCCAGAACCAGAATACTGGAGAGCGGGGGCAGACATAGCCAGCTACGTATATGAAATGGAATCCATCTCGCTATACGGTCACGGCTGTCTAGATACATGAGGGTTTATCTACAAGCCAACAGTCTCCTATGGTCATGAACAAGCCTAGTGTCTCAATCACAAGCAAGTAAGTAAAAGTTACAAGATGTATGATCATTAAATATACAATAGTAAGGCGTCCCAAATATTACATATTCAGCTGATCATGAAGCTAGTCGTTACAAAATGTTAGGACTAGCAAGAGTTTAGTCATACATGATCAACCCTAGGATCTGTTAATCATGTTACAGCCCGTAGGCAGACAGTAAGTAAAGTGCAACCGAGCTAAACAGGTGCTCGTCGGCTAAACGACTCAAAAGAATATTTTACAATAAGTGGGAGATCAAAAATAAACTCACTCGTTGCCAGGGTTCCGTCTAGTGGTCACCATCTGGCTGGAAGGCCGGTAGATCCTCTGGAGCTGCTCTGAAATCTGGCCATACAAAACCAGCTGGGTCAGATCCCAGAAAGAGCAAATGCCACAAAGGAGGCTTCACTTAGGAACTAAAACCAGCAATCATCACAAGAGTATAAATAAGGTAAAAACTGGAAATAAAGAAAATACATCAGGATGATATACGACGAAATAACCATGGAACTATTCAGATAACCAGGTTACAACCCGTAAACCAAACAAGGACCGGGATTGTAACCCTTCGTCTGAACAGAACTTGGACTTCTTACCATTTATCGATAAAATAAATACAGACATTCAGGTCATATAGCAATCTGGAGCAGGATCAGGACAAGACTAGACTGGTTAAACTCCATCTAATCATTTCACGGCCAAACAAGACCTACAGCTTGATACTTTAACTAACTAGGGTTATCACAGGCCTAGTTACTAACAAGATACAGTGAGATTATTCCACAGCCACAAGCCCTGCAGACCATCCAGGTTATCCAGGTCGAAATTAGGGGTTGAATACAGGTGGGTACATCATCCAGGAAACGTATGTACCTTTAAGTAGCTTGAAGGGTGCAACACATGACAGTGTGCTGGAAATGTGCCCTACTCGACGGCAGGCTACAGATCCTAAGCGCGCCCAGGTAACAGGATTGCCTGTAGCTGGGGAATCTCTTCATGACTAATGTGTTAATCTAGTTATTAACCTTAGTCCATTTCAATAGGTACTCCTGACCGTGGTACTCAGGAGTCCCTGTCCTAGACATGATGCAAGACAGGACTGGTTTATTTGTACAAGCACAATCGCCCACGGTGTCCAGGTAATTTATACAGGTCATGCCATGTCAGGTAGCCGTCGCAACAGCTTATCTAGATATATCATGTCAGGTGTACTTGTCAGGAGTGCGCCACGACGGACCACTATCATGTCATGCCAGGTCACTTATCAGGAGTACACCACTACGGATCACCATCGTGTTATGCTAGTTCCTTGTCATACCATGTCATATACAATAGTCATTCCAAACATAATAAGTAAAAATCAAGTTCATGACAAAAGGCGTAAGGATATAAAATGGACGTAAAATATCTAATGAAATATCAATATACAAGGCCATAGAAGAGCCATACGGCTAAGGCATATGCGGCCAGGAGAGAATAAGACACATGCGGCTCAAATATGAGAGCGCATGCGGCCAGGGCCGCTGGATCTCATGCGGCCAAGTTCAGGAGGGCGCATGCGGTTCCAAAAGAAATGGGTCTCATACAGCTGGAAGGTGAACAACCCATGCAGCTAGGCTAGGAAAAGTCCATGCGGCTAGGCTAGGAAAAGTCCATACGGCTAGGCTTGGAAAAGTCCATACGGCTAGGCTAGGAAAAGTCCATGCGGCTAGGCTAGGAAAAGTCCATGCTGCTGGAAGTACAAGGGCACATGCGGCCAGAAAACTAATCCCCATGCGGCCAGGAAGAAATGGGGCGCATGCGGCCAGGGAGGTGATGGCGCATGCGGCTCCAAGAAGATGGGCGCATATGCGGCTCGGAGAGCAATGCCTATGCGGCCAGACTGGTCACGGGCCTATGCGGCCAGGAAATGAAGGGGCTGCATGCGGCTAAGGGAGTTCAGAACTTATACGGTTGGGAATTGAGCGAGTTATACGGCTGAAATAGGTTCGACTCTCATGCGGCTCAAGAACTTCCAGTCATGCGGCTGAAATAGAACACTTGTCGCATGAAGTATTCATACGGTCAAGTCAAGCACTGTTCATCTTTTCCAAAATTTCAGAGAAGAGAACACCATGAGAGCCAAGTCCTCAAGCTCCATAACTCCATCATCCGGAGCCTAAATCCGAGCTTCCACAGGTCAAAATGGGGTAGAAAGAAATTTTCTACAACATGGAACCATCAAAACTCGAAAATAACAAGCTTAAGTAGATCAAAACCCAAGAGATCCAAAAATAATGTAAATATAGATCTACAAGAATCTAGCCATGGAAAGTAAAAAATGCCAAGTTCTAAAGTAAGTTAAAATACTGTAAGGAAGAGAATGAAACAATAAAATTTGAGTTCCTCCATGAAACAAGTTGTACTTGCCTAGAGCTCACTCTCTCTCTCTTGGTAGGTGAAGGAGTAATGGTGGAGAAGATGATAAATGAAGAGAGAGAAAGGAGAAGGGTTAATAAATAGTAGTGGTGGTGGTAGGTAGGGGGTTCACCCCTTGGTTCATGATGAACCAAATAGTAATCCCAAACCGAACCAAGCCAACCCGAACCAAGAATAACCAAGCCATGAAAGAAAGCTAAGCAAGGAAATCAGGCAATACGAGAATAAATACGTACACGTATTCCAGAATACGTAATACGAACCACAGACATTACAAGATCTGCACCCGACGACGTCTCCTGCATCCTGTAAGCAGACTGTGGGGTTATCAGTACATTGTTATGCACTGGTGGGGAGGCTAGCTTGCCCACAATGCTATCATTACCAAACACGTTCTATTTACTTTTGTGCACCGTCTATCATTCATTGTCTTTCTAATCTTGTCTTAGGATCAGTTTCACGCATATTTCATAACCTATCCTGTGTTGCCAAATTTAATGTGTTGTATGGAAATACATGCACGACTTACCCATACTTACCGTCCGGCCTTCCCTGTCCAAAGTAAACCAATTTAGTCAACAATTCATAGGAAATAACTTAACGTGATTCATGTGAACTTTTCAATGTCAAGGGCGTATCCCTGCCTCGGGTCCTAGCACGTCGTAGGCGTATTTTCTAACTTCTTTGCCGAAGTACTCTCGATTATCTTGGTGTGTTATATTCAAGCCTGTTCAGAAGGCACTTCATTTAGTTAACTTAGACTACTTTGATTTCAATACAAGGACTTGCACGTGGATTGCCACCAGCAAGCCCACTTAATCTATATGCATCGGTCGCTGGCATCACAAGCCAACTTGGACATGTCTTCCCCTTGGTAATTTCCTCACCTATCATGGCGTGCGGCTTGGTACACCCTGATAGTCTTTTGAAATACCTGGCCTTACGTCCCTTGGTGGCCAAGCCCGCACTCAGGCAGCCCGTAAGCCATATTTTTGATTTCCGTCCGGACCGGCACGTCCTTCACACTTTGACATTGCCGCTGGAAATACCCTTATTTTGCCTTCCTCCGTATACGATGGAGGTGTCCACGACCATTTCGTTTTATTTGTCATTTTAACTTAACGGCTGTCTCTGCACCGTAGGCTAACCCTTAGCCTTAATACGTTATCGACCAGGTTGGCGTCCGTGCAGCGCGGGTAGCGAGCCCCGTTGCACGTGCTCGTCACACCTATCGCTAACCATTCTTTCCATCTTATCATTCATTCATTCATTCATTTCTTTCTTTCTTTCTTTTACTTGTTCGTTCATTCGTTGATTCATTCATTCATTCATTGATTCATTCATTCATACATTACGCAACTCCCAGTGCGGGAGTTGCCTTGGCGATCTATCGGTCCCATAATCTTTCAATGTTGCTATACTCTACTCGGAACGACTATGTTGATAGTCTTCCTGTTTCATTGTTGTAATCCATTCATTGTTTCATTGTTGAACGCAAGCTTGTGCCTTAGCACGAGCACGGAGCGCGGTACGAGGGTTCTCATATTTTTCCATGTTCTTTTCCATATTCTATACGAGCATACAAGATGGGATTATTCCCTTAGCTAGGTGCGTTGAGTCGTTTATTACCATGCGCAGCGTTATTGCCTAGCGATTCTAGCAATAGTGTCCGTATTGTTATGTGTCTAGGTTAAGCAAAGACGGGTTCATCGGAGCCACCCACCTTAGCGATGTTCGTATCGGCCGAGCGATACTCCGAGCGCGCCTTTGAAAGTCTAAGTCTGGATTCATCTTGACGGGCCAATGTAAGCCTTGCATCGATTCTTCTTCAGGTTGATGCCAACTCTTCAGGTCAACGGCTCGTTCGAGTCGTTGCACTTGCCGTTTGAATCGGCGTTCCGCTAGGACGGAGCGGGTCATTACAGCTCGGGGCCGAACAGGGCTCGGGTCCGGCGAGGAAGGTGGCCGCGGGAGCGGGGCGGGGGTCGACCGTGGAGGGCTGCTGAGGGTTTTGAAGAGTGTCACGACCAGGTCCCAAATTGTTGGGTCGAATCGGATCATGCCCAGCCTGCACCGTTGTGAGACGACTGCAGTAAGCTGTATCCAAATGCAGGTAATCACAAAAACACAATATATTTGTGATAACATCTAAAATTTTGAATAATAAACTTGTCCAACAAAATATTCAACTGATACAACTGATACAACTGATAAAATAAAACTGTCTTTTATTCAACATGAAAACAAAAGAAAATCATCCTCTAGAGAGTAGGCTCATCAGCCCCAAGATCAACATCGTCCGATTGGGACTCTGGCAGCACAGTTGGGTAGAACTCAGGGTCATAATAGCTACTAATCAATAGCTTTGCCTCATCAATGGAACCTATTGGGGTTGGGGAATCCAGTCAGAAAAGGAGCAAAGTACAATTATGAAAATTTAACAATTCAACTAATAATTAGAAATTTGCAATTTAAACAGTTTGAAATACTTGAACAATATTTTCCGGCAATTTTTCACAATTTAAAACAATATGATTTGAGTATATAATGCTTATGACCGGCTTGGGTTGTACAATAGTATCCTAGTGATACGATACGGCTTATCCCCGTGTGTAAGACAGTAAGAGGGGTAAGCTCGCACAATCAATATGCAATATGAGGGGTATTGGTCATAATACACTACACTACTCCCCCAATCCCACAATCAATAACAATCAATACTCTAGGAGAGAGTTCCGTGTAGCAATGTGGTTTAATCTTGCAATATTACAATTATTAACTAAATTGAAAAATAAACACAACCGTACTTGCCTTCGTTTATGACTGGGTTTGAATAGTCGCTTCCGGGAAAGAAAATCAGACTCGTCCTCGAAATCCTACATTAAGAATCCCGACTTAGCATAAATGAGGAAACTATATCTAGGTGTGCTAGTTACAATCTCTAAAATTTGATCCTAGTCAAATTTTATGTTGTTATAAACAAAAAATGTTTATCGATGCGATTCAAAGTTATTAATTTAAAGAGGGAAAAGTCAAGTTAACATTTTTATTGGAAAACTTCACATTTTTCAATTATTTGGCAAAACTTTGTATTTTGTAATATATATATATATATATATATATATATTATATATATATATATATATATATATATATATATATATATATATATATATATATATATATATATATATATATAATTAGTTATTTTTCTTTTAATGAGAAAACATGAAATTGTCTAAGTTACAAACTAGAAATCTTATTATTATTAATGTGAGAAAACTCTTATTATTTTTTCTATAAAAATAAATATTCAGCTTACCATTTACGCGTTACCTACAAAACAACAATCCAGCAAATAAAAGAAAAAACTACCTAGTTATTACAGTTCCACAGAAAATAGAAAAGAAACTTGGAATTATGTCCTTACAATTTATTTTTACATAAATTAATCTAATTTAAAGGTGAGCTCTGAATACCGCGAACGGTCCAACAGTAGGCCGAAGCCCTGCACCAAAATACTAACATCAGTAACCCATTCTAAAAATAATAATAAATTAAAGATAATTATAAAATGCGTCTCAGACTAGGTCATTCAAAAATTTATGTTTTAACTAAAGCCTCAACGTCCGGGTTGGCCGGTTTCGTTTGCATTTAGTTAGGGCCCATGGACCAATATGGTCGTCGCCCGAAAAGATACAAAAATCTATTTTAAAACCAACACTCCAAAATGTAGTTTGTTTTGCAAAGATCGGGATTTGAAAATAGTTTTAAAATATATTTTCGAAAATTTGGGCAGCACTTCCTCTATAATTGGGACAACCCAATCCTGGGAAAATATCAACACTCACAATATTCCAACCACAAAACATTCCCAACCAGAAATTCCACTCTATCCAACCCAAGAGTAGGTTTATATCAAAATCACAGAAAACTTTCTGAACTATAAAATTCAAAAAACCCGAAATATAACTCGGAAAACCAAAAAACCACAGAACCTCTCTAAGGAAAATGGTCACAGAGCTATTTCCAAAAAATTTGAACTTCTCTCGAAACTTCCGAGAACCCACAGAACCACAAAACCACAGAATCATAGAACAACAACAAATCTACAGAATCATTCCGCAAGGGAGTTCAAAAAATCCGAATCTGCGAATTAATCTGATTCCCATAGCGGGATCGGGGACCATGTCATCTTCGACACTAAATGGAAGGAACACAGGAACACTGAAGATACCTGGGGTGCTCGGCTAGAGATCTCAAATGAGAAAGAGGAGAAAATGGAAAACCCGCGGATCTCGGAAAAATCCAAAACACGCGGACAGCGGAACGTGCCTCGGATAACACAGATCTGAACAGCAAACCGGGGCACGGGAACGGCAGCACGCACAGGGAGATGCGCACTGGCAGCGTGCACAAGCGTCGGGGGCTCGGGCTCGCCGCTCGGGTCGGGATCGACAGCGGATGGCGCTCTGGAGGGAGGCGGTCGGCTCGGGGAAGCCGCGCGGGTCGCCGGACAGGGAGGCATCGCGGGGTCAGTCGAGAGGGGCTCGGGCGACGCTGGAGGTGGTATCGGGGAGCGCGCCGAGGGGTTCGCCCGTAGGGCACGGCCTGGTCGGGCTTGGAGGTTGGGGAAAGAGGGTTTGGGTGAGGTGAATGAAGTTTGGGGAGAGGAAGGAGGAGATGGGGTTTTTATAGGAGAATATTTGGGGGTTTCGGGAGATGAACGGAGGAGTCGGCCGTTGGCCGTTCGGAAAGAGGAAGAGGCTCGGTCGAGAGGCCGTTTGAGAAGGAAAGGAAAAGCTTTTTCTTAGCCTGGTAACAAATGAGAGTGAGAGAGGGAGTTTAATAAAAATTCAATGATAGTTAAAGGAATTTTTTTTAAGGAAAGTTATAAGAATTGTTTTTAATAAAGAAAATGATATTTATTTATTTATAAATATATACTAAGAAATTTCTAAATTAACTTCGAAAAATTGAACTTGGGTTCGAGATGGGTCCGGGACGGGTCTGGACGGGTCAGGCCCAACATTAAAAATCCAGGAATAATAATATTTCTAAAAATATGGTTTTTCCTAAATTGATAATAATTTAGCAATAAATTATAAAAATAAAATTTTACGGGTTTGACTAAACACTAAAATTTTCAGAAATATTAATTATAATAAATAAAAATAACACTGAATTAATTAATTAAAAATTACGGATTTTACAACCTTCCCTCCTTAGAAATTTTTGTCCTCGAAACTAAAGGATAGGGTTAGGAGTTACCTCAGGTCTCAAATAGATACGGATACTGCTCCTGCATCATGTATTCTCTCTCCCATGTAGACTCGCCTGGAGAATTGTGCCGTCACATCACTCTGACTATGGGCGTCACAGAATTTCTGGTTTTCTTCTCACCTCTGTCTAAAATCGCCACTGGCTTCTCTGGTACTGTGAGGCTGGGCCCAATCTCCAGCTCTGAATGGTCCAAGATGTGGCTCGGATCCGGGATGTAGCGTCTGAGCTGTGAAACATGGAAGACGTTGTGCACGCCTTCAAGATTAGCTGGTAGAGCTAATCGGTACACTACTTCTCCAACTCGGCTCAAAACTTCGAATGGGCCGATGTACCTGGGGCTCAGCTTTCACGCTCTGCCAAATCTGATAGTTCCTCTTGTAGGGTAAATCTTGACGAAGACATTATCTCCTGCTTCGAACTCCTATGGTCGACGACTGCTATCAGCCCAATGCTTCTGCCTGTCTTGAGCTATCCTAAGCTTGTCTCTATTCACCTTTACCTTCTCTGCTGCATCAGTCACCATCTCAGGTCCAAGCAATATTCTTTCTCCTACGCCGTCCCAAGAAAGTGGAGTGCGGCAACGACATCCATAAAGTGCCTCGAACGGAGTCATACAGATGCTAGCTTGGGAGCTGTTGTTGTAGGAGAACTCTACCAAGTGCAAGTGGTCTTTCCAAGATCCTCCAAATTCTAAGACGCAAGATCTCAGTATGTCCTCTAGCGTCTGGATGGTTCTCTCTGATTGTCCGTCAGTTTGGGGATGGTAGGCAGTGCTGAACTTCAGTTGTGTTCCCAAACTGTCGTGTAAGCTCTTCCAAAAATAAGAGGTGAATCCGGTATTTCTGTCAGATACAATACTAACCGGAACTCCATGAATCCGGTAGATATGTTGCATGTATAGTGCTGCCAACTTCTCGGTGGATAGACCAACCTTGAAGGGGATAAAGTGAGCTGACTTCGTCAGTCGGTCCACAATAACCCAAATGGCATCCTTTCCTCCTTGGGATCGAGGCAGTCCTAACACAAAGTCCATCATTATGTGTTCCCATTTCCACTCCGGGATGTCTAGCGGCTGCAACAATCCTGCTGTTCTCTGTCTACTGGCTTTCACTTGTTGACAAATCAAGTATCTAGCCACAAATCTGGATACGTCCTTCTTCATTCCGTACCACCACACTACAGTACGCATATCCCGATACATTTTATTAGCTCCTGGATGTATGGAATACTGCGACTGGTGTGCTTCTTGCATCAGCTCATTCCTCAGTTTGCCAGTTAGTATGCAAAGCCTCGTACCATGCCTCAATGCTCCGTCGCTGACGATTGAGAATCCTTCAAGTGTTCCTGCCAGCACTTGATCTCTGAGTTTGCAAAGCGTCTCGTCTTGAAATTGTGTCTCCTTGACTTTATCCATCAGACTTGAACGTACTTGCAACTGTATCATTGATGATTCAACTCCTGGTACAATAGCTTCTCTTCCCAGCTTCTTTATTTTCTCTTCAGGCAGTACAATCTCTAGTCCAAGCTTCTCTATATCTTCCAGCAAATGCCGCTCCTTGGTCAAAAACATCGCCATCGGGTATCGACTAAGTGTATCTGCAACCACATTAGCCTTACCCGGATGGTACTGCAGGTCGATGTCGAAATCTTTCATCAGCTCCAGCCATCGCCTTTGTCGCATGTTCAGCTCCTTCTGAGTGAAAACATATTTAAGACTTTTGTAGTCTGTAAATATTTCTACTCTCTCTCCATAGAGGTAATGCTTCCATAGCTTCAGTGTAAATATAACCGCTGCAAGCTCTAAATCATGCATGGGATAGTTCTTCTCATGAGTCCGTAATTGCCTAGATGCGTAAGCAATTACTTTTCCGTGTTGTTGAAGAACACAACCCAATCCTTTACCAGAAGCATCATTGTAGATTGAGAAACCGCCGGTACCTGCGGGTAGCGCAAGTATCGGTGTCGTTGTAAGTCTCTTCTTCAGTTCCTCAAATGCTGCATGGCAAGCTTCAGTCCACACAAATTCTTCATTCTTCCTGGTGAGCTTCATCATCGGCTCAGCAATCCTGGCGAAGTCCTTGACAAATTTCCTATAGTAGCCAGCGAAGCCCAAGAAACTTCTGATTTCAGCAACTGAACTTGGTGTACTCCACTTCTCAATAGCGGCTATCTTCTTTGGATCCACCGAAATTCCTTCTCCTGTGACAACATGGCCCAGAAAATCCACCTTGTCTAAGAAGAATTCACATTTAGATAGCTTACCATAGAGCTTCTCCTTCCTTAAGGTTCCCAGAACTTTCCTCAGGTGCTCTTCATGCTCTTCTTCGGTCTTCGAGTAGATCAGGATGTCATCGATGAAAACAATGACAAACTGATCCAGGTATTCATAGAAGACCTTGTTCATAAGGTTCCTGAATACCGCAGGGGCATTCGTCAATCCAAACGGCATGACCAAAAATTCATACTGACCATATTTGGTGTTGAATGCCGTCTTTGGGATATTCTCCTTCCTGACCTTGATTTGATGGTAGCCAGATCAAAGGTCTATCTTCGAGAACACCTTAGCTCCACTGAGTTGATCAAATAGGTCATCGATCTGGGGCAGAGGGTACTTGTTCTTGATGGTGATGTTGTTCAGCGCCCGGTAGTCGATGCACATCCGCACAGTCCCGTCCTTCTTGGGCACGAATAAGACAGGTGCTCCCCAGGGTGAAGCTCCATCCCTGATAAATCCAAGGGCCTTCAGCTCATTGATCTGGTCCTTCATTTTCTTGGCCTCCTTAGGGTTGACTCTGTAGCATCCCCGAGAGATAGGGGCAGAGACGGGAACTAGGTCGATGGTGAATTCTACATCTCGATTTGGGGTAATCCTGGAAGACTATCAGGGAAGACATCCATGAATTCTGCTATGATAGGGTGAGGAGGTCCAAGTTCTTCGGTGATAGAGGAGTAAGTAATACCCTCCATATCTTCCGGAGCTCGAGAGATTTCAAACTCCGGCTCTCCAGGTAGGCTGAAGACTACACATCCTCTGTGACAATCTATCAGCGCATGCTGCTGTGAGCCCTTGGCCCAATTTTTTCCATACATTTTTTTTAATATTTTTCTCCTCTAAATATTTCTTTTGTGATGAATAGAAGATAGGTTTTGCAATAATAGAAAGAAGGGGGATTTTTGCAAATTAGGTTAAAGGAGGGGGCTAATTGCTAAACTTTCTTTTAAATCCCAACGGCCAAACACATCTCTGTATTTGAATTCATTACGAATTCAAATTTATTTTCACCAAAACCTTAGATAGGAACAAATCGATTCTCCTCTATCTCTCCTGATTTGATCAAGCTTGGTATATATATACATCTCGAGGGATTGGTAGCCGACCCAACCCCCGCAAATCCCTAGCGTCTAATTCTCCTCCAGTTCTTGAAATCTGCCGCCAAGAGGACTCAGGAAAAACAGAGCTTTTGATCCCTCAAAGCAGGTACCTTTCCTTTCCTTCGATCCATCTCTATGATTTCTAAGAACCTAGTTAGCTCAACAGGATTAATAGTAATCTAAGTATTTGTATTATTTCCCAAGTGCATTGTGTATCAGGTGTCTACTGTCCTCGTGTCCCCATATAGGTTAACTATTATAAGAGGGACCGGTAGGTATAAGCCAGTATCAGGCCAGGTATATAAAATCATGTACACAGATGCTAGCAGGAAAGATGAGTATAGGTAGTAAGACCAGTTGGCCAAGGGATCAGGGAACTTTTAGTTGGTATCGAAGGGAATCTGTAGTAGTGTCATATTGGAACTCACATTGGTATCATGTGGGGATGTATTAGAGTATCCGAGAAGGATCTAAAGATAGTGCAGGAGTGTACTGTCGCCTACCATTGCAATATGACAGCAGGTTCATACGAATCATGAGCCTGTTGGAAGGGTTTGAGCAGTTAATGTAAGATTTTCTATAGTTGGGATACACCTGTATACCGGGAGTACACGCCTGCAGTTTTGTTCTGCCCCTTTGAGTGGTTACAGCCCAGTCCATTTTTGGACAGGGGGCCTGAGATGTTAGTTCATACCTGGGTTATAGGTATATATGTATTAGTGAGTCATGAAGTATCAGTTTGACACATTAGTTGCATTACAAAAAGAATACTAATACCAACATGTATGGATAAACATAAACTGTAGGGGGGTCATAAAGCCATATGGATAGATGAGTAGCTTAGCATTCACAAGACAAGTTTGGTTGTGTGCCAGGGAAAGATTTCCCCATTTATATTTTTGACTTACCTGTGCATCAATCAATTGTAGGTAGTTCATAGGTGTAAAGCACAGGTTATATGAATATCCAGCAAATAGAAGGAGGATGCATTCTGTATCTGTAAAAACACATGACACTTGATAATGTATCAGGTTACACTTTCACTAAGTTAAAACAACAACATATGAGCATTAGTGTTTAAACATTTTAGTTTCAGGTTCGTAGTACGAAATGATTGTAAAATGTTATGCCAATAAAGAGTTTAGATTTAGAGGATTTTGGGTTCAGACCTGTAGGTAGTAGAGTATCATGTGGGGGTTTCATGTTCCAAATGTTGCAGTGGCAGTAACAAGTTGCAGGAGCCTAATGGAGTTGAAGGTCCAAATATTGCATTTATTAGTATAGGAGTATGCTTCCCTATAGGGTGTATTCTTACAGGTGGGCAGTAGAGCCTATAAGGGAATTTGTTCGTGTCAGAGGGGCATGCCAATATACGAGAGTACTGCAAGTTGCAGTACATTACAAACAGGGCATGTGTAGAACACTGCATGGACAGAACATGGGTGAAGTGCAGACACAGATACGTACCTGATAAGAGAAGTGTCGATAACATGAGGAATAGGAAACTGTATATGCAGGGGTTCGAATACTATTGGTTTTAGCAGTAAGCCTTGTGAAGGAATGAGAGAGAGAGTACCCACAACTCTGTATACAAGTATCAGTAGTTGGTAAAGACAGTAAATTAAATTGGCAATGGCAAAGAGTCAATCCAGTAAGAATGTCCAGGTTGTCGTGCAACAAGAAAATCTTGTGCAGATGTGCACGAGAGTTCAAACATAGGATGGTTAGGTGGGCCTCCAAGGGGATGATATGAGTGCAACAAGGTGTCAGAAATCGAGTTTGGGCCTATAGGCAAGGTTCTGTACATAAGTGCAGATAGGAAGACATGGCTCATGTACCATGTGTATAGGAGGTTTGTGATTAACAACTGGTAGCATGAGTATGATTGTAAGGTCAAATACTGGGAGCACGAGACAAGGGTATTTTTGGAATATCGGTTAATTGATGTATTGGTTACTACCTTGTGTTAAGTTGCACTGATATAGCAGTTGTCTATCTTGTATTAGTTATACTAGGATGTTAGGTTACATGTTAGGTAGCGGTTGGTACCATGGCCCATTAATGCGCAGGTAATTGAAAACAGAGTATTTTAGATTATACATGTATTTTTCTGCTGATGGCAAGGAAAGCAATCAACTTAACTGCACAGGAAGTTGTGTGTATCCTCTCGACCAACAGGTGATGAGCAACCTGTGTACTACAGGTAGCAGCAAGAATTAAGGCAAAAGCCAAGTATCCTAGAATACTAATAGTGTGAGTTGTAGTTGGTCTAATATGTGAGAAACCTATAATGGAATGTAGACCATATGTAAGTATGAGCAATCAAGGTGTGGACAGGGAACAAATCCATGTGCATAAAAGAAGTGTAGTATGAGATGAATGTGTGCCTTCCAAAAGACAGTCTGCACGATCAGATATATATATTATGTTATGAATTCCTATGTATATGGGTACAGTAAATGGGATATTAGGCAATCTGGTACTGTGGAGTATCAGTTGAGGGTCATAACAAGTGGTAGCAAATATTCAGTGAAGGCATTAAAAGGGGAAAATATAGAAGTTATGTAGTGCACAAAGCAGTACCAGAATACCAATAGGGTAGATGTATCAGTGAATAAATCTGAGTAGTACAGCAGCCCTTAGGCAAACCACAGAAGTCGACCAAGCCTACCAACTAGGACATATAGATATAAACTACAAGTAAGATATAGAGTATTAGTAGAAAAGCCTAAGAATAGAGACTATAGGAAAGATTAGAAAACCATGAAACTCAGACCCTAAGGTTACTAAAAACTTAGAGTTAGTAGAAAGAATTAAAGATAGATTCATTGTAGCTGAATTCATGTATCTGGAGACTTGACTCAGTACTTGACACCGTGCCCGCAGCTTAGGACCACAGGCAAGTATACCTTTCCTTTCGTTACAGTTTTATTTACATGCTTCTCTGTTTCAGTATTCAGTTGACTGCTGACATGTGTTTTACCATTGCTCACAGTTAGCTTTGTAGCTTTATTGGACATGCTTTTTCACTTATACTGGTTTGAGTTGTATCGTAGGACGATCACGTTATAGATTAAACTGCTATTTTTCTTATTTTGTTTGTTTCTAACATGCGAGTCCACACACGGGGCGAGGGTTGTCCTTTGCACCTGCGAGTCCACACACGGGGCGAGGGTGACTTGTCTTGAAACTGACCTGCGAGTCCATATTCGGGGCGATGGTTGGTATTACCTTGATTTTACTTGTTTACTTGTTTCCAGCAGTTTATTTATACGTAGCTGTTCCTACATTCATGTCTCGCACTTGTTTAGTTTTCCTGCTTATTTTCTAGATTTCTTTTATGCATGTTAAACTGTAGAAAGGCTTGTATATTATGTTTCTTGCTAGTCCTCTGAGGACCTGATGATATTCTCTTCAGGTTTAGCCGAGTATTGAGCCAGGTGCACGCGAGCAGGTTTGAGCCAGCATTGGACCACAGTACCACTACAGATGAGGGTACTTTGATGATAGAAGTTTTAACTCAGTTATTTCCATTCCATGTATTATTTTACTCCGTCTACTGGTAGTGGATTTGTGTCCACCGGACGTGACCTGGATTCATGATGAGTTTGATATTTCAGTTTATTCATTCTATATTCAGTTGATTGTGTCATATTTCTGTGGATGAGATCTAGACTGCCTTGTAGATTCTGCGACTTGTTTATGTACTAGACAGTGTTCTACCGCCGACACTGCGGCGTAGGCTGGGCTTGGACACGCCTCGTATCCGAAAAGCGGGTACGGGTCGAGGAAACTTCTGGATGATCGTATCAGGACATAATGTATGGACGTCGTCTTCCAAAGCATCTGCTGGCTCAAGACTTGTAATTGAGAGTGAGAGAGAGCTGAGTGATTTGTAATATGAGACGAGTGTATCTGAGTGATTGTAATCATGGCCTTGCGCCCCCATTGTAACCTTGTTTAAATATCAATAAAGAGCTTCTTTGAATGACTTGTGTTTTGTTCTTAATTTCCGCTGCTATTATTCAATGTCTCTGCTTGGGACTTCTGTGCGACGACCCCGTCGCAGCCGCTGAAATTGGCCGTTATGGAACCCGCCTTGCACGAGCGCAATCTAGGCTCGTGCGGCATCACGCCTTAGCGAGGACGATCGCTCCTACGAGAGCGGGACATGACACAGGTGCTGGCTACATCTAACAGTTGGAGTCCCACTGCTTCAACTTGGAGATCATCAGGAAGTCGAGCAACGCTGAGGAGACGCTCCATGCTGTCGAGCCATTCGTCAGCATAGATAATTCCCTCGGTTCCCTTGAAAGGTCGAGGGCCCAACTTCTTGAATTTTTCAATGTCGCCGACTTTCGCCGGCCTTGGTTCAGATTGGGCTGCTTCTCCTCTCTCTAGTGCAGCCATAGCCACATTGTGGGCATTCTCCATGCCTTCTCTCATAATCGTCGTATGTTCGCGATGAGCTTCAGCTTGAGTTCTCTGTGCCTCAAGCACTCTTCGTAGCAGGCCTACGAGGTCGGTGGGATCCACTGGCACTGGTGGGGCAACTGGATCGGGCACCACCACAGGGGCTTGTTATCCAGTTTGGAAAGATGTAGGATCTAACACTTGAGTAGTAGTGTAAAATCCACGGGGTGCTGGTGCATTATGGACGATCGGTCAGCTGTCGGGGTGTAGTTTCCGGACTCGATTGAGGATTTAGGATGTGATCGGGTGATGACAACCCATCGCCAGCAAGATTGGTCTTGTCTGTGGCCATACTCTGGAAGGCTTAGGATTGCAAAACATAAGCAAGGTAGCCTACCAGTCTATAATAAACAAAAATATTTATTTATAATATATTTCGGTCCTATGTTGTGACAAATTAATGTTCTAGTGTTCTAATTGTTTCTAAATATGTTTACCTAAGTTGTTGATCTGACCTGCATGGGCCACCACTAAAAATATGTCACGACCTGGTCCCAAATTGTTGGGTCGAATCGGATCATGCCCAGCCTGCACCGTTGTGAGACGGCGGCAGTAGGCTGTATCCAAATGCAGGTAATCACAACAACACAATATATTTGTCACAACATCTAAAATTTCGAATAATAAACTTATCCAACAAAATATTCAACTGATACAACTGATAAAATAAAACTGCCTTTTATTCAACTTCAAAACAAAAGAAAATCATCCTCTAGAGAGTAGGCTCATCAGCCCCAAGATCAACATCGTCCGATTGGGACTCTGGCAGCACTGCTGGATAGAGCTCAGGGTCATAATAGCTACTAATCAATAGCTCTGCCTCATCAATAGAACCTATTGGGGGTGGGGAATCCAGTTAGGAAAGGAGCAAAGTACAATTATGAAAATTTAACAATTCAACTAATAATTAGAAAATTTCAGTTTAAACAGTTTGAAATAATTGAACAATATTTTCAACAATTTTCCACAGTTAAAAATAATGTGATTTGAGTATATAATACTTATGACCGGCTTGGGTTGTACAATAGTATCCTAGTGATACGATACGGCTTATACCCGTGTGTAAGAGGGGTAAGCTCGCACAATCAATATGCAATATGAGGGGTATTGGTCATAATACACTACACTACTCCCCCAATCCCACAGTCAATAACAATCAATACTCTAGGAGAGAGTTCCGTGTAGCAATATGGTTTAATCTTGCAATATTACAATTATTAACTAAATTGAAAAATAAACACAACCGTACTTGCCTTTGTTTATGACTGGGTTTGAATAGTCGGTTCCGGGAAAGAAAATCAGACTCGTCCTCGAAATCCTACATTGAGAATCCCGACTTAGCATAAATGAGGAAACCATATCTAGGTGTGCTAGTTACAATCTCTAAAATTTGATCCTAATCAAATTTTATGTTGTTATAAACAAAACACGTTTATCGATGCGATTCAAAGTTATTAATTTAACGAGGGAAAAGTCAAGGTAACATTTTTATTGGGAAACTTCGCATTTTTCAATTATTTGGCAAAACTTTATATTTTGTAATATATATATATATATATATATATATATATATATATATATATATATATATATATATTAGTTATTTTTCTTTTAATGAGAAAACATGAAATTGTCTAAGTTACAAACTTGAAATCTTATTATTATTAATGTGAGAAAACTCTTATTAATTTTTCTATAAAAATAAATATTCAGCTTACCATTTACGCGTTACCTACAAAACAACAATCCAGAAATTAAAAGGAAAAACTACCTACTTATTACAGTTCCACAGAAAATAGAAAAAAAACTTGGACTTATGTCCTTACAATTTATTTTTACATAAATTAATCTAATTTAAAGGTGAGCTCTGAATACCGCGAACGGTCCAACAGTAGGCCGAAGCCCTGCACCAAAATACTAACAGCAGTAACCCATTCTAAAAATAATAATAAATTAAAGATAATTATAAAATACGTCTCAGACTAGGTCATTCAAAAACTCATGTTTTAACTAATGTCTCAACGTCCGGGTTGGCCGGTTTCGTTTGCATTTAGTTAGGGCCCATGGACCAATATGGTCATCGCCCGAAAAGATACAAAAATCCATTTTAAAACCAACACTCCAAAATGTAGTTTGTTTTGCAAAGATCGGAATTTGAAAATAGCTTTAAAATATATTTTCGAAAATTTGGGCAGCACTTCCTCTATAATTGGGACAACCCAATCCTGGGAAAATATCAACACACACAATATTCCAACCACAAAGCATTCCCAACCAGAAATTCCAATCTATCCAACCCAAGAGTAGGTTTATATCAAAATCACAGAAAACTTTCCGAACTATAAAATTCGAAAAACCCGAAATATAACTCGGAAAACCGAAAAACCACAGAACCTCTCTAAGGAAAATGGTCACAGAGCCATTTCTGAAAAATCCGAACTTCTCTCAGAACTTCTGAGAAACCACAGAACCATAAAACCACAGAATCATAGAACAACAACAAATATACGGAATCATTCCGAATGGGAGTTCGAAAAATCCGAATCCGCGAATCGATCTGATTCCCATAGCGGGATCGGGGACCATGTCATCATCGACACTAAATGGAAGGAACAAAGGAACATCGAAGATACCTGGGGTGCTCGGATAGAGCTCTCAGATGAGAAAGAGAAGAAAACGGAAAACCCGCGGATCTCGAAAAAATCAAAAACACGCGGACAGCGGAACGTGCCTCGGATAACACAGATCTGGACAGCAAACCGGGGCACGGGAATGGCAGCGCTCACAGAAAGATGCGCACGGGCAGCGTGCACAAGCGTCGGGGCTCGGGCTCGCCGCTCGGGTCGGGATCGGCGGCGGATGGCGCTCCGGAGGGAGGCGGTCGGCTCGGGGAAGCCGCGCGGGTCGCCGGACAGGGAGGCGCCGCGGGGTCGGCCGAGAGGGGCTCGGGCGACGCTGGAGGTGGTGTCGGGGCGCACGCCGAGGGGTTCGCCTGTAGGGCACGGCCGGGTCGGGCTTGGAGGTTGGGAAAAGAGGGTTTGGGTGAGGTGAATGAAGTGTGGGGAGAGGATGGAGGAGATGGGGTTTTTATAGGAGAATATTTGGGGGTTTCGGGAGATGAACGGAGGAGTCGACCGTTGGCCGTTCGGGAAGGGGAAGAGGCTCGGCCGAGAGGCCGTTTGAGAAGGAAAGGAAAAGCTTTTTCCTTAGCCTGGTAACAAATGAGAGTGAGAGAGAGAGAGTTTAAAGAAAATTCAATGATAGTTAAAGGAAATTTTTTTAAGAAAAGTTATAAGAATTGTTTTTAATAAAGAAAATAATATTTATTTATTTATAAATATATACTAAGGGATTTCCAAATTAACTTCGAAAAATTGAACTTGGGTTCGAGATGGGTTCAGGATGGGTCTGGATGGGTCAGGCCCAACATTAAAAAATTCAGGAATAATAATATTTCTAAAAATATGATTTTTCCTAAAATGATAATAATTTAGCAACAAATTATAAAAATAAAATTTTACGGGTTTGACTAAACACTAAAATTTTCAGAAATATTAATTATAATAAATAAAAATAACACTGAATTAATTAATTAAAAATTACGGATTTCACAAAGGGGAAGGATGGAGAGTGGTGCTGGTGTGTGTGTTTTTGTTGGAAAGAAATGGGAGAGAGAGTTTCTTTTTGTTGGTGATGTGGATGGTGTTGTGAGTGATGGAGAGAATTAAGGGAAGGGTGAGAGAGTGGAGGAGAAATAGGGGGTCAGGTGAGTGGCTGTAAGGGTTGGGTTTTGTTTTCTTTTCTTTTTTTTTTCCTTTCCTTCCAGAAATGGTTTTTGGGTTTGGGTTCAGGAAGATTGGCTGGGTTTGGATCCAAATCAAAAACACAACCCAATAACAATAATTCCGAAATAACTAAAATATAACTAATAAATCTACAAAATATATTACTAATAATAATAAATATTATTAACTAAATTACACTAATATAATTTAAATGCCAAACAATTTTTTTGTAATTCCTAGTTTAATTAACCAATTTAGAATCAGGGTTTTACAACATTCCCTCCTTAGAAAATTTCGTCCTCGAAATTTCAAAGATAAGGGCCGGGGTACAATCAAAATCACTTAACCTTGATCAAACATAGAATTTAAATCATCAGGCACGATCGAATTCTAGGTATGATCACTAGGTACAATGATAAAATATTGGCACGATCAGAATTATCATGATATGATCTGAGTTAGGGTTGGATTGTTCTTGTGATCAAAAATTATTTTAGGTACGAGAAAATTTAGGTACAATTATGATCATAAAATAGGAGAAAATCAAATAAGGTCTCATGAAACAGAAAAGGCAAGAAAGAAGCGAGTGTCAACAGTTTATTGAGAAGACAGAAAGTAATGAAATCTTTTGAGATGAGGGACTGAAATGTCAAATTAAATTGGAATGGGGTACAAGGGTTTGTGACTCAGGAAAGATAAAAAGTTGTATGATGGTTGGATAGCAAAGATGATTAGAATAATATAACTATGATAGAAATGTAATCGAGTAAGATATTTCCACTGAGGGCTGAGTGATGATCAAAGGGAATAGAAAGAATATCGTTTCACTATTTCAATGGTCAAAAGATAAGATATGCAAGAAAAAGACTTACAAGATAACTATCTTATTAATACCATGCAAAATCAATCTCTATCTAGCTGAACTTCCGGTATCTACATAAAACTAAGATGTCTGTCAAGGTATTAAAACTAAATATATATATGGAATCATAAATCACCTAAATTAATTTTCATCCATCGTTGTATGCCAATGGTCTTATCTCAATTCCTCTCTGCTTATTCCTTCTCTAGAACCTATCATCCATTGCTCGTGTTATTCCTTCCATGGCTATATCCGTCCCTTCTAGGTATAGTAGTCATCTAACCATAAAGTTGATCCTCGTCAAGTATTTCTTTACTTGATCATTATATTCACAGGTTTATATATATTATCCAAATTTACTTCCCCCATGGGAGAACATTACCAAATCCTATACTTTCCTCGCTAACTCTACCTACGTCTTCCTTTATCTTCAATAACTCTTCCTTTAAGCATAAAATTCAAAATCGTCCAATACCATCATTTTTTAATGAGGTTTAGACGCTAGCGAGCACTACTAACGATTCTATTCCAAATAAGTCACAAGCTAGGTATACCACTCCCTCAAGGCTAGCTTAGTCAAGGTATTCTTCTACCTTTTCTACCCTTTAGCTATCTAATATTAATCCCAAGGATCCCTTACAAGGAATGAGATAAGTAACAATCTATGTCTCCCCCGCATATAGCTATCAACTATATACATATAGTCATCCACAAGATGTATATCAACTATTTAATATATAAAGCTAACCACAACTATCTACAGCTTCCAAAATATGTAACTAAAAAATAATAATAATAATAAATAAAATAAATAAATAAATAAATAAATATAAAATATATATATGCAACGTACTAAGGTTGAAACAGAAAATAGATTGAGCCAATAGAGTTTGATATGGTCCTAATAAGTTCTAAAAAAAATCAAGTATAATTTTATAGAAAATATATCCTTTCTGGCTGTGATAAGAGATTTCTGAAAATGGAAAGCCGCTAGAAATACAAATCCTCTAATCGGACAACAGTCAGAATAATTTGATGGTGCAAAAAAGACAACCATATTATGGATATAGTCTTAATAATATCCGAAAACCCAAATATATCTGAAGTCACTTTGCCTCAAATTCATGCCTCGCCAGAGTGTACCTGACTGCAGTAAAATTTTGGCACCATAACTTGAATAGTAATAGGTTTTCGAGTAGTCCATCAACTTTATCCATTTCCTGGCTGAACAACATAGGAGACAAATTTGATGCATTTAGGACGTAGTCTCAATAATATCCAAAAAACCTATCAACACCTGAATCACTTCAACTTAGAGTCTATGTCCCGCCAGTGCACAACTGGCTGCAGTATACTCGCAGTTTCTATAATTCAAATAGATGGTTGCGATGCATATGTGCAAAGCCATATTAGGTCACTGAATATTTTCTTAACTTTATCCATGGGAATTTCAAAGGGATAATTCAACAATTCAAAAAGTTTTTTAATGACTAAAAAAAATTTAATATTATGATGGAATCAATTCTCTGACCGTTCGTGCTTCATCATACTCAAGCATTGAGTTTAAAAGCTTTCTAGACCTTGAATTGATCAAGAAGTTGCCTAAGGAGAGTAAGGTTTCGAGTTGAGTGGAGAAAATCAACAAATAAAAATATTTTCGGTACTTGGAATAACTTAGAAAATATCAATACATATTGGAATTATTTTTCGAAAAATATTTTCCTTGGGAGATATGTGAACCAGCTAAGTTGAACCAATTCTTTGGTAACAATTAACCTTGGGGCTTTATGGTTCCAAAAAAATTCGGTTCGAAATTGGTTCTGAGAAAGTCAATTGGAAATAAGCTCAAGAGAAATGGTTGGATACACTATCGTAGAAATACTTTGGGTAGATAAGAGTTTATTAGGTTTGCTATAGAAGAATTTAAAACTCTAAATAACGAATGGATCCAGATTCCAAATAAAGATAGAGAAGTAAGATTTGATCAACAAATGGAGAAGTTAGAAATAAGTTTGCTAAAGAAGGAGATTGAAAAAAAAGAAGTCTAATCTCCAAAAATGGCGAAAGAGTATGGATCCTAAAGTATGCTAGAATCTGATAAAGATATGGAAGAAAATAATCCCGAAAGCCATGGGACACTAAAATATACCAAAAATCTAGAAAATAAAATAGGCAGTAAAACATACCATCATACAATCAGCCTAATCTTGATAAGGTTTAGGTACAAACATAAGCAAGATAACCTATAAAACTATAAGCAAGCCAAAATAAATATTTTTAAAATAAATAATTTTTGCCCTATATTGTAACATGGTGAATATAGTAGACTCTCTGTTCACCATGTATATTATATGTATATATATATATATATATATATATATATATATATATATATATATATATATATATATAAAGAACACCTCAATATTTATTATTTCAACAACCTCTACTTAAGTCCTTGACTATTCCATAAATATTTTTCGATTCCCAAGTATCCATAACTTTTCATCCTTACATCTCGTAATTCATTTTCTCGATAAGTCTTTTGTCTTATCGTTGTAATTTGTTCAGGTAAAAATTCACTCCTTATGTCATTATTACTTCCAATTGTTATCAGTACCAACTATTATCTAGGTATTCCAAAATTCTATTCTTCCAATTCTTAATCACCAATATATCATTGATAAAAACCTCCTTACATACATTCTCGTTAAGATTATAATTTTCAGAAATTGAATCGTTGGGAAACATGACTTTGGGAAAGATATTGGCCAGAAAAAAAAGTGAAATCAAGGGTAATATGTTATGCTTCGGTAGGGTATCATCTAGTGCTAATCAATAATTCTAGGTATCATTAGCTCTTCTGGTCCTGGTCTGGTTCGAGCAGCCTCCTGCTGCTCAATATACTACTACGATTCTCTTGTCATGTTTTCTTGCGTCATGCATAGAAAACAAGATCTTGCTAGTACCGACTGATAGGCATAGGTCAGGTTGTCTTCATAGTCTGGCAAGTTTAGGGACAAGCGTAAATAAGGTAACCTACCGTTCTATAAGCAAGCAAAAATAGTTACTTATATATAGATAATTCGGTCCTATGTTGTGACGAATCAATATTCTAGTGTTCTAGTTGTTTTTAGGTATGTTCACTTAAGTTGTTGATCGACCTGCATGGGCCACCACTAAAAATATGTCCCGACCCGATCCTAAATTGTTGGGTCGAATCGGATTATGCCCAGCCTGCACCGTTGTGGGACGGAGGCAGTAAGTTGTTTCTATTTACAGGTAATCTCAACAACATCAATACATTTGTCACAACACGAATTTACGAATATTTAAAATTTTTATTCAACAAAGAGAAATACAACTGGAAAGGAAAATACTGAAATAAACACTGAAACCAAAAGTCTACAATCTCTAACATAATGAAACTAGAAAATAAGGAAATAGCAACTAGCTAAACGGCCGGCTCTTCGGCCTCAGGATCCGCGTCCTCCAAGGGAGACTCTGGTAACATCGCAGGGTTTAGCACAGGATCATAATAACTATTGTACAATAGCTCAGCGTCATCAATATCACCTATTGGGGGAATCCAGTCAGGAAAGGAGCAAGTACGAGTATGTACCTCACATTTCAAATAATAACGAAAAAGTGCAAGCTAAACAGTTGAAACAATATTTTTTAGCAATTTAACAATTCAATACTTGAAACAATGTGATTTGAATATGTAACGTCTATGACTGGCTTGGGTTGTACAATAGCATCCTAGCGACGCGATACGGCTTATCCCCGTGTGTAAGAGGGGTAAGCTCGTACAATAACAATATGAGGGGTATTGGTAATAAACGCTACACTATTCCTCCAATATCCCCACAATCAATATCAATCAATATTTGAACCCTTGGAGAGGGTTCCGTGTAGCAATGTGGTTTAAACATGCAACTTGACAATTACTAATTAAAATATAAGATAGCACAACCGTAACTTGCCTCTGTTTGTATGACTGGATCAGGATGTCGGCACTGGAGAGGAAGTCAACTACGTCCTCGAAACTCTACAGTTGAGAATCCTGACTTAGAAACATAGGAAGCCATATCTAGGAGTGCTAGTTGCAATTTCTAGAAACAAACCCTAGTCAAGTTTTGAGTTATTAATTAATCTACCGAAAACTGTCTAACGTCGCGAGCTACGTTTGTTGTCATTTAATTGGATAAGCTTGTTACTGGTTTAGTTGGAGAAGATAACAACTACCGATTAATTGGCAAAACTTTGTATTTTAATAATATATATAAAACTAAATTTCTTTAAATAGGAAAACATGAATTTATTAATTTATTAGTAGTCGGTATTTATTTTATTTAATGTGAGAAATCCTTATTAATTTTATACAAAAATAATTAATATCCAATTTAATTATGCGCCTAGCTACGCAAACAACAACCAGAAAATAAAATAGAAAACCTAAGCTATACAATTACAGGGCCGCAGAAAATAAAAGAAAAGCTGGGCTTATGCCCTTACAACAATTTAATTAAATTAAATTAATAAGGCTGAGGCGAGCTCTGAGTGCCGTGAAACGGTCCAATCAGAAGGCCGAGGCCCTGCACCCAAGAAACTAAAAGTCAGTAACCAATTCTAAAGTAGAATATAATTAAATATAACTTATGAAAATGGGACATCTCAGACTTGGTCATGCAATCTCACGTTGCTGGCTAACGCCTCAACGTACAGGAATGCCCTGCAACGTTTGCGTGTCGTCGAGGCTCATCCGACCGATACGGTCGTCGCCTGACAGGGAATACATAAAACTCACAAAATCCAATACTTAAAGCCAATCTAAAACCAACTTCGTAAACCGTTTGCAAAGACCGGGTATGAAAACAGGTTTTAATTTAACGAACTCAATTAATAATAATATTTTGAAAGTTGTTACTGAAAATTTGGGCAGCACCCTCCTCTATAACTAGGACAACCTAGCCACGAGGCGGTACTGCTCCCACACACCAATAAATGTCCCAAACCAGGGAACACACCAAATCGCAACACAAGGATAATATCCAAACCCCAGAATAATAAACCTCAGCCAAAAAATAGAACATACCAACTAAAATAGGAAATAACCAATACAGCATACTAATATAATGAGTTGGGAAAACATACGCGTCCAGCGTACAATATCCAAACCACAGAAATACAACACCACGACGTAAAAACGTCGTGCGTATCCCCTAAACACAACGGACTCAATTTCCGATCCCCGAAACGGGGTCGGGACCGCGTCATCATCGACTAACTACGGGAGGAACACAGGGACACAGAATTATACCACAGATGCTCGGCTAGAGCTCTAAGATGCAAGAAATAGAGGAGAAATAATTCGCACGGACAACGGAATAGGTGCCGGAAAGCCACAGGAGGTGCGGACAGCAGATCTAAAAACACACCGGACAGCGCACGGACGTGCTGGACAGTGGAGGGACGCTGGCCCGAGAGGACGGCGCTGGCCGGGGCAGGGTTGCCGGCGTCGGGAGGGTCGAGCGGAGCCGACAGGGCTCGGGTCGGAGGCGACGGGGGAGAGGGGGTCGGGTACGGACGCTCGGGGCCGAGCGGGGCTCGGGTCCGGCGAGGAAGGCGGCCGCGGGAGCGGGGCGAGGGTCGACCACGGAGGGCTGCTGAGGGTTTTGAAGTGGGAGGATGGAGAGTGGTGCTGGTGTGTGTGTTTTTGTTGGAAAGAAATGGGAGAGAGAGTCTCTTTTTGTTGGTGATGGGGATGGTGTTTTGAGTGATGGAGAGAATTAAGGGAAGGGTGAGAGCGTGGAGGAGAAATAGGGAGTCAGGTGAGTGGCTGTAAGGGTTGGGTTAGGTTTTGTTTTCTTTTTTTTCTTCTTTTTTTTCCTTTCCTTCCAGAAATGGTTTTTGGGTTTGGGTTTAGGAAGATTGGCTGGGTTTGGATCCAAATCAAAAACACAACCCAATAACAATAATTCCGAAATAACTAAAATGTAATTAATAAATCTACTAAATATATTACTAATAATAATAACTATTATTAACTAAATTACACTAATATAATTTAAATGCCAAACAAAATTTTTGTAATTCCTAATTTAATTAACCAATTTAGAATCAGGGTTTTACACTTGGTAATTCACTAACGAGCGGTTCTAAAATTTTTTTACACGAATAAATTAAATAGGGAAGGGTATCAGTAGTTATAATTATATATATTTTTGTGAGGATATAAATTGAATAAAAAAAATGCTCAAAACCCACCGATTTGGGGTGTTTATAAAGCCATCCAAAAATACATTACACCGATTTTGGAGGATTTTTGAGCCGACCAAAACCGGTGCCTCAAAAAAATTAACAAACAGGGGTTTTCATAAACGATCGGTTCTAAAACACCCCAAAACCGGTGAAAACACCGTTACCAAGCAGACCCTTAGAGATATAATTTTTATAAATACAAAAACAAGTTTAAAACAATTTTGAAAAATCTCCACGTCAATCAAAATGCCTTCTATAGAATTGATAATAAAAATTTATTTTCTAACTAGTAAAATATTTAAAACTAAAAATAAATAAATAAATTTTTTAAAAATTGGAGAAGTGAACTTAGAAAGAGGATTGAGAGGAATGTGAGTTGCTGTCCAAAAGCTACTGAGAGAGAAAGTAGGAAGGAGTGAGAGACTATGTTGTATACTACTCTCAAAACACTACTCCCAAAACAGTTTTGAGTTGCTTTCCATAGCTACTTAGCCTACTTTAAAACATAGATCCCAAATGTTTTTTTTCTTCTAAACTGCATTTCTGAAATGTCTTGTCCAAACACATTTTATTCGCCGCTTTACATTATAACTCAGGAAACTGATTTAAACCAAACGGACCCTAACTCTTAGACTGTGCATGTGTTTCTCCCTCCATTCGTTTACAAGCTGTTATATCATATATATATTATGTATACTCAACGTTTTAAACCTATGCCATCAGTTTCACAATATTCTGTTAATTGTGTACAAGTTCATGTGCATTTGATCATGAAAATTTTGTGAGCGCATTAAAGCATGTTTTATGAAGAATGAACCACTTTACGTGTTCTTGGAAGAAAGTTTAAATGCTCTGGTTCTTCAAGTGAAAATGTAATATGTTCTAGTGATAGAAGAAGTCTCAGTGAATTTGTATTTGTACAATGCTCTTGGTGATAAAATTGTGATGTGCTTTTGTATTTGTACTTGTATTTGGATTTGGACCTAGTAGCTCTATTGAGCAATATCTGTTGTAACATTTTGTTTTCGGTTGCAAACATTGACTGGATCTCTTGAATGGCAACAAGAAGACAATGGCCTTATTTGTTTAATTTTATTGCTGGAAACATTGACTGGATTAGCCCATTGAGAAAAGAGGCCGAGAAAAAAAAATCGACTGGGATCTCTTCAAGACATTATAACAGCTCTTTACTTATGTATTAGTTTGTTTAGAGTCCAGAATTCCAATTTTGATTGCCCTAACCCACAAAAAGGCCCATATAAGCCGAACAAACCAAAAACCGAATTAATTATTCCGGTTCGGTTTAAGTTCGGTAATTCTTAGATTCGGTTCGATTTCAGTTTATGTAGAGTCTGTTTTGTAAACAGGAAAATAGGCAAGATTTTCACTTCTTCATGAAAGTGAAACCAAATCCACCAAATCCACGGACATGATGTGGATTTTCACTTCTTCTACAGTTACTATCCCCTTTGAAATTCATGTTTCCACATCCTCTCAAAAAGAGAGGATGTGGGTTGGAACTGGTGGTCAGTCACCATCGGGAGCCACCCGAACTCTATGGACAAGCTCTAGCGGGAGCCACCGAACTCCGTGGCCGAGTTCCAGTGGGAGCCATTCGACTGCCATGGCCGAGCTTCGGCGGGAGCCACCCTAGCTCCATGGCTGAGGTCCATGGCCGCTCCACGACGCGGAGGCCGACGTCATTGAGGGCAGGGAGGACGCGACGAAGGAAGGAGAGGAGGTGAGAGTGAGGTGGGAGATGTGTAGGAAGTGAAGACCGAAAAGGGGAGGAGGAGGAGAGTGTGAGTAGTGGTGGGTGGTTTTGAGGGGATGACCGGGAAAGAACCATCAGAATGAACTCTCCCCAACATTTATTAAGTATATTGAATAAATATATTTAATATTAGTTAATTGGTATTAATTAGTTAAAGTACTAATTTAATATTAGATATTTGATTATATAATTATAATAATATGTACTAATTAAACAAATGTTTTTATTAATTTTAATTAATTAAAATAATTATCATATTAATTAATTATTATTATTATATACTTTTTCACTTTCCACTTCTCACTTTCTTATCCTAACTAAACACCTTCGTCCCTACTAGGGGGACAAGAAAATACATGCATTCCTATCATTCTTATGCTTCATAGTCCAAATCCAAATCTTTCTACACTTACCGTTTACTAAACAGACCCTTATTGTAAATTTGGTTTTCAATATCGGGTCGGTTTGAACCGAATAAACTGAATGCTCACCTCTACTCTGGTCCGTTTGCATAGGTTTTATCAAATTTTGTTTTGAAAGCAGTTTTTAAAGAAAAAAATTATAAAGTTGTTTTCTGGATATACAAATTTTAAATTTGCGTTTGGTTATTTCATCTGAAAAATATTTTAAGAAAAAAAGTTAAAAGTTCTGTTTGGTAAAAAAATTTCAGAAAAAAACTTTCGTAATAAAATTTTATAAAATATTTTTGAATATGATAATTTCGTGTCCAGTATAATACGTTTTGTATCCAACCTCTGGGCTTGACCCGGTGTCCAGACTGTGTGAAAAGAATTTTGGTAAAAGACATTGTTTTGTTATTCTAAAAATGGAGTTTAAACAGTCATCTCCGAACAAAAATTCTGAAAGAAGATTTGGGAGTTGGGGCTGCCAAACATAGGTTTTTTTCAATGTTTTTTGAATTTAAACTCAAAACAGTAAAAAATTAAGGAGAACCAAACAACCCTTCAGGCTTTTGCTTTGGAAACTTATATCCTTGATAGGTGCATGCATGGTAGCAAATAATTAGGAGACAAAATAGAAATAGGTCCTGGACATAATTTAGCTTAACAGAGGCTAAGAGTACCAGTAAGTAACAATCTAATTCATAACAAGCAGACGTTAACCTTGCAGGAACAGTTGATTTAGCAATTCTTGGTCTTTGTCAATTAGGCATTTTATCTATTCTAGGTTCCGTATATATAATTATCACGGACAAACATGGACCTTGAATAGATACAAAATGCTTGAAAACTTCTTCATTACTGTTTTCCTAAACAAAAAAAAAGGTCCATATTGTAGTGTCCCGACCCGCAAGATGTCTTATGATAGATGGTTGATTCGATGAAGCCTTGTTGGACTTGGGAATATGCGAAGGATCGCTTGGAAGGATATGCGATCGTGGCAGGAATCATCTTATAAATGTGAGTAGTGTTGAACCCTTCGAAGATCCTTTAGCTTCACGCTTAAAATATGGATGAGTACGCTATGTTTCTTGTTGAGTTGCTCAATAACACCTTACATGGAATTTGGAAAGATAATGAATCACATTACCGTAAACTGTTGTTGCCCGATGAATATGTATGCTTGTACGATGTTGCGATGAATTACATGACAGGTGACGGCAAAGTCCCAAATACTTGGACCACTACCAGAATAAGTCATTTTAGCGACGCCTAAAGACGTAGCTAAAACGCCTAAAGACGTCGCTAAACCAGTTTAGCGACGTATTTACCGTCGTCTTCCTCTTGTCGCGGAAACCTTAGTCGTTGTTTGGAAAGACGTCGCTGATCGTCGCCAACACCGACGTTTACCGACGCAAAGATACGTCGGTAATATACCGACGTTTACCGTCGTTTCGTCGATGAAATAGCGACGTTTATGATGTCGCTATACGTCGATATTCCCTGGAAAAATTACCGACGTTTTTGATGTCGCTATGTTTTGGTATATATTACCGACATTTTGTGATGTCACTATACGTCGGTATATCCTGAAAAAATGAGGTAAAATTCTGAAATATTTACCGACGTTTACCGACGCATACCGACGAAACTGACGTCGCTATACGTCAGTAGCCTGGCAATATATGCCAGTTTAGCGACGTCTACCGACGTAATGTGCCGTCGGAAAGCATCGGTAAACGTCGGTAGACGTCGCTAAATTTGAAAAGAAAATAAAAATAAATAAATTACATTATGCAGTTTTTTCCACAGAATCATTTTCTTCCTGCAGTTTAATCTGAAACACAATACACAAGCACATTTTATCCCTGGGTTCGTCGACCCCTTCGGTGGAACAACAACACCGGTAAATTAACATCCAAATGAAACGAATAACAACATAAAATAACCAAAGTCCAAACAACATATATAAATCAATATCCAAATTATCATGGTTCTACACAACCAATTACCAATGTATCAATGCAACCAACAAACAAGTGTCACAAACAAATAAGTGTCACAAATAAATACAAAGAAAAATAAGTACTCAAACACTCAATACAAACAGTCCTAACTCAGACTACTGGGGATCTGGAGCAGGAGGGGGCGCGCCGCGACGAAGGGCTAAAAAAAGCTCATAGTCCTCCTGTGAAATCGACACCAATGAAGGAGGTAGTGATGTCGGTGGAGTCGGTGTCGATGAAGAAGGCAGGGGCGCCGGCGGAGTCGACGACGATGAAGGCGCACCCGGAGGACGATAACGCTCCAACGCTGTAAGTCACTGGTGGTATGAATCCATGGTAGATAACATTCTATCACTGCTATCCGCCACCGAATCCTGTACCAATCTCAGCCTCTCATCTATGGTCATCTGTAATGCCTGCAGATCCAATACGCTGTGCTCCATCGACGCTCTAAGATCGGTGACGCTCCGCTCTGTCCGCTCAGTCACATGTCGGAGCTCCATAATGCTGCGATCGAGCGCATCCAATCGTGCTATAAGCGTAGTGTCACGTCCCGCTCCCGTAGGAGCGATCGTCCTCGCTAAGGCGTGATGCCGCACGAGCCTAGATTGCGCTCGTGCAAGGCAATTCCATAACGGCCGATTTCATCGGCGACGACGGGGTCGTCGCACAGAAGTCCAAAGCAGAAACATTGAATACATTGCAGCGGAATTTAAAGAAGAACACATGAACCCAAGTAACTCAAAAGAATCTCTTTATTGATATTGAATACAAGATTACATTGTGGGCGCAAGGCCAATTACACTTCTCTCAGGCTCACTTTTCTCTTGATTACAATTTACTCTGCTCTCTCTCATCTCTCGATTACAAATGCTTGAATCCAGCGAAAGCTTCGGAAGGCGATGTCCATACATTATGTCCTGTATAAGTCTTCAGATCACGCGACCGCACGCTTCGACTCGCCAAGGAACTCCGTGCCTCGACGCATCCAAGCGAGCTCCGCGCCACGAGCTTCTACCTGTGCCTGCACATGAAACACTATGTGGGTGTCAGTACCACTGTACTGGTGGAGTGAGCTTCTCGCCCACCCATACAAAACCTACACGTTTCATTTACTTTGTGCAACATAAACCATTTTTGATTGTCTTTCTATTCTTGCCTTAGGATCAATTTTAGGACCGGCGCCTTAGCGCAACTTGTGTATCGGAACCATCCCGTGCTAGCAATGTCAACGTTAACTCATACTTTGTGCCTAGACCACTCCTTGTGCCAACAACGTTAACCTATCAAGTCGTGTTTGCCTTACGGCCATAATCAGAGACGCAGCTACACGAAACTCTATTTCCTTGCCTCTAGACCTTTCTCGTGCTTGCATTGTTGACGCACCGACTTATACTTATCTTTTGTGCCAAACTCTGGGACGTAATGACTCGGTCGTGCCATAACTCGATTCGTGCTTCAATATCTCCGAGGCAATGCCTCCTTGCTTAGTCTCGCCTACACTTGTGTTGTGACAACGCGGCCGTGCCTCATATTTCGAGGCCGTGCCCAATAACTCAAGTAACTTCACACAACTTGCCCTACGGCCCTTTTTGACTTAACTCGCAATAGCTCAAGCCTAACTCATGCAACTCTATGCCAACAACTTAACACTCGACGCCACATCTCGTGCCGAAGCACGTCGCCTTCGCTGTAGCCAAATCTTAGGCTCCGACATTGTGTTTTTTTTTTAACTCATACATATTCAACTCAATCCAAAGGCACGCACGCGGATTGCCGCCCGTGCCGACACATCTATATGAAAGGTCACTGGCATTGACTAGCCATCGTGGACATAGCCTGGTAATACGGGACCCTTGCAACGCAAGTAGCGAGCCCCGATGCAAGTTCCCGTCTTACCGATTGCCTATTACCCAGCTCGGCTATAACCTGTTTCTTCCTAGGCCGAGTCGGTCCCGTGGCCCCGGGTTGCCGCTCGAAGAAACCATCGCCCTTGTCGACAAGTTGTCCATGACCACGCGCCTACGCTAACTTCTAGACTTAACGTAATGCATGGTCTCATCATCATCACTTAGTTCCTTTGCTTTACTCTTTCCTCTTTTCACACTTCTTTTGCAGAGCCCCAAACCAGGGTTGCCTCGGCGACTGAACCACAGTCTCGACATATTTTCTCTCGGCGACTAACCATCGCTTAGACTAAACATTCTTTGAACTCAGGGAACGGCTACTGCATAGCCTTCCAACTTAACTTGAACATAACGTGTTTCCATAAGTACCGACCGACCGTGGCTAACTCTCATACTGAACCAACCGTGGCTCGTGCCTTAAACCGACTCGTGTTCTACGCAACGCTATCGCCCAAGTCATACTTCCTATGACGGGCCTTGGGGTCGTGGGACTATTTATCTTGACAACCGCAGAATGAGCGGGACAGCACTTAGAATGACTTAGGTCAACCGGCATAACTATGCCAACTCACTCAAGCCTACAACTTAACCGAAGGGACGAGCAAAAGCTATGCCAAGCCTTGCGGGACAGGATCGTGCATGCTTTAGCAAGCATTCATGCGGGCGACGCTTATGACTTAGGCTAACTCTCAGCTTTTGCACCGAAGACCAACTTTCCTTCTCCCAAGCCACGGGACGAAGGATCGAGTGTCATTTTCAAAACACGCCGTGCACCAACTCTAATTCGACCGTGGGACGTTTTCCATGTTCTAACATCATTTTGACCCGTCGGGATTATTCCCTTAGCTATGTGGATGCGTAGCTTTTATTATCAAGCCTAACTTGTGCAAGTTGAAAACACGATTTATTATGTGAAGGCAAAGATGAGGAGAGTTCACCGAAACTACCCCACCTGAGCGATGTCTCCGAGCAAGCCTTTGCAAGGCTAAGGCCGAACGCCGTCGGCGTTTCGATTCCTCCGATTGACTTTGCGGGACGGGGCACTACATCATACACCACTCAGAACAAGTCTCGTCCTCGAGACTATTCCTGAAGGCAAGCCATCCTACCATTTCTATGGCCAAGACTTATCGTACGCACACACCTACGCGTTCCTTCGACTCCGAGCCACGCTCGTACTAATATCAATCTTTCCTTTAACACGAATTCAAGATCTCGACACTCTCGTTTCCCAAGTCGTGC
This sequence comes from Iris pallida, assembly GCA_029216955.1. Lineage (NCBI taxonomy): Eukaryota > Viridiplantae > Streptophyta > Magnoliopsida > Asparagales > Iridaceae > Iris > Iris pallida. The sequence goes on along the minus strand of JANAVB010041619.1, from coordinate 12,929,161 downwards.
TCAAACTCAACGTATCACTTGGTTGGATCGTGCACGCATTCCAAGCGTCCCCAAAATACATGCATTCAACCAAGCCGCATGATAAAGAATTTGTCATTCTCACTCGAGTCGCATCGTGCACATACCCAGGCGTCCCTGAAATATATGCATGTCAGCCGAGCCTCGTGAGCAGGGTTTCCTATATTCGTGATCCACGCCATCCATCCATGCCAATCCTCAAGATCAATCATTCCGATTGCTAACACTTGAAACAGGGCGTCTCGCCTAACCGCTAGGCTAATCTTTACGAGGCTAAGTCAATGTCAGGATTGGAATCATAGTTCCCCAACAATAATGCCAACACTGACCCCAATCCTAGGGTCAAACCAGAGTCGATCATACGGGGTCTTCTACCCAAGCTCGCATCACTCAGATTTCTAAACATCGAGCACGATCACCTAATTCGCATTACGGCATGTGTTGCGTATATTCAAATCCCTTCAATTCACCAATTCTAACCAATTCATGTATTCGATCACGAGGTCGTCTCGCTCGACAATACGTTGCGCCCCAATCTCACGCGAGTCTGATAATCCGCGGTGGTTCATGAATCACCATGCAACGCTCCCGCAGAATAACCATTCTCATCGGGGCGTAACTCTTGTTTGAGGTTAGACTAACTCATTTTCGATACGCGGATTGGACCTACACAATCCTCAAGTTCGATTCTTCAAGGACACAAATCCATTCTCGAGTCACCTTCGCGTCAAACCACAAATCGAAGCACAAATTGTCGTACCGTGCAAGTTCGACCACTCCCGCTCTATGAATCACCATACCAGCGCTCACGCAGAGTGATCGCCCTAATCGGCGTGACGCATGTGCGAGGCTGGAGTAGCGCTCGCATAAGACAAGAACGTCAACGTTGTGGTTATCGACAAAGCAAATCCAAACATTCCAGTTTTCATCCAAACCAAGTTCGATCGTTCGATCGTCATTCGTTCAACTTAGAAAATTCTCGAGCCAAGTCTATCGTTTCCTCGACACATTTTAACATCGCAAGTATAGCATCCAACGGAACAATGACATTTGTACGACCGTCATTCGCCGAGTCAGAGTGCCCCCGAGTTATCGCATGATCTTTGATACGCCTCAATACCATCGACGACATGCGTAACCTGACGATCTTCCTTTACAACCAATTTCGAGTCGTGCGACTGATGCCATTGTCCGAGTTGGAAAATCCTCAATTTTCTCGATACTCAAGATCAAGTTCAGTCGCTTTTCCTCAAGCTCGTTTCAAAATCGTTATTCAAAACTCAACTTACAATTCAGTTGCATCAATCCGATATCGCACGCACGATTCCTCTAAGTTTCCTGGATCAAGACCATTCATTTTTATCCATCGTTCTGAATCGTTTTCTAACTCGCGTTGCTCATTCACAAGTTGTCCGAACGAGATGCTCGTTCGGGACACTCGAAGTCACGACCAACTAAGCGTGACGCGTTCTAAGGCTTTGCGCGATCGCATCGCCTCGCCGACATACTCGTAATCCTCAATATTCATTCAAACAATTTCCAAGACGAACTATACACCACTCGGATTCGAGCCACTCGACTAGTCGCCGACACTCATTCTTATTCTTCTCCGAACCAATCGTATACACCACTCGAATTCAAGCCATACGATCTAGTCCTCAATCACATTCGTGTCGTTTGCTAAGACATCCTTCAGATTCGTTCGACGAATCTCTAGCGTAATCGCTCACGTCGCCTCGATGTACTAAGTCGTTCGTACTATTTCTTCGAAATCCAAATCAATCTTTCGTGTACGCCTAAGCGTTAGTCCGATAGCGTTCCTATCGATAGACACTCTAAGTGCATCTCCGTTCCCGACCGAACGATACTTAATATCGCTTGCGACTCGTTTGTACCAAGGGTCGAGGTGCGCGATGCGCAACACAACTTAGCCAAAAGGCCGTGCGTATGGCTATCCCGTGCGGACTATATTCCGAGTTTGTATGCTCAATTGCTAGGGTCGATGTTGGACTAATTAGCTATGCACGCGACTTGCTAAGGTCAACGTAGGACTATTCGGGCACACGTGCGACTTGCTAACATTAGCGCACATTTTCTATCGAGTCAAGTTTGACACCGTTCGGCACAAAGGCCTACGATGCATCCGACGATAGCCTACCGATACGTTCGAATGAACGCTTGTACGAACTTTTGAAAATATTTATTGTATGGACATGCCGAGGGACATTTGAGAGAGAGTGTACCAACGATAACAACTTGCGGAAGCAACAGAGTTTTGCTGAAACATCGAAGTTAAAGAATTCAATCGACGGTCCAAGGACGTAAAGCCGTGCTCTGATACCACTATGTCACGCCCCGCTCCCGTAGGAGCGATCGTCCTCACTAAGGCGTGATGCCGCACGAGCCTAGATTGCGCTCGTGCAAGGCAATTCCATAACGGCCGATTTCATCGGCGGCGACGGGGTCGTCGCACAGAAGTCCAAAGCAGAAACATTGAATACATTGCAGCGGAATTTAAAGAAGAACACATGAACCCAAGTAACTCAAAAGAATCTCTTTATTGATATTGAATACAAGATTACATTGTGGGCGCAAGGCCAATTACACTTCTCTCAGGCTCACTTTTCTCTTGATTACAATTTACTCTGCTCTCTCTCATCTCTCGATTACAAATGCTTGAATCCAGCGGAAGCTTCGGAAGGCGATGTCCATACATTATGTCCTGTATAAGTCTTCAGATCACGCGACCGCACGCTTCGACTCGCCAAGGAACTCCGTGCCTCGACGCATCCAAGCGAGCTCCGCGCCACGAGCTTCTACCTGTGCCTGCACATGAAACACTATGTGGGTGTCAGTACCACTGTACTGGTGGAGTGAGCTTCTCGCCCACCCATACAAAACCTACACGTTTCATTTACTTTGTGCAACATAAACCATTTTTGATTGTCTTTCTATTCTTGCCTTAGGATCAATTTTAGGACCGGCGCCTTAGCGCAACTTGTGTATCGGAACCATCCCGTGCTAGCAATGTCAACGTTAACTCATACTTTGTGCCTAGACCACTCCTTATGCCAACAACGTTAACCTATCAAGTCGTGTTTGCCTTACGGCCATAATCAGAGACGCAGCTACACGAAACTCTATTTCCTTGCCTCTAGACCTTTCTCGTGCTTGCATTGTTGACGCACCGACTTATACTTATCTTTTGTGCCAAACTCTGGGACGTAATGACTCGGTCGTGCCATAACTCGATTCGTGCTTCAATATCTCCGAGGCAGTGCCTCCTTGCTTAGTCTCGCCTACACTTGTGTTGTGACAACGCGGCCGTGCCTCATATTTCGAGGCCGTGCCCAATAACTCAAGTAACTTCACACAACTTGCCCTACGGCCCTTTTTGACTTAACTCGCAATAGCTCAAGCCTAACTCATGCAACTCTATGCCAACAACTTAACACTCGACGCCACATCTCGTGCCGAAGCACGTCGCCTTCGCTGTAGCCAAATCTTAGGCTCCGACATTGGGTTTTTTTTTAACTCATACATATTCAACTCAATCCAAAGGCACGCACGCGGATTGCCGCCCGTGCCGACACATCTATATGAAAGGTCACTGGCATTGACTAGCCATCGTGGACATAGCCTGGTAATACGGGACCCTTGCAACGCAAGTAGCGAGTCCCGATGCAAGTCCCCGTCTTACCGATTGCCTATTACCCAGCTCGGCTATAACCTGTTTCTTCCTAGGCCGAGTCGGTCCCGTGGCCCCGGGTTGCCGCTCGAAGAAACCATCGCCCTTGTCGACAAGTTGTCCATGACCACGCGCCTACGCTAACTTCTAGACTTAACGTAATGCATGGTCTCATCATCATCACTTAGTTCCTTTGCTTTACTCTTTCCTCTCTTCACACTTCTTTTGCAGAGCCCCAAACCAGGGTTGCCTCGGCGACTGAACCACAGTCCCGACATATTTTCTCTCGGCGACTAACCATCGCTTAGACTAAACATTCTTTGAACTCAGGGAACGGCTACTGCATAGCCTTCCAACTTAACTTGAACATAACGTGTTTCCATAAGTACCGACCGACCGTGGCTAACTCTCATACTGAACCAACCGTGGCTCGTGCCTTAAACCGACTCGTGTTCTACGCAACGCTATCGCCCAAGTCATACTTCCTATGACGGGCCTTGGGGTCGTGGGACTATTTATCTTGACAACCGCAGAATGAACGGGACAGCACTTAGAATGACTTAGGTCAACCGGCATAACTATGCCAACTCACTCAAGCCTACAACTTAACCGAAGGGACGAGCAAAAGCTATGCCAAGCCTTACAGGACAGGATCGTGCATGCTTTAGCAAGCATTCATGCGGGCGACGCTTATGACTTAGGCTAACTCTCAGCTTTTGCACCGAAGACCAACTTTCCTTCTCCCAAGCCACGGGACGAAGGACCGAGTGTCATTTTCAAAACACGCCGTGCACCAACTCTAATTCGACCGTGGGACGTTTTCCATGTTCTAACATCATTTTGACCCGTCGGGATTATTCCCTTAGCTATGTGGATGCGTAGCTTTTATTATCAAGCCTAACTTGTGCAAGTTGAAAACACGATTTATTATGTGAAGGCAAAGATGAGGAGAGTTCACCGAAACTACCCCACCTGAGCGATGTCTCCGAGCAAGCCTTTGCAAGGCTAAGGCCGAACGCCGTCGGCGTTTCGATTCCTCCGATTGACTTTGCGGGACGGGGCACTACACGCAGGCTCATCCGACTGGTGCTGAGACTGGTCTTGAATCCGTCGTAGCATCTCGTCCCGGAGAGACTCCATCATCTGGTGGACTCGGACAGACTCCTGGGACGGCTGTGGACCATGCACACTAGCGGAAGATGCCGTAGAAGACTGGCTCGCAACTAGGGCGCCATAGGATCCCGTACCGTAGTACGTACCCCTACAGAGGCCACCAGCGGCGGTCATCCACAGCTCATCCGTCAACGGAACTTGAATGGGCTGCGAGGAAGTACCGGCCTCTCCCGCAGTAGGTGCACTAGCAGTCGTCCGGTCCCGAAGCCTCTGATACTCGGCCTAGAAAGTATGGATAGTACTCTATGATTTCTAATTTCTAATTAATTACTTATTATTACTAACTACATGAATGTTTATTTACATGCATATTTACTAAGTTATATTAAAATTAACACGAAGTATTATAATTAACAAATAGTATTGTAATACTTACATAGGCAAGCTCGGCCCTCTCGTCAATAAGGCCTTCACCCTTCCGATGGGTGGCCAGGAAGACGGTCACCATGTCGGCGTTATCGACCTTCCTTACCTGTAATTAAATATATTATCTTAGTAATAATTTATCGGATTTGCATTAAAATAATATTTCTAAAAGAAAAATATATACCAGACGATGGAAATGTTCCGTCATCGGAATCGACCCACCGCACCACTTCGAGGCATGCTGCCTAGCCGCCTTGGCCTTCTCGGACTTTTCCTTGTGCCTTGGCTCGTTGAATCGAGCCTTCATCGCATCCCACTGATTAGGGGTGATCCAACCTTGGATCGGCTTTCCGGCACGATCACGAGCCTTCTGATCATTGATAGCATCGCGGATCAGCTTAGCAGCGACAACAGGAAACATCCCTTCGATCAGCTCGGTCCGGTGCGGTAGATAGAAAAACATATCCTAGAAGAGTACGCAAACCAAATATTTTTCAGTAATATATAATATGCATAAATCAAATAATTCATGTTAAAAGCAAATCTATTTTAACCTTGAAGTGCGCAAAACAGTAGGCCTTCCTACTGTCCGGAGCATCCGAGTAATTTATCCAAGGACCCCCATAATTTTGCCTCAGGAGCTGGCCTAGGCGTCTATGTACCAACGGGAGACGATATCTATACAGACATATTATATTCATGAGAAAAGTTAATTTATGATAAATACAGAAAAAATAATAAACCAAAATACTTACTTTGTACCGTCGGCCCAGATCTCCGTCCTCGTCTCCTCCGGAGGTGCGCAGGCATCATCTGCCTGATACTGGTCGGCCGCCGGCGCAGCCTCCTCCATCTGCTCATCTGCCTCCATCGTCGTATCAGTAAGAGGAACGCTACTCTCGGGAGCAGTCTCAGGCCTGGAACTACTCGTCCCAGGAGATATGCCACGTAGCATCGTGGCGGGCGGAGCTACTGTCCGATACACAGGAGTACTGGACGACGAGGATCCAGAGCCTGTACCAGTAGGAGGTACCGAAGAAGAACCCCATCCTCTAGCAGTACCACTAGTAGGTACCGAAGGAGTACCCTGTCCTCTGCCAGTATCAGTACCCCGTGCCCCATGTCGGAAAATGCAAAACGATCCGCGATGACCTGTCATTCCTGATAACAACAAAGACAACAAATAATAGAGACTATAAATATGAAAGTGCAACAAAGACAAGATAATAACCAAGACAACATATGATGATACATTTTACAAGAAACATGTATGTCCAGATAGTATATTTTACAAGAACATCTAAGTTCAGATAGTACATTCTACAAGAAACATCTAAGTCCAGATAGTACATTCAGATAATAACCAAGACTAGATAATAACCAACTCTACATAATTGTCAAAATGAAAGTACATCTCTCTCAATCATCTTCAGAATAATCATCGTGTTCGTCTTCCTCGACCTCATCTTCCTCCTCATCTTCACTTTCATCTTCGCCTTCATCGGCTTCTCTTCCTCTTCGGATAATTTTACATCTTCCACATTATGTGTCGTGTAATGCGTAACTTCCGTAGAGTCCACATCAACAATATTGGTTACAAGAGGTAGCTCGTCCTCCTGATAAGCTTTTTCGTCAACATCAAAAGTATCTCTAGTTTTAGTCTTGCATACTGCCCACCAGTAAGATTTTATTGCTCCCCGTCTCGGATAAGCTGTGAAGTACACGAGCTGAGATTGAGTTGCTAGGACAAATGGTTCGTAGCCTTGATATCTACGCTTGTAGTTTATATCCACAAGACCATGCTTGTCAATTTTCCAACCTTGATTTTCAGTCGGACCAAACCATTCACACTTGAACAACACGATCTTTGCAGGTTCTCTGCCATAATTACACATCAACTCCACAATCTCTCGCAAGATGCCAAAAAAATTATTTCCTGGATTGACGTCTTTGTAGTTCGAAGATTTGATACACAAACAACTGTTTTTCGTGGAATCGAGATCGAGGAAGCTGTCTCTGATCGGAGCATTTGTCGACTTGAACCGAAAGCCATTGACACAGTAACTTGGCCATATTTTAACAAAAGTAATTGGTCCCTTGGCAAGAGTTCTAATTAATTCAATCTCGGGTGAAGTTAGACGATCGACCTGAATACCAAAGAAGAGATAGTAAGTTACTTATTTGCTGAAAAACAACGAAGCAACCGCCGATTAGTACAATAATATTAGCTTATACTATTACATTGAGATGACGCAAACTCATCATTAATTACTTACCCCTCTAGCTTCTCCGTTTCATCCTCGTCGCAATTGAGTAATATATACAACTGAGCAGCCCTTAGCTCTTCGTCATTCAAATATCTCTTCTTCATTTTCCCCGAAGGCTTTCCGGACATATTGAATACTTTCAGTATTCCATCATTAGATTCTTGATAACCGTCGTCGTTTTTCGGAGTCCTCGTTCTCTTCGTAGCAACATGAGGTTTGAAATACGTCGAGCAGAAGTTTGTAATCTCCTCGAGAATATAGGCTTCACAAATAGAACCCTCGACCCGAGTTTTATTTTTTACCTTCCTCTTTAGGTGGTTCAAATGCCGCTCAAACGGGTACATCCACCGATAACCGATGGGCCCGCCAACACGTGTCTCGTAGGAAAGATGAATTGGCAAATGCTCCATGGAGTCGAAGAATCCAGGAGAAAATACCTTCTTGAGCTTGCATAGTGTTATCGCAATTTCGTTCTCCTGCTTTTCTAGACGATCGACGAGCAACTTACTAGAACAAAGATCTCTGAAGAATATGCTAAGCTCGGTCAATGGATCCCAAACAATCGGAGGTAAGAATTCTCGAAATGCAATCGAAATTAACCTCTCCATGAATACGTGACAATCATGGCTCTTCATACCTGTCAGTTTGTTCTCCTTGAGGTCGACGCATCTTCTCAAGTTCGAAACATATCCGTCTAGAAATTTCAGACCTTGAATCCACCTACAAAGTCTCACTTTATCCTCCTTCTCCAGTGAGAAAATTGCCTTAGGCTGCTTCAACTTCCCATTCCCGTCCTCTATCAAATGCAATGCAGGACGTCTACATATTTCTTCCAAGTCCAATCTAGCCTTTGGATTGTCTTTTGTCTTTCCCTTTACGTCCATTACAGTATTAATTATATTGTCAAACACATTCTTCTCGATATGCATGACACCAAGGTTATGTCTAATCAGATTGGTGCTCCAATATGGCAGATCCCAGAATATACTCCTCTTCGTCCAGTTATGAGTGCGACCAAATCCGTCACACTTGTAGCCCATAGCAGGCTTTTCAATAGCTCTTGGTAAATCTTTTACCTCTTCCCATATCGTGTATCCGGGCCACCTTGGCGGGAGATTAGCCTTCTCCATAACGCCAGCACGAAAAGCATTCATGTTCCTCCGGTACGGATAATCCTTCGGCAGGAATTGTCGATGATAATCGAAGAAGCACGGTTTGCCTCTGTGTTTCAAACGAAAAGCCTTAATGCGGTCCATGCAATACGGACATGAAAGACGACCATGCGTGCTCCATCCAGATAACATACCATAGACCGAAAAGTCGTTGATGGTCCACATAAGTGCTGCCCGCATATGAAAATTTTATTTTCTAGATACATCGTACGTGTTGGAACCTACTTCCCACAGTTGATTCAACTCATCAATCAATGGCTATAAATACACATCGATGTTCCTTTTCGGATTGTTCGGACCTGGGATAATAACGGTGAGGAACATATACGGAGTCTTCATGCACATCCAAGGCGGTAGATTGTACGGAGTGACGATCACAGGCCAACATGAATACTGGGATCCCGAAAGTCCGAATGGGGTAAAACTGTCGGAGCAGAGACCCAATCTGACATGATTAGAAGCAAAATCTGGATACTCTCGATCAAAGTACTTCCATGCTTCTTCATCAGATGGGTGATCCAACACTCCTTCGGTCTGTTCCCGCTTATGCCAACTCATGTTTTCTGTAGTTTCCTTCACCATAAACAATCGCTGCAACCGCGGCGTCAACGGCAAGTAGTGCATCGAATCGGTAGGCTTTCTGGCACCGATAAACTTTCCTCTACCACTGCCCTTGTAGCGATCGACACCACAAAATCTGCAAGCGTCTTCATCCTTGTCGTCTTTGTAGTACAACATGTACCCGTTGTGACATGCATCAATTTTTTCGTATCCCATCCAGAGCTATCTCACCATCCTCTTAGACCGGTAGAAGTCTTTAGGCAACTTAGCACCCTCAGGCAATATTTCTATAAGCAACTCCATAAGACGGTTGTAGCAATCTTACGACATGTTAAAATCGAACTTGATGCTCAACAATCATGTAAACACCTCCAACGGTGAATGATCCTCACAACCAGGATATAATGGAGTTCTTACATTCTCCAGCAACTCCATGAACTGTACAGCATCGGCGTTCGGTGCCGCCTCAGGTGCATCATGATCGTCCGGATCAAAACTAGGCCCTGCCGCGTCAAAAATCAAGTTCACCAATCCATCGTCGTAAGCAGCGTTGTTGTAGACATCCACATAAGGCTCATACTCCGATGCTAAAGACACAAGTTCTCCATACGCGCTCCACTGATAGTAATTCGGGGTGAAACCCTTCGAGTATAAATGATACGTGACTTCTGCTTCTGGATGATATTTCAAGTTGCGACATTTCACACACGAACACTTAATTTTGGTACCGTCCATGTACTGAGGGAACGCCTTGGCAAACTGCAGGAACTGCTGTACACCCTCTATGAATTCATCCCGCACACCGTATATGTCATCAGGATGACGGTTGTACATCCACGAACGATTCCGTAAGTAGTAATTCATATTCGTATCCAATTGAGGATAATTCTGTAAGATAGATACATGCACATTGCAGTCAGTGAATGAATGTTAAGGCAGTTTAGATATGGGTGCGCAATTTAGATAGAGGTCAGTAGAGAGTGACAATTTAGAGAAAACTGAGATTATTGGTGAGGTATAATTGTACCTGTAGGAGTACACGACACCAACTGTCTAATATCGACCCTTTGGGTCTACAAGAGTTACTTCACTCAGTTTGTCAAGACAAGTAAAACTTTTTAAATTAATACCCAATATCGACCCTTTGGCCTATGCTTTAGCAGTATCCTAACTCAAACTATCTATCCTAACTAATAAATTAATATCCTACTTTAAAATCTACTAACTCTCATATTCCTTCTAACATAAACTAATATCCTAATCTTAACTAACTGTAAAACCCCTAAATATTTACTATATTTTTTATATATATTAAATTTGGTACTGATTTAAAAATTTTGTATTGTACGTCGCATAGTCGTATTGTACGTCGCGCACGAAATTTTATTTTTCGTTGTTGCTCGTCAAGTGCGAATATGTACGAGCGTACATATTTTAGAAAAAATATTTTTTCTATTTTATTATACACTTTCAAAATATTATATAATTATTATTCTTGCTATAAAAAGCCTTTTTATTTTTAGCAGTTATTAATCATAAATAATATTTCATTATATACTAGGAAAAGCATAATCATGTATGCATTATTCGTGCATACATATATTTTGTAATTATTTATTAGTCTATTTTAAATAAAAATATAATTTTCGAGATTAATTAATAAATATTTTATTATTTAAAAAGATATTTAAAAATATTTATTATTTTCAAAATTATTATTATTGGTATTTTGAAAAATATACTTGGAAGTTATGGTGGCCATTTAAATCTTGATTTGATTTTTGGATTTATTTAAATAGTTAAATATTCAAAATTTATTTATCCCATTTGATTTTGAGCTAAAATTTTAAATAGATTTAAATTGGATTTAATTGATTTGATTTTAAACTAAGAGAATTTGATTTGATTTAAATTAGTTTTGGATTTGGATTTAGATTTGGATTTGGATTTGATTGCTTTTAAATTAAATTAGGAAATATCTAAATTGGGTTTAAAGGAATCCTAATTCTTATCTAATTGGGAATTTTCACATCCTATAAATAGGCAGGTACTCCTCCATATTATTTTCACCACAAATCATCTTTCAAACCATCCTTGTCAAAATTTCTCTCTTTTTTTTCGTCATAAATTCAGCCTCAATTTTTAAAGGTTGTAGCAACTTTGAATGACCATAACTCCCAACTCCGGACTCCTTTTGACCTCCAATTTTTTTTGGAATCGTATTGAGGTATATTTTTTGAATGCAAATTTTATTTTCATAAATTCGGAACTTAATTTTCTGGAAAATTTGTGGCGTGTCAGTGGTCCGAAATCTGACACGTTTTAGTGTTTTTGAGATTCTGGGAGAACCAGGAATCAGAATCACGATCCGATTGAAGTTTCGGAATACTGAGAGAAAAATACACATCATATATTTTTCCTAAAAAAATTTCTTCAGAATATTTTATTTTTGGTTTATATTTTAGAAGCTTGTCACATCGTCTGAGTTCATCTTGTGTAGTCCTGTGACTATTCTGTACCCAACGGGATTGTCGGTTTCACCAGCAAGGACCTCAGGTAAGACACCTTGCCATTTGCTGTTTATTTATTTTAGCTCATATTTCATGCATGTTCATTTTTTTTATGCAAAATAACTGTGATACATGGCATACCTGTTAGAACTTATTGTTCATTTATAATTCCTGCTATGTATTATTTTTCTTACACATTAAACCTAGATTTAAGGGACCACCTTGTGTGTTGCATTCATGGCCTTGACACGTTGTATTACGAAGTTGTGTCGCATGTAGAACACGGACATGCGTGACTGGCTGGCCACCGGTACGTATAAGCCGTGCGATAGGAATAACCGCTAATAGAAATTGCATGCTAGTTTGACTTAGCGGTTGTAGAGGTTTACTGTTGTGGATACAACATGGTAGGCATTGGGTGGGAATAACAGCTCCTTAATGTATGGGTCATATATGCACTGTCCTGATAGCCGGTTATCTCTAGTGGGAGGTACGGTCCTGATTGCCGGTTATCTCCAGTGGGAGGTACGGTCCTGATTGCCGGTTATCTCCAGTGGGAGATACGGTCCTGATTCCTGATATTCCAGATCCGGCCCATGCATCAAAGGTTTGTTCTTATTGCATTCACTATAGTACGGTTAGGTGCCCTATACAGGCATCCCTTATTTATTTGAGCAATATTTATTCAGTTTATATAGTATGATATTATGTGTCTTGTTACGTCCCTCTGAGGACCTGGTTATCTCTCCAGGTGTGTGTACTTCTGTGATATTGCAGGTGTGCTAGTCGAGGCCGTGATCTTCTCCATCCTTTCGAAGATGATTGCACTTGGCTAGTCTTGTTATTTCATCTATTCCTTCTTGTACCTTTTATTTGAGATAGTTGGTAGTGGACTTTGTCTCCACCCAACGTATTGTACAAAGACTTATTACAGTTGATTATATCTTTTATTCTTCATTGTGGATGAGATTAGATTACTCTTGGTTTACTGTATTTTACAGCTTATGTATTCATACGAGGTTTCCATATATTGGAGTATCTTCGTATGTATACAGCTGGCATGGATACGTACCTAGTCCTAAGTATTATGGGACTGGGGCGTTACATATTTTTATGGTGGCCCATGCAGGTCGAGTTTGTCACTTCGGTTACGTTACTGTACCGATGTGAACCTGCAACATACGATTAGAATTATAGGAATCTCATCCATACAGCTTGACCTCTTTCCTTGGCTTCAAATTCCGAACTCTCGTTCGACTTCCTTGAATTGCATCTTGCTTGATTCCTTTCTACCGTTGATTCTTATTTTCGTACTTAGTGTCAACTAGGAAGATGACTACACTAGTATATGCTCAATAGTCAAACACATGGCTAGAATGGTTATATTGGCAATTGGAATACATTTAAGACTCTAATTGAGTTAAAGGGTTTTTTTAGTGTGATTTAATGATTAGTAATTTGTAAAGTAGGATATTACCACGGAAAGTTTTAACCTTGAGATTTCTAAATAGTAAACACCAGAGGATTTATAGAATTTCATACTTGGTTTAAGAAATTGATTGATTTTCAAAGATTTGATATTTATGATTTATTGGATTATAGTTATACATCCTTGCACAAGTATAAAATTGATTTGCTTTTCGAGTTGTGATATTTATGAGTTTGGGTGATAGATATACATCCTTGAACAAATATAAAATTTATTTAATTTTTGAGTTATAATGTTCATGATTTATTGTATTATAGTTATGCACCTTGAACAGTTATAGATTTGGTTTGAAAATGATCTTAGCTTTTAAAAATGGTCGTAGGAATTATTTAAACGGAGTTGTACAACTTGCGGTTATCGTGTTTATAAAATTTTAAATTTTAAGGGGAAGTAATGACGGTGAATTTTGGTTTAAAATATTTGAAAGTTATGAAAACGATTTTTGAGAATTTTTCTTTATTTTAAATTGTGTCCTATGATTGAGGATTTACAAATCTATTTAGATTTTTGGTAAAAAAAAAGATTTTGACTGATAAGATTATTTGAAAATTTAGTTTAATGTGGGATTGCTAATATTAATTTTTTTGAAGAATTTCGAAGGATGTGATGGAAAGTTATTTTGATTGATTAAATGAAGTTACCATTTAAAAGTTGTGAGTTTGTTGGAATAACATAGCATAAACAGAAGTTAAAATTGATGAGAGCATTGAGCTTAATTTTTTTGAGATTGCTTTTAATATGCTAAGAGTTTTATTATAAATTAATTGAAAATTTTAGAGTGTTAAATTTTTGATTGATTGTGAAATTTTTATGGATTCGTAAATTATGAACTCTTGAGTTAAATAGTTGAATTTAAACGTTAATTTTGGAAAATGTTAGTACTAACGTGATAAAATTTTGCTTTGAGATTTATGAGAGTGATTTAAATTTTTTATGATAAATTTGAACGGCTTGGAGTAAATACAAATTTTGATGGTATATTTTTGAAAGTTATTTTTGAAACTTTTGGAGGAAACTTGAGTTAAATTTTAATGGTAGGCCCCAATATAACCCTATTGAGTATTCCACACTAATTGCCATGTCACTTATGACCATGATAGTATTATTTACACAAGTGTTGTTAGTCATCAACCCAGCTATGTGACTATATTTCCACCTCGACTTACTCGACCTTCATTCAATTCTAGATCTTTTAATTACGATCTTCTAATCCATTTGCAATTTGAATAATGAGTTAATGGTTCCTTAACTGTATTCATCTAGGAGACTATCTTCTCTCCGAAATTGTGTTCCTAAATTATTTTACTGGATTCTTTAATTAATTTTATTTCACGCTTTAACTTGATCTTCTTTATTTTGTGCATTAATTATCACCTCGTGAACTCCCACTTTCTATTTTTGATCTTCTGGCGTCCCCTATCGTGACTTGTATATTTGGAGTACAACACTACACTTTTCCTTCCAATAAATTTTATATGTAAGACCTAGACAAGTCCACCTTCCTGTAGACATATCATATCCCACCAAAACCCATCTCCTTGTACTCTATTTCTTGATATGACTTTATGGTCAAAATGGCCAAACTATAATCTTTACCATAATACTGATATATTTTCGACCACGGATAGGGATTCAACCTCAACTCAATTCTTTCGACCCGATATGTGATTGTGTTCTACTAAATTCCTTAAATGCTTAAACTTGTACTTTATCTTGATTGCTTGACCATTATCCCATGATACTATTAGTTTAACTCTTGTAAGTTGGTTAGAATACCTCACAATCTAACAAACTTTTTCCTTGTGAACCACATTGGCAAGTTCACTTAGACTCTAAATTCAGAGGACCCTACCTTATCTAGTCTACCAAGCCATAAATGAAGAAACACTAGGACAACTGTATAGGCCCACACTTCGGGCGAGCCTTAATTTTAAAAGATCTGGTACTATTTAATTTCCTTCATCAGTACCTCCCTTGCACATATTTTGACTATCCTATGCTACTAATGTAGCTTCAGTTTTGCAAGCTTATTTCGTCATCAAGCTTGATCATGACATATTTTATTGGGTGCACCCACTAATATATTGTCTAATCAGAACCGGTGCATAATGGTCTGATCAACCGAGTGCACTTTGGTTCGCTTTTATCTATCGTTCTACGTGGATGGGGACATAGCTAAACTTGTCCTCTAGAGTCCCATCCGCGACTGACTTGACAACTCCTTTTGAATTATTCGGTCGCCTTTGAACCACGTATTCGTATTCGATAACGCCTCCTTCGAACTCTATATTGCGTTCGCCTTCACCTATTTTAGAAGGACGAAAGCGTCGTACTAAAACTCCTCTAACTGTCCTATCACCATGACCATTACCACCCTATGTAACCATATCTTTGTCTTGAACTACTCGACTTTTCCCTCGACACTAAATTTACAATCTTGACTTTCTAATCACTTGAATTTAAGAGTTATTACAATCGTCTCTTAATCATACCCTCAACCTAGACTACGACCATATAAACTTCCTTAAACCCTCCTATCTACCGTTGTGCCTTCTCACCCCCTCATAATTCTTAATTTCGAGGACGAAATTCTTCTAAGTTGGGTAGGATGTAAAACCTCTAAATTTTTACTATATTTTTGTATATATTAAATTTGGTACTGATTTAAAAATTTTGTATTGTACGTCGCATAGTCGTATTGTACGTCGCGCACGAAATTTTATTTTTCGTAGTTGCTCGTCAAGTGCGAATATGTGCGAGCGTACATATTTTAGAAAAATATTTTTTCTATTTTATTATACACTTTCAAAATATTATATAATTATTATTCTTGCTATAAAAAGCCTTTTTATTTTTAGCAGTTATTAATCATAAATAATATTTCATTGTATACTAGGGAAAGCATAATCATGTATGCATTATTCGTGCATACATATATTTTGTAATTATTTATTAGTCTATTTTAAATAAAAATATAATTTTTGAGATTTATTAATAAATATTTTATTATTTAAAAAGATATTTAAAAATATTTATTATTTTCGAAATTATTATTATTGGTATTTTGAAAAATATATTTGGAAGTTATGGTGGCCATTTAAATCTTGATTTGATTTTTGGATTTATTTAAATAGTTAAATATTCAAAATTTATTTATCCCATTTGATTTTGAGCTAAAAATTTAAATAGATTTAAATTGGATTTAATTGATTTGATTTTAAACTAAGAGAATTTGATTTGATTTAAATTAGATTTGGATTTGGATTTGGATTTGGATTTGATTGCTTTTAAATTAAATTAGGAAATATCTAAATTGGGTTTAAAGGAATCCTAATTCTTATCTAATTGAGAATTCTCACATCCTATAAATAGGCAGGTACTCCTCCATATTATTTTCACCACAAATCATCTTTCAAACCATCCTTGTCAAAATTTCTCTCTTTTTTTCGTCATAAATTCAGCCTCAATTTTCAAAGGTTGTAGCATTTTTTGTTGGAATCGTATTGAGGTATATTTTTTGAATGTAAATTTTATTTTCATAAATTTGGAACTTAATTTTCTGGAAAATTTGTGGAGTGTCAGTGGTCCGAAATCTGACACGTTTTAATGTTTTTGAGATTCTGGGAGAACTAGGAATCAGAATCACGATCCGTTTGAAGTTTCGGAATACTGACAGAAAAATACACATCATATATTTTTCCTAAATTTTTTTTTCAGAATATTTTATTTTTGGTTTTTATTTTAGAAGTTTGTCACATCGTCTGAGTTCATCTTGTGTAGTCCTGTGACTATTCTGTACCCAACGGGATTGTCGGTTTCACCAGCAAGGACCTCAGGCAAGATACCTTGCCATTTGCTGTTTATTTATTTTAGCTCATATTTCATGCATGTTCATTATTTTCTTTATGCAAAATAACTGTGATACATGGCATACCTGTTAGAACTTATTGTTCATTTATAATTCCTGCTATGTATTATTTTTCTTACACATTAAACCTAGATTTAAGGGACCACCTTGTGTGTTGCATTCATGGCCTTGACACGTTGTATCATGAAGTTGTGTCGCATGTAGAACACGGACATGCGTGACTGGCTGGCCACCGGTGCGTATAAGCCGTGCGATAGGAATAACCGCTAATAGAAATTGTATGCTAGTTTGACTTAGCGGTTATAGAGGTTTCCTGTTATGGATACAATATGGTAGGCATTGGGTGGGAAAAACAGCTCCTTAATGTATGGGTCATATATGCACTGCCCTGATAGCCGGTTATCTCCAGTGGAAGGTACGGTCCTGATTGCCGGTTATCTCCAGTAGGAGGTACAGTCCTGATAGCCGGTTATCTCCAGTGGAAGGTACGGTCCTGATTGCCGGTTATCTCCAGTAGGAGGTACAGTCCTGATAGCCGGTTATCTCCAGTGGAAGGTACGGTCCTGATTGCCGGTTATCTCCAGTGGGAGATACGGTCCTGATTCCTGATATTCCTGATCCGGCCCATGCGTCAAAAGTTTGTTCTTATTGTATTCACTATAGTACGGTTAGGTACCCTATTGCAGGCATCCCTTATTTATTTGAGCAATATTTATTCAGTTTATATGGCATGATATTATGTGTCTTGTTACGTCTCTCTGAGGACCTGGTTATCTCTCCAGGTGTGTGTACTTCTATGATATTGCAGGTGTGCTAGTCGAGGCCGTGATCTTCTCCATCCTTTCGAAGATGATTGCACTTGGCTAGTCTTGTTATTTCATCTATTCCTTCTTGTACCTTTTATTTGAGATAGTTGGTAGTGGACTTTGTCTCCACCCAACATATTGTACAAAGGCTTATTACAGTTGATTATATCTTTTATTCTTTATTGTGGATGAGATTAGATTACTCTTGGTTTACTGCATTTTACAGCTTATGCATTCATACGAGGTTTTCATATATTAGAGTATCTTCGTATGTATACAGCTGGCATGGATACGTACCTAGTCCTAAGTATTATGGGACTGGGGCGTTACACTAACCCTTTAACTGAAACTAATATCTAAACAATGCTAATCATGAACTAACACCCTAACCTGGAAGTCCATACTGCTCAAGCACAGGCCATAGGCCAAGTTATAAGGTAAAATACAGGCAACTGCCTGTAGCTACAAGGCAAAACCAAATGTTGACGGTATATATACCGTCAACATTTAAAAAGTTTACTTGTCTTGACAAACTGAGTGAAGTAACTCTTATAGGCCCAAAAGGTACTCTATACACTCTTACTTATGCAAGACTTTTGAGGCAATCAACGTTATACTAGATTTCCGAAAAAATCTAAAACTCTTATAGGCCCAAAAGGCTTGGCATAAGTAAATTTAATTTCTAGAGAATGGCTCAAAACACTGTACCAATCATACCTATATTTCTAAGATACTCTTTACACTCTAGGTACTAGGACTAAACTAACTCTCCAACACTCTAATGACACTCACTCACATATACCCACTCTTACTTAGAAATACTAAGATCCGACACATCCTAAGATCTGACACATACAGAAAAGAGAATAGCAGGGAGTTTCTCTCCTCTAGACCCTCAATTTATAGGTACAGGCTAGAGCACTGTCAGCCATAGAAGATGCTCTAATTTTCAAAAAATCAAGCGTCGATGACACTTCAATTGAAAGCGATGAATCATGCACCTTGATTCATGTGACATGCGACTGTTAAGTGCAAAATAGATGCCTCAATTTTTGCGTCAATGTGCCAACATCGCTCAAACTTTCAAAAAGATTGTCTGTTCATGATCACATTGGTTTACCCCTTTTTTTGGTACTTCAACAACCTTATTTTTTGCTTAAAAACTTATACTGTATATATGAGGATGGAAAGGGAAGAGGGAGAGTAGGCCCCTTATAGAGAGCTTAGTCATATTTTAAGGGGTAGCTTATCGCACAAGCGTCCATGACATAAAGGTGCATGGGTGCTCACGCATGTAAAGGTGTTTGTTCTCGCCCGCAGTAATAGAACAAGCACGCATGTGCGAGTAGTTATAGATCTGGTACGCCCCTAGTGGTTGTGTTTCTCAAGAACATAAACGCGTATGCGGGTGGGTTTAGTGCGGGTGTTCGACTAGCGGTACATAGGTATATGTGCTCACCCATGACTAAGAACAAGAGCAAACATGTGCATGCCCAAACAAAGATAACGTTTATGATCGATCTTAAAAATGACCTTGGATGCGCTAAAATCAATCGAGAATCGAATTAAAACCGATTTAGATTTTTTTCCTATTGAGTTAAAAACCAGAACTTACAAGTCTTAGTCTTGGGTTCTTAGTGACCATCTTACTAGAGTTGTTACTTGGTCAAGAGGATCTTATTTTAATTATTCTATTTTTTGATGGGCTCATCTTTGGACTAATAGGATATGTTCCCAAATGCTGATCCTCAAAATCATGCTAGGTATCATGAAGTATACCAATTCTTAACATTATTATTATTATTATTATTATTATTATTATTATTATTATTATTATTATTATTCATACACCCACCGACACTCTAAACAGTTACTAACACTCCGACCTGAAAACTACCTTAGTGGTGATTACCAAGTATGTTTTATTTTCTTGTAGTGGTGTGTGTGTGTGTCGTGTGTGTCGTGTCTGTGTGTGTGCATGTCGTGTATGTCGTATCGTGTCTGTGTCAGCACGTCAGAAGGAGGGAGTTAGGGTTAGGGTTTACCTGCCTTGGTCGGAATCGGGTCAGGGTCGTCGGAGATGGAGTAGCGGTGGAGACGGGTTGGCGTCGGAGTCGGGTCAACGTCGACGAGGGGAATCAACGGTGGAGGGGGGACGCCGGAGGAACGGGGGTCGCCGCAGGGAAGGGATCACCGCGGGAAGGGGGTAGCCGGAGGGAGGGGTTGTCGGAGGGAGGGGGTCCCCGGAGAGGAGAGAGAAAGGGGGAGAAAAATTTGGAAAGCAGGAGATTGAAAATTTTGGGTGAAGGAAAATAAAAGATCGATTGGATGGAACCCTATATGAAACATTTTAGCGACGTCCACAAAGGACGTCGCTAAACGTCGCTATTCAATAAAAAAACTGGCGACGTCCCTAATGTGGAGTCGTAAAACGTCGCTGAGTTAAACAAAACAATGACGTTCTGCGATTAGACCATGACATCAGCTTTCCAAAGCATAATGTGTGGCGCAACAGTCGCTGATAGTGAAGTTCAGCAACATTTTTATACAACGTCGCTAAATTCACAAATATGACCGACATATATGACTTGTGTCGCTAAATTCGTTGCCAATATGACTTATTTTGGTAGTGGGCGGAGAGTATATCGAGCCTTAGCTCGACGAATAGATGGTAACACATATATTAAGACCCAAGAACTGGGCAGTGAGTATGCTTGAATTTTGTCCGAATGAATATATACTGAAACAGATGCTAAGTCCCAAAAGATTGGACGGTGAGTACATTGAGTTGGTTAGAAAGATGTATGATATCAAAGGTGTGGCAAGGAGATTGGGTAACAACATTCTATTATCCCATCGCCGATGTAGAATGTTGATTACGCCAAGACCCTAGAAAGATGACAAGATGGCAATACGAATGAGAATGGTGGCTGAATTACTTAGTTTTCCTCATCATGCATTATATGTTTTCTTCTTAGATAAGTTGCATATACTTGCATTATCATGGACAACTTGTATATAAGGTAGTTCCCAGAACGATAATCTGCAGCCACAGACCCGGTTCATCCTAGGGGAACAAGGATGGTGTCGACGTACTGACATAGAGATTTCAGAACTTGCAGTGGGGGCTTGCAACTGTCCATTGAAAGGATGCCAAAATCCTATGGTGCTGAAGTAGTAGCACGGTATTTCGGAAACCTCCCATGAATTCGTACCCCATTCGGAGTTAGTCGTTCGCCTATAAGATGGTCCAAGATGGCGTGTCGCCAGTGACCTTCATATAGATAGGTCCAGTGCTAATGATGTCTTATGTAGGCAGAGTAAGTTATTGCTCAATTACAGGAAAGGATATCGGCTGTTGGTAAGAATCACCTGAATGGTGACAATTATATTAAATTATGATATTGTTCTAACAATGTCTTGTGCAGGCTGAGTAAGTATTATAAATTTATAGGGATGGCTATACGACCGTGGGTAGGAATCACCAAAGGGTGATAACTGTATGCTTTAATTATGTTGGATATAAGAATTGCATGCTTTACTCCTTGTCGGCTATAACATGAAATTGACCCTAAGGCAACGAGAAAGACCACTATTAATAATGTTCTATAATATGATTACTTAGTATTGTCTTCTTAGGTGAGTTGGGCCAGCACCGCTCGCCTATACATTGATGATGTACTGACCCACGTTGTGGGCAATATTACAAGTGCTTGCGTATGGGAGAAATCGTTTGATCAGTGCTTGGCATCGATGAATCGGATGGGTGCGTAGAAGCTTTTCTTACAAGATGATGTCTTTTGCTATACATGACATAATGTATTGGAACAGTGTAACTCAGTTGTACCGGTAAGATTGTAGCCAAATTAGCAAGTTCATTGTAAAAAAGTCGGTATATTCAGTTGTAGCCTAAAGGGCAAGTGTATATATTCAGTTGGCTTTTCAAAGTCTTATAATCAGTTGTAAACTATGTATTCTGCTACAAGTCTTGTAATCCATTGTAATTACCAATAAAGAGATACATTTTTTCATATCTTGTGTGACTTTAATTTATCTGCTTGGTTTTGCTGCGTTGTTGTTTTCTGAGAAATACCAGGAACTTTAATGGTTTTGCCTTGTACAAGTACAATCTAGACTTGTACGGCATCACGCCTAGTATCTAGTTTTCGATTCTCCGGGATCGGGGTGTAGTGCCCAGTCCCTACATCGTGCTCCGTTCTCTGTCCACGGGGTGCGCGAGAAAGGAACACTGTCGCTATCAACTCGGTCGGGACTGATAGGTCGGGATCCATCGAATCGATCGAACGGGAACGGTTGAATTAAGATCCATTCCACGTTATAGAATTGCTTCTTCGAAACCAAGTCCCATATTCAGCGGGTAGCGCCTCGAGGATTGACTCTGCGGCTGAGTCGGGAGAGACATCCCGTTGCTCTGTTTTTCACGCCGCTTGCGTTGGTTTTGGCTTTGATTTTCTGAATGCGTTTTCGTGAATGTTTTCGATAGTTTTCATGGCTTACATTTCGAACTCGTATTTCCTATCGAACTTCTTGCCTAATACAGTATTCTAATCGGTTGCTTGTATGATTTCAGGTAATCGCGTAGGCGATGTCTAGCGCGGCCAACCAGTCTCTCGCCTCAAGCAAAAACTCAAGGTGAGTGGCTGACCTCCTTCGTTTCGACCCTCTATTTCAAAATGAGAACTCGGGTAATGATATCGAATTTGAATGATTTGCTTGAAGAATACAAGTCCTATGTGCTAGAAGAGAAAAAGATGAGTTGTGTAGAAAGGAGATAGAATTATTTTAGGCCTGCAAAACAACCAAGTAAATGAATCGATTACATAACAAGCCCCAACGGTACCCTAAAATATACCTTGTTAACCTACCACGGTCATGGACAACTTTTCAACAAGGGTAATGGTTTCTTCGAGCGGCAACTCGGGGCCACGGGATCGACTCGGCCTAGGAAGAAACAGGTTATAGCCGAGCTGGGTAATAGGCAATCGGTAGTACGGGGACTTGCATCGGAGCTCGCTACTTGCGTTGCAAGGGTCCCGTTTACCAAGCTATGTCCAGGATGGCTAGTTAATGCCAGTGACCTCCACATCAAATACTTGATATAAATTGTTATCAACTAACAGAGAAGGTGATGGTAAGTTTTATGTCGCACGGTATCCTCTGTCGAGGGAAATTCTGCTGTAACTTGCTTGGTTTATGTTTCGTCAAAATGCTTTGTATAAAAATGTCTAGGATGGCTAGAAAGATCACTAAAAGCAAGTCATATGATTTTAGCTAAATTCTTGAACCAAATAAAACCCTGGAAATTAATTAGTCACTCACCAGTACATGTTGATTGTACTGATCCTCGCTCTCTCTACAGGTATGATAAATCGGGAGGAGCGTGCCGCATTAAGGGAGGCAACGCTCGTGTGTTTTGAAGATTCGTCCGTACGGTCGAAGCTTGGATCCAATCTCTTTTGAAGACTCCGCTGTTGAAGGCCAGAAGACAAATAGAGCGACTTTCCTCCATCCCAGGTGGTTTAATAATGCTGGTTGTAATCAAGGGATGAAATGTATGAAATGGCTATCTCATCGACATTCATTTTGTAATGGAGTCAGTTTGTAAAAAGCCCATGCGGTGCCCTTGTATCGAGTCTGTAAAATAATGTTCATTATCAATAAAGCTTAAGTTTCCTTCTTTATAATGTGTGTTCAATTTTACTCTGCGCATTCTCTTGTTGTTGTGTTTCGGATAACCTTATGACTATGCCTTGTGCGAGTGCAATTTAGGTTCGTACGGCATCACGCCCGGGGGACGACTATCGATTCTACGGAATCGGGGCGTGACATAATAGTATCAGAGCACGACTTTACGTCCTTGGCCTCTAGTGTCGAGTTTCCAGTCTCAAAATCGTTGGTCTCGTGTCAATGAGATATGTCTTTACATACGATTGAGTCCGTAATAAGTTTTGTGACTAATGTATTTTGCCTTCAAAATCCCAGAAGGTGCGGCGGTGAACGTGGCGGCAAACGAAGAAAGTGCTTCGAGCAGCTCGAGGCCCAGACCCTCTAACGACGCCATGGAAAGGATATTGCATATGTTGGAAGCGCAACAACAACAAGCTCAGGAGAATCAACTCCTGAATGAGCAACATCGACGGCAGACGGAGGCACGCCAGACTCAGTTCGAGGCCCGATTCGATGCAAATTTAAGTTGCAGCAGAAGCAGCTTGATACTCTTCAGCAGATTGTTCAGACAGTTGTGGCCAACAACAACAACTCTGCGACAACCCATGCTATAACTGAGATTACATCCAGACAAAGTGAAGTCGAACCGGAGGTACCCGAGCCTTCACCTGCAGCACCGAGAAGTTCCAACTTCGACGTGTCAAAATTCACAAAAAGCTGTCGCACTTCCTTCAACGGCACAGAAGATCCCTCCGTGGCGATCGACTGGTTGGAGGAGTTGGAAGATAAATTCGAGCTTCTGGGTGTCGAAGAGTCCAAGAAAGTCGCATGCGCTCAACTTCTACTCCGATTGAACGTGCACGACTGGTAGGCCGTGCAAAAGCGAGCAATCAGACGCGACAACGAGACAGCTGCAATTTCTTGGGCCACCTTCCGGGAGGCGTTCGAGATCGAGTACCTCCCTAAAGCCGTTCGAAAAGAGAAGAAAAATGAATTTATGCAGCTAAGGCAAGGGAATATGACGGTACGACAGTATGCACCAGAGTTCAACAAGTTAGCCAAATTTGCTGAAGAATTCCTGCCCTCCCTGGCGAGTCGTGCTCGACGGTTCGAAGTGGGTCTACGACCATCTATCTACGCTTATGTGTCTGTTTTGAAGTACAAAACAATGGGGGAGTCTCTCAACCACGCCCTCCGCCTTGAACGTCAATACCCTCCAGGTGCTGCCGGTGCTGTGCATGCATACAATCACAAATGCCCAGCCACGCAGGAGGAAACAATATGACCAAGCATCCAAACAGTGGGCAATAAGGCAGATATTAAGGGCGTGATCCAAGGCCTTACTGTAATCGATGTCACCATGTCGGTCACACTATCGACGACTGCCAGATACCAGAGGGTGGATGCTGGAACTGTGGCAAGAGGGGCCACGTTCGTGTTGATTGTCCAGCCAGAAGGCGGAACCCAATGGAGCCCCAACAGCACCGTCCAATGGCGCCCCAACATCACCGTCCAATGGCGCCCCAACAGTACCGTCTAGGGAATCAAATCCAAGTGCCTCGAGCCCATCAACCCGTACCGCAAAATGGCCATGACCGTCGCCCTAATGCCCAGGGCCGCATCTACTCCATGACTCGAGATGAAGTGCTTGCATCAGATATGATCGTGACAGGTATACTAAATTTCAACAATGTGCCTGCTCGTATACTATTTAATTCAGGCGCTTCGTATAGTTTTATATCGGCGGACTTTGCCGTCGAGCACAAATTTCCTGCAATATCATTAGATCTCGACCTTAGTGTAAGTACACCTTCGGGCACACCAATACTCACAAACTTAGCCTGCGTCGACAGAATTATCTGTATCGGCGGTCAAAAGATCGGTCTTGACGTGATAGTTCTAGACATGAAGGACTTTGACATCATTCTGGGAATAGATTGGCTCGGGCCGTACAACGCAACCATAGACTGCGCCGGAAAGACGGTCACCTTTCGCATACCAGGAGTGCCCGAATTCTGCTTTTCGTGTGGTGAGACGTCATCGACCTGCATGCTGATCTCGACAATTTCCGCTCGAAAGATGCTGTATTCTGGGTGCGAAGGCTATTTGGCATCCGTCCGAGACATGCGACAGGATGGTGCAAACGCGGGTCAGACCGACGTTGTGGCAGAATTTCTCGATGTGTTCCCGAACGAGCTACCCAGCATGCCCTCCGACCGAGAAATCGAGTTAAGCATCGATACATTCTCCGATACCCGACCGATTTCCAAGGCCCCGTACAGAATGGCCCCCGTCGAGCTGAAGGAACTCAAGGTCCAGTTACAAGAGTTACTCGACGGAGGATTTATTCGACCTAGTGTTTCACCGTGGGGAGCACCCGTATTATTCGTGAAGAAAAAAGGATGGATCCATGTGTCTGTGCGTCGTTTACCGAGAGCTGAAAAAGGCCACCATCCGGAACAAGTACCCATTGCCCCGCATAGACGACTTATTCGATCAGCTGCAAGGCGCCTCGATATTTTCGAAGATTGATCTCCGCTCGGGCTATCATCAACTCAAGATTAAGTCAGACGACGTGCAAAAGTCAGCCTTTCGCACTCGGTACGACCATTACGAGTTCCTGGTGATGCCATTCGGCCTGACGAACGTCCCTGCCGCCTTCATGGATCTGATGAATCGGGTATTTCGACCCTTTCTTGATAAATTTGTGGTAGTCTTTATTGACGATATTCTCGTCTACTCGAAGGACAGGGCGTAGCATGCAGAGCATCTACGGGCCGTGCTCCAGACATTTTGAGAGAATGAGTTGTATGCAAAGTAGAGTAAGTGCAAATTTTGGCTAAGCAGCGTATCCTTTCTTGGTCACATTATTTCGTCCGAAGGCATTGCAGTCGATCCAAAGAAAGTGAAAGCTGTTGCTGATTGGAAGCGGCCTGCGTCTGCTAGTGAGATTCGAAGCTTTCTTGGTTTGGCGGGATACTATCGACGCTTCATGAAAGACTTCACGAAGATTGCATCGCCATTTACTCGCCTCACTCAAAAGGGAGTCGTGTATGAGTGGTCGGATGACTGTAAAGCTTCCTTCCAGGAGCTAAAACAGCGACTAATTTTGGCACCTATACTCGCACTTTCGAATGGGCCAGAGGGTTTTTAGATATTCAGCGATGCTTCAGGCCAGGGCTTGGGATGTGTGCTCATGCAGCGAAACAAGGTGATATCCTTCGCCTCCAGACAGTTGAAGCCGTACGAGAAGAACTATCCTACGCATGACTTGGAGTTAGCGGCGATTGTGTTCACGTTAAAATTGTGGCGTCACTATCTATATGGCATGGCATGTGCGATCTATACCGACGACAAGAGCCTCAAGTATCTCTTCACCCAGAAGGAATTGAACTTGCGATAGAGGCGTTGGCTCGAATTGATCAAAGACTATGAATTGACGATCGACTACACTCCGGGCAAGGAAAATATTGTGGTGGACGCTCTGAGTCAAAAATATCTTGCCTCGCTATCCATCAACCGCAGACTACTACAAGATCTAGAAGAAATGGGTATCGACCTCCGGGTTCGATTCAGGAATGTACGGTTGGCGCAGCAGCAGTTAGAGCCGAGTTTGCTGGAAAAGATCATAACCGCTCAGAAGGATGATCCGTACCTGAAGAAAATGCGCGAGCAAATTTCAACAGGTAGTACGACCGACTTTGAGGAAGATAAGACCGGCGTGCTGAGATTGAATGGCCGACTATGTGTTCCGGATGATTTAGAACTACGAAAGGAGATAATGTCGGAGGTGCATTATGCGAAATATACCTTGCATCCAGGCAGTACCAAGATGTATAAGGATCTTCGTACGACATTCTGGTGGCACGGGATGAAGAGAGATGTGGCGCTCTTCGTGTCACAATACATGGCCTGTCAGCAGGTAAAAGCTGAGCATCAGCGACCAGGTGGGAAGATACAGAACCTTGCTATTCCAGAGTAGAAATGGGATCACGTCAATATGGACTTTATTGTTTGCCTGCCGAAGACACCATGGGTGAACGACGCCATCTGGGTCATCGTCGATCGATTAACCAAGTCAGCGCACTTTATTGCCATCAAAGTTACTTGGAGCGTTGATCGCCTGGCACATATTTATCTTGACGAGATAGTACGGCTGTACGAAGTTCCAGTATCCATCGTCTCTGATCGGGATTCACGGTTCATGTCACGATTCTGGAGTAGCCTTCAGTCGGCGCTGGGTACTAAGTTGCAGTTCAGCTCAGCTTACCATCCTCAGACCGACGGTCAAACGGAGCACGTTAATCAGATTCTCGAAGACATGCTACGACTCTGCACAATTGACTTCAAATCAAGCTGGGACGTCCACCTACTGCTGGCAGAATTTGCATACAATAATAGCTACCAGTCCAACATCCAAATGGCACCGTATGAAGCTTTGTACGGCCGAAAGTGCAGATCGCCCATTTGCTGGGATGAAGTCGGGAACGGCAGATACTCGACCCGGAGCTGGTGGAACAGACTGTGGAAAAGGTTAAGCTAATTCAGGAAAGATTGAAGATTGCACAGAGTCGGCAAAAGAGCTACCCCGACACCCATCGAAGACCGCTTGAGTTCCAGGTAGGCGATCACGTGTTCCTGAAGGTGTCGTCCATACGAGGAGTTACTCGGTTCGGCGCGAAGGAAAAGCTGAGTCCGAGATTCGTTGGGCCGTTTGAAATACTCGAGCGGGTCGCCCCTGTGGCCTATAAAATTGCCCTACCGGCGGTGCTTGAAGGTGTGCACAATATCTTCTACGTCTCTCAGCTTCGGAAGTACGTACACGACCCTCGCCACGTGGTAGATTTTGGACAGCTGGAGCTAAAGTTCGACTTGTCCTACGTTGAAGAGCCAGTTCAAATCTTACAATGCAAGGATAAGCTGCTACGAAGTCGAGTGATCCCTCTTGTTCGCATACTCTGGAGGAACCATGCGGCAGAAGAGTCGACATGGGAACTCGAGTCAGAGATGAAGGAAAAATTTCCTTCATTATTTTCATAGGGGTAGGTTCTGTTCTTAAGTATCGAGGACCAAACTTTTTTTTTGTTGGTTATGGTGTAGTGTCCCGTCCCTACATCGTTCCCCATTCTCCGTCCATGGGGTGCGCGAGAAAGGAATACTGTCGCTATCGACTCGGTCGGGACCGATAGGTCGGGATCGATCGAATCGATCGAACGGCAACGGTTGAATTAAGATCCATTCCATGTTATGGAATGGCTTCTTCGGAACCAAGTCCCATATTCAGCGGGTAGCGCCTCGAGGATTGACTCTGCGGCTGAGTCGGGAGAGACCTCCCGTTGCTCTGTTATTTACGCCGCTTGCGTTGGTTTTGGCTTTGGTTTTCTGAATACGTTTTCGTGAATGTTTTCGATGGTTTTCATGGCTTACATTTCGAACTCACATTTCCTATCGAACTTCTTGTCTAATACAGTGTTCTAATCGGTTGCTTGTGCGATTTCAGGTAATCGCGTAGGCGACGTCTAGCGCGGCCAACCAGTCTCTCGCCTCAAGCAAAAACTCAAGGTGAGTGGCTGACCTCCTTCGTCTCGACCCTCTATTTCAAAATGAGAACTCAGGTAATGATATCGAATTTGAATGATTTGCTTGAAGAATACAAGTCCTATGTGCTAGAAGAGAAAAAGATAAGTTGTGTAGAAAGGAGATAGAATTATTTTAGGCCTGCAAAAAAACCAAATAAATGAATCGATTACATAACAAGCCCCAACGGTACCCTAAAATATACCTTGTTAACCTACCACGGTCATGGACAACTTGTCGACAAGGGCGATGGTTTATTCGAGCGGCAACTCGGGGCCACGGGACCGACTCGGCCAAGGAAGAAACAGGTTATAGCCGAGCTGGGTAATAGGCAATCGATAATACGGGGACTTGCATCGGAGCTCTCTACTTGCGTTGCAAGGGTCCCGTTTACCGGCTATGTCCAGGATGGCTAGTTAATGCCAGTGACCTCCACATCAAACACTTGATATAAATTGTTATCAACTAACGGAGAAGGTGATGGTAAGTTTTATGTCGCACGGTGCGCTCTGCCGAGGAAAATTCTGGTGTAACTTGCTTGGTTTATGTTTCGTCAAAATACTTTGTATAAAAATGTCTAGGATGGCTATAAAGATCACTAAAAGCAGGTCATATGATTTTATCTAAATTCTTGAACCAAATAAGAGCCTAGAAATTAATTAGTCACTCGCCAGTACATGTTGATTGTACTGATCCTCGCTCTCTCTACAGGTACGATAAATCGGGAGGAGCGTGCCGTGTGAAGGGAGGCAACGCTCGTTTGTTTTGAAGCTTCGTCCGTGCGGTCGAAGCTTGGATCCAATCTCTTTTGAAGACTCCGCTGTTGAAGGCCAGAAGACAGATGGAGCGACTTCCCTCCATCCCAGGTGGTTTAGTAATGCTGGTTGTAATCAAGGGATGAAATATATGAAATGGCTATCTCATCAACGTTCATTTTGTAATGGAGTCAGTTTGTAAAAAGCCTGCACGACGCCCTTGTATCGAGTCTGTAAAATGATGTTCATTATCAATAAAGCTTAAGTTTTCTTCTTTATAATGTGTGTTCAATTTTACTCTGCGTATTCTCTTGTTGTTGTGTTTCGGATAACCTTATGACTATGCCTTGTGCGAGCGCAATTTAGGTTCGTACGACATCACGCCCGGGGGACGACTATCGATTCTACGGAATCGGTGCGTGACACGGGACGTGACAAAATGGTATCAGAGCACGGCTTTACGTCCTTGGATTCTTATTCGATTTTTTTTAAAATCAATGTTGCTACTAAGATGATTATAAGCCGCTTCCGCGATGATTCCAAGACTGATTCTGCGATTATTTAAAGTTGCTTTCGCGGTGAATCAAAGTTGCTTTCGCGAATACTCAAAGTTGCTTCCACGATGAAATCAAAGTTGCCTCTACGATGATTCATAATGCTTTCGCGATTATTCCGTGTTGCTTCCAAACTATTCTAAGTTGTTCCCTTGACTGAAAGTCTGTTGATCCTTCTAGTCTCTCACTGGGTGTTCCATATAATAAGTCTAAATATGTGGGCTGTGATATGTGTGCTTTGTTGAATTTCTAAAAGATACCAAAACTGATAACAATGATGCGATGCGATAATAAGTTGGTAACATGTGTGTTGGATGTCTTATGTGTGGGCTTCATTGAAGTCGATTGTCATGTTGTAATCAGCAGTGGGTGATGGCATGGTATGTTGGAATAGGAATTATTCTTGACTTTAGTAAATGGGAATCGACATAATCTTGAGTCGGTATTTGTGGTCAGTATGACCACTACATGATGGATAGTCCATATTGGACGTTGGTTTGGTCCGAAGAGAAATATTATGTCGAGTATGGCTTGAGCTCTGAATGGTATATGGCTTTATCCTCTTAGCAATAAGATGTTCATAATTTAGTAATTGTTTTATCTATAAGGTATTGGGTAGTATCGAATCGTAGCTAAGATTACGATTGATACATGACGGCTAGGCGTGTCCCTTAATAATTATGTTCGGATAATCCATTGCGAGATTTTGATGTGTTCGGATAAACCATCGTTAGACTTTGACGGTTAAAATTATGTTGGATAATAAGAGAATTAAGAATATGAAATGAATGCCTTGGTTAGGAAAGGAACGAATTACAGATTCAAGCATTACTTGAATTAGTTGGATAAAAGGATTGTAGGCTCAGTAACGATGGTGGGGTGTTGCTATCGAAAGATTTTACGAGAACAACTATAGACCGAATATTGAACGATGTTGAAATTGAGTAAATGAAATTACATGTTGGATATCGACAAACTGATGGTGATGTTAGGCGCTTATCAAGATGTTGCGAATGATTTAGGAGATGCAGAGAGTTGCATCAACGACCGAAAAGTAGAAAATGGGCATGAGGAATAGATGATCTTAGCACGTTGTGTAGCTGTGCTTGAGAAAATTCCCAAATTAACAAGTTATGACCCATGATTTTTGAGGCATAGAGAATAAATACTTGTCCCTTGATGCATGAAAGAGTAGATGTTCCTTATGAGATTTTGATGGCTGGTATACAATTAAGAATCGAGATGCAGCGATACGTAATAGACCCTGTCGGTAGATGATGCTGTCGCATGAATAACGAGTTTAGGTAGAATATAGAATTGTTGGATGATGACTTAGCAAATGAGTTATGCCATATTCACTAGATGACCGATATACAAATGCTAGATGTTTAGTGCCATAGTAATTGGATCGGTGCATGAATAATAAATCTCCTTATGGAATCATAAGGAGATGGTACAAAACAAATATTGATGGTTAACGTGAATTGCTAAGAGATGACCGTGTTGGGTGCTAGCGAAAAATTCATAAAAGATGCTTTCAGAAGAAATACGATTATATAGTTGCCTTATTTTATTGGTTAAAAGAATACAGACCATATCGATAATCTAAAAATATGGGAAATAAATATGTCGCAAAGGGACCATAGAAAAGATGCTAAATAGTAGATTATTGAGGTAACAATGTTGGATTATGACTCAGAATAGTTGACCCGATTGCATAGACAATTTGAGTATGATATGAGGATACAAGTCGGATTGAACAAGTGATGCTGCATCTATGCAAATGAGAACTGAATATTTGGATGATCCATTGATAAATATTTATATGACGGCTTCAGGATTGACCCATAAGAATTGTTGGATAGGATTATTGGATAGATTTTGTCGGTTGTGGGTAGAATGACTTCGTTGGGTATGGCCCGAGTATGAGTACGGGTAGAAAGACTTGACCCTAGAATGTCGATTGGTTGCCTAGAATGTCAGTTGGTTACCTAGAGCGTCGGTTGGTTGCCTAGAATGTCAGTTGGTTGCCAAAGTTTTAGATTGGTCGGCTATGTCATTTCAGTTGTCCGTGTTGGGAATAAGTTCATAAGAATGGGGTGGTGTCCCATGTCCCTAAGTTGGTCAGATCATAGATTGTCCCTGAGATAAGATAGAGTTGTCCTTATGATAAGAATTGGTTGTCTCTAAGATAAGAGATAAGTATGTCCCTAATAGCTATCTATCTCATATGAGTTAGCTGAATGTCTGGTTTAGCTGACCATAGAGACTTGACTGAATGCTAAGTTGACTGTTGAAAACCCGTAGGATGTCCCTATTGATGTTGTGTGGGTATAGTCGGAACATGTGAGATATGTTAGGAAGTAAACTTCGGAATGGAATGAAGATTGAAAAATTCGATGTTATAATGTTGGATGGGATGACGGATCATGTTAGTTTCGGAACTTTATTGCCTTATTTGGGAATGTCAAAAATTTGCTAAAGTTGGTTGGATTTGGTTGGTTGAATCATTTTGAGTTGCGTGAATGACGATAATTGCCTTGAGATAGTCGGAATAAATTCATTGATGGATAATCAGATTGGAAATGGAGGGAAAAGTATAGCGACGGAATTGGATAGCGCATGAAGCCGAGATCGGCGAGAGCGAATGTGAATAGGAATGACCTTCGGGATTAATGTTGTTGGATATGAGAGTTGCTTATGCGAGAGGATAATATGTTGGCTTGATTAATACGAGAAAATGTTTGAGTACAGCGAGAAATGTTACTAAAGTGAAATGATGGTACAATTTGAAGGATGGATCATAATCAAAAAAATTTATGAGTCGCAAACAAATTGTCTGGATGCGAACGATGACGAGTACAAGATTTGATCGATGAGAATCAGGATATCAAAATGAAATGTGACAATAGGATTTATCAATTTTGGTGGTATAAATGACAATGAACTTGAAAGGAATACTTGATACATCTAAGTCGGAATACTTTGTAAAATTTTGGATCGGTTGTAGAAAAATTTACGAGTTGGAATTGGTAACATCTATTGTGTTATTAGTTGGTTGGGATATTGAATAAACAAGTGGGATTATATGAGATGCTCGAAAAGAATTATTGATGTTCCAAAAATAAGTTACATCGTAGCTCGTTTGTTTTCTCTATCACTGAACTTGGCTGAAATGCATGTATTTCTGGGACGCCTAAAATATGTGTATGATTCCAACTAAGTCGTATGCTGAATTCAAACGAAGACAAAGGGAGAATTATCATGTGCTAAAGATTTACACGAGTGTCGAGAGGAAAGATCAAAGATGGTAAACTATTTTGAATCAAATTGGAATGCTGTGATGAGACGATACATTACTTGAAAGCAATCGAGAGATTGCGGAGAAATGTTAAATAGTGCAAGTTGATTGTTGAGAAGTCTCATAAAAGTCGGTTGAAGTTTTGGGGATGAGTTTTGTTTTAAGTTTCGAGGACGAAACTTTTTCTGAGTGGTATATACTGTAGTGCCCCGACCCGTAAGATGCCTCATGATGGATCGTTGATTCGATAAAGCCTTGTTAGACTTGGGAATATGTGAAGGATCGTTTGGAAGGCTATGCGATCATGGCAGAAATTATCTTATAAATGTGAGTAGTGTTGAACCCTTCGAAGATCCTTTAGCTTCACGCTTAAAATAAGCATGAGTACGCTATGTTTCTTGTTGAGTTGCTCAATAACACCATGTATGAAATTTGGAAATATAATGAAAGATAATTAATCACATGACTGTAAACTGTTGTTGTCCGATGAACTGTATGCTTGTACGATGTTGCGATGAATTACATGACAGGTGAAGATAAAGTCCCAAATACTTGGACGGTGAGTATATCGAGCCTTAGCTCGACGAATAGATGGTAACACATATATTGAAACCCAAGAACTGGGCAGTGAGTATGCTTAAATTATGTCCGAATGAATGTATGCTGAAATAGATGCTAAGTCCCAAAAGATTGGGCGGTGAGTACATTGAGTTGGTTGGAAAGATGTATGGTATCAAAGATGTGGCAAGAGAATTGGGTAACGACATTCTATTATTCCATCCCCGATGTAGAATGTTGATTACGCCAAGACCCTAGAAAGATGGCAAGATGGCAATACGAATGAGAATGGTGGCTGAATTACTTAGTTTTTCTTATCATGCATTATATGTTTTCTTCTTAGATAAGTTGCATATACTTGCATAGTCATGGACAACTTGTATACAAGATAGTTTCTAGAACGGTAATTTGCGGCCACGGACCCAGTTCATCCTAAGGGGAACAAGGATGGTGTCGACGTACTGACATCGGAATTTCGAGACTTGCAGTGGGGGCTTGCAACCGCCTACTGAAAGGACGTCGTAATCCTATGGTGCTGAAGTAGTAGCACGGTGTTTTGGAAACCTCCCATAGATTTGCACCCCATTCGGAGTTAGCCGTTCGCCTGTAAGATGGTCCAAGATGGCATGTCGCCAGTGACCTTCGTATAGATAGGTCCAGTGCTAATGATGTCTTATGCAGGTATAGTAAGTTATTACTCAATTACAGGGAAGGATGTCGACTGTTGGTAAGAATCACCTGAACGATGATAATTGTATTAAATTATGATATTGTTCTAACAATGTCTTGTGCAGGCTGAGTAAGTATTATAAATTTACAGGGATGGCTATACGACCGTGGGTAGGAATCACCAAAGGGTGATAACTGTATGCTTTAATTATGTTGGATATGAGAATTGCATGCTTTACTCCTTGTCGGCTATAACATGAAATTGACCCTAAGGCAACGAGAAAGACCACTATTAATAATGTTCTATAACATGATTACTTAGTATTGTCTTCTTAGGTGAGTTAGGCCAGCACCGCTCGCCTGAACATTGATGATGTACTGACCCACGTTGTGGGCAATATTACAGGTGCTTGCGTATGGGAGAAATCGTTTGATCAGTGCTTGGAATCAATGAATCGGATGGGTGCGTAGAAGCTCTTCTTACAAGATGATGTCTTTTGCTATACATGACATAATGTATTGGAACAATGTAACTTAGTTGTACCAGTAAGATTGTAGCCAAATTAGCAAGTTCATTGTAAAGAAGTCGGCATATTCAGTTGTAGCCTAAAGGGCAAGTGTATATATTCAGTTGGCTATTCAAAGTCTTGTAATCAGTTGTAAACTCTGTATTCTGCTGCAAGTCTTGTAATCCATTGTAATTACCAATAAAGAGATACATTTTTTCATATCTTGTGTGACTTCAATTTATCTCCTTGGTTTTTCTGCGTTGTTGTTTTCTGAGAAATACCAAGAACTGTAGTAGTTTTGCCTTGTACAAGTGCAATCTAGAATTGTGCGACATTACGTCCAGTGGCTAGTTTTCGATCCTCCGGGATCGGGGCATGACACATATAGAAACTCCAAATCCAAATTGTAAGTAGACAAAAAGGGGATTGCTAATGTACCTCAATTTCGCTTTCTTACATATAAAGATTCTTCACATTCCAAATAGATTACAAACGTATTGAATATGATGTCTGAACTTGCACTAGTGTGTGCCTTCTAGCAATATACTACTAGTCGGATTATCCTCCCATTCTCACTGTCAGCTACCTTTGCTTTACATTAATTCGCCAGAAAAAAAATCAGTCATGCACTTACCACCTTCTCTAGGGAGGCTTCCTCTTGTCATCAACCTCCACCAGCTAGGCTTCCTGCCTCATCTCTCTCTACATGTAATCTCAAAGAAGTATGGTGTAATGCGTCCCTCCTAACATCTACAAATGTGAAAGGAATCTCTTTCTTGCTCAAAGAAATTTAACTATGACAACTTTTATATAATTTTTTTGGTAAATCACGTGCACATGGGACCGTAACCGTTATTGATATACTAAAAAATTATGAAGCTAAGAAATTGTATATACTTCACTATATACTTGTCTATACTTCACTATATAAGTGGGTGGGAGGGAGGTATCCCTTTTCATGTTATTGAAATTGTATATACTTCAGTATATAAGTGGGTGGGAGGGAGGTAGCCATTTCCACGATTGCCAGAATTTGCTACAACTAAAAAGATAAAACAATTTTTTAATCAGCCTCGCCATCTACTCCAAGGTGATTTTTTCACCATGACAAGAATTCGATTCTCTACTATGACGAATTCTAATTCTCTTCACATCAAAACTTAACCTATTACCTTCTTTACCTTGATGTTCCTTCTCCTCCACCTATCTCTGTTTTGACAAACTCGATAAAGATTTTCCATTTAGTATATTCCCCGACTCTTTTTCATCTTTGATCTTCATTATCATGGATTCCTTTTTCACTTCTACATACAATGAGGTTCCTGAGAAACTTGGTTCCCTATTATCGTATTCCTCTTCTGATGCATCAAACCATCAAAAATCATCACCTATAGATTGTAAACGATATCTATAGTTCAAGTCGCTCTGCTCAAAACCTTATTCTACTCATGTCATTATGTCAACCATACCGAGGATCTGGAAAACCAAAGGCGCCATGAAGATAGTAGAGTATTTTGGTGGTTCCTTCTCAGCTAGATTCGAGAATTTGGAAGATCTGGATGTGATCATCGACAATGGTCCATGGAAGATAAACAAACATCTAATTGTTTTTTAGCGATGCCTTTCAAATAAACTTCCTAAAGAATATACCGTCTAGACTGCTGACTTCTGGTACAATTCCATGGGTTTTAGTTAATCTACTAAATGTAGACTTCATCACCACACTCGCTGCTCGAGTTGGTACTGTCATATTGATCCTACCCAAAGATGCATTCAACTGGAGCCTCTTTGCTAAAGCCAAAGTCCATATCAACATATCCAATCCCCTTACCAGGAAGCTGAAGATCTCATTAAGAAATGGCTCAGATTGCTCTATTTTATTGAAATATGAAAGACTTCCTAAATTTTGTTTATTTTGTGGAAGAATTGGTCATGGGCTGTCAAGATGTAACATGCATCAGAAATTTTCTTCTATGATTGAGGACAATTGGACTTTGGCTCAAAGAGATCAGATAAACAATCTACTGAATAAAAGATTGGATCTATCAATATGTGTTACCCATGCTAGTAAGTTCTCTAAGAGCAACAGTTCCAATGCTTCCAAAGGCAAAGCCAATATGATCATTGATCATGCTATTTCAAATGAGAATAATTCTTCTCTTATCATTCCCAATCATCCTTCGACAAACAAGATTTCCCCAGATGCTGCCAAGTCTTCTCCGGCAAAACTCTTCCCAGAGAATATTTCGGTGACAGTTGTTCCATTTCCTGAGTCAGTTGCATCCAAAATTATAGCCAATCAAGTAACTGACACTCCACTCCCTCCTATTATTCTGCCAACTACTCAACCAATACCAGCATCACTGCAAATTCAAATACCCAAAATGTCGTCCTTACCCTCTCCATCTGCACCTATTACTTCAATCATCCCACTGATAACATCTGATACGAACATGCCTATTCATTTGACACTACTCGTATCAGAATTACCTACCCATTCTTCACCAACACCCATTCAACCTAGCCTCACTAAATCAAATCAAAAGCTTGTCAGCATCACTAAACCTCAGACTTACATAATACTTGATCAACATGTACCCCTTTTATTGATACCAATTCTACATCAAAAGTTGGTACATTCATTGCTCCTGATATTCATTCTCTCTCTGCCAACTCTGTCTTCAACTAATTCTTTCAAATCCCCAATTTCTACTCATTCAACTACTCCTAACCTTCCTACTCAAACTCATACTCTTACCAAGTTCCTACTCATTCAACACCAATTCCTGATACTCTCAAAATCTGTACCATATCCAATCTGTTATATTATCACCCTCTACCATTACTTCAAGCTCCTTCACTGCTCTCCTTGAAGCAGTACCTAATACACCACCTATTACAAGAACTACAATGCACTCCCCATCTTTTCCTAAAAAATGGAGTAGTCTTCGTTATTCCAAACCCAATGAAACTAATTTAACCCTTATCCACCACCCAAACACAAACGGATGCTACCTTACGTTAAGGATGAGGATCTCATCAATGTTTCTACTAGACCCACCAAATGTATCCATCGACAAACAGGAAGAATTGGCCGCGGCTGGCCATAAACAACCACACCTACAATTATTCTATCTTGGAATTGTCGGGGTTTGAGGAATGACCCAATAATTTGTTCATTTCATTCATTCCTTCGGGCAATTGCACCACATATCACCTTCATATCTGAAACTAGGTGCTCCAATTCTACAACTACATATTACACCCAATTGTTTGGTTTTGATCATAGTATAGCAGTCCCCTCCATAGGTAGACGGGCGACCATCTGTTACTTTGGAAAAATAATATCTAATTGGATGTTATCTCCACATCTAAGAACCATATACATGCCTACATCCATAAAGAAGGACGATTTCCTGCATGGCATTGTTTCTGCGTATATAGCCCTCTAATCGTCCATGAAAGAAAGCATTTTTTGGAGTTTATGGAATCGTCCATCTTTGTGCTTACAGAACCCTGGCTTCTCATTGGAGACTGTAATTCAATTCTTGATCCAGTTGATAAATTAGGAGGGAATGGCTTTAACCTCCTTTATCACAAAGATTTTATTTAATGGTGCAATAATACAGCTGCCATGGACCTTGGATTTTTCGGTCCAGCTTTCACTTGGTCTAACAGAAGATCCGCAAGATACAACATTGCTGAAAGATTCGACAGAGATTTGGCAAACACTATGTGGAGATCATACTTCCTAATGCAAGAGTTTTTTATTTTCCAAGGATTAATAGTGATCATAATCCTATCCTATTGAAATTGTCTTCACCATCCATAAGAAGAGCTCACCCCAAACGCTTTGGGGCAAAAAGGCTTCTAGAACCTGACTTTCATAATCGTGTTTCTAAAATCTGGACCAACAACAGTCATGTATCCGAACTTCCATCCAAACTACAAATTCTTCTGCCTTGTCTCCATGTAATGCCCCGCTCTGTGTGAGGTATTTGGTTGGCTTGTTGGATTCGATCAGAATGTTAGACTATGACTTGTGTTGGAAATCAAGAGAATGATGCAGTCTCTCTAAGTTGGCCGGATGGGATGAGTTATGGAACATGGCTCGATAGTATGGCTATGTCCAGTATGGAATATCGTACTTGGTGTCAAATAATCTCTGGAGGACCCGTTGAGCATATATGTGATCAGAACAGGAAGACTATTTGTGCAAGTTAGTGGAATTGTCCCTTCTCCCATACTCCTTCATGCTTAATAAAATGGAGTACCGTGTTGCTATAATATGTCCCTAAATGTCCCATACTTTAGTTGTTGAATTAGTTGAGATGCTTATGTTGAATAATGCTAAATAATAACACTTGAATATTAAACTGCTAATGTGAATTGATGCCGTACAATGAATTGGTAATGCTGCTCATGTTGAATGTTGCTGAAATGAATCATGAAACATTTGAATCATGTACACTCGATATAACTGTTGCAAGGATATGAAATAATGCCTGTTTTCTTATAAGTAATAAAATAAATGATAAATGTCCCCTATGAATTGAATAAAATAATATATGCTCCTTATTTAAAGGAATAATATGAGAAATGTTGTAATAAATTGATGCAATGAGAATGATGAGGCTTGGGATTGATAAGATCACCAAGTAGATTGATGGTAATAATGAAAATAATAAGTCGTTGAATACGACTTGGATAAGACAAGATAATACACTGTTGCCTTTACTTACTTTTAATATTTTACCATACGATTATGCTCACGATCGAGTTGGACACGTATTCGCATGGTCATGGACAACTTATGCACAAGGGGTGACTGTTTCCTTGGACGGTATGCCTGGGACACTAGGGCCGATCCGACCTAGGGGAAATTGTAAATGTACTTTAAGGGTGCGTGGTATTACGAGGCATTCTTAAGAGGCTAGCTACAAGCCATCGCATACCCTATAAAGTCCTATATGGCAACATTCTAAATGGTGGATTAACACCAATGATCATGTAGTCAGGATACAAGCTAATGAATGTCTTGTTCATTCAGAGTATGTATCTTATAACCTGTATTTGATGTAGGTACGAGGGAGTCGGCTATCGGTAAAAATTACTTAAATATGATATATTTATCATACATGTTAGTTCAACTTGATCGCTTAACATGTTAAATACAATACGGCTATAATGTTGCCTTGCTATAAACACTGCTTAATCATGATATACATACTAAACTGTTGCTATAAAAGTGAACTATGAGAATACATGCTGTCCATGATTTACTGTTGCTCTTTACATAAACTGTAAACTGATGCTAGGTCCCAAATAGAAAGATCATGTTAATAAGTGTTTGCTCACATGACTACTTAGTGTTGGTTTAGACGAGTGGGTTGGTTCTGCTCGTCAGTATACGACAATGTACTGACCTACGTTGTAGGCACTCTTTTTCGGTGCTTGTGCTTAGAAAGTTCAGTACACTAAGATTTGGCTTGATCAATCCCAAGGCATCGAAGGTTTAATTTATTGGTCATATAAAAGCTCTCCTTACAAAAGATGATGTCTTCTGTTTATAAAGGGTATAATGTATGGAACATTGTATATCTGTTGTACCAGTGAGTTGTAAGCCAAGTCGGCATATGCAGTTGTAATTCAATATATCAAGTATCCATGTTTCAGTTGGCTATCAATGTAATATGAGTTGTGTTATAAGTTTTGTATTTCGGTGCAAGCCTTGTACTTTATTTAATTATTAATAAAAAGAATATATTTCTTTATGCCTTATTGTGACTTCAAGTTATTTGTTCGTTTCTGCTACTATGAATCGATCTGTTCAATAAAAGAGATGTGTCCCTATTATCTTCAATTTGTCTACTTGTGCTGCTGCAATGTGTTCCTAATTTGAAGATTATCAATTATGTATCGTGTACAAGTGCAATTATGACTTGTACGACATCATACCCAAGAGAGGACGATCGATTCTCTGAGATTTATGTGAGGAGAAATGACTCTATGGAATCGGAGCGTGAAAAATTGGTATCAGAGCACGGCTTTACGTCCTTGGACTCTTAGATTCGCTTCAAATCAAAGCTACATCTGTGATAAAATAAAGTTGATTCTGCAATTACTCAACGTTGCTTTCGCGATTAAATTAAATATTGTTTCTACGATTATTCCAAGTTGTTTCTACGATCATTCTAAGTTGATTCGTGTCCGAAAAGTTCATTGACCCTCTTGGTTGCTCACTGGATGTTTCATAATAAGTCTAAATATATTGTAATGCACATGAATAACTGTTGTTGGTTTAGACACTAATGACCCAACAATGATTTGATCCATAGTATGCTATGTTGTGAATGATGTTCGAAATATGGGAATAGAGAAAAGTTGCCATGTAAGCTGCAACATGTTTGAGAATTGCATGTTATGTTGGGAATAAATTATGAATGGGATAATTGATGATTGAGTTCAACAGAATTAATGAGTTGACTCGTGTGTGGTGGCATTGTGAATTGAGACCCTGAGAATGTTGGCATGATCATTCTAGATCATGATTATCTGGAATAGACTTGGGTTCTATATTGTTTAAGGAATGGCTTCATTTCTGAGTGGTATATACCTCTACTACTTCAGAATGAGATGTGTTTTGACCCTTTCCATAGGAAAACAATGAGTCTATCTATGAGTATTGGACAGTGCTGGGACTTAGCTAGGAGTCATGCTTTGTTGCTAGGTGACTCGAGTGTCCCTTGATGGTGATGTTATGCTGGATAGCAAGATTGTTGGGAATTGAAATGGGTACCTTGGCTGGAAATTGCTCAGTCAGGTGATGACTCCGATTAGCCGGATGAAAATTATAATGTGGGTAAATGGATTTGGTAAGAGAATATTGCGGCTTAAACATTGAACGACAATTATGATTGGTTGGATGCAAATTCTTTGTGGCTACTACAACTTGGTTGCTAATTTAAAAGTTTTGAAAATGTTATCGATGACTCGAATGAATGTTGGAAACCTATGATTTGACCTCGAGGATAGAATTAGTAAAGTACGAGTTTGTGCTTGCTGAGATGGATATACGTTGCATATGTGCATGTATGCTCGAGGATTTGAATCGTATCACAAAGGTAACAAGTAGTGACTCTGAATACTTGTGTTGTGTATAGAATGGTTAATTAATATATGAATTGTCGGATTTGATTGGAATGAATTGCTTGACCATTGTAGTATGAGATTTTATAAATGTCCGTATAATATTTTGATGGCTGGGAAATGAATGGGATTGAGAATCACAAAATTTGTTGGATAATCTTGGTAGATGGTGTGACAATATGGATGATAGTTGATTGGGATATAGATTGCTGGGATTGTGACTTAGTGATGTGACTTTGTCATACAGACCGAAATAATATAATTTTTGATGTTGGCAGATCAGTAACATGGTTATATGATCATTAGATGGTAAATATGGAATTGTGTATAATTGTTCAAATTGAGATATTGAATATGAAATACTTTATTAGACCATGATGTTGCTATGCGAATAAGTTGACGGTTAACGGGATTCGATGGTTTTGTTGAGACTCCATCGGAATGAATATGGATACAACAAAAGTAAAGAATCGATCGAGAGAATTGAAGGGAAAAATATGACGGAATTGATGACTCTTGCATAGTGAACCTTGGCTTATGAATCCATGTGGATACGAAGGAATTAGAATTGAAATTGGATTGCTGGAAATTGTTTGTCGGATTGCATTTTAGACCGTAATGTTGCTAGATCGATCTTAGTCAATTATTGGATAAGTCTATAATGGGCCTCTGTGAGAATTAGTTCCTTGAGGATAACCATAGATAGACTTGACCCTAGATACCGTGGGCTGCATAACCAATTATTGGCGTATTCGGCAATGGTGATTAGTTATTCTGATTGAGTTACACCTATAGGTTTGGGTAGAGTCACTTAGAAACCGTCGGTTGCTTGTTGGCCCTAAGAATAAGAAATTAGTATGGTCTCTAGTAGCCATCCACTCTAAGGGAGTCACCTAAATAATTCGATTTAGCTGTCAGTATAACTAGCCTTAAAGACTTCACCAAATAATAGAGTGACCGTTGGCAATCCATAGGATGATCCATTTTGGTATTGAACGAGAGATGGTGATGAGTATGACCTAAGAAAGTATATGATGCAACGTGAACCCTAGAGATGTTTGTCACTTGTGAAGTAATATATTGACCTTAAGTGGGAACTACAATTGTGGGGTGAGACTTGAGTTGTATGTATCGAGAAGTGAATTTTTCTATGAGATAGAATTGGTCGCTCATGACGGAGTTGATGGATCGATATCTAAAGTCGGTTAGCTGGATTAACATGGAATACTGTGTATCAAGTTGGAAAGATGGATCGTTGCTCAGAAGTTTGATTGTTGATTTCATAGTCAGAAAGGAAAATTGAAATAAGACATTACGGGATGGATATTATGTTGGATGGAATGTTTTATGGACTTGTGTTCTTGGCCCAGATGATCGATAATGAGCGACCCTCGGGTTAAATCTTTTAGAAAAGATAAATTGCCTCCGTGGATGAATCTAAATAAAGTAACAACTGGTTGCATTCATAATTCGAACGAATGATGTTATTGGTAGGAAGAGAGTATTTGCAATGTCCCTTTTAGATAAGGGGTATGTGCAAGTGACACTTTTAAAACTCTATTTGGAAACAGATTCAAAATCAACAAACGCACCCTTCCTCTACTTGAACCCGATCACTCTATCCAAATCTAATTCAAACTACTAACTAGTAATCCTTTTTCTTATTCAATAATATTCAAAATCTGCCTATAAAACAAATCAGTCGAATCCCTCCCATTTTTTCTCATCACAAAAACCCTAAGGACTCTAAAATTCTCCTTCACAAGACCTTGGACCTCCCTCTCGTTCCAATTCTAGTGCCATAGGCAATCGCGGGAGTTCGTCATTAAGGTAATCCTTCTACTTTCTAAACTTTTTGTCATCAACACGAAAATAAGATGAGATGGATAGGCGTTCAGTTTAATGTTAAAGAAGAGGCTAATGGAGTGTAACCCATGTATCGAGCATATGAGCATGTCAATGATACTACAGTGGTGAGGGTCGAGTACCTGAGGACTGAGTGCATAGGGGGTTCTATTTATGTACCAACAACTAGGGTCTAACAAAAACCAGGTACATGTTCAG
Source organism: Iris pallida (assembly GCA_029216955.1). NCBI lineage: Eukaryota > Viridiplantae > Streptophyta > Magnoliopsida > Asparagales > Iridaceae > Iris > Iris pallida. The sequence continues at coordinate 12,884,419 of JANAVB010041619.1, read as the reverse complement.
TACGGGGGAATGGTATTGTTGTGTACCTGGGTACATTGACAGGTATCAATTGGGCATCCTAGGTAATCTAGGGGTACACAGGTACCCTGCCTTGTAGGCTGCAAACTATCAATGAATTTCCTGTGAGTGTATATGTGTCATATTCAGAGTATCGCATGAACCTATGCAAAGAGTAATAAGCCTAGCTGTATATATATATGTGGGTGAGCAGTAACCTAATGTAATAGGAGTGAGTCATAGGAGGTAGGAGCCTAGGTGTATGAAAAGAGTGTTATTAGATGAACTGTACAAGAGGAGTGTTCCCTACAGGTAGGAATACTAGCACCATAGGGTATCAATAGAAAGAATTAGGGTGCACGGTTAGGGGTGCAATGCGTGTACCAGGTATCAGTTATAGGTAATAAATGTTAGGTATCAAGTAATGAAGGGTTATTGCACAGATTCATGTACAGGTGAAACAAGTAGCTGTACTGCATGGCAGTAGAGTAGACTGATGTAAAATCAGCCTAGGAATAGACAGTTAGGAAGGTAACTGTGAGGTGCAAGGACTATTGTAAAAGTAGGTAACAAAATTTGGGCTAACTTAGATGAAATGACAGCAGTTCCTACAGCAAAATGGGCATGAAATTGGTCATGCCATAGAAACACCACTACTGTACTAGGCATTATCGGAGATTAGGAAGCTACAGTAGGGGTATCAAAACCTATAGGTTGGTAGGTGTGTGTGATGTTAAAACTGATAGGAGGGTCAAATGAGCTGCTTCTAGGCCAGAGAAGCAACCAATTGTAGTTAGGGAACAACAAGTAAACATGAAGGGTGTCGAATAGGCTTCCTATTAGATAGGGAATGCGTTGGTACATGTAGAGCGGGTGTGGAATTAGGCAGGGACAATTGGGGAGTGGTCATGGAAATCCTAGGCTTAGGGATAGAGTTACGGTATCAGGGAAGATACCTGTGTGTGCTGGTGTAATTATGTTCCAGTTGATGGGTTAATAGAAAAAGAAGCGCAATAGCACCAGGCAATCGTTGCAGCAGTATGCAAGTAGCTACTGCAGGAGATCTGCAAGCAATAGTGCAATATATATGGGTGTATATACAAAATGTAGGAGTATCTAGTGTGAGCTCTGCTGAGTAAATATAGTATGTGCAGGGGAGAATGATTCATAGGTTGGGTACAAGACTAAATAACAACAATGGTGCTACTATTTATCTGTAGAGCATAAACATTGGTATGTAACAGTATTTGGAGGGCACACTTTTGGACTTCTACAATTGCTACATCCTAACAACAAATAAGAGATACATTAATAGGAGTATATGGTTATGTACCATAATTGCCTAAGTCCAATATAGGGTCATAGGAAACCTGTGTGCCTGTCCAAAGACTTCACAAAGAAATCATAGGTATATGGATGAGTCTTGTGTACGAAACTTTTATATTTCAAACTATGGAGGCAAGATATGGTTGGTGAATGATTGGAATAATAGTCCTTTTAGAGTTGTTTTAGTGTCTTTCATATGGTTTCAGTTGGTATGTTGGTAACAGTTGTGTAGAGGAGTCCAGTTCAATCAAGGGGTAAGCATATCAGTAACATGGCATAATATGCCTAGACACATGGGCATGTGGAGTGAAGTGTGTTCAATTGGGGGGGGTGGGGCGGGGACAAATGTATCAGGAAATTGTAGAACAGGTGTATATATATATATATTTTTTTTTTTGGAAAAAGGGTAAATTTTATTCCATCATCTCAATAAGGTTACAACATAAGATACAATCCCAACTCAGGGGGACATAACTAGTACATCCGACTCAATATTGTGGAGTATGCCCACCACTGGGGTGGATAGCCCCTCATAAATGCGCCGGTTCCTCTCCCGCCAGACATGCCAAACTGATGCAGCAAGTCTCAATCTAGCACGCCTAGCCCAGCTCTGCTCCATGCCCCTGCGATCACCAATCCACTTAAGGATTTCTCTGAAGTCCCGCTCCCTGCCAACCCCTCCCAAGTGTCTCCGGCTCTGCTCGGCCCATATGTTCCACGCCATATGGCACTGGAAGAACAGGTGCCCAATAGATTCAGGTTCTGTCTCACACAAAACACATTTAGGATCAGGGACAGAAACCCCGAACCGAAGCAATCTGTCCCGAGTAAGCAACCGACCCAACACCAGTTTGTATGCAGACAGTTGCATCTTCCTGGCGAGCCCCTTCCCCCAGACAAAGTCATACTCCTCAATATCATCGAAGTGGGGGCGGACAAGGTCGTAGCAGCTGCTAAATCGGAACTCCCCAGCACCCTCCGAGCGGCCGGGCGGGGCCCACATCCATATATCAGATAGTGCCGTAGGAGTGATCTGCACCTGTCTGATCTCCTCAACTACCGTAGCAGTGAACCGGTACTCCTCAGGCCTCCATACCCCTCCACGGATGATGTGCCGACACGTCAGTCCTCTGTATGCCACGCCGTCCCTCTGGGGGCCCAGAATCTCCAGGAGAGACTGACCTGAGATCCACGGATCGAGCCAAAGATCCGTCTCCCTTCCCTCCCTCATCCTCCTCCGCAAAGCCGTCCGAAGAACAGGACGGGTCCTCAGGATATGCTTGAAAGACACAGAGAAGTTGTTGTCAATTTCACATACCCAGAAGTTTCTGCCCCGGAGATACCGACTCGTCATCCAGGTCGACCATAGAGAATCACCCTGAAGGAATCTCCATGCCAGCTTGATCCCCGCCGCCTCCCTGACAGAAACAAGAGATCGCAGACCCACACCTCCCTCTCTCCTAGGCCGACAGAGCTGCTCCCAGGAGATGGCATGTATCCCTCCATGCCAAATGAACTTGGCACAGATGCCCTCAATCTTTCTGATAGTAGCCAGAGGGACCATAATCGATTGGAGCCAGAACAGAGCAATAGCAGAAATGACTGAGCGGACCAGCTCAATACGCCCTCCAAACGATAGGCCAGCCGCCTGCCAGCCCTCAACCCTCCTCTGTGCAAAATCCACCAGGCTCTGACAGTCACGATCCTTCGCGTAGTTGACGGAAAGGGGCACCCCCAGATATTTCACCGGAAGGTCCCCCTTTTCCACCCCAAGCTCCATAGCCCGCTCCTCCTTCAAAGTGCAAGAGTTGCTGAAGTATACTTTACTCTTGTCCCTGTTCAGCCGAAGGCCCGATAGCTGCCCGAACTCCTCCATCACTGCCGCAAGCTCCCTCATCCCCCGCATGGAAGGCCTCAACAGGACCAAAAGGTCATCTGCATAAATGAGATGAGAGACCACCGGAGAGACCCTGCTGTATATCGGTACAATCCTCTCCCTATGTACCGCGATGTCCATCAGACATGTGAAATACTCCATCACAAGGGTGAATAGGTAGGGGGACAGCGGGTCCCCCTGCCTAAGCCCCCTGCTGCTGCTGAAGAACCCGTAGGGGATACCCTGGATGAGGACCGAGAATGTAGGAGAAGTGATGCACTCTCTGACTCTATCCACCCAAGTCTCGGAGAAGCCCATCGCACCCATCAGATGACAGAGGAAGTCCCTGTTGACGGTGTCGTAGGCTTTCCTCAGATCGAGCTTCACACACGCCTTCATCCCTCCTGGCTTGTGGAACTCCCGAATCAGCTCATGAGCCAGCAGGCTATGCTCCGCAATAGACCGCCCCTTAATGAAGGCCGCCTGATTCCGAGACACCAGACCCTGCATAGCTTCCTCCATCCTCCTGCACATGAGATGAGTAATTATTTTATACAAATAATTACAGCAAGCAATCGGTCGAAAGTCAGCAAGAGATGTTGCCCCCTCTTTCTTGGGCACAAGCGTCAGGAAGGTGTGGTTCAGCTCCTTCAGGAGCTTGCCCGTATCAAAGAACTCCTGAACAGCCGCAAGGACCGGGGCCTTAAGGGAATTCCAATGGCGTTTGTAGAAACCACTGGAGAACCCATCCGGCCCAGGCGCCTTGGAAGCATCAGCCTGCATCACAATCGTCTCCACCTCCGCCATCCGGATAGGGGCCATAAGAAGACTGTTGCCGTACTCCGTAATCAACGTCTTCGTAATCAGCTGTGGGAAAACCGATGGATAATCCGTCTGATGATAAAGCTCAGAGTAGAACTGGACAGCCTCCTCCTGGATAGCAACCTGGTCAGTCACAAGTCGCCCGTCTCTGCCAATCAGTCGCTGGATACGGTTCCGGTGCTGTCGCGCCCGGATGACATCGTAGAAGAATTTGGTGCAACGATCTCCATCCTTGAGCCAGGAGCATTTGGCCCGTTGGGCCGCACTAATCTCCTGCTGAAGCCTCAAGGTGTTGACCTCTGCAGCCAGACTCTTCTCTCTAGTCGCCAGCTCCCCACTCAACATGTCGCCCTGGAGCTCTGCCTGCAGGTCACGCAGCTCCGCCTCCTTCTCCTGCAGGGAAGTCCGGGGGAGAGCCCTCACCCAGTCCCGGATGGCGCGTTTAGCGCTCTTCAGCCTGTGAACCATGCAAAACTGGGCAGTGCCGTCCACCTCCTGGCCAATCCCTCCCGCCACAGTCTCCTCATAACCAGCTGATAGGAACCAGCTGTTGTCATACCGGAACGGACGGGCTCGCCATCTGGGACTCTCCACGAAGCGCACCCGAATCGGCGAGTGGTCACTGGTCCCCGCAGGGAGCCCCTCAGCCACAGAAGAAGGGAATAGGCGGAACCAGTCACTGTTCCCCAAGGCCCGATCCAGCTGGCATGCCACCCTGCTCACCTCTGCCTTATTGTGCCAGGTCCATATGTGTCCTATTCTCTCCAGGTCCCTGAGCCCGGACTGGAGGAGACAAGACTGAAAATCAGAAAGTATCTGGTCCGGCACCGGCCTCCCCCCCAGCTTCTCTCCCCGGTATAGCGTAGCATTGAAGTCTCCCATAATAAGAAGGGGGAGATGCCGATGCCTCGCTAGTGAGCTCAACCTGATGATGTCCTGCCACAAGGTCTCCCGACGCCTCCTGTCATTGTGCCCGTAGACGGCACCCAGTAAGAAGTGGAATCCCCCCTTGTTGGTGAAGGAGATAGCCACCAGCTGGTCAGACATGAAAACCTCCTCACCATCCCAACTAGCTCCATTCCATCTAACCCAGATCCTCGCCATATCACAGAGACTAAGGTTGTGAAGCTGGACCCAATCCGTAGGGGTTCTACGGGTCAGAGTTTTCACCCCCCTGATCTTAGTCTCAAGTAATATCGAGATATCACACTGTTCCTTCCTCAGCACCTCACTAATCTCCTTCCATCTCCCCAGAGAACACCCCCCCCGGACATTCCAGGCAAGGGCCGACATCTAAATCACTGGTGGGGTCCCCTGAACATCCTCTGGAGGGGCACCCGGGGAGAGTGCAACCTCCATATCACTGGTATCCTCATCTCTATCCCCCTGTAGAAGGAGGGGGGCCGTGGCCCCGTGTGGGTCCCCCTGCGGGGGAGGCTGTGCTAGTACTGCTACCCATTTCGGGTTGACCTGCCACAGTCTCTCTGTCCCGCCCTGTCCGCTGTCCTCACCATGTGCCTCCGTAGCCTGGCGCTTCCGACTGTACACCTGAATAGCAAGCGCTTCTTTCTCTCCCTGTCGCCTGTCCTCCTGGCCCATACTCCTGGTGGTCATGGTCCTCGTCCCCACATACTCAACCAACGCTCCAGCAAGATCCTCCGTCGGGGGCCCCTCACCCTCCCCCGAGATGAGGGGAGAGTCTGCCTCCATATCATCCTCCATCGCGCCCACCTGGTCCCCAACGGGGGAGTCGTCTGCACCATCTGCCGCCCGCACAGCCTCCTCCGGCACCACCTCAGAAGCTCCCCCACGTCTACACGCGCTCGGGAGATGCCCGAAGCAGGCACATGCCGGACATCTGGGGGGTACCCACTCATACTCCACCCTCTGCCAAGCGAACTGGCCAGCAGGTGTCCTGTACTTCAGCTGCTCAGGTAGGTCCAACCTGGCGTCAATCTCCACAAAAACCCGAGCATACAGCAGTCTAGACCTGAAGGTGGTGGCCTCATCCGCCTTAATCGGCTTGCCAATGAGGCTAGCAAGTCTCATAAGCAGTGGAACACTCCAGAAGCGTACCGGGAACTCAGGGAAACGAACCCACACTGGCACAGCATTGAGCACCTCCTTCTCACACCTCAAGTCGGGAGTCCAGTGCTTCAGAATGATGAGGCGACCGTCAAATGTCCATGGCCCTCCCTGGAGAATCCGAGTCACATCTTCTGCCAACCCAAATTTAACGAAATAGAAGCCGTTCTCCTTGGAGAAGAACTCCATGCTCCCCTTCGGCCGCCAGACTCTGTCCGCATATCCTCTGATCTGCCCGTAGAAGGGCTTGCTCCCCAACACGTATAGTACTAACGTGTTCTCCCAGAATGCCGTCACCTTCGCCACTTCATCGGCCGGGAAGTCGGCGCAGAGCTCGCCCCCAATCTCCATAGGAGCAACGTACTCCATCGATGCCGGCGTCTTGGCGACCCCCACCTTGCATGCATCTGCCCAGGATACAGGCCGCGGGCCCGAACTCCGTGGTGGGGACGTCGGGGGTGGCCTGGCACTCGTGCTCGCAGCAGTAACTCTCCCTCCGGTAACTGGGACAGCCGTCCCAGTCGCCCCTTTCGCACGAGGCCGCCATGCAATCCTGGCTTGTCCCTCCCGATCCCCCGAGTGTGCCTGTCCCCCCGATGTACCCGCTCTCCTGGCTATCCCCGCCCTCCTGTCCGATCCCTGCGTATATGTTGTGCCCCTCCTAGCCTCAGGGAACTGTGATCGTTGCCCTCCTCCGCGTCGGACCCTCCGATTCTGGACCGTGGTCCATGCCCCCTCCTCATCCTCCAATCCCGACGATGTTCTTTGGGCGGCGAACACCATCGGGGACCCCCCGGATGTCGCCGTCGTCGAATTCCCAGCAGAGGCCTTGCCCGGAAGGGGATTTCCCGCCCGCAGCCCGCCCCGGCCAGCCCCCCCCGCCTGAGAGGGGTCGCCGGCAGCCGCCCGCCCCCCGGGGGGGGTCGCCGGGCCTCCCCGGGTCGTCGGCTGCCCTCCCGCGCCCCCGCTGCTGCGTGCAGCAGCAGCCACACCGCTCGCCGGCGGCCCGCCGCCGCCGTCCGCCCCTGGCCGGTCGCCACCGGCCGCCCCCGCCCCCCCTTGCCTTTCCCCCGGTCCGGGGGGCGGTTGGCGGCCTCCACGACGCCGAGGGTTGATGCCCTAGCAGAGCTCGGGATCCCATGCGCCGCCGCTGCCATTTTATATTATATATATATATATATATATATATATATATATATATATATATATATACACACACACACACACACACACACACATATATACACACACACACATATATAAAAAAAATATATATATATACACACACACACACACACACACACACACACACACACACATATATATATATATATATATATATATATGAGAGAGAGTAACAGGAATGGATTAGGAGAGGAAAACAGTCGAATAGGCTTTGTATTAGATATGTGATGTTAGAGTTCAGTTAGTAGAGGAGGGGTATAGTTAGAAATTAGAGTCATAGAGGGTGTCAGGAGTAAGCAAGGTATGAGGGGCAGACAATGAGAGTTATAGTAGCTAAGGATGTACCTATGTAGGCAACCTTTGGGAGTAACTAGCCTATAGTAGTAGTAGTTAGATTCATTCCCTAATTAGGTGTAAACCCCCTGATTTTTAAAATTTTTTTTTTGTATACTGTAATTCCATAGAATATTAAATAGTTTCTATTTTATATTTATGATTACTCTTAATCCATTCTAGCAAATTCTTATTTCGTTATGTTGAAGTAGGTAATTGTCTATATATATATATATATATATATATATATATATATATATATATATATATATATATATATATATATATATATTTTTGGAAAAAAGGTGAATTTTATTCCAAATGAAAAGCCATAATCATACAACATACAGCCAGAGTGGGACTCCCACTCATCGCTCATCAATTCTCCATAGCATTTACATCAAACTCGATGTTATGGAGAATGCTAACTGGAGGTGTGACCAGCCCCTCAAAGATTCGACGGTTTCGCTCCCGCCATACATGCCAAACCGAAGCAGCTAGACGAACTCTGGCTGTTCGGAACCAGTCCTGCCCCCTACCCCTGCTATCTCGGATCACCGTGATGATGTCCCCAATACATTTTCCGGAGGCGCACACTCCCAATACACGGCTCTGCTCCGCCCAGATCTGTGCACTCGAAGAAGATATGCTTTATAGATTCAGGCTCCAAACCGCAAAGCACACACTTGGGATCCGGAACCGGCACTCCAAACGAACTCAGGCGATCTCTAGTCAAGAGGCGGCCCAGTAGCAGCTTGTAAACACATAACTGCATCTTCCTGGCCAGACCCTTGAACCAAACGAACTCGTAATCAGGACTCAACGGGAAGGCTCGCCGGATGAGGTTGTAGCAGCTACAGAATTGGAACTCCCCAGTCCCTGTAGAAGCTCCAATCGGCTCCCAAATCCACCGATCCGCAGGCAAAGACGGATCAATGACAGTAGACAAAATGCTCTCACCCAGCTCCTCAGTGAATCGATAAGAGTCCGGCCTCCACTCCCCATTACGTATGATGCGACTGCACGTCATACCACGCCTGTCCTCCTGATGAGTCGGGGCTCCTCTGATGTCCAACAGCGAACGCCGATCTATCCAAGGATCCCGCCAGAGGTCCGTACTCGACCCGTCCCTCATGACCCTCCGAATGGCAGACTTGAGCACCCCCCTGTGTCGCAGGACAGTCTTGAACGTGACTGAATGGTTGTTGTCAGTAGGACACGTCCAAAAATTGCCCTGCTTCACGTATCTGCTGTGCATCCAGTCCGCCCAGAGAGATCCCCCGCTGATGAATCTCCAGGCCAACTTAAGCGCAGAAGCCTCTCTAACCTCCAGTAATGGTCTAAGTCCCACTCCCCCCTCCTTCCTGGGACGACAGAGATGGTCCCAGGAGATCGCATGCATACCTCCCCTCCAAATAAAATCGGCACATAGCCGCTCCACCCGTCGGATGGTGACCACACGTAGAAGGATGGACTGCAGCCAGAAATGGGCCACAGCCGATATCACCGATCTGATCAGCTCAATGCGACTGCCAAATGACCGACCTGCTGTTTGCCACCCTTCAACTCTCCTCTGGACATACTCTACCAGACTATGGCAGTCCTGATCCCGCGTATAGTTGACAGTGAGAGGCACTCCTAAGTAGCGCACCGGAAGATCACTCCTCGCGATACCCAACACATTCGTCCGCTCCTCCTTCTGGGTACACAGGGAGCTGAAGTAGACCCTACTCTTATCCCTGTTCATCTGGAGACCCAAAACGGACTTCAAATCTTCTATGATAGTCGCAAGCGTCAGCAACCCCTCCGTCGAAGGCTGGATGAAAACTAGCAGATCATCCGCATATATAAAATGAGAAACTGGGGGGTCCATCCTCCGAAACAGAAGAACCAACCGTCCACGGTGCACTGCCAGATCCATCAAGCAAGTAAAGTATTCCATAACAAGCGTGAACAGGTAAGGGGACAGTTGGTCATCTTGCCGAAGCCCACGGTTGCTCTGGAAGTACCCATACAGAACACCCTGGATGAGAACAGAAAAAGTAGGGGATGTAATGCACTCCCGAATCAACGCGACCCAGTGCTCCGCGAATCCCATGGCGGTCATCAGATGACAGAGGAAGTCTCGATTGACCATGTCATACGCCTTCCTCAAATCCAATTTAACACAAGCCTTCTCCCCTCCGGGTTTGCTAAATCCCCTCACCATCTCATGAGCCAGGAGACTGTGCTCAGCGATCGACCTCCCCTTGATGAATGCAGCCTGATTCGGAGATACCAAGTCCTGTATGATCCCCTCCATCCGCCGGCACATAAGGTGCGTAATTATCTTATAAAGATAATTACAACACGCAATAGGACGAAAATCCGTCAGTGCAGTCGCTCCCTCCTTCTTCAGCACCGAGGTCAGGAAAGTATGATTCAGTTCCTTCAAGAGCTTTCCTTTGGTGAAGAATTCCTGAACCACCTCCACTACCTGATGCTTTAGAATATCCCAATGGCGTTTGAAGAAACCATTGCTGAAGCCATCCGGACCAGGAGCCTTGTTGGGGTCCGCCCCCTTGACAATAGACTCTACCTCCTCCAAAGTAACAGGTGCTAGCAGGATGCTATTTCAAAATGGAGTCACCAATCTCTTTGTCACAACCTCTGGGAACACGGATAGGTAGTCAGTTTGGAAATATAAATCAGAGTAGTACCTGACAGCCTCGCCCTGGATCTCAGCTGGCGTCCCCACCAGAGTGCCATCTGCATCAAGTAGCTGGGAGATGTGATTCCTATTCTTTCTTGCCCGGATCACATCATAGAAGAACTTGGAGCACCGGTCGCCATCCTTTAGCCAGGAACATTTGGCTCGCTGGGCCGAGCTAATCTCCTTCTGCAGCCTCAGGATCTTGACTTCTCCGATCAGTTCCTTCTCTCTGGCCGCCAGGTCCCCATTCAGCTTGTCAGCCTGCATATCCTGCTGTAAGGTCCGCAACTCCTCCTCCTTGTCTTCTAAGGTGGACTTGGGCAGCCCTTCACCCAACTCCTAAGAGTTCTCTTCGTAGCCTTGAGACGACGAACCAAACGGAATTGAGCCGTCCCCTCCTGACCACTAGTGAGCCCCTCCGCGACAGCCTCTAGGTAGCCCTCCGAGAGATACCAACTATTGTTGTACCTGAACGGGCGGGACTTCCCAAGAGACCGAGTAGAAAAGCCAACCCTGATGGGGGAATGATCGCTCGTCCCAGCAGCTAGACCCTCAGCTGGAGTGGTGGAGAAGTGACGGAACCACTCCCCATTACCCAGGGCTCGATCAAGCTGACAAGCAACCCTATTATGAGTTGCTTTGTTGTGCCAAGTCCAGATGCAGCCTGAGCGAGACAATCCCCGAAGCCCCGCAAGCAGGAGGCATCTCTGGAAATCATATAGGATAGAATCAGGGACCGGACGGCCACCCAGCTTTTCCCCTTGGTGCAGAAGGGCATTGAAGTTCCCGATCAAGAGAAAAGGAAGGCACGACGAGTCAGCGACAGATGAGATACGGGAGATGTCGCTCCATAGGGACTCCTGTCGCCTTCTGTCATTGTGGCCGTAGACAGCCCCCAGCAAGAACCGGAAGCCACCCTTGTTCTCGAAGGAGATCGCAATCAGCTGCTCCGTCAGCAGGAGCAAGTCACCATCCCAACTCTTCAGGTTCCAGCGAACCCAAATCCTAGCCATGTCACAAAGAGCCAGGTTGTGCAATTGGGCCCAATGAGAAGGGGTCCGTCGAGTAAGAGTCTTCTTACCTTTGATCTTGGACTCTAAGATAACAGAAATGTCACATATCTCTCTGTGGAGCATCCCATAAATCTCTCTCCACCTCCCTAGCGAACACGCCCCCCTCACATTCCAGGCGATAATGACCATTAATTAATGAGAGGTGGGGGCCACCTGAGAAACTCCTGGAACGACACCTGTGTAGTGTCCCGTCCCGCTCAGTCAATCGGAGAAATTAAAACGCCGACGGCGTTCGGACTTAGCCTTACAACGACGACTCGAAGACATCTCGGTCAAGGCGACCGCTCGCTCAGGTGGGGTAGTTTCGGTGAACTTGCCTCATCTTTGCCATCACATAATAAATCGTGTTTTCAACTTGCACAAGTAGGCTTAATAATAAAAAAGATGAATCCACATAGCTAAAGGAATAATCCTGACGGGTCAAAATCAGTTAGAACATGGAAAAACGTCCCACGGTCGGCTTAGAGTTGGTGCATGGCGTGCTTTGAAAATGACACTCGATCCTTCGTCCCGTGGCTTGGGAGAAGGAAAGTTGGTCTTTGATACAAAGTTGTGAAATAGCCTAAGTCATAGGCGTCGCCTGCGTGAATGCTTGTTAAAGCATGCACGTTTCCATAATACAAGGCTTGGCATAGCCTTTGCTCATCCCTTGAGTCAAGTTATAGGCTCGATTAAGTTAGGCAAAGTTATGTCGATCGACCTAAGTCATTTCTAGTGCTGTCCCGCTCTTTCTGCGGTTGTCAAGTTAAATAGTCCCACGATTCCAAGGCCCGTCACATGAAGTATGACTTGGGCGATAGCGTCGCGTATATCGGAAGTCGGTTTGAGACACGATGGCACGGACCTAGAGTTTTAAGGCTCGGGCCACGGTTGATTTATTGAGTTTGGAAAGCGTTGTGAATAGTTGTTCTTAAGTTGAGTAAAATGATAGGGCAAGAAAGAAGTATGCTCGCGGCTACATGTCGGCGAGGCCTCGCGGCTACATGTCGGCAAGGCGGCCTGATAAGAAAGAAATATGCTCGCGGCTACATGTCGGCGAGGCGGTCGCATAAGAAAGAAATATTGATCTTGGCCCTGAAAGAAATGGTAACACTAGAGGTAGCATGATTGTGTGAGACGTCAGTTTGTGTCGAGTCTTGCATGGTCATTGGACAACTTGTCGATGAAGTGAGAGTTTCCCCGTACGGCAACCCGAGGCCTCGGGACCGTTGCGGGCATTGGGAAACAAACAACTTGTCGACAAGGTGAGAGTTTCCCCGTACGACAACCCGAGGCCACGGGACCGATGTGGGCATTGGGAAACAATTAATTTAGCTGTGCTTTTGGCACGGGTTAGGCGGGGACTTGCAGCGGGGCTAGCTACCTTGCGCTGAAAGGGACGCCCGTCTAACAAAAGCTAAGAGGAGTCCACGATGGCTCTAGGAGTCAGTGACCAAATCATATAGATGAGTCGGCATGGCAAAAATCTGCGTGGGTGCCTTTGGATTGAGTTGAGTTGTTGAATGTGGGTACAAGTTAGAATACAAATGTTTGGACTTAAGAATGAATACAACATAGGCGACGTGCTTCGGCACGAGATGTGGCATCGAGTCTTGAGTTGTCGGCGTATAAGTTTGCATAAGTTGGTTGAGTCGTTTGAGTTAAGTCGGGAAACCGCCGCAAGGCAAAGTTGGTTGAGTGACACTAACATTCACAAGTCTTGATCAGTTGGTGGTCAAAGTAGCAAGGGCCGCGAGGCGGCGATATGGTTAAGTCTCACTGAATTGTGAGGCATGGCCTCAATATGGACTTCGTAGCACGGTCTTATGGAAAAGGAGTCTATCGTGTATCTGCGTCTCTGATTTTGGCCGTAAGACAAACACGACTCGATAGGTTAACGTTGTTGGCACGAGAAATGGTCTAGGGACAAAGTATGAGTTAACGTTGATATTGCAAGCACAGGATGGTTCCGATACACAAGTTGCGCTAAGGCGCCGGTCCTAAAACTGATCCTAAGGCAAGAGTAGAAAGACAATCATAAAGGGGACTATGTTGCACAAAGTAAAGTAAACTTGTTGGTTTTGTATGGGTGGGCGAGGAGCTCATTCCACCAGTACAGTTGAGTACTGACACCCACATAGTTTACATGTGCAGGCACAGGTAGAAGCTCGTGGCACGGAGCTCGCTTGGATGCGTCGAGGCACGGAGTTCCTTGGCGATTCGAAGCGTGCGGCCGCATGGAGAAAAGACTTATACAGGACATAATGTATGGACATCGCCTTCCGAAGCTTCCGCTGGATCAAGACTTGTAATTGAGAGATGAGAGAGAGCTGAGTGAACTTGTAAAATGTAAGAAGAGTGAGCTTGAGTGATTGTAATATTGGCTTTGCGCCCCCAATGTAACCTTTGTTCAATATCAATAAAGAGCTTCTTTTGAGTAACTTGTGTTTTGTTCTAAAATTTTGCTGCTATAATTCAATGTCTCTGCTTGGGACTTCTGTGCGACGACCCCGTCGCAGCCGCTGAAATCGGCCGTTATGGAACCCGCCTTGCATGAGCGCAATCTAGGCTCGTGCGGCATCACGCCTTAGCGAGTACGATCGCTCATACGGGAGCGGGGCGTGACATAATGGTATCAGAGCACGGCTTTACGTCCTTGGACTACCGATTGAATTCTTTAACTCGTTGTTTTTCGCAAACTCTCTTGCTTCCGCAAAGTTGATATCGTTGGTGCGCTCTCTCTCAATTGTCCCACGGGATGTCCATACAATAAGTCTAACTATTTTGCAAAACATAGAAGAACAGTTTTTGGATAAGAAACAAAAGATGGTTTGCGTAAGCACGGTTGGCTAAGTCGAGTTGGGCATATACACCAAAGTTGCGTCGACCTTAGAAAAGTCGAGTGCGGGAATTGAATTTTGTCGGACGAGAATGAGTTGAACTCGATTGAGTAAAGTGAGATGGCTATCGATAGGGGTACTATCGAGCGACGATAACGTCGATGCGATATAGATGAGCGTGCTTGGAATTCGAAGAATGATACGAACGGGATTTGAAGAAGTAGATTTTGATTCGAATGATAAGTTGAGGATTTGTTGAATGACTTCATCCCTGAGTGGTGTATGCGATAGCCTCAGGGATGTCGACCGATTGATTAAGGAAATTGATGTTGTGAATGATTCGAGGGATAATGATCGAACTTGAACTTGAATGTCGAGAAGATTATCCAGTCGGACGATAGCATCATTCGTACGACTCAGAATTCGTTGCAAACGAAGATCGTCAAGTTACATATATCGTCGATGGCATTGAGGCGTATCAAAGATGATATGCGATAACTCGGGGGTACTCTGACTCGACAAATGACGATCGTGCAAGTGTTATTGTTCGGTTGGATGCAATACTTAGGATTTGGATTGAAATAAATGTTGGATGAAAATGATTATGTTTTGATGGTTACGCGGATAACCACAACGTCAACAATCTTGTCTTACGCGAGTACAACTCTAGCCTCGCACATGCGTTGCGTCGGATTTGGGGCAATCGTTCCGCGTGAGCGTTGACATGGTGATTCATGTCGCGGGAATGATCGAACTCGGAAAATCAGGACGCGGCAACGTTGATTGTCTCGACCTGTTGGCTTGACGCGAAGGTGAATTCGAGGATTTGTAGGACTTACGATTGATGATTGAATAGACTTGAGGATTGAGTAGGTCCAATCCGCGCATCGAGAATGAATTAGTCTAGACACAAAACAAGAGTTACGTCCCGATGAGGATGACTATCCCGCGGGAGCGTGCATGGCGATTCATGCCCACCGTGGATAATCTGAATCGCGTGAGATCGGGGCGCAACATATTGTTAAGCTAGACGACCTCCTGATCGAATACGTGAATTGGGATGAATGACTTAGGGAATATGAAATATGAATTATGGGTTAGCGAGGGATTGTATCGTAGCGTGTTTGACTTGGAAGGAATGATATGAGGAGTATGTCGAACGTGTTCGAATAGATTGACTATACGAAATAGCTTATTGAACGAGTGAGATTGATATGTTAAGGATTGGTTGAAATGTAAGTTGTCATAGGATGGCTTTGCTGGATGATTCGGACCCCGTGCGATGAATGTTGGGATGTGCGTAGAGAATCGATGCTCGATGTTTAGAAATCGGAGTGATGCGAGCTTGGGTAGAAAACCTGCACTATCAACTTGGTTTGACCTTAGGATGGGGTCAGTGTTGATATTGTTGTTTGGGAGCTATGATTCCAATGTTGACGAATAACCTTAGCCAAAAGACATAGCCTAGCGGTTAGGCAGACGTCCGAGCGTGAAGCGATAGGAGTTACGGGGGCACCACTCGCGAGTCTCGGTTGACATGCATGTATATCATGGGCGCCCGAATATGTGTACGATCCGACTCGAGTGGTGATGGTGGATTCTCTATCATGAGGCTTGGCTAAAATGCATGTATTTTGGGGACGCCTAGAATATGTGCACGATCCAACTAAGTGATATGTTGAATCAAGTGAGACTTGAGGAATGGGAAAGTGTCGAGGATTTTGAGATCGTGAGTTTTGAAGAAAGGATTGAGGATAGTGCGCGCGTGGCTCGGATTGAGGAAACGCATAGGCGTAGAGTGTGCGAGAGTTCTTGAACGTTGAGTAAAAGTGATAAGTCAATAAGTGTACTCAGTCAGTTTTGAGGACAAAACTTTTTCTGAGTGGTGTATGATGTAGTGCCCCGTCCCGCTCAGTCAATCGGAGAAATCAAAACGCCGACGGCGTTCGGACTTAGCCTTACAACGGCGACTCAAAGACATCTCGATCAAGGCGACCGCTCGCTTAGGTGGGGTAGTTTCGGTGAACTTGCCTCATCTTTGCCATCACATAATAAATCGTGTTTTCAACTTGCACAAGTAGGCTTAATAATAAAAGAGATGAATCCACATAGCTAAGGGAATAATCCCGACGGGTCAAAATCAGTTAGAATATGGAAAAACGTCCCACGGTCGGCTTAGAGTTGGTGCACGGCGTGCTTTGAAAATGACACTCGATCCTTCGTCCCGTGGCTTGGGAGAAGGAAAGTTGGTCTTTGACACAAAGTTGTGAAATAGCCTAAGTCATAGGCGTCGCCTGCGTGAATGCTTGTTAAAGCATGCACGTTTCCATAATGCAAGGCTTGGCATAGCCTTTGCTCGTCCCTTGAGTCAAGTTATAGGCTCGATTAAGTTAGGCAAAGTTACGCCGATCGACCTAAGTCATTTCTAGTGCTGTCCCGCTCTTTCTGCGGTTGACAAGTTAAATAGTCCCACGATCCCAAGGCCCGTCACATGAAGTATGACTTGGGCGATAGCGTCGCATATATCGGAAGTCGGTTTGAGACACGATGGCACGGTCCTAGAGTTTTAAGGCTCGGGCCACGGTTGATTTATTGAGTTTGGAAAGCGTTGTGAATAGTTGTTCTTGAGTTGAGTAAAATGATAGGGCAAGAAAGAAGTATGCTCGCGGCTACATGTCGGCGAGGCCTCGCGGCTACATGTCGGCGAGGCGGTCTCATAAGAAAGAAATATGCTCGCGGCTACATGTCGGCGAGGTGGTCGCATAAGAAAGAAATATTGATCTTGGCCTTGAAAGAAATGGTAACACTAGAGGTAGCATGATTGTGTGAGACGTCAGTTTGTGTCGAGTCTTGCATGGTCATTGGACAACTTGTCGACGAAGTGAGAGTTTCCCCGCACGGCAACCCGAGGCCTCGGGACCGCTACGGGCATTGGGAAACAAACAACTTGTCGACAAGGTGAGAGTTTCCCCGCACGATAACCCGAGGCCACGGGACCGATGCGGGCATTGGGAAACAATAAATTTAGCTGTGCTTTTGGCACGGGTTAGGCGGGAACTTGTAGCGGGGCTAGCTACCTTGCGCTGAAAGGGACGCCCGTCTAACAAAAGCTAAGAGGAGTCCACGATGGCTCTAGGAGTCAGTGACCAAATCATATAGATGAGTCGGCATGGCAGAAATCCGCGTGGGTGCCTTTGGATTGAGTTGAGTTGTTGAATGTGGGTACAAGTTAGAATACAAATGTTTGGACTTAAGAATGAATACAACATAGGCGACGTGCTTCGGTACGAGATGTGGCGTCGAGTTTGAGTTGTCGGCGTATAAGTTTGCATAAGTTGGTTGAGTCGTTTGAGTTTAAGTCGGGAAACCGCCGCAAGGCAAAGTTGGTTGAGTGACACTAACATTCACAAGTCTTGATTGGGTCAGTTGGTGGTCAAAGTAGCAAGGGCCGCGAGGCGGCGATATGGTTAAGTCTTACTGAATTGTGAGGCATGGCCTTAATATGGATTTCGTAGCACGATCTCATGGAAAAGGAGTCTATCGTGTAGCTGCGTCTCTGATTTTGGCCGTAAGGCAAACACGACTCGATAGATTAACGTTGTTGGCACGAGAAGTGGTCTAGGGACAAAGTATGAGTTAACGTTGACATTGCAAGCACGGGATGGTTCCGATACACAAGTTGCGCTAAGGTGCCGGTCCTAAAACTGATCCTAAGGCAAGAGTAGAAAGACAATCATAAAGGGGACTATGTTGCACAAAGTAAAGTAAACGTGTTGGTTTTGTATGAGTGGGCGAAGAGCTCATTCTACCAGTACAGTTGAGTACTGACACCGATATAGTTTACATGTGCAGGCACAGGTAGAAGCTCATGGCACGGAGCTCGCTTGGATGCGTCGAGGTACGGAGTTCCTTGG
This sequence comes from Iris pallida, assembly GCA_029216955.1. NCBI lineage: Eukaryota > Viridiplantae > Streptophyta > Magnoliopsida > Asparagales > Iridaceae > Iris > Iris pallida. Next base: position 12,866,297 of record JANAVB010041619.1, on the reverse strand, counting down.
CGATTCGAAGCGTGCGGCTGCATGGAGAAAAGACTTATACGGGACATAATGTATGGACATCGCCTTCCGAAGCTTCCGCTGGATCAAGACTTGTAATTGAGAGATGAGAGAGAGAGCTGAGTGAACTTGTAAAATGTGAGAAGAGTGAGCTTGTGTGATTGTAATATTGGCTTTGCGCCCCCAATGTAACCTTTGTTCAATATCAATAAAGAGCTTCTTTTGAGTAACTTGTGTTTTGTTCTAAAATTTCGCTGCTATAATTCAATGTCTCTGCTTGGGACTTCTGTGCGACGACCCCATCGCAGCCGCTGAAATCGGCCGTTATGGAACCCGCCTTGCACGAGCGCAATCTAGGCTCGTGCGGCATCATGCCTTAGCGAGGACGATCGCTCATACGGGAGCGGGGCGTGACATGGAAAGGTGCCACATCCGTCGCTAAAGAATCCTCATCCATCCCAGTCGGAGCCGTCTGTTGGGGAACGGCCTGAGATAGCACCAACGCCCAGGCAGGATTGTCAACACATACCGCCTCCTCTCTGTCTGTGGTACGTCCCTCCATCATGGAGGGGCCTTCACGCAGCAGGCCGACAGCACGTCTCTTCCTACAGTAAACCTGTCCTCCAGTCGAACCGCCCTCCCCTTGTGCCTCAGTCTCCGTCGTAACCATGCTTCTGGTAACTATACTACTCGGCCCCTGGCCAGTGGACACCACCCCACACGTTGGAGCAAGTTGAGTAGATACAACGAGACTCAAACCGCCATCACTCCCCTGATTAGTAACCTCACCCTCCACGACCTCCACTCCGCTATCATCTCGGAAATCCATATCACAGGGGGCTTCGGGGACCTCATGAGGAGGAATACAAGTCTCTACCGGAGGGCCAGCCTCTAAGCAAGCACTGGCCAGATGCCCGAAACAGGAACAACGTGAACAGGTAGGCGGAACCCATTCATACTCCACCTTCTGGGTAAGCACCTCCCCAGAAGGGAGCTCATACTCCACCATCTTCGGGAGCTTCCCCCTGCCCGAATCTCCACAAAAATCCTCGCGTACATCAACCGCGTCCGAAAGGTAGTAGCTTCATCTGCCTTGATCGGGGTGCCCACCAGACTTGTAAGTCGCATCAACAAGGGAATGCTCCAAAACTCAACTGGAAACTCGGGGAATCGAATCCATACTGGTATGGCATTTAGAACTTCTCTCTCGCATCGCAGCTGCGGAGTCCATTCCTTGAGAATGATCAATCTGCCGTCGAACGTCCAGGGGCCGCCTTGGAGGATCCTAGCGACATCCTCCGCCAGCCCGAACTTCACATAATAGAAGTCGTTCTCACGAGCATAGAACTCCATACTCCCCTTAGGCTTCCAGACACGCGCTGTATAGCCCCGGATCTGCCCGTAAAAAAGCTTGTTGCCCAAGACATACAGGACGAGGGTATTCTCCCAGTAAGTTGTCACCTGCTAGATCTTTTCTGCAGGAAACACAGCCCGGAAATCCCTCCCTACCTTGAGCGGCGGGACGTACTCCATCGATGTGGGGGATTTCGGCCCCACCGGTTTGCAGATCTCGGCCCAGGACCGTCCAGCAGGTCGTGGGGGCGTCCCAATAGGCCTTGGGGCAATCACCGGACGAGAAGTCCCAGGTCCCTGTACATCCAGATCCACTACCTCACTCTTGTCCTTTGCCGCCGCGGTCGCCTTAGGCCTCCAACCCACCGATCGCCCAGCAGACACCCCCGGACCCCGGCTAGGCCGAGACCCAGACTCGTTCTGACGATTTCCGGGATGATGATCCCGAACCTGACCCTGTCCGCCACCCGACTTCCCCCCGGTCTTCGCCACACGACGGCGCGTAACCGTCGTCCATCCACCTCCCTCTGTTTGACTCCCCAGGGATCCGGATCCTGCTCCGAATTCAAAGTTTGGATCCAAGGGAGTCCCGGAGTGGTGGACACCCAACCCCCTCCCCGTAGAGCCCGACCCCTCCCCCGGCCGCCTGGGAGGAACGTCGCTACCACAGGGGGGTCCCCCCGACCCCCTCCTGTGCTCCCGCACCCCCGGCCGCCTTGGGGGGAGCCGCCGTGCGCGCGCGCATGGGAGGGTCCGCCCGACCCCCCGGATCTGACTCCCGTCCCCCCAACGCCGGGAGGGGGGCCGCCCTTCGAGGCCAAGGCCCGCCCGCCGCCGGCCAAGGGGTCCGACGGCCGTCTAGGCAGCCCTATATATATATATATATATATATATATATATATATATATATATATATAATAGAGGAGGGATCGGATTCACCCCCTATTTTGTCCACCCCATTATCATCCACACCATATACATCGGATCAAATTTTATTGACGATGTAGATTAAATCAAATAAACCAATTATAGAAGTCGAAACCCCAATCAGATAAAATTTCATCTGCACCATACATGGGTGCTCGTCTTCTTCTCTTCGCACCCCTTCCCTTCTGATTTCCTTCCGAACGATCGAATTGCCTGGTCGCTTCTTGGCATCAAGCCCACTCTTCCATCCCTTACAATAATATTTACTATACCATGTTTTTCGCTCCCATTTTAGCATGTTTCAACCATGGTTTTCCCTGTGCCGGCAGAGTCGTCACGCTTTCTCTCTCGAAATTGCTTCAACCCAACAATTATACTTTTCCTAGTTATACTTCTATCAAATTAATAATTTTTCTTGGTCGCTGGAGCAAAAGCCACTCGTGAAAAAATCTCCCATTAATTCAATGCATATAAGATTAGGTAAGTCGGGCCTATTCCAACTCGTCTTTCGGCAATGAACATGTATCACACAGAAAGTGCAATCCTATAAGAAACTGAAACCAGAGATATAAGTGCCGGAAAGCCGAGACCGAAATCCGGGACTGCAAATTGTGAGGTACAACATCTTTGAGGCTCTTGAAGTCTCCATGCTTGATACTTAATATCGATAAACATGAAAACCCAACAAGGCATGGGCAGTCATGAGTTAACTTATATCAGTATCAGTAATATTGTAATTTTTGGTGTCATTTGCTTGTTTATATGCAAGATTTTCCAAATCCAACATATGATTGCTAGGATGATGCACATAATAATTTCACTGTCATTCTTTTTTTTTCTGCCATGACATTCAAAAATGTATGGAACTATGGGTGGCCACTGCTATTTTCAGAACAAAAATGTATCACTATTAATGATAGATAACACGTGAAACATAGAAACATTATATATGTGTACTAAAACACTACAGTTCATATCACTCGAGTTGCATAGCTAGCTATTCCCTCCAAAAAATTATTAGCAAGCATAAAAGTTTTACTCCACTGCTACTGCACGAATTCTCCAAAAAAAATGGTTTGCATAAAAGTTTTACTTCGTACTACTACCACATGAATTCATATGCACTCAAATACTCGCACGCTCTTCGAAATATTCAATTAAGCGATTCAAGAAGCGGTCGCCGCTCACAGTTTCAGCATCGGCACTGCTTCAGTGCTAGTGGGAAAACCTTTGCATCGGGACTTTGTTGATGAACAAGAATTTTGACAGGCCACCCTTGACTACCTACAACACTGTTGTTGGCTCTTGATTTGTTTTGAATCATTAACAATAAAACTTTTGAGTTATTGGCACTTGATTTATTTTGAATCATTAACAGAAAACTTATGATTTATTTGACAGGCGAGAGCGGGGACGTCATCGTTGGATGTGCCGTTGGTGAGGGTGCGGATGATGGCGGGGTCATGGCTGTATAGGCGGACCTTCAAAATCGACGTGGATTGAAGGAGCCGAGCGGTGGCGTCCGGCGAGGGGAGTTTGTCGGCAACCTAGCAATAGTTTACGCCGGGATTGGGGTTCACCGCTAGTTCATATTCTTATAATAAATATTATTGTACGTGATAGAAGACTAGGCTTGATGCCAAGAAGAGACCCGGCAGTTTGACCTATAGAAAGGCGATCAGAAGGGAAGAGGGGGAAGGGAAGGAGGCGAGCGAATGAAATTTTATCTGATTGGGGTTTCTATTTTTCCATGACTTCTATAATTGGTTTATTTGATTTAATCAAGATCGTTAATAAAATTTGATCCAATGGATATGGTATGGATGATATTGGGGTGGACAAAATAGGGGATGAATCCGATCCCTCCTCATATATATATATATATATATATATATATATATATATATATATATATATATATATATATATATATTAGAAAATTTTCTTTTTACAAATTTTTGGGAATTTTATAAAATTATTTTTGATTTTTGGGAATTTTAGAATTATAGGATTTTCTTAGGCTTATTTATGCCTATGTATTGATATACATATATATGTATATACAAATATATATATGTATATGCTCTAAAAAAAAGAAACAGAAAATCACTTCAATTTATCGCAAGATTTTTATATCTCGCGAGTCAGCTCATGGAGAAACACCCGATCCCCCCTTGCGGCTGTAACAGAATGACTCTGTAACTCACAAATTGAACTCAATCTTTGTAAATCCTTTTAAATCTTTTTACACAATCCAAATTCAAACATCTTTCTAAACGTTCTTAATCTTATCTCTATCACGCCCCGATCCGAGAAATCGCTCGTCCTCGCTGGATTTTACCCGAATCATCGTCCTCGCTGGGGCATGATGCCGCACGAGCCTGGAGTTGCGCTCGTACAAGGCAAGTTAATAGTTCATATAGTGATTATCTCAAATTCGTAACATAAGCAGCGGAAGGAAATAAAGTATAACACAAGAATCTCTTTTATTCATAATGAACTGAAGATTACAAAGGCTCTAAATAGCCCAACATATATGCCAATTGGCTACAACGCTCATGATCTCTCTAGCACATAAAGGATTACATTTTTCCATACATTATGCCTCTTTATAGCCACCAAGTAGTCTTCGGCCGAACATCTCCATGTCGCAAGTCCGAACGCATATGCGGTAGCTCCTCTTGAACGTCAAGGACTCCATGCCTCGGCACGTCCAAGCCAAGCTCCGCCCCGAGTCAATCATAAGCTAAACCTGCACACAAACTAGTGGGAGATTAGTGCTTTCGTCCTCACTTCGCACTGATCAAGACCCGCTCGCACCCAAACCAAACACTTAATAATTTTAGTGGACATGCAACATTATTGATGATCTTTCTACTTAGCCTTAGGATCAGTTTCATGGCAATACTTAAACATAGCACATTATCATAAATGTGTCCCATACCGTGTTCCTGCGGCAGATACAGTTAGACATAATATGAACATAAACATAGTGATCGTGCTCATCTTCGTCCCATTTTCCTTAGCCTGTACAGGTTAGAACTTACGTATGAAACCATATAACTCACGCAACATTCCAATCATAAACTTTGACAATGCATAAGGGTCGCAGGCCCTGCGCCTGTACCCAACTCTCATCTCAGCTCATCGGCCCTAACTATATGAAGGTCACGGTGTTTCGCACCGTAATGGACTTGGCATCTCTTATGTGTAAGCCTACGATCACTTCGATACGGGTTGCTAGCCCAGTATCCGAAGGATCCCAAACTTACGAATATCATAGCTTATCACAGCACTGGACGGTCACAATCCGTCCGAATATTGTGGACCATAAATACCACACATAATTCCCTCCTAGGTCGAACGGTCCCGGTGCCCCGGTCGTAACCGTCCGAGGGAAGCCGTACCCGTGCACGGGCCATCTGAGTCCATTGACCATGCAATACGTACCATAGCATACAAGTCATATCGTCCAACCAATCTCGTGTTCCATAAACATAGTCTCGTTCCATAAATGGTTTCCCGTGCCATAAACATATTCGCGTCTCATAAACATAATCCACCATCCATATGGGGAGCTCCGTCGGCGTTATGCCCCAACACATCCATATTGATGCACGACGTCCAACGGCTTAGACATCTCGTACTTGTATTCAACGCGTACCATTCGTAAGTTATTCTCATAGCATAATTTCGTAGTTACTTAGTCTTTTCGTAGCGTAAGTGCCCGAGGGCACGCTCAGCACCGTAATCCATGTTCTACGCCTAGTTTTCAATGTTCTCGGAGCCGTGCACATGATGCACATCTCAATATCGTCTTTCAATGTTCTACCATCATTGCCCTACCGCGACCCGTACACTTGATGCAGTCGCTTTAATTGTTCAATGTTCAATGTTCAATGTTCTACCTTAGTGTTCAACGTATACTTAGACCTTTCGTCGCCGAGCCACGCTCGCTAACTCGATAATCATCTTACGCATACAATGATATATTTTGTTAGACATGAAGGAATAGGGAGAGAGAGTCAAGAACCCGCCCACCTTAAGCCGATACGCCTTGCCATCTCGCCGATTGAAGCGTCTCGCTTCCATAACTCGATCGCATAGCTAACTCCCAGACTTAGCCTTTCCTTTGAACTACTCAGTTGATTTGGCCTATCGCGTCCATGCCACAATCCGTTGTAAGGCCACGATTTGGTTTCGCGGACACTTCATTGCATAAGGCAAAATACCGACCTCTTATCGTCCAGCGTAAAAGCATAGCCTGCACACCAGATCAACTAAAGTCAGTACTTGCTCAAACGGGACTTATCCTTTGCATCGATTCGATTCATAGATTCCAACCGACTCAAAGCTTACCTTTGGCCAACGTAACTCTTGGATCGATTCACATCAATACTTCATCGGGTCAACGCAACTCTTCGAGTCAATGACTCATCATAATGCACCGAGCGGAGCGGGGCATTACATAATATACCACTCAAAATCAGGTTCGTCCTCGAACCGAAACCAACACTTAATCCTAGTGCCTCGCCAGATCATTTCACGATCTCGTGCTACTCTCTTTGGAATCATACAACTTAGTTTGGATCATACACATATTTTAGGCGTCCCACCAATATATGCATTTCAGCCAAGCCAGTTGTAGGATATCGGGACAACTAACAAGCTCGCTTAAATCCTCAAGCACCAATCAGTCTGTACTCGACTTAGTCATATCTTAACGCCTATTCCCAAATACTTCTCGTATGTATCATCCCATAACATGCGATCCTCTTCCATACATCTCTGCACATAACTTGATTCAAACCCGTAACTTCGATCTCATAAGTTTCTTCGACGGCCATCTAACACTCGCATTGTATTGAGTCATTGTGCATCCGATCATAAAAATTCTCCGCAATGCCTATTCGCCTAACCGTTTGCCTATCTCTCACGTAACCCAAGTCTTTCATCCAGTCATTCATAACATTTGGCCTTAACGATATGGACTAAGTCCAACATGTCACAAATTCCTTTGCCTACAATCCGTACTAAGTCTCGCACACAACTATCCCAATACGACCCACGTTCTCGAACTGCCTACGCACCGCATCTGGGGCTACCCTCGCTAGGTAACTTATCCAGACATCGTGCTTAATCTCTCCGACACAAGAGGTCAACTTGAGTCTACGATGCTCAAAGGCAACAATCTTTTCGACCCAAGGTCTCTTACGACATAACTATCTTCGATACTCGACCGAGTATGAATCCTTTACTCAATCTTCGATTCAATCTCGACTAGTTCGTTTCGTAACATAGATAGCACGCTCAACACACATAGCCTAATCGTTACTCAAACCAATCTATGACACAACTCTTGGGGTCGTTCTACTATTCGTTGCTCTCGTGCATTGCAGAATTCTTGCAATCGCCTTACCGCGTCACTATGTTAAGCACGTTCCTCAATATCTATTCAACAATCGACCAACCAAGTCTACTTACGTACTTATTCGATCGATCATAAATTTCCTTTCCTGACCGTATTGTTCTAGTCGAAGGATACTCGCTAACTTACGAAACACGATACTCACTCGCTTAGACTTATTCTTAACATGCACTACATTATTCCTTATCCTCAACAAAATTTCTTTATGCGACTTCTTTAGGGTCATCCTATGGGACTTCAACATTCACTTGATTTGGCGGTCAAGTCTTCTAGGGTCATCTGCCCCGAAACTACGCTCGATAATTGAAGATCATCAACGAGAGATAGTTACAACGAACCATGCTATATCCTATCGCGGAGCCAAATCAATTTCCGACAATTCCTATGCGACTTTACCCATTCCGACATACCAATCCATACTTTATCTACCCCCGCGCAACTGATACGCCGTTGCTACTCGAATGACTCATGCGCTTGCGTGCCGCTACTACTCGAATCACTCATGCATTACCGTCGACTATCCTTGCCAGTCATATGACATCTACTCGCCTCAAGTCCGAGTTTACCTATCCGTGATCATAGCTCGACACATTCCGTACTCATCAAAACCATCCTCGAACAACTTTCGTATCAAACCACAATTCAAATCCGATTTTGCCATGCCTTGCAAGTTTGATCATCCCCACTGTATGAATCACCATACCAGCGCTCACGCAGAATGATCGCCCTAATTTGGCATGACGCATGTGCGAGGCTGGTGTTGCGCTCGCTCAAGACAAGAATGTCAACATAGTGGTGATCCACGAAACAATCCAGACACTTTCGTTTTCTTTCGAGTAACATCCATCGACTCTCAAATTCTCCGAAGCATTCCTACCGTTAGCATCTAAACTGTCATAACTTAACTTGCATCCTATTCATCCAACAACAATGCTCAACACAATTTTCGTTCATTCGATCAGAGTATCCCCGAGTTATTACATATCGTCTTTGATACGCCTCAATACCATCGTCGATATGCATAACTTGAACATCTTCCTTTCTCATTAGCTCAAACCCGTTGCAATCATTGCCATTATCCGAAATCGAATACGAATCAAGTCTCGCACTTATCAAGATCCATTCAGTTGTAACTACTTAACATCGTCGCGACACAATTTCAAATTCACATATCCATTCTCACATCCCTAACTCGCACTTTCAAATCATGCTACCGACTCCTCGCGCTAACCTAAATCTGTTCGCACGATTTCTCTGTACCTAATCAATTCATTCCGAATGGTTTTCGTACCGACTTAACTCAACGCAAATTCGACCGAGTCAATTATTACCTCGATACAATATTTCTTTGCTATACTCAGCTTATCATTCGACTTACACTTAACAAATTCTCATTCGTCGTATCCTCCATAGGTACGACTTCGCACACAAACGTCCAACTCAATTCATCGAGGCATACTCGCATCGACTTCTATCAAGTCATTCCCACTCAAGTCTCGGTACTACTCCGTCCGTTGAGGACAAACATATCTTGACCGATGCAATCATCTCGACGCGATCTATCGCAAGTCACCAAGCGGCTTAACATAACTATCGCTAAGTGGTATTCTATATACCACTCAAAAATCGAGCCTATCGTCATCGATACAATGCCTCACTGCATCGATCACACAATTGGTATTGCATATACCACTCGAAATTGAGTCATTACTCGACATCACAATCGGCATTGGTCCAACATCTATCTTCCAACCAACTATCCTGTATGGCGATCTTTTGATCACAGCTCTAGCGTTAGCTCAAGTTTGACACACATTCAATCTAATCGTATCTTAGCGATCATATCGATCCCATACGCAACATTCGCTTACTCAAAGTTCAACGCGACGTACGGCCGACATACACGTTCGCCTACTCAACTCGACTCGTTACTCATTGTAACTCGTGCAACAACTCATTCTCGATACTTAAGGTCTTTACTCAATCTCGTGCAACATATCGCTATCCGTCCGCATAGCCATACAACACGCATCATACCATATCGACTCGTCGTACTTATGCAACGAACGATCCACGACTTGCTGCACTCCGTGTAACCAACAACACATAACCGTTCTCATAGCAACATAACACGCATTGCCTCACATATCGACCCGTTGCACTTTGTGCAACCAACAATACATATCTCCTCGTACTTCGTGCGACCAATAATGCATAACTCTTCGTATTTTGTGCGATCAACAGTATACATATCATTGCACTTCGTGCAACCAACATCACCATATTCGTTGCACTTCGTGCGACCAACATTCCATAACTCGTTGCACTTCGTGCAACCAATATTTCATAATTTTGTTGCACTTCGTGCAACCGACATTCTTCGATGGCACTCGAAGATAACATGATAGTCACGACGTACTTGTGGCGGACATACTCACTTAATATAGACTTATTGTATGGAACATCCAATGTAGCGTCGAGCAGATCCATGAGCCAAGCGGTTGCGGAAATAACTTAGAGTCAACTGAATTCGATAGCGAAGCAACTGAGGGTCAAAGAGATTCATGCACGGTCCAGAGGATGGAACCGCTCTGATACCAACTTGTCACGCCCCGATCCGAGAAATCGCTCGTCCTCGCTGGATTTTACCCGAATCATCGTCCTCGCTGGGGTGTGATGCCGCACGAGCCTGGAGTTGCGCTCGTGCAAGGCAAGATAACAGTTCACATAGTGATTATCTCAAATTCGTAACATAAGCAGCAGAAGAAAATAAAGTATAACACAAGAATCTCTTTTATTCATAATGAACTGAAGATTACAAAGGCTCTAAATAGCCCAACATATATGCCAATTGGCTACAACGCTCATGATCTCTCTAGGTTACAAAGGATTATATTGTTCCATACATTATGCATCTTTATAGCCACCAAGTAGTCTTCGGTCGAACATCTCCATATCACAAGTCCGAACGCATAGGCGGTAGCTCCTCTTGAACGCCAAGGACTCCATGCCTCGGCACGTCCAAGCAAAGCTCCGCCCCGAGTCAATCATAAGCTAAACCTGCACACAAACTAGTGGGGGATTAGTGCTTTCGTCCTCGCTTCGCACTGATCAAGACCCGCTCGCACCCAAACCAAACACTTAATAATTTTAGTGGACATGCAACATTATTGATGATCTTTCTACTTAGCCTTAGGATCAGTTTCATGGCAATACTTAAACATAGCACATTATCATAAATGTGTCCCATACCCTGTCCCTGCGGCAGATACAGTTGGACATAGTATGAACATAAACATAGTGATCGTGCTCATCTTCGTCCCATTTTCCTTAGCCTGCACAGGTTAGAACTTACGTATGAAACCATATAACTCACGCAACATTCCAATCATAAACTTAGATAATGCATAAGGGTTGCAGGCCCTGTACCTGTACCCAACTCTCATCTCAGCCCACCGGTCCTAACTATATGAAGGTCACGGTGTTTCGCACCGTAATGGACTTAGCATCTCTTATGTGTAAGCCTACGATCACTTCGATACGGGTTGCTAGCCCAGTATCCGAAGGATCCCAAACTTACGGATATCATAGCTTATCACAGCAATGGACGGTCGCAATTCGTCCGAATATTGTGTACCATAAATACCACACATAATTCCCTCATAGGCCGAACGGTCCCGGTGCCCCGATCGTAACCGTCCGAGGGAAGCCGTACCCGTGCACGGGCCATCCGAGTCCATTGACCATGCAATACGTACCATAGCATACAAGTCATATCGTCCAACCAATTTCGTGTTCCATAAACATAGTCTCATTCCATAAATGATTTTCCGTGCCATAAACATATTCGCGTCTCATAAACATAATCCACCATCCATATGGGGAGCTCCGTCGGCATTATGCCCCAACACATCCATATTGATGTACGACGCCCAACGGCTTAGACATCTCGTACTTGTATTCAACGCGTACAATTTGTAAGTTATTCTCATAGCATAATTTCGTAGTTACTTAGTCTTTTCGTAGCATAAGTGCCCGAGGGCACGCTCAGCGCCGTAATCCATATTCTACACCTAGTGTTCAATGTTCTCGGAGCCGTGCACATGATGCACATCTCAATATCATCTTTCAATGTTCTACCATCATTGCCCTACCGCGACCCGTACACTTGATGCACGTCGCTTTAATTGTTCAATGTTCAATGTTCTACCTTAGTGTTCAACGCATACTTAGACCTTTCGTCGCCGAGCCACGCTCGCGAACTCGATAATCATCTTACGCATACAATAATATATTTTATTAAACATGAAGGAATAGGGAGGGAGAGTCAAGAATCCGCCCACCTTAAGCCGATACGCCTTGCCGTCTCGCCGATTGAAGCATCTCGCTTCCATAACTCGATCGTATAGCTAACTCTCGGACTTAGCCATTCCTTTGAACTACTCGGTTGATTTGGCCTATCGTGCCCATGCCACAATTCGTTGCAAGGCCACGATTTGGTTTCACGGACACTTCATTGCATAAGGCAAAATGCCGACCTCTTATCGTCCAGCGTAAAAGCATAGCCTGTACACCAGATCAACTAAAGTCAGCACTTGCTCAAACGGGACTTATCCTTTGCATCGATTCGATTCATAGATTCCAACCGACTCAAAGCTTACCTTTGGCCAACGTAACTCTTGCATCGATTCGCATCAATACTTTATCGGGTCAACGCAACTCTTCGAGTCAACGACTCATCATAATGCACCGAGCAGAGCGGGGCATTACAATCTCTACTGTATTGCTTCAAATCTAGTTGCAAATTCGAATCTAAATTTGAATTTAGTCATGAATTAAAATTCAAAACCATATCCAGGAAATTCCAAGTAAAAACTCCAAATTCTCTATGAAAAGCTCACCTTAATCAAAACATTCAACGTTAGAGCCACCCCGACACCTTCACGTATGCCCCTAGCTGCCTGTACATCGGCGTCGGACGTCGCATTGTCAGGAGTGAGGAAAAAAAAATTCGACAGGAGAACAGAGCAGCCCGGTCCTAAAACGTCGTATGGTATACGCCTTCTCGACCATGATTCTTCTTATACACTCGATTGTTTTTGATCATACAAACTTCTATGGATAGCCTATATGACCATTTAGGAAGCCTAAGATCAAGATTTTGATATCGAGAACCCATCAGTCCAGAGATTGGACATGAATTCGAACGAAAAATCTGTCACAAATATGACATTGCATGAGTTGAAACCCCAACTTGGAAGGCAAAATCCCGTCGATTCCACGACTATCTTGAAAATATGTTTGAACAGGTTTAATAACAACCTATACCAGATCGAAGACCTTTTAGTAGAATTAATTTTTGAATATTAGATAGAAAGTTATTCGATTGTGAAAATCAAGGAAAACCATGTTTAAAACTGTAAATTTTTTTGACAAACTTGACCGATATGGCATGCGCTCCGAAAAACTAGGCGACATGGTCGCACACTATATGCATCAAAAGGCACATATGGATGTTGCCAACTTATGGGAACTGACGGAACTTGATTTGTTGAGTGTGCGCGACGAAATCAGTACGTATCCGTCAAGATACCCCCGTATCGACCTTTTGCAAACATGGCCATAAATTTGTGTACGTTTGTTATATCGAGAGGAAACTTGCGCCAGCAGGACCAAATTAAAATTCTGGTCCTGTGTGCCAAGTTTGGTCCGATTTTGAGAAGGTCGACTGGAACGCCTATTTGGCGGGCCTGCGACCCGATCCAACGGACAAAATTGTACACAGCCTGCCGGAATCCAACTTTGGATATACGGTTGGGTTCGTCTCCTCAAATCGAACCTGTAGACATATAGTTTGATGACTTTAGAGTCCATAGATACTGGCACGTATTTCGGTGCAAAATGTGTCCAACGACGGACATCGTTTTGATCCAAAATTATAATTTTGCTCCTGTTCCAGAATTAGATTTTTGGATAGTCGTTTCCTAGATATATCTTTTACACTGGGAATGTTCTTGATGTTTGTTTCAGCATCCGGAGCCGTTCGTGGATTTTGAGATTCATTGCTGACGTACTTGATTGTTGGATTGCCATCCCCGCACCGCCAGGCAAAATACCTTGCCATCTTACTCTATGATTTACCTTATCTTATTTTCAGTTATTTATATTCAATATTACTTATCTATTGTTAGTATTATATCACTATGCATCCAAGTCACACTTGGGTGCAAACGACTATATCGGTCGTTTTACTTGTTTTGTTTTATTCTCTTGCTTTGATTTAGCCTAGTGACCACCCATTGATGATGAGGTATTGGTATATCTCATACGGCCTTGATACATGCTTTATCACGTATTGTGAGTCACATGTAGGAAACGTACTCGTGTAGTCGGTTGGCCACCAATACGTCTGAGGCGTGCGACAGATAGGAGTAACTGCCAATAGAATTACATGCTAGTAGACTTGGCGGTTACTAGAGGTTCATTTTAGTCATGGAGATGATGATACTAGGGAGAACAATACCTGATGTATGGGCTTCTATTATGCTTTCCCTTGTAACCCAGAAGCTCCGCTGGAGATACGGGTATGCTTACCCCCTCAGGTTGGCCACTGACGTTCTTGAACGTTATGCGCTTGGTCACTGGTGCCCAAGAGGGGACTGTACCGGATCTTATTATCTGCCAGGGCTCATGCGTTGAAGGATTGTATCTCAACTGCATGTTCACAGTAGAATGGTTAGGAACCTTATTGCATGCACCTTTCTTTTTATTTATTATATATCACAGTTTATATGGCATGTTCTTTATATATCTTGTTACGTCCCTCAGAGGACCTGGTGATCTCTCCAGGTGTGTGCTTTCATGTCTATTCGCAGGTGTTCTAGCCAAGGCCGTGATCTTCTCCATTCCTTCAAAGATGATTGCTCTTAGTTTGTCATGCTATTTTATCTATCCTTTCCTTGTATTTTTCTCTCATTTAAAATGGTTGGTAGTGGATTTGTCTCCATCTAACTACATGTATAAATGACAAAATTTATAGTTGATTTATATTTTTATTCTTTTATTTTATGGATGAGATTTAGTTGTCATAGTTTAACTGCATTTTACAGCTTATGTATACATATGAGGATTCTATATATTGGAGTATACTTTGTATGTATGCAACTTGCATGTTTATGTACTTAGTCCTAAGTATTTTGGGACTGGGGCATTACATATTTTTGTGGTGGCCCATGCAGGTCGATTTTATCAATTTGGTTACGTTACTGTACTGATGTGAGCCTGCATATAGGATTAGGATATCGGAATCTCATCCCCAAGCTTGAATCTCCTCCTTTGATATCCAATTTCGAACTCTCGATTGATTATCTTGATTTTCTTCTGCTTGATTCCTTTTCACATTAAATCTTATCTTCTCCCATCGTGCTTCATAGAGGGGTGAGGAAGATGACTCATACTAGTTATACATGTTATATTGTTCAATCACCCTATCCGTTGATTCTTGTAAGCTGGATAGTATGCCTCACGACCTATCACCCTATGTTCTTATAACCCATTAATGAAGTATAACTGGGTGTCACTGGATATATGCTAGTGTAGGATGATATGTTTACCTAGAACATAGAGTTTTAGTAGTACATTGGTCAACCAAGACCTGATACAAGAGATAGTAGGACGACTGTATGAGCAGGAACAATACCGGACGAGACTTAGATTATTGTGAAACTTGAACTATTTATTACTGCTTTATTCATTATCTCCCGTACTTATACTTTGCACTACTATGAATGATGTCGCTATTTATAGCCTAGTTTGCAAGCTTACTCTTTATCTAGCTTGTTCAGGACATATGTATACTGGGACGCCCGCTAGCATATTGTCTAATTAGAATCAATGTATTATGGTCTGATCAACCGTAATAAACTTGGTTCATTCTTCATATGATTATCCTACGTGGATTGAGATATAGATGTCTCTAGGATCTTATTTGCAACTGCCTTGACAACTTTCTTTGAATTATTTATAATCGTCATTGAAATCTTGTAATCACATTTGATACCCTCTTCCTTGAACTCTTTATCGTTTTTTGCCTTTACTCATTTGGAAAAACAAATGCTCATAATTAAGGGAAGATAGAAACATAATGTCCTCCTCAGATCGCCAAGCCACCTATGGCTATGAAAGTTAATATATTATAATCCCTTCTAAATTCTAGGATTTGCTAGGATTACCGATTGATCATGATAAGTTGGTTTCCATTAGGATGATAAATTAGTACCTCATGAACTCTCACTTTCTATTTAGATCATTTGGTGTCCTCTACCGTGACATTGATATTCGGAGCATGAGACTAGCTGCTACCATCCAACAAACTCCACATGCAAGACATAGACGACTCCACCTTCATAAAGACATATCATGTCCCACAAAATACATCTCCTTGTACCCTATTTTTATGATACGACTTTTAGGTAAAAAGGACTAGCTATAACCCATACCATGATACCGATATATTTTTCGACTATAATTAGATACTCAACCTTGACTCAAACCTTTCGACCCAATATATGGTTGTGACCTACTCAAAGCCCACTACGCACATGCCATTAGTGTCCTACTCAATTGTGTCCTTTTGTGCTACTTATACACAAAAGTCACAAAAATCACATTTTTGGGCTTATGGAACCTAGTTAACCAACCCGGCTGCCAATTAGCCCACCCACTTGAGCTAGAACATATTCTAGGTTACCCTAACATAGTAGGAATGGTTCAGACTAATTTTTATGAGATCTTGTCCAGCCAGTATAGGTTAAAATCCAAGATTTATTCAATCAAATATTGATGTCCAAATAGGGAACCCATTAAAACCCATCCATGCATATCGCCATATTTGGACTATAATACCAAACTTTATGAAATAGGTTCCTACACCTATTATATGGTCCCCATCTTATAGACCACTAATTCTTCTTCCATAAAATTCGTAACCATATCTCTTTGTAGCCTATGTTATGAGATGAATGGAACCCCTATATCAACTTATTTCCGGTTATGCTTGACTAAGACCCCTCCTACTACCTTGATAATACATGGTCAACATAGGAGCAATGGTAAATAAGTAATGCCTAGGCTTCCTATACGATCAGTGGCTACGATCATAAGTATGTCATAACCTCATACATCTCCTCGAAACATGATCTTCTTAGAAACCCTATTACGGTGCTATCCACTATTAACCAATTCAGTAGGTTGAGTAGAACCTTGAACTTAGTATACACCATCTTTAGAATATGATGCCAAACTAGAATTCCATTCGTAACCGTTCTTCCATCTGTTTAGAAATTACGGTACGATCTTCGTATTCCATTTTATATCCCTTGCTCGTGCGTTTAGATAACCGCGGTAAAAGATCGCAACCTTAACCCTTCAAATTTTGTCCTATCATAAACCGTGTTTTAGTTTTAATTTTGAGAGCAGAATTTCTGAAGTGTATAGGAGAGCCTCTATAAGTAATGGTATATGATTGGGATAGATTGATTCCACTTGGGCTAATAAATCAATGGTTCATAACGTCCATTTCTAGCAGTAACATTTGATAACCTCTACCGTAACTTCAAAATTTGGAGCACAAGACTAGCATTTTCATTCGAACAACTTTCACACTCATGAACTAGAAGGGCCACTCTACACACATGATATACATGTCCCGCTTACACACACCTTTCTGTGCTCCATTTCAACTATGCAACATATATGACATATTTTTCCCACAGAACAAACCATAGATGCCCTATTTTTATTCCAATTGATGTTAACCATGCAGATAACGACCCACACTTTTAGCTGAGCCAAATACCCATGATCCATGGAAGTCGTATTACACCTATGACGTATGCATTCCACCCGAGCAATCACATGCCTCCTACACGTTACCAAACACCAACTAGCATACCCTAGTCATTATGACTTGAAGAATTCAAACCCTTACCTAATCAACATCTATAACAAGATTCTGTACTAGACTCTTATATCCTAGTTACCAATAAATGGCAAAGACTAAAATTTCTGTGAACCAATATGTTCTAGTTATATCCAAATAAGAGGTTCCTACCAGCTTGTTAGAACATGATATTATGGCGAACTCGCCTCCACTGGGGCTCGAACTCCCGACCACTTGAGCCGTATGCATCTCTCTTAACCACTAGGCTAGAGGTCATTTGCATATATATATATATATATATATATATATATATATATATATATATATATATATATACACTTTATAAAGGTATTACTTGAGTTTAGAATTATAGGATTTTCTTAGGCTTATTTATGCCTATGTATTGATATACATATATATCACTACAAGAAAAATGGATTTTCTTGACGGCCTTTTCCCGTCAAGAAAGGGGTATCTTAACGGTTGCGGATCCGTCAAGTAGGCCGGAGTCAAGAAAGGACCCCTCTTTTCTTGACGGTCGCTGACAGAACTTTTCTTGATGGTTTTTGGCCGTCATATTAAGTAGTTTTCTTGACTGTTTTTAGCCGTTAAGATAGCAGTTTTTGAAACCGTCAATGTAGGTGAAAACTTTTCTTGACTCCGGCCTAAATGTAGCAAAAAATCTATTTGTAATTATATATTATGAATCGAACACACACACATAATATCAATAATCCAGAAGATATAGATACATCAAATAACTACAATACCCAATTTTTATATTAATAAACTGTATATTGTTCATACACTACAAACTTCCAATACATCTAACACGTCCAACACGTCCAACCACAAACATCTAATATTTGTCCAACCACAAACATATCCAACCAAAGTATGTAGTTTCTATACATCTTAAACATCCAAAACTGAAAATTATACAAATAAAACCAAAATATGTAGCAAACCCGGCCGGAGCACATCCCTCCCATATTCACATCACCTTCAACTAAGAACAAAAACTCTAAAAAAATTGCAATAAGCAAGTAGACGTTTGTATCAATAAGCAAGTATCAATAAAACTCTAACCCACCAAACAATGACATTGCAAAAAAAGAATAAATTGAAGAATACATAGCAACAACTGATACATAACAAGAAGCAAAAGCATAGCAAATTAGAAAGTATATACTTCTCAAGTTTTCTTAACTCACCTTCATAATTTATACCAAAGGGAGAAAAGGGTTACAGAGGACACCACCGCCACCGACAAATGTATAACAAATTTCATAATCCATAGATAAAAACCTCTCATTTCCATGTTGTCTTTAGTGTCTAAGAATCTAGAAAATTTTGTTTTTTCTATGCACAAGTGTCCAATTTTTTTATCATGATACCTAGTCTTTAGAACTACATATTCTTAAGTTCCAAGCCCACTAGAACTTAGTGTGGTCGATGCGTTTTAAATGTTTAAAACACAATTAATGGTTTGGAGTCTGATCACATTTTTTTCTCCTAAACTTTAGACCAAGTCAACTACTACCATTATATATAATGGATGCAAATTGTATTGTTTCTTGTTCAAGCAATTTCAACGGCGAAGATCATCATGGTGAAATAGAGCTTTTGATCAGATTCTTCATTCATGTACATTCGTAATCATAAAATTGGAGATAAAATCCTATTGACAACAACCTACATCTACAATATACTAACCTACACAATATGCTAATTGCTAGGGCATTGTCTTTTTTTTCTGAAAAATAAATTTTAGTATATGTACATGTTGTCTATGTTGAGCCTTGGTAATATCAAGTCTGGGAGGTTTGAAATTTTATTCTTAAGAAGCCGATGAAGTGTTCATTTTTCAAATTCAAAGAAAGCAATATTCCCTTGAAGGAGGAGGAGGCAACAACAGTTATTGATGATATAAATCATCACCCAAGTTGGCCTTTCATCAGAGAAACAATTGAACAACTTATACAAAAATAAATTAAAATATTTTTTTGATGAATATAAAAAATTGGAAGGCAGTTTAGGCCAAAAAATAATAATGCAATAGCTACAAAATCAAAATAAATCAGCTGAATTCATTTCAGTTTAGGCCAAAAAACAATAATGCAGGTCGAGGCTCGAGACTTACAATGATTTTAGATGAGGTCAAGAATAGTGCAGTACAGGTTTGAACTACAAATAAACATGTGACTGACTAGTGAAGTTCAATTTATATCTTATTATATTCAGTACAATGGGTTTTTGAAAGATTAAGCCAGAGAACTTACAGCATGTCCTAACAAGTATATAGAAAGAAGAAACAGAGAGGGCTCAAACAAAGGCATTGGTTCAACCAACATCATGATTCAAACAATAATACAATTTTATATAACTATCCACAGTAGTTACAATGTCAATGGCTTACCTTCAGGCAGAAGCTTGTAGGCGCCAGTTGAAATCTCTTTCAGATCTACAAGGACAATAGCATTGGAAAGTGGTTTGGTGAGTTGTTCGAGCAAAGGAGTCAAAGTTCCCATACTTATATCAATCAATCTTTTAAGAGCTAACCTCTAAGGATTAGAGGGATATAAGTCAGCTCAAAGCTTTCAAAATAACTACAAAATTTTGAAAATAGGAGTTGTATCCTATAAAGAACTAACTCATCATAGAAAGGAAAGTAAGATGGCAAAATATTCATATTTCATAATCGAGGATAATGTCCTTACAGCATCAACATCTTATAATACGGGAAGCTCTCTTAGAAGAATCGAGTCTACTGTTGCCAGATCCTGATAGCCATATCAAATAAGTCAAACAATGCAATAGTTTCTGACTTCGATAGATTATAGAATAAATGGATAGGGAATTAAGTTATTCTCAAAGGAGTAGGAGCAAACCTTGAATGTCATGCTAACCACAAGCTTTGCAGCAAGAGAAAGCTAAGGAACTCTAATTCATCATCGCATTGGCTCAATAACCAGTTACAATGCTGTCTGCAACCGGCTTTGTTCTGACGCAACCTACTTCGAATGTTCCTGTGGAGGCTTTATCTGCACAAAAAATAAAGCATACACCAGTATAACAGGTATGGCATTGCCTATATGATGTATCATAATGTATCATATTAAAGGATGCCAACTACTTACTGTAGAGCCTAAAAATGAAGTTGCGCCTTGAATATACTGATCAGTGATCAAGTTGTGCCCCAAAAATCAAGTTGTGCCACTGATTTGAAGCTCAGAGAACAGACTGTGCCACCGATCAGATTGCGCCCGATATCAGACTGCGCCCAATCTTTTTGCGCCAAAATCTACGTGGCATCTGACATTTAATGGTCATCATTACCTGACAATACTGACGACTGACACAACAGTGAACGAGGAAAATCTCTTCGAATCCCGTGAAATGTATCGCTCAAGAGAAGTTGGTGGACAACTGTCCTATACACTTCGTGAGTTGTGCCCATGCGCAATCTAAACAAAATCCTTAGTTGCGCCTGGGCGCAAACTAAACGACTTTTGCTCAGAAGCTGCCACGTGTATAGGCGCAGCTCAAATCAAGCACAGTTTGAATTTTTGACTGAAGCTCGCGCAACCTAATAAAGTTGAGACAACTTACATTCTAAAGTAGGATGACGTGGCGTATATGCCACTAATCTCTCAAGACGTGTCTACTATCCTATATACAACCACGCGTATCTCAATTATATGATGCCACGCATCTAAATACAGTTAGTACACGATTGACAACTGAATGAAAGTTGGCACAACAGGAGGTTGACGTAACCCAGTATGGCACGCAATCAAGCCTCGTGCATATCAGAATAACTGCTAAAACAGTTATTTCCTGAACTCTATAAATAGAGTTTCCAATCATCATCACACACACAGACAAAGATTAAAAACTCTTACAAAATTGCTGCTGCGTTCTCTAGAGGCTACAGTCTTTAAGTTCACATAGTCCAAAGGATAAAGTGATCGTCTCCTGATCAGATTCCTAAAGTTGTACTTCCCCAGAATTCATTGTACTTTGTACTCTTTTACAAGTTTGGAAATAAACAAATTTTATTTTTGCAAATAAAATGGCGACTCTGCTACGGACGACTTTCTCCTCCGACGAGAAAGTGATAACTCAATGTGACATTACGTCGATCGGCAAGATGCAGAAGACTCTGGTTGTTCAAGTCAACCAGACAGCCTACGTGAATATGATCAACACCAAGAGCAACAAGCGTACGGTGGCTATTGCCAAGAACAGGACTGTGTGGACTCCTAAATCTCCTACAGTCGCTGTTGCCCAGGCGCAATGTCACGCCCCGCTCCCGTAGGAGCGATCGTCCTCGCTAAGGCGTGATGCCGCACGAGCCTAGATTGCGCTCGTGCAAGGCAGTTTCATAACGACCGATTACATCGGCGGCGACGGGGTCGTCGCACAAAAGTCCCAAGCAGATAAATTGAAACATGCAGCAGAAATTAGAACAAGAACACATGAACACAAGTCATTCAAAAGAAGCTCTTTATTGATATTGAATACAAGATTACATTTGTGGGCGCAAGGCCAAATTACAAATTCTCTCATGCTCACTTTTTTCTCTTTTTACAAGTCACTCTGCTCTCTCATCTCTCGATACAAATGCTTGAACCAGCGGAAGCTTCGAAAGGCGATGTCCATACATTATGTCTTGTATAAGTCTTCGGTTCCACGCGGCCGTACGCTTCGAATCGCCAAGGAACTTCGTGCCTCGACGCATCCAAGCGAGCTCCGCGCCACGAGCTTCTACCTGTACCTGCACATAAACACTGTGTGGGTGTCAGTACTCAACTGTACTGGTGGAGTGAGCTCCTCGCCCACCCATACAAAACCTACATGTTCATTTACTTTGTGCAGCTTAAATCCCTTTCTATTGTCGTTCTAGTCTTGCCTTAGGATCAGATTTAAGACTACGGATACCTTGGCATATTTGTGTATGAGGACCATCCCGTGCTTGTACCACAACGTTAACTCATACTTTACCTCTAGACCCCATTTTCGTGCCAACAACGTTAACCTATCAAGTCGTGCTTGCCTTTCGGCCAAAATCAGAGATGCAACTATGCGATGAGGCTTCATTTCCGTGTGACCGTGCCACAAACCCTTGCTGAGGCCGTGCCTCGCAATTCAGTAAGACTTAACCATTTTGCCGCCTCGCGGCCCTTGCTACTTTGATCACCAACTGACCCAATCGAGACTTGTGAACTTAGTGTCGCTCAACCAACTTGCCTTGCGGCGATTTCTGACTTAAACCCGCGATGACTCAATCAAACTTGTGCAACTCTATGCCAACATCTTAAGACTCGATGCCATGACTCGTGTCGAAGCATGATGCCTACGTTGAAACCAAATCTTAGGCCCAATGTTGTACTTTTGACTTGTACACACACCTTCAACTCGACTCCTTAATATAGCGCACTCAATACTCGACTCAATCCAAAGGCACATTCGCGGATTGCCGCCATCATGCCGACATCTATATGAACTTGGTCACTAGCACAACAAGCTATCTTGGACCTCCATTGGATATTAGGGTACGTTCGTAAAACGAGGCGCGATCTCGCCGAATTTCCCCTAATAGCTGTCCTACGGCGCACCCCTTGGGTCAGGTCGCACACCATCCAAGGGTCCCGTAGGCCCGTGGTTCCTCCTAGGCCAGATCGGTCCCGTGGCCGCGGCAACCGTCTGAGGAACAAAATCAAAACCCTTGTGCACCGGTACACAAGTTGTCCAATGACCATGCAGACTCGACCCACTTCCTTATTTTAGGACCGTTTTATTCTTTAATTTCATTGTTTTACTATCTTTTGAGTTCCACATTCCAGACATCATCATTTGAGACCCCTCGACGACCCACGGTCGCGAGCATTCTTTCCATGTTACCGTATCATTTCATTCAACTCAGGAATGCCTATTCGATAGTCCTTTCTCCAAAACTCATTAAGTCGACCGTGGTTCATACCTTAACGCTAAGTTCGTACATCGTGTCTCAAACCGACTTACGTTCTACGCGACGCTATTGCCCAAGTCATATTTTATATGACGGGCCTTGGGATCGTGGGACTATTTAACTTGACAACCGTAGAATAAGCGGGACAGCACTTGGAATGACTTTGGTCGACCGGCATAACTTTGCCTAACTTACTCAAGCCTACAACTTAACCCGAGGGATGAGCAAAGGCTATGCCAAGCCTTGCGTTACGATAGCGTGCATGCTTTATCGAGCATTTACGCGACGATGCCTATAACTTAGGTAAGTTCTTAGCTTTTATGTCGAAGACCAACTTTCCTTCTCCCAAGCCACGGGACGAAGGGCCGAGTGTCATTTTCAAAGCACGCCGTGCACCAACTCTAGGCCGACCATAGGACGTTTTCCATGTTCTAACTCATTTCGACCCGTCGGGATTATTCCCTTAGCTATGTGGTTTCGTCTCTTTTATTATCAAGCCTATTGTGCAAGTTGAAAACATGCGTTTTATTATGTGAAGGCAAAGATGAGGCAAGTTCACCAAAACTACCCCACCTGAGCGAGCGGTCGCCTTGACCGAGCGATGTCTTCGAGTAGCCGTTGCAAGGCTAAGTCCGAACGCCGTCGGCGTTTCGATTCCTCCGATTGACTTTGCGGGACGGGGCACTACATCATACACCACTCAAAACAAGTCTCGTCCTCGAGACTTTCCTGAAGGCAAGCCATCCTACCATTTCTATGGCCCAGACTTAATCGTTCCTAGACACGGAACTATAATGGTCGTACGGGGCACGCCAGAACTTATCGTATACACTCCGCCTACGACTTTCCTCGATTTTGAGCCACGCTCACACTATTATCGAATTTTCCTTTAGCACGATTTCAAGTTCTCGACACTCTTCCATTCTCCAAGTCTCATTTCAATTCAACATATCACTTGGTTGGATCGTGCACGCATTCCAAGCGTCCCCAAAATACATGTATTCAGCCAAGCCGCATGATAGAGAATCCGTTATTCTCACTCGAGTCGCATCGTGCACATACTCAAGCGTCCCTAAAATATATGCATGTCAGCCGAGTCTCGTGAGCAGGAATTCCTATTCTTGATTCACTCTTTCAATCCATACAAATCTTCAAGATCCATCTTTCGATTGCTAACACTTGAAACAGGGCGTCTCGCCTAACCGCTAGGCCAATTTCTCGAGGCTAAGTCAACGTCAGGATTGGATTCATAGTTCCCCAACAATAATGCCAACACTGACCCCAATCCTAGGGTTAAACTAAAGTCGATAGTACGGGGTTTTCTACCCAGCTCGTGTCACTCAGATTTCTAAACATCGAGCACGATCACCTAATTCGCATCGAGACATTCGTTGTGCAGAATCCATTCATTTCACCAATTCTAACCAATTCATGTATTCGATCACGAGGTCGTCTAGCTCGACAGTATGTTGCGCCCCAATCTCACGCGAGTCCGATTATCCCCGGTGGTTCATGAATTACCATGCAACGCTTCCACAAAATAATCATTCTCATCAGGGCGTAACTCTTGTTTTAGTCTAGATTAATTTATTTTCGATACGCGGATTGGACCTACTCAATCCTCAAGTTTAATCGTTAAGTACACCAAGTCATTCTCAAGTCTACCTTCGCGTCAAACCACAAGCCGAGGCATCAAATTGTCGCGCCGTACAAGTTCGACCGCCTCCGCTGTATGAATCACCATACCAGCGCTCACGCGGAGTGATCGCCCTAATCGGCGTGACGCATGTGCGAGGCTGGAGTGGCACTTGCATAAGACAAGAACGTCAACGTTGTGGTTATCGACGAAGCAAATCCAAACATTCTATTTTTCATCCAAGCCAAGTTCGATAGTCCGATCGTCATTCGTTCAACTAGAAAATCCTCGAGCCAAGTCTATCTTTTCCTCGACACATTTCAATATCCCGAGTATAGCATCCATCGGAGCAATGATATTTGCACGATTGTCATTCGCCGAGTCAGAGTATCCCCGAGTTATCGTATATCGATCTTTGATACGCCTCAATACCATCGATGATATGCGTAACCCGACGATCTTCCCTTGCAACCAATTTTGAGTCATGCGACTGATGCTATTGTCCGAATGGATATTCCATAATCTTTTCGATATTCAAGATCAAGTTCGATCGCCATTCCTCAAGCTAGTTTCAAGATCGTTGTCCAAACGCAAGTCACAATTTCATTCGACTCGATCCGAAATCGTATGCGCAATCCTCTAAGTTTCCTCGATCAAGATCAATCCTTTTTATTCATCGTTCCGGATCATTTTCTAACTTGTGTTGCCCATTCACAAGTTGTCCAAACGACATCTCGTTCGGGACACACGAAGTCACGACCAACTAAGCGTGACGCGTTCCAAGGCTTTGTGCGATACCATCGCGTGCCGACATACTCGTTCTATCCGTAAATCCTTTAGTCTCGCTCGAACAATTTCTATAACGTCCATACACCACTCGGATTCGAGCCATCCTGATCTAAACCACAATCGCATTCGTATTACTCGCTAACTCGTCCTTCAGATTTGTTCGACGAATCTCTAGCGTAATCGCTCACGTCGCATCGACGGACTAAGTCATTCGCACTATTCCTCGAAATCCAAGTCAATCTTCCATGTACGCCTAAGCGTTAATTCGATAGCATCCCTATCGATAGACACTCTAAGTGCATTTCCGTTCCCGACCAAGCGATACTCAATATCGCTCACAATTCGTTTGCACCATAAGTTTAGGTGCGCGATACGCGGACTAAGTTGTGCCGCATAATCATCCCGTACGGACTACATTCAAGTTTGCACACTCACTTGCTAATGTCGACGTAGGACTAGTTGGACACGCGTGCGACATGTTAACTTAGCATGTGTTTCCTATCGAGTCATGTGTAACATCGTTCGGCACAAAGGCCGTCGCCTATCGATGCATTCGATGGAACACTTGAACGAGCTTTCAAAAGTATTTAGACTTATTGTATGGACATGCCGAGGGACATTTGAGAGAGAGCACACACTTATTTTCAAACGATGAGCTTTCAAAACTGAGAAATTCGATTTGAAGTCCAAGGACGTAAAGCCGTGGTCTGATACCATTATGTCACGCCCCGCTCCCGTAGGAGCGATCGTTCTCGCTAAGGCATGATGCCGTATGAACCTAGATTACGCTCGTGCAAGGCAGTTTCATAACGGCCGATTACATCGGCGGCGACGGGGTCGTCGCACAGAAGTCCCAAGCAGATAAATTGAAACATGCAGCAGAAATTAGAATATGAACACATGAACACAAGTCATTCAAAAGAAGCTCTTTATTGATATTGAATACACGATTACATTTATGGGCGCAAGGCCAAATTATAAATTCTCTCATGCTCACTTTTCTCTCATTTTACAAGTCACTCTGCTCTCTCTCATCTCTCGATACAAATGCTTGAACCAGCGGAAGCTTCGGAAGACGATGTCCATACATTATGTCTTGTATAAGTCTTCAGTTCCACGCAACCGCACGCTTCGAATCGCCAAGGAACTCCGTGCCTCGACGCATCCAAGCGAGCTCCACGCCACAAGCTTCTACCTGTGCCTGTACATGAACACTGTGTGGGTGTCAATACTCAACTGTACTGATGGAGTGAGCTCCTCGCCCACCCATACAAAACCTACACGTTTATTTACTTTGTGCAGCTTAAATCCCTTTCTATTGTCTTTTTAGTCTTGCCTTAGGATCAGTTTTAAGACTACGGACGCCTTGGCATATTTGTGTATGAGGACCATCCCGTGCTTGTACCAAAACGTTAACTCATACTTTACCTCTAGACCCCCTTTTCGTGCCAATAACGTTAACCTATCAAGTCGTGCTTGCCTTTCGACCAAAATTAGAGATGCAACTATGCGATGAGGCTTCATTTCTGTGTGACCGTGCCACAAACCCTTGCTGAGGCCGTACCTCGTAATTCAGTAAGACTTAACCATTTTGCCGCCTCGCGGCCCTTGCTACTTTGATCACCAACTGACCCAATCGAGACTTGTGAACTTAGTGTCACCCAACCAACTTGCCTTGCGGCGATTCCTGACTTAAACCCGCGACGACTCAATCGAACTTGTGCAACTCTATGCCAAAATCTTAAGACTCGATGCCACGACTCATGCCGAAGCACGATGCCTACGTTGAAACCAAATCTTAGGCCCAACGTTGTACTTTTGACTTGTACACACACCTTCAACTCGACTCCTTAATATAGCGCACTCAATACTCGACTCAATCCAAAGGAACATTCGCGGATTGCCGCCATCATGCCGACATCTATATGAACTTGGTCACTAGCACGATAAGCTATCTTGGACCTCCATTGGATATTAGGGTACGTTCGTAAAATGAGGCGCGATCTCGCCGAATTTCCCCTAATAGCTATCCTACGGTGCACCCCTTGGGTCAGGTCACACACCATCTAAGGGTCCCGTAGGCCCGTGATTCCTCCTAGGCCAGATCGGTCCCGTGGCCGCGGCAACCGTCTGAGGAACAAAATCAAAACCCTTGTGCACCGGTACACAAGTTGTCCAATGACCATGCAGACTCGATCCACTTCCTTATTTTAGGACCGTTTCATTCTTTACTTTTATTGTTTTACTATCTTTTGAGTTCCACATTCCAGACTTCATCATTTAAGACCCCTCGACGACCCACGGTCGCGAGCATTCTTTCCATGTTATCGTATAATTTCATTCAACTCAGGAATGCCTATTCGATAGTCCTTTCTTCAAAACTCATTAAGTCGACCGTGGTTCATACCTTAACGCTAAGTCTATACATCGTGTCTCAAACCGACTTAAGTTCTACGCGACGCTATCGCCCAAGTCATATTTTATATGACGGGCCTTGGGATCGTGGGACTATTTAACTTGACAACCGCAGAATGAGCGGGACAGCACTTGGAATGACTTCGGTCGACCGGCATAACTTTGCCTAACTTAGTCAAGCCTACAACTTAACCCGAGGGACGAGCGAAGGCTATGCCAAGCCTTGCGTTACGATAGCGTGCATACTTTATCGAGCATTTACGCAACGACGCCTATGACTTAGGCAAGTTCTTAGCTTTTGTGTCGAAGACCAACTTTCCTTCTCCCAAGCCACGGGACGAAGGGCCGAGTGTCATTTTCAAAGCACGTCGTGCACCAACTCTAGGCCGACCATGGAACGTTTTCCATGTTCTAACTCATTTCGACCCGTCGGGATTATTCCCTTAGCTATGTGGATCCGTCTCTTTTATTATCAAGCCTATTGTGCAAGTTGAAAACATGCGTTTTATTATGTGAAGGCAAAGATGAGGCAAGTTCACCGAAACTACCCCACCTGAGCGAACGGTCGCCTTGACCGAGCGATGTCTTCGAGTAGCCGTTGCAAGACTAAGTCCGAACGCCGTCGGTATTTCGATTTCTCCGATTGACTTTGCGGGACGGGGCACTACACGCAACTTGAGTGCTCAATAACCAAGGCGCAATCTGCCTCAGTGGCTCCAATACAGCCTGTTTCTGTTGCTAGGGCACAATCTGCTCACTCTGCTGCCCATGCACAGCCTACTACTATCTTTGCTGCCAAGGTACAGTCTGTTCAAGCTACTGTCGAGGCACAATCTACCAATGTTGCTGCCAAGGCGCCACCAGTAGTCCGTAGGACTATGGCGCAACCCAAGCAATCAGTAACCGAGGCATAATCTGCTACTCCGACACAACTCAAGGGAACTAGTCTTTTGGCTATTCCCTCTTCCAATTCTCAAGTTCTGAACTTAGAGAATTCATGTCCTAGTGCCAACACTAGACAGAACAAAGGAAAAAGTTTTATAACATTTTCTCAATTGGCACAATCTATGCCTAAAAAGATCACACAACAGAACAAAGAAAAACGCTTCTTAGCTAACCCTATTCAAAATAAAGGAAAGCACCCTTTGGTCTTTCCTCAAACTTCTCTGGTCTATGACTCAGAGGAAGATGTATCAGATTCTATTCCTGTAAATAGAGGTCCTCAAATCTCTGATACCGAAAAGAATACTGATCAGAGAGGTATCTTACCTACCCCTATGGGGTTTGGGCAATACCTTCCTACCTTGCAAATTTTAAGATCCAAGCAAGGAAAATTGAAGGTATCACAAACAGAGACACCAGGAACAGAATTTTCAGATTTACGTGCTTATCTCAATAGGCGTCAACCAATATCAACTTTGGCAAAACGCAAGAACCCTATGCCAAAGGCCAATCTGTACCAAAAGTCAAAGTTTGAAAAGAAAGACCCATCTACTTATGCTAATGAGTTGAGTACATCTTTGTACACTCAAGGAACTAAACACCTAAAGAATAGGAGACATGTTCCTAACATCATTAAGTAATATGTTCCTCCAACTTTTTTTCGTCCTGTGGTTGTAACTGACCTCCGGCAACGTCTTACCCAAAGGCGGGAGACTACGAGAATATTTTCCTCACCTTCAAATCGCACTTTAAATCGCCACTGCCTACATGAAGTTGTCATCAACTGTTGTTGCCAATCGGCTCGACGATCTGTCTTCGATCGTTTGAACTATGCTTCAACTCCTGAACATATAATAGAAGACGAAGATGAACTATTATATGCTTCTGTTAACATGACTTCTCAAGGCACTGGGGTGGAAAATTTCTAAGACGTAATGCATCCCGTAATCCTAGTCAACAATACTTAGACCGGATCCATGCATCCAATGAAGGTGTCTTTCAATACACTAGATCGAGAAATCGTCATTTGATCCAAGGTGTCTTTAATCAAGAAGATCTCCCTATCACTCATGTGGGAGAGGACACTTTTTTGGAATTTGATGCAGATAGTAAAAGTTTTGAACAAACTATCTCATCAATAGCAGCAAGAGAAGTGACAGCATATACCATTACGGAAGATCAAGATGCCTCTACGTCAACCAGCCAAGAGCAACGAATTGTTGCATTAGAAGACAAATTGAAAACTATGGCAGAAGTGGTTGCAAGCATGTACACCATAATGGTGGCTCAATATACAGTACCTCCGATTGTAAACCCTGTTACAAATCCTGAGCTTATAGCATCTTCTGTACTTGTTAGTCTGGGGGTACCAGCCCCTCAGGTTGCTTCTGTGCCAATTCAAGCTGATCCAAGTCAGTCTGGTGCTGGGGGTGGTAATTATCACACTGTTCCTCCTCCTAACACTTCTAATCAGCCTACCAATTCCCAAACATCAGGGGATACTAATGAGGCTGTAAAACTCTTACGCACTCAGTTTGAGGCCTTCAAGCAGAATGATGACCTACAAAGATTGGGCATAAAGCAACCATATCCTACAGAGTGGAAGGAAGTTCCATTTCCTTCTAAGTATAAACTCCCAACCATTATGTTGTTTGATGGTAGCACTTCTCTAAGTCAGTACATCAATCATTTCGAAGTGATGACTGATCAATTACTGCCAAATGATGCTCTCCTTACCAGAGTGTTCGTCCGTTGTTTAGCCGGTACAACATATGACTGGTATCGTAGCTTACCTGATGGTAGTATCACTTCTTTTGCTGGTTTCAAGCAAATGTTCTTTGAACGATTTTATGAGGGAGTTAATGACATGACAATGTCTGTCCTCATTAAAATTAAATAGAGGCACAATGAATCCACAGATAGTTTCATTGAAAGATTCTGCCGAGAGGCACTCAAAATGCCTTTAGGTACTCCATCTACTGTAACAATAGACACTTGCAAGTCAAACTTGTTGCCTATTATCAGTATGTGGACAGGATCTACACAATTTCATTATTGGCCTTCTTTCATTGTTAAGGCAAAGGCGGCAGAAGTGAGTGCCAAAAAGTTCAAGCAGTTAGGAGTCCAGATGACTCATCCGAACTAAGATGAACATTCTACACCTGGCGGTAGTAATCGACAGAATAACCGAAAGAATAAAGAAACATTGGCCATCAATCTTAAAGGCAAAGAGTCTTTGGCTGTCAATGTTACTCAGACAACATCCACCCCACCAGTACCATTGCAAAAGTCAACTTGTCCAAATGAAGAGTATTCTTTCGACGAAGATGATACTTTAAGCATCTTCGATTGCTTGATCAAAAGCAATAAGCTTCAGCTTCCAGAGGCAAAGCGACCAGAAGAAGTTGGTAAAACGGATCACCCTAAATACTGTGTTTATCACATATTCATAGGGCATCCAACCAGAGCATGTTATGTGCTCAAGGGCAAAATCCAGGAGTTGGTCAACTCTGGAGCATTTACTCTACAGCAGGACGAGAAAACGGTGACTGCTAATGTGGTTTCTCTCCAATTCGGTGATTTTCTACCACAACTCGTACAAGATGGTGCTATCCCCATTCCAAGGACTACTCTAGAAATTTTGAATATCCTGTCTCCTCAAAATGAAGGTCTTGTTCCGATGTCAACTGACAGAGGAGAGATTATGTGGATTCATCCAGATCTGGTGGCAGAATTTGAAACGACTTCCTCTTCTAAGCAAAAGAAGTATTCCAAGTCTAAATCCAAGAACTGTAATATGGTATCCTTTGAACCATTAACAGAAGAAGAAATCCTAATGGGCACTAGATATGGAAAACCCTATCTTCGGGAGTATTCTAAAAATCAAGAGAACCCTGCTCCATCTCCGGATGCTCTTCCTCCATCATCTTCTCCTGCTGAAGATACACCGTCTACATCATTGCCAGTGGTCGAACCATCTCCTCCTAAACCAACATCAGCAGACAAAGGAAAGCAACCTGTTCGTTTTGATAAAGTGTTGAAGTAGTCATCATCTCTTGGACTTGAAAAGCCTTACAATTTTGACATATTGGCTCAATTGGCCAATACTCCAGCAAGATTGTCAAGCTTTGAACTTTTACGTCTTTCAAAAGAAACTCATTAGACGTTAAGTGAAGCCTTGATGCAGGCTGACACTTGTTTGACTCTTCTCAAGAAGCCCAAAAATGAGCCAGTCAGCTGTGCACATTGTCATAGTGTATTTGAATTAATACACAATATCACTTTTACACAAGATGATATGTTGTTAGAAGACAATCGTCATGATCGTCCTCTCTATTTCACGAGGTATGTGGACATCATGAAAGTCGACCGTATTCTGATTTATCTCGGGTCTGCACTTAGCATCATGCCAAAGTCCTTATTGGACGCTTTGAAAATCTCAGTACATAATCTTTCTACAACTATCACTACCATCCTGGGATTCAATCAAGGAAGAAGTAAACCTTTGGGGAAGATACGCCTAAAACTTTAAATTAACAATCTTCGTACAAAGGTAACTTTCTATGTTATTGACAATCACGGCTCATACAATGCTTTATTGGGAAGGCCATTCCTCCATAAACACAATATTGTACCCTCTACGCTCTACCAATATTTCAAATATGTGGATGGTAATGGAGAATTCCAAAAAGAGGTTGCAGATCTGAATCCTTTCAAAGGAGTTGAAGCGTATTGCAACGATTCTCGTATGTACATAGAGGAATTCATGAAGGTGGTACTAGCAATGGACACAGATAAAGAACAGAAGAGTATACCTAATGATACTCTGGTGATTCCAGTCAAAGGACGTACCTCCTGTCATCAGTCTTCCAAACCACTGACTATCTATCTACCTTCCCATGAGAAACAACTTCTTGGTGATAGTAAGGAACAAAGGGAGCTTACCTCTTCTGAGCTGCTTGTAATCGATCATCATCGCAAGAAGCTCCCTCCTCATTCTCGTTCTTCTTCTCCCCTCTTGTCATCAATTTGACTAAGCCTGCTAAGGCTAAAGTCCCTATTGTAAATGATGGTGTAAAAATCAATAAAGCATATACTTTGCAGTATACTGATGTCTTTTACTATACTCAGTGTTATCTGGATATGCTAGATAGCTTTAAACTACTTACAATAGAAGTCCTATCATCTCGACGAAACATGGTATCACTGGATTCAATACAAGAGTCGTACTTCTTAGTACTGTCTCTGTAGGAGCGTAAAAAGTGCTTCACAAGAAGGGTCAAAGTGATAGTCCAGTCTACTCAAATTGATCCCCTTTATGCCAAGGAGAGGCTAATCACTTTACGCCTAAGAAGGCTGATCATTTTACACTCGGGTCTACACCCATGATTTTATGCCAAGGACAGAGCAGCCTCTTTTACGCTGGACAAAGCTGTCAAATCTCGCATTTAATGCAAACTCTGACATGAAGATATTAATGATGGCATTTACCACAGAATTCAATGGAATTTGTCTTATACAAAGACCATTGTTGTCGTTTATGGGAATCGAGCTACTTTACGCTCACTGTATGGTTTTTTTTACGCACGGAGTTTTACATGAGTTCTTACGCTCATAAAATAATGTGTGCGTAAAGTCTATTTGAGTCATTTTACGTTCAAGGTTATTCAATAACCACTTTACGCGGGAAACCTATGACAGAGCTATTTTACGCTCATCTTACTGCTTTACGCCCAGAGGATGTTGGGGCTATTTTTACGCCCTATTCTTTCTGGCCAGTTTGGAACGTGGTTTGCCTATATGGCCTTCATGCCACATATTTCAAAGAACGTGTGTACATGTATCCTATTCTTACTGAAATAATGGGACGCGTGTCAACGTATGCAAAGGATGACTTTGATCATGGGTGCCAGTTGTTAGCGTAAAGACAGATTTTGATGCTCTTTTACGCACAGAAGCCCCAGTCTATAAATAGACTTATTTTTCTCAAGGACAAAAAGAAAAGTGGACAGAGAGACAGGAGAGAATACAGAGATCAGAACTTCGAGATTTTGATTCTCCAGAGCATTCTTCTTCAACTTTTCTTTCAGAATAGAGTGAAGCAAAGCAGAAAAGCATTCGGCCTCGCCATCAGTGCCCAAGTGCGTCGATACCTTTCTGGTGACTTAGTTCTTCTAAGTTGTTCTACTTCAAGCAGTGATCTTCATCATCATCGTATGGTCGAAGGAACAAAGTGATCATTTACATATCAGACTTCCATAGCAATACTTTCCCAGAATCAAATTTGTACTTCTTGTACTTTTTCTCGTTTTATTTTCAAAATCCAACTTTTGTTTGGCAATTTTGTTAAGTGAAACAAAATGGCGACTCTGTTGGGGACGACCTTCTCCTCTAACGAGGAGGCGATTGCTCAATATGATGATGTTTCGGTCGGTTCGACCAAGAAGACTCTGGTTGTACACTTCGACCAGACTGCCTACGAAGAAATGCTCCGAACTGAGGTTGGTTCTCGCCACTCCAATGTTCAAAAGTCTCGCAAAGCATGAAAAGTTTGGATTCCTAAATCCAAAGTGGTTTCTGATCTCTCTGTCGCTTCTGTGACAAGGGAATTCTTTCCACTCCTGTCGTAGGGGCTTCCGTTCGTAACGAGGCAGTCCTTACTTCAGAGTTGCACTCAAAGTGTGACGATTTATCTCCCGTTTGTAACGGTGAAGATAATCAGGTTTTACGCCCACTGCGTAAGAATCAAGTTTTACGCTCAGTGGGTAAGAACCAAATTTTACGCTTAGTACATAAGAATGAATCTCCCATTCGTAATGGGACAGACTCTAAAGTTTATCCTTCTGAGTGTAAAAATCAGTCTCCCGTCGGTGACGTGGTAGGCTCAAATAAATTACGTTCCTCGCGTAAAGCAAAATCTCCCGTCTGTGACGTGGTAGATAATCAATTTTTACGCTCCACGCGTAAAGGTAAGTCTCCTGTCTTTGACAGTGTAGATAAAATTCATAACGATGTTTGCACATCTAATGTGAATGTACCTAA
Source organism: Iris pallida (assembly GCA_029216955.1). NCBI lineage: Eukaryota > Viridiplantae > Streptophyta > Magnoliopsida > Asparagales > Iridaceae > Iris > Iris pallida. The sequence continues at coordinate 12,830,854 of JANAVB010041619.1, read as the reverse complement.
ACGTGTGCAGCATAAAAATGTCGTTGGTAAAGCTTCTGTCCTACACCAACAACCTTCTTATACTGCTTTACGCAAAGTACCAAACTTACAAATTACACGCCATGAAAATGGAGTCCTTCGTGCTAAATCTCAAGATTTACGCACACAACTCCAAACGCGTAAAAATGTACAGTTTGGTTCTGCGAATGCAGCCCGTAATCTTCTTTATACACAAGGGACTAAACATTTTTTTACCCCAAATGTAATAAAGAAGAATACTCCATCTGTTCCTTCTGATTTACGTGAATTGCTAATGCAAAAATGTAAGAACAGACAATCTTCGGTAATATTCTCCCAAGAAAAACATCATTGTGAATATCACCAGGTTGTGATCAACTGTTGTTGTTCGGCTTCAAAATGGTCAGTTTTTGATCGTTTAAGTTTTAACTCGCCTCAATATCAAGCTGAAGACCAAGAACATGAGCTGTCATATGTGTCAGTCAACATGGCATCTCATACTAACAGAGGACGACATCCAAGACGAAATATGTCCCAAACCCCAGGTCAACAACAGTTCAACAGGCTTCTTGATTCCTTTGAAGGAGTATAGCAGAATACGCGATCAAGAAGACAAAGACAATTGCAGACTTCTGATTCAGAAGCTGGGGGTACTCAATCTTTTGAGTCTGATATCGATAGTGTGGATTCATACTTCTATACTAATCCCTCTGTATCTTCAAGAGAGGTTGAATCCTACACTATTGGAGATGAACCAGAGACGTCATCTTCTAATACGGAACAACGTCTCACTGCAGTGGAGCAATCATTGAAAGACATGCTTAACATGGTGCAAAGCATGCATCAGATAATTTTGAATCAGCAAACTGCTCAACCTACAGTAATAACTCCGATACCAGTAGCAGCACAAACTCAAGATAGTCAAGGGGCTGATATACCTTTGAATGTTCAAGAGCCTGCTGTTAATCAAAATTCTGCATCTCCAGATCCCATCATTCCAGAAGTTGTACCACCTCTAGTGGGGGTTACGGTACATCCAACGACTATTCAATCAAATGTGCTTCCTCAAACCAGCGAAGCCATTCAAGCAGTGCGTGAACTCAAAGCACAGTTTGAAGTTTTGAGGCACAAAGATCAGCTCCAGAGGTTAGGGATTAAGCAACCTTATCCTCCTCATTGGAATGATGTACCCTTTCCACCGAAGTTCAAGCCACAATCCATGGTTTTATTCGATGGAAAAGCATCTCCCAGTCAATATATCAATTACTTTGATATTATGACTGTACACTTGCAAAAAATGATGCTCTTCTCACTCGAGTGTTCATCGGGTGCCTGACGGGTTCAGCTTATGACTGGTATCGTAGCTTACCCGATAACTCTATTTCGTCTTTTGACGAATTCAAGGCAATGTTTCTCTCCCGCTTCTATGAAGGAGGTATGGACATGAACATGTCCTCCTTGATAGAAATTAAACAAAAGGAGAAAGAAGATACTCGGACGTTCATTGAACGTTTCCGACAGGCTACTCTAAAGATGCCTCCTGGTATGCCAGATTCAGCGTTGATTGATACATGCAAGATGAATCTGCGACCATCCATTGCTGTCTTCACAGGTTCCCAATTCATAGATTGGGCTTCGTTTATCATAGCAGCAGTTTCTGCCGAGACCAATGGTAGGTTGGCTCGTGAACACGGGATGATTTTCGCTTCAGAAGATAAAGGAAAGAAAAGTAATCCTGGTAATAATCTTGGCAATCATAATGTGAAAGGAAAAGATACTCTTATGGTCAATCTTTCCAAGAACAAAACGACGCCAAATAATCAGGAATCTTCCAGGCCAAAGGAAGAATACTCTTTTGACGAAAGTGATATCCCAGGGATATTTCAATGTCTGGTGAAAAGTGGTAAACTTCAGATTCCAGAGCCAAAAATGCCTAATGAGGTGAATCTGACTGACAATTCCAAATACTGTATCTATCATAGATACATTAATCATCCTACCAGTGCTTGCTATGTCTTGAAAAAGAAGATCCAAGAGCTGATAAATGGTGGCACTATCGCTTTAACCAATGATGACCATACGGTTACCACCAATATGGTTTCTCTTCAGTTCGAGGATTTTCCTCCACAACAAGTCCCAAATGGAATTATCCCAATTCCGAAGGCGACGATGAAGATCGTGAATAACCCGCCTGCCAGGAAAGAAAATACAGGATTGCTGCCGCTCATAATGAAGAATGGTAAAATCATGTGGGTACATCCTGACTTAGTACCTGAATTGGAAAATGAAGGTAAAACTTTAAAATCCAAAAAAGGTAAAAAAGTCAAAACCTGCAACATGATTTCGCATGTTATTCCAAATCCTGATGACTTAGATCATCTATGGGATGGCCTTCCTCTAGAAGATAGACTGAAAGGACTAAACATCTGTCCTCCAAGTCTAGCTCCTCCTACCAAGCTCAAGCTTACTCATCAGCAGTGGCTAGCCATGAATAGTGTTCCTTTATACCGGGCACAACAAGTTTTTGCTGCTTATGAAAAAGCTCCAACAGGGATTTCTTCTCGTATCCCGAATCCTTCTCCTCCCTTAACTATAGAGACGTCTATGCTTCATTCTCCTGTAGTTGTAGAGGTTTCTTCCTCTTCCTGTGCTGAAACACCTGTCCAAAGCTCACTGCCTATCCACTTTTATAGTCAGCAATCTGTCCTTCTCATGAGGAAGATGGGTTATGACTTTCAAAAGGCAGAAGGTTTGAATTATAATAAAAGAATACGTCTTCCTTTACAAATTCAAAATCAGAATTCTACTGCTGGATTGGGTTCTGAAGTTCCTCGTAACAACCCTCACAAGAAGAAGGCTAAGGGAAGAAAGACTAAATCCTGTAATATGGTACTTTCTTCTCCTAAGTCTGAAGAAGAAACTTTTGCTGGTACAAGATCTGGGAAAGAGTACCACAAAGATTATGAGGGATCCTTCAAAGAAGCAGAAGTCAAAAAGCTGATTACATGTGGCTTTGTTCGTGAAGAACAACACCCAGATTGGGTGGCCAATATTGTTCCTGTTATGAAGAAGAACGGAAAAGTCCGAGTTTGTATAGATTACCGAGATCTTAATACGGCTTGTCCAAAGGACGAATTTCCACTTCCCATCACTGATGTCATGATAGACAATATATACGGTTTTGAACGTATGTCTTTCATGGACGGATTCTCAGGATACAATCAGATCAAGATGCATCCAGAAGATGAGAAGCATACATCTTTTCGAACACCCCTTGGGGTTTATTGCTATACGGTTATGCCGTTTGGTCATAAAAATGCCGGTGCCACATATCAACGGGCTATGAGCAATATCTTCCAAGAACATCTACGAAAAATAGTTGAATGCTACGTAGATGACATTACTGTTAAAAGTCGGTCAAAGAATGATCACATTCAGGACTTGAAGACAATATTTGAATTGATGCGCCAACATCAATTGAAAATGAACCCTACTAAGTCTTTCCTAGGGGTTTCTAGTGGCAAGTTTCTAGGATTTGTCATTACCTCTCAAGGTATCCATGTTGATCCTGATAAGGTTAAAACAATTCTTGAAATGCGTCCTCCTCGTAATCTGAAAGAACTCCGTGGCTTTCAGGGCCGTATCGCTTATATCAGAAGATTTATATCTAATCTTTCAGGGAGATGTCAACCTTTCTCCCGTCTATTAAAGAAAGGGGTATCTTTCGTCTGGGATGAAGCGTGTCAAAAAGCCTTCAATGACATTAAGCAATATCTTACAAACCCGCCTGTTCTGGTACCTCCGGTGATAGGAAAACCATTTTTGCTATATGTTCGAGCCTTGGATCATTCACTTGGCGCTCTTCTGGCACAGAAAAGTGATATGGGTCATGAACAAGCAATATATTACCTGAGCAGAATGATGGTCGGAGCTGAACACATATATACTCCTGTCGAAAAGGAATGTCTAGCTTTGGTTTTTGCCATCCAAAAGATAAGACATTATGTCACTGGACAGACTATTCATGTCATTTCCAGAATAAATCCCATTCGGGTATTGATGAGAAAATCGAGCATTCTTAATTCCAGGTTAGCCACCTGGGTGATGTTGCTCACTCCTTATGACATGATTTATGTGCCTCAAAAATCAGTGAAGGGCCAAGCGTTAGCTGATTTCTTAGCTGCTCATCCTATACCTGAAACTTCGAAATTATATGAAGACATTCCAGACGAAGTAGTGGATTGTAACATGACTTTAAAGAATGATATATGGCAATTATATTTTGATGGAGCATCACGTGTGGGACCTAAAGGCAATATTGTCTCTGGGATATGAATTGTCTTGGTTTCTCCTGACAAAATGGTCATATACCGTGCCTATTCTCTTAATGAGCCATGCTCTAACAATGTAGCAGAATATAATGCTCTATTGATTGGTCTTCAAGTAGCAAAATAATTGGATATTGAATTCTTAGAGGCTTATGGAGATTCTCAATTGATCGTTAATCAAGTTAGAGGGACTTATGAAGTCAGAAATCCTGATCTCATCCCCTATCATCAGGTGGTAGTCGAGTTCGTCCTATCATTCAAAGGATTCTTCATTGAATTTGTACCACGTTCTCAGAATGTGGAGGCTGATGCTCTTGCCAGTTTAGCTGCAGACTTGGCTGTCCCAATCCGAAGGCAAAATATAATTACTTTGTTGGACCGAGACTTGTTCTGTGTGAAGAGTAATCAGCATATTGAACAAAGTTATGTTACAGAGGCAAGTTCCCAGCAGAAAGATTGGAGAACTCCATTCATTGATTATGCAGTTCATGGGATTTTGCCTGAAGATCCTAAAGAAGCTGCATCAATTAAGAGACGATCGTTTCGATTCTATTATGATTCGTCTTTACATATGCTATATCGTCGTTCATATGACGGACTCTTGCTGCACTATCTCTCAGAAAGTGAAGCAAAACAAACACTGCGTGAGGCTCATGATGGTGTCTGTGGTGCTCATCAACCGGGTCCAAAGTTGCAAGATCGCATTCGAAGAATGGGGTATTATTGGCCCTCTATGATAGCAGATGCTGTAGACTATGCCAGAAGATGTAAAGCATGTCAGATTCATGCTGATTTTATTCATCAGCCGTCTGAATTTCTACATCCTACAGCAGCCTCCTGGCCTTTCGAAGCTTGGGGTATGGACATCATTGGTCCTATTAACCCTCCTTCTGTCAAAGGACATCGGTTTATAATAGCTATAACCGATTACTTTTCGAAGTGGACAGAAGCAGTTCCTCTTGCTGAAGTGAAAACATCTAATGTAATCAGCTTCATTAAACATCATGTCATTTATCGCTTCAGGATTCCTCGACGAATAATTCATGACAATGGACCACAATTTGCCATTCAGGCATTTTATCGGTTCTGTGACAAAAATGGAATTCAAAATCTGGCTTCTACGGCTTATAATCCAGCTGCTAATGGTTTAGCTGAAGCCTTCAACAAAACGATCATCAAACTTCTCAAAAAGTTTGTCTCTTCTAATAAAAGAGATTGGAATGAGAAGCTTGGAGAATATTTATGGGCATATCGAACAACGGTCCGGACTCCTACTGGTTTTACACCATTTTCACTGGTTTATGGATGTGAAGCCGTCCTCCCATTGGAAATCCAGATCCCTTCTCTTCGAATTGCTATTGCTAATGAGCTAACTACAGAAAATAATGATCGCTTACGACTCCAAGAACTTGAAGGATTGGATGAGAAGCGTCTTCAAGCACAACAACACATTGAACTATATCAAGCCCGCATATCTCGAACTTTTAATCGTAAAGTCAAGGAGAAGGTATTTAAAGTTGGCGAGCTTGTATTAGCTGTTCGGAGACCAATGGTGATGACTCACAAAAGCAAAGGGAAATTCCTAGCAAAATGGGAAGGCCCGTATGTAATTGAGTCCGTATTCTCCAATGGTGCCTATCGGTTGTCAAAACCCAATGGAGATCTACTCATGCTGCCGATCAATGGCAAATTTCTTAAGAAATACTATGTATAAAAAGAGAAGACAGAACAAAAATAAAACTTCTTTTATTATTTTTGTTCAAGATAAAAGATTAAGGACGAGGGCCACTCCCTTCCTTATTGAATACATAGTCAGCCAATGCATAGAAGGCATCGTTTCCTGAACCCATAAAATTTTTACAGATGGTCATCCTCAATGCTTCTTCTTTAGGAGTTTTTCCTAGCTCTACTAAGAAAGCAGAGATGTCTTGGGGTGGCTTGGGCGTAGAAGAACTGTTGTCAACTTCGGTCGGACCCGTCACTATTGGCTCAGCAGGGCATGTCTCAATAACGTCCTCAATGTTCCTGAAGACTTCATTCTTTTGCTGTACATCCTAGGAAGACATTTCCAATAGAGGAGTAGAAATAAGAATGAAATGATTACAGAGAATTCTCACCTATTTATAGAGGAGGATTACTAATGAACTGGTCTCTGAAATTGAAAACGACTTTTCATTTCCGAAAAGACTCGTTCATTCATGTTTCCAGGTTCATCCATTTAATTATGGAATTGAATTGTCCTTTCTGTTCCCAAGAAATACGTTGATTCATCCACCGTTTTGACATTTACGCTCACAATATTTGTCTTCTTAATCCCCAGCTACCAAGGTTTGGTTAAGCTGACTTCTTGTTTCCGGGGAAAGGGATTTTATATCTTCTATTTTTATCAATTGATTAGAAAGTGGGATTCGCTATTTATCATGTTTTCATGATCTCTGAATAAATATTAAATCTACTTCCTTTTCCTATCTATCACTTCTATTTGACCTCTGCATAGATATTAATCTAATTTTCTTTTGAGTTCATATATGCTATTATGTCCATATTACCTCTGATAGTATTATATACTCTAAAATAGAAAATAAGATTTCATTTATCTATCATGTCCATATTACATCCAGATAGATACAAATCATTGATTATAAAAGAATCATCATTTTCATTCCTATATCATCAAAAAAGTCTATTACATTTCTTAGACTTTCTTACAAGTTATAATGGAAATCTCTTACATTCTTGGATTTTCATTCTATACACCAACGATAACCTAATAGAGATCTATTTCTTCTTTGATCCTCTTTGACGGGTTCGTTGTTGGTGGCAGTTCCTGACTGTCTGAGCTCCAGTGGCAACCAGAATAGCAGGAATCAAACTCTGGTCTTCTCTCTCAGACAAGAGGAGAACCCCAGAGTATGGCAGCCCGAAGGCGTGTTGCTGCTAATACAATTGGTGGATTAGTGGCGGCACCTTAAAGGAGATAGGAATGTATCCAGCATTGGGATACGATTCCTAGTTCTGCCGCGAAAGGAACTCTACTACCCGATTTCTCGGGGTAGAGTTGACTCCACCATCCAACTCTCCGTGTATAAAGGCTCTTCCTACCAACAGAGGAAGACCCTTCTATCTCACGAAGAGTTCTGAGTTGTCTGATTTGTACGTCAAAAGCGCATGAGCTCCCTGATGTTGATGTCAGAAGAACGCTCCTTACAACGTCAAAATCGCCAATGCCGGTTCTGGAAAAGCTGCTCAGCCAAACTTCTGCAGAAAACAACAAAGAAGAAGTATTTTAAAAATAGAAGTATTATCAGATGCGTATTAAACGCTAATTAAAAAAAAAAGATCACAAGGCTTTTTACGCCAGTGCTTCAGCAAGGCTTTTTACGCCAGTGCTTCAGCAAGGCTTTTATGCCAGTGATTCAGCAAGGCTTTTATGCTAGCAATCAGCAAGGCCTTTTACGCCAGTGCTTCAGCAAAGCTTTTACGTCAATGATTCAGCAAGGCTTTTACGCCAGCAATCAGCAAGGCCTTTTACACCAGTGCTTCAACAAGGCTTTTACGCCGGTACTTCAACAAGGCTTTTACGCCAGTGCTTCAGCGAGTTTTTACGCTCGTCAAGAATTTACGCTCATTCGAAAGCCAGATATTTGCTTACGATCGAACTTACCATTTGAGTCGAATGGTTTGGCTCTAACGGTAGTTGAATATGCGTCTAATGACTCGGCATACAAAAGAACACCGTGGGAAAGCTTCGCCATCCTCCTTTGTTGGAGAACAACATCACAAAAAATTATCTTCAGTGGAATGAGTACGAGAATATATGAAACATTCTCGGCTATTTATAAAGGCTAAAGAACTGTTGGAATGAGTCTATTTCGGGGGAAGATCCTATTTAAAGGCTCTCGTAACCACAAGACAGATGCCACGTGTTGGTTTGTTTCTTGGGAATTAACAACCACAGAAGCAGTCAAAATAAATGTTGAACAGTTGAGATTAACATCAGACTTTATTTATAAAAAGGGGGGAGTAGACCCTTACATATAAGAGAGTCGCAATACATGGAGTTTCATTTTCCCTCTCCTTCGTTGGACTGACGAAGGGAGGCACCTAACTCACGCATGTTATTAATCCCGGAGCGACGCATCCGATTTAAAAATGCTTCTGCATCTCCTGAGCCCTCATATGCAGTCGGAGGACCACCGTCGATGCGGCTGAAGACTGCTGGAGTTAATCCGAAGCATGCTACAAACTTGCGTGCTCGCTCAAAGTCAATCCTTGAGCCCGAAGCCTCTTCATTGTTAATCTCCTTCTTGGGCGCCATGTCACTATGGAGATGAATGACAAAAGTGAAGAATTTCTCCTCATTTATACGGTTAAATCAACTCTCCATATTCCTCATTGGAAACTGTTCATTATAAATGCAAACTCGGGGAAGCGAAAAGGCATTCGAAAGTTTCGAAAAAAGAAATTCATTGTGACAATTAAGTGTTGACCGACACTATTGGAAATTATGTCGACTGTTGGATATCCCCGTTTTTACGCGGATGGCTGTTGTGTATCCCGAATTTTACGCTGGCAGATCAAATCTTAACTTTTACGCTTCTGTTCAAAGTGTTTCAAATTTTGGAGATATTTGAAAACTTTGAAGGGGGTCTTGTAGGAGCGTAAAAAGTGCTTCACAAGAAGGGTCAAAGTGATAGTCCAGTCTACTCAAATTGATCCCCTTTATGCCAAGGAGAGGCTAATCACTTTACGCCTAAGAAGGCTGATCATTTTACGCTCGGGTCTACACCCATGATTTTACGCCAAGGACAGAGCAGCCTCTTTTACGCTGGACAAAGCTGTCAAATCTCGTATTTAATGCAAACTCTGACATGAAGATATTAATGATGGCATTTACCACAGAATTCAATGGAATTTGTCTTATACAAAGACCATTGTTGTCGTTTATGGGAATCGAGCTACTTTACGCTCACTGTATGGTTTCTTATACGCACGGAGTTTTACATGAGTTCTTACGCTCATAAAACAATGTGTGCGTAAAGTCTATTTGAGCCATTTTACGCTCAAGGTTATTCAATAACCACTTTACGCGGGAAACCTATGACAGAGCTATTTTACGCTCATCTTACTGCTTTACGCCCAGAGGATGTTGGGGCTATTTTTATGCCCTATTCTTTCTGGCCAGTTTGGAACGTGGTTTGCCTATATGGCCTTCATGCCACATATTTCGAAGAACGTATGTACATGTATCCTATTCTTACTGAAATGATGGGACGCGTGTCAACGTATGCAAAGGATGACTTTGATCATGGGTGGCAGTTGTTAGCGTAAAGACAGATTTTGATGCTCTTTTACGCACAGAAGCCCCAGTCTATAAATAGACTCATTTTTCTCAAGGACAAAAAGAAAAGAGGACAGAGAGACATGAGAGAATACAGAGATCAGAACTTCGAGAGTTTGATTCTCCAGAGCATTCTTCTTCAACTTTTCTTTCAGAACAGAGTGAAGCAAAGCAGGAAAGCATTCGGCCTCGCCATCAGTGCCCAAGTGCGTCGATACCTTTCTGGTGACTTAGTTCTTCCAAGTTGTTCTACTTCAAGCAGTGATCTTCATCATCATCGTATGGTCCAAGGAACAAAGTGATCATTTACAGATCAGACTTCCATAACAATACTTTCCCAGAATCAAATTTGTACTTCTTGTACTTTTTCTCGTTTTATTTTCAAAATCTAACTTTTGTTTGGCAATTTTGTTAAATGAAACAGTCTCGAAAGAAAGATGAAAAGCCTATATTCTTCAACAAAAGAGAAGAACCAAAAATCATGCTCTATAATGATAATAGAGATGATAAAGGAAGGCTACAATTACGATGCTATTGTCCACAATCTAAAGCCATCATCCGTAAAATGGGCTATGATTTCAGAACAGGTCTCAACAATGGTAAAGGAAGGCGAACCCCTCTTCGTATTGCTGTTCTAAAAGGAAAATCACAACAATACTACAGTAAAATGAAACGAGGACTAGGTTATACGTCACCACTTCCAACTCCAGAACCTTCTGAATCTGATGAAGAAGAACGTTAAAACTCTTCTGATTCTATCTCATGGGATTCTGATACCAGCATCGATCATGTTCATAAGGTGATAGTATCTTCTAACATGGTGTCCGTCGAATTCTCAGAAGATGAGGAAAGTGACATTGAAGAAGCTACTGAGGGCACAAAGGATGGACAATCAGTGGGAACTTCATTTTGAACAACGAGAACCACCTACTGAGGATCAACTGATCCAAATCAATATTGGAGAGAAAGGTGCATCACGACCAATCTTCATTAGCAAGAATCTCCCAGAGGATATAAACAAGAATTAATTCACCTTATTCGTGAATACATTGACGTCTTCGCCTAGAGTTACGAAGACATGCCAGGATTAGATCCTCAAATTATAACTCACAAGCTTAACATTTTGCCAAATGTCAAACCGGTCAAACAACAACAACGGTGATTCAAGCCTGAAATGACGGATAGAATTGATGATGAAGTCAAAAAGCTTATAGCCTGTGGTTTTATAAGAGAAGAACAATATCTTGACTGGGTGGCCAATATCGTCTCTGTCCTGAAGAAGACCAAAAACGTTCGAGTTTGTATAGACTTTCGGGATCTCAATGATGCATGCCCTAAAGACAAATTCTCTCTCCCAATTACTGATGTTATGATCGACAATACATGTAGATTCGAACGAATTTCTTTCATGGATGGGTTTTCTGGATATAATCAAATTCGGATGGATCCTGAAGATGAAAAATATACTTTGTTTCGTACTCCTCGGGGTGTGTACTGTTATACGGTCATGCCGTTTAGTCTTAAGAATGCAGGTACAACTTACTAGCAGGCTATGAGTACTATTTTTCGAGAACATTTGCGAAAGACTGTCGAATGCTATGTTGACGATATTGCTGTCAAAAGTCGTCTTAAAGAAGATCACATTCAAGATTTAAGAACTATCTTCAATCTAATGCGCCAGCATAAACTCAAAATGAACCCCACCAAGTCTTTCTTGGGTGTCTCTAGTGGTAAGTTTCTCGGCTTCATCATTACCTCTAAGGGTATACGTGTTGATCCCGAAAAGATCAAACCCATTCAAGAGATGCGTCCTCCATGTAACCTAAAAGAGCTACGAGGATTCCAAGGTCGACTTGCGTACATCAGGCGGTTCATTTCAAATTTATCTGGACGTTGCAGACCATTTACTCAATTAATGAAGAAAGGTGTATCTTTCGTTTGGACGGAAGAATGTCAACGAGCATTTGATGACATAAAGCGGTACTTAATGAGCCCACCAGTTCTTATACTACCGATCTCAGGAATACCCTTCTTAATGTATGTCCGGGCAATGGATCATTCATTGGGAGCTTTGCTGGCTCAGAAGAACAAGGAAGGCCATGAGCAAGCCATCTACTATCTTAGCCGAACGATGATTGGAGCTGAACATCGTTATAGTTCAGTAGAAAAGGAATGTTTAGCCTTAATATTTGCTGTTCAGAAGACAAGGCATTACATCATAGGCCAAACTATTCATGTCATATCCCGAGTCAATCCTTTTCGAGTCTTAATGAAGAAGCCAAGTACACTCAATTCTAGGCTTGCTACATGGGCCATATTATTAGCATAATATGATATAGTTTATGTTCCTCAAAAGTCTGTGAAAGGCCAAGCACTTGCAGACTTCTTAGCAGCTTATCCTGTCCCTGAGACATCTAAACTCTATGATGAAATTTCGGACAAAATATTGGAATCAAATATGATCTCAGAAGTATTTCCTACCTGGAGGTTGTTCTTTGATGGAGCTTCTAGAATTGGACCTGGAGGTACCCTTGTGGCTGGAGTTGGAATTGTTCTTGTTTCACCCAATGGATTAACTATTCAAAGGGCTTATTCTTTAGACGAGTCATGCTCTAACAATGTGGCAGAATACAATGTCTTGCTCATTAGACTTCAATTAGCCAAACAATTGAGTATTGAATATCTCGAAGTATATGGTGACTCTAAGCTGATTGTTAATCAGGTTAGAGGCATATATGAAGTCCGACATCAGGATCTAGTACCATACCATGAAGCGGCAACCAGAATAGCTTCTTTATTTAAAGGATTCTTCATCGAACATGTATGTCGGGCATGTAATACAGAAGCTGATGCCTTAGCTAACCTAGCTGCGGTATTGGCAGTTCCAGTCAAAAGATAACAGATAGTTGTTATCTCTAATAGAGAATTATTTTGTATTGAAAACAACCACAATATTGAATTCAGCAACCTAACTAAAGTCAATGTCCTTAGCGAGGATTGGAGAGTACCTTTCATTAATTTTATAGTACATGACATTTTGCCAGAAGATCCTAAAGAAGCTACAAGTATCTGTCGTCGATCACTTCGATTATATTATAATCATACTACTAAGACACTATATTGAAGAACTTTTGACGAATTACTCTTGAGGTGTCTCGCTGGTGATGAAGCAAAGCAGATATTACGTGAAGCTCATGATGGCGTTTATGGAGCACATCAACCTGGTCCTAAACTACAGGATCATATCTGACGTATGGGCTACTACTGGCCCTCTATGCTATCAGATGCTATTGATTATGCAAGAAAATGCTGTGCATGTCAAATTTAAGCAGATTTCATTCACCAACCGTCAGAATTTCTTCATCAAACTGCAGTCTCATGGCCTTTTGAAGCTTGGGGCATGGATATAATTGGCCATATCAATCCTCCTTCATCTAAAGGACATTGGTTCATCTTAGCCATAACCGATTAATTTTCCAAGTGGGCAGAAGCTATATCTTTGGCTGAAGTAAAGACTAGTAGCGTTATCAATTTTATCAAACATTATGTGATATATAGATTTGGTGTCCCTCGCCGAATCATTCATGATAATGGGCCGCAATTTATCAGCCATAAATTTAATAGGTTCTGTGATAACAACAGAATCAATAATGTCGCTTCTACAGCCTATAATCCTGTGGCTAACGGGTTGGCTGAAGCATTCAACAAGACCATTATCAAACTTCTTAAAAAGTTTTGTCTCTATTAACAAACGCAGTTGGAGTGATAAACTTGGAGAATGTCTATGGGCATATCACACTACTGTCCGTAACCCCACAGGTTGCACACCTTTTTCTCTAGTATATGGATGTAAAGCTGTTCTTCCTTTAGAAATTCAAATTCCATCATTGAGAATCGCTATTGCTAATGAGATTACTACAGATAATAATGATCGTCTTCGGCTTCAGGAATTGGAGGTGCTCGACGAGAAAAGGTTATTAGCTCAACAGCATATCGAACTTTATCAGGCACAAATTTCAAAAGCTTTCAATTGCAAAGTCAGAGTGCGAACATTTCAAGAAGGCGAGTTGGTTCTTACAGTCAGACATCCTATGACTATGACACATATGAGCAAAGGCAAGTTCGAGGCAAAATGGGAAGGACCGTATGTGATAAATAAAGTCTTTTCTAATAGAGCCTATCAATTAACAGATATGGATGGCAGAGTTGCTATGATGCCCATCAATAAAAAATTTCTCAAGAAATATTATGTATAAAGACAAAATAAACTTTATTTTCAGAGACATGATGTAAATAAAAGTTTATTTTTATTCAAAAGCAGAATAGAATTACATAATATTAAGGATGGGGAGGAGGCCCTGACCCTTCCTGATTAAATACAAAATTCGCCAACCGTTCAAACATCTCATTGTCTGAATGCACCAAGAACTCACAAACAACCATCCTTAATGCCTCTTCTTCGGCAGTTTTTCTAGGCTCCAATAATTTGGAGATCAAATCCTGTCTTGGGACAGGAGGAACAGTTGAGCCTTTGCCCCTTTCTTTTTAAGAAGGCACTGGAGGCACAGCAAGGGAAGTCTTGCTTTCTTCTTCAGTCTTTGGAGTGATCAAGTCTTTGAAAGACATTTTTTTCTTGCACAAGAAGAAAAAAGATTGACAATTTATAGACAGAATAATTAAGTAATCAGCCTTGAGAATTGATGTGACTTTTGGAAAGAGGCACAACTGTTTGTTCATTTCTAACGGTTCATTCATAACCGACTCTTCATCTTCCCTTCTTCGAAACCGACGTGCTTGATTCATTCGCTTTCTTCTTCGAAAACTTAAATGACCATTCATTTATTCAATATTTCTTCTTCAAAAATTGAAATGAATGATCATCCATTCATTCATCATAATGAGAGGTCATGTCTTTTACGAACTTGAATTCCAAATATTCACATCAAAATAACTTTCCACATTCATAATCCTCTCTGGATTCTGTTATCTATGACAGCATAGCAAAATCAAATTATAAAAAAAAGAAGAGAATAATGAGACAATTATTTCTTTATTCCTTCTTTAAAAACATAGATACACCTTGATGAAAATCCATTACATCTTGGATTTTCATTCTAATGAAGGTCTATTACATCTTTGGATCTTCCCAACGATAATGAAGGTCTATTACATCTCCGGATCTTCTTATTTGTTGGTGGCAATTCCTTGTCGTCTCGACCTAAAGCAACGAGCCAGACAATGGAATTAACTCTAGTTTTCTCTCTAAAAAAAACGAGAGGAGAACCACAGAGTGCAGCAGCCCAAAGATGAGCTGCTGTCAATACAACTGGTGGAGAGAAGACAGTCCGCCAGGGGAACTAGGAACGAGATCACCCTTGTGATACAATTCCAAGTTCTGCGTCTTCACCATCCAACTCTCATGTATATAGGCTCTTCCTACCATCTGAGGAAGACCCTTCTTAACATGAAGAGTCCTGAGCTGTCTAATTTGAGTGTCAGAACCATATGAGCTGTCTGATGTGGGTATCAGAAGAATGTTCTCTGCAACATCCAAATCACCAATACCAGTTCTGAAGAAGCTCGCTAACCAAGTCCCTGCAAATATCAATAAAACAGGAGAAGTTAGCAGAATACATCAGCAATGCGCCTACAAACAGGAGCACATCAGTAATGCGTCTACAAACAGGCGCACATCAGTATTTCGCCTATAAATAAGCGCACATCAGCATTGTGCCTACAAACAGGCGCATATCAGCACTGAATACTGATCAAACAAGCGTATGACAGCAATATGCTCCTCTGATCAGAGCTAAACACTGGACCATAGTGTGCGCCTATTCTCAGAAATAGTTAGCACATATCAATAGTGTCTACAACATGCAGATCAATACTTGTCTCCAGAAGTGGTACGAAAGAAGAATATTCATACTATTGATTCTTCGTCGAGACTTACCAATTTTTGAAGACACAACATACAAGCAAATAATATCAGAATGAAGTGGCACAAGTGAAACCTTGTGGGAAGACATTTGTTTTGAAAGAGTATGAATGATTCTTTCATTTCTGGAAGTCCTTTTTTAAAGAGGTTAAAGATGAGGTGGGTGAGTCGTTCTAGGATCCTATTTTGGGAAAGAACTAAAAATGGGCATCTAAAATCGTGTAACGACTGCCACATGTTCTTCAGAAGAAACAGTAAAATGAAGAATTAGCTAAAAGAATATGTCCATGAGCACCATTCGAAATTACAGCCACACAAAATCAGAAATTCTAGGTTTCATTGTATAAAGACGGATAGACCCCAACAGTCAAGGACATAAAAATAAAAAGTTGTTCTGCCTAGAACATTATTTTTTGTCCTTGCCTTCATCAGTCTGACGGAGGGCGGCATCCAATTCTTGCATGGTGCAGATCCCCGAGCGGTGCATTAGGTTAAGAAATCCTTCTGAATTGACGTGCTCCTCAGAGGATGATCCGCCACTCGAACGATTGAAGACTGACGGGGTTAAACCGAAATAATTCAAAAAGTTTACTGCCCTGAAAGCTGGGTCAGCCTCCAACAAAAAAGTTGTAGGCGCAATATCATGTCCGGCTTCAGGAGACTTGATTGTGGTGTCATAATTGTTCTCCATCTCTTTCTTCTTGGGGGCCATTGAAGAACAGAAGTGTAGAACAAAGCACATCGATCAACTACTACATATATATTAACAAATTGACTCTTTGTATTCTTCTTCTTCATGGGAAACTGAAAGTAATCAATGAAACTCCGGAAGACGAAGAGAAGATTGAGTATTTTTGAGAAAGGTATTTAATCATGATGACCGAGCATTGACCGGCGCAACCGGACTTAGTCAAAACTTTTCTAAATTCAAAGTATTTCAAAACTTTGCAATGTTTTTAAGTTTTGAAAACTTTGAAGGGGGTCTTGTAGAGCCTAAAAATCAAGTTGCACCTTGAATATACTGATCAGTGATCAAGTTGTGCCCCAAAAATCAAGTTGCGCTACTGATTTGAAGCTCAGAGAACAGACTGCGCCCCCGATCAGATTGTGCCCGATATCAGACTGTGCCCAATCTTTTTGCGCAAAAATCAACGTGGCATCTGACACTTAATGGTCATCATTACCTGACAATACTGACGACTGACATAATAGTGAACAAGAAAAATCTCTTCGAATCTCGTGAAATGTGACGCTCAAGAGAAGTTGGTGGACAACTGTCCTGTACACTTCGTGAGTTGTGCCACGCACAATCTAAATAAAATCCTTAGTTGCGCCTGGGCGCAACCTAAATGACTTTTGCTCAGAAGCTGCCACGTGTGTAGGCGCAGCTCAAATCAAATACAGTTTGAATTGTTGACTGAAGCTCGCGCAACCTAATAAAGTTGAGACAACTTACATTCTAAAGTAGGATGACGTGGCGCACATGTAACGCCCCAGTCCCAAAATACGTTGGACTAGAACGTAATCATGCCAGCTGTATACATACGAAGTATATGGACCCTCATATATATACATAAGCTGTAAAATGCAGTAACCAAGGTACTAAATCTCATCCACAAAGATAAATATGATATAAAAGCAACTTTGAATTTGTCATGTATACAATTGTTGGGCGGAGACAAAGTCCACTACCAACTAATTTTAATAAGAACGAAATATACAAGGAAAGGAATTTAGTAGAGCAAGGAGATGACGATCCAAGAGCACATCTCGATGAACAGAGCGCTAGTCATGGCCTTAGCTAGAGCACCTACAGAAATCATAAGAGCACATACCTGGCGAGATAACCAGGTCCTCAGAGGGACGTAACAAGATACATCAACATGCCATATAATACTGAATATAAATATGCCACAATCAAAGAAAGTGACAAGACACAATAAGGTAATCTAACCAAACTAAAGTGAACATGCAGTGAGAACAAACCTTTCGTCGTATGGGCCCTGGCTGTAAATGGGATCTGGTATAGTCCCCACTTGGGCACCAGTGACCGAGAGCATGACGTTTAAAAATGACAGTGGCCAACCTGAGAGGCTCATACCCGTATCTCCAGCGGAGCTTCCGGGTTACAAGGGAAGTACAATAGAAGCCCATACGATAAGGAAATGTTCTTCCCATCCAATGTACCTATCATGTTGCATCCACGACCATGTAACACTACTAACCGTCAAGTCTTCTAACATACAACTATTGACAGTTAGACCTAACGCACGTCCTGTACGCATCAGTGATCAGCCAACACGCAAGTCCATAGACTATATGCTACTCATAACTCACACATCTCGTGGCACGACAGTGTCAAAGTTTATGCAATGCACTAAGCTAGTGGTAGTCCCTTAACTCTAAGTCCATATGCAATCAAAGGATAAATAACAAGGTACAACTAATATCACTGAGCAGGCAGTAATCATGAACTAGAAATAATTGAACAGTGATATGTAATAAATAAAATGCAACTAATTTATAAACAGTAAATTGTGGCAAGGTATCTTGCCTGAGGTCCTTGCTGGTGAAACCGACAATCCCGTTGGGTACAGAATAGTCACAGGGCTACACAAGATAACTCAGACGATGTGATAAACTTCTAAAATAAAAACCAAAAATAAAATATTCTAGAAAATTTTTGGGAAAAAATATATGATATGTATTTTTCTGTCAGTATTCCGAAACTTCAAACGGATCGTGATTCTGATTCATGGTTCTCCCAGAATCTCAAAAATACTAAAACGTGTCAGATTTCGGACCACTGACACTCCACAAATTTTCCAGAAAATTAAGTTCCGAATTTATGAAAATAAAACTTACATTCAGAAAATATACCTCAATACGATTCCAACAAAAAAAACTGGAGGTCAAAAGGAGTCCGGAGTTGGGAGTTATGGTCATTCGAAGTTGCTACAACCTTTAAAAATTGAGGCTGAATTTATGACGAAAAAAGAGAGAAATTTTGACAAGGATGGTTTGAAAGATGATTTGTGGTGAAAATAATATGGAGGAGTACCTGCCTATTTATAGGATGTGGAAATTCCCAATTAGATAAGAATTAGGATTCCTTTAAACCCAATTTAGATATTTCCTAATTTAATTTAAAAGCAATCAAATCCAAATCCAAATCCAAATCTAATTTAAATCAAATCAAATCAAATTCTCTTAGTTTTAAATCAAATCAATTAAATCCAATTTAAATCTATTTAAATTTCTAGTGTAAAATCAATGAGATAAATCAATTTCAAATATTTAACCATTTAAATAAATCCAAGAATTTAAATCAAGATTTAAATCGCCATAATAATTCTGAAATATATTTTCCAAAAATACTAATAAAATAATTTCGAAAATACAATAAATATTTACTAATGTCCAAATGATATTTACATAAATCTACTTTTCTAATATACCATTTTATAGAAAAAAAATTATTTATTATTATAACTATGTAAATAAAGGTTTTATAAATAAAATAACAAATTGGAATTTTGGGACGATAACTAAAATACTTATTATATATATTTTGAAACTAAAAAAATAAGAAAAATATTTTTCCTAAAAATATGTACGCTCGCACATATTCGCATTCGTCGAGCAATTTCGAAAAATAAAATTTCGTGCGCGACATAAAATACGACCACGCGACGTACAATACCAAATTTTAAATCAGTACCAAAATAAAATAAAATAAAAATCAGTAGAAATTTAGGGGCTTTACATCCTACCCAACTTAAAAGAATTTCGTCCTCAAAATTTAGGAAAAATTAGGGTAGGTAGGGCGAAGGGGATGGAAAGTGTTTATTTGAATAGATATACGAGATCACGAGAATGCAAACGTAATATTCGCCGATGAGGCGAGTGACATTTCAATGACAACGTGTCATTCGATCGACTAAAAAAAAAAAATCGATGGTTTTAGATTTCGATCATGACAATCAATTAATGACTAAGCTCAATCAACCTTAATATTAACCTAAGAAAGTCAACCTCATAGGTAGGTAATAATCTTCTTAATCCTTTGATTTCAATATTCATGTAATTCTATCTTATCATAAATCGATCTTTCCATTAATTTCTTTCGTACCACGTCTCGTTACCAAAAACCAATATGAGTATAATTTTATTCTAGCTTCCTCTAGCTCGTCATGTAATTTTCAAATAGTCTCAAATTTTGAATTCCATAATTTCTATTTATACTAACTCACTTATATATCTTTAAATTTTCCTCTAAAATTAAAATTCCAACACTTTCAACCAATTGGCCCAAGTAGAAGTTAAAATCTCCTTACTACGATTTGTATTTGTTGGTCAATGCATCCATGGGTATCAAAATCCGTCTTCAATGATAAATCTCGAAAACTATCCGTATACCTTCATAACTCAATCTTCTATCATCATAATTGCAAATTTTTCTAAAATACTTATTAGTCACTCTCTCGAAAATTTGAATTCAACAATCTCATCTCTTTGATGGTAGAATTGAAACTCATCTTAACTTCGTATTCATGATCATCCTAGAACTTAATCAAATATGTAAATGTTTCTTTCTTCAACAATTGGTTATTCTTGAAAGCTAATATCGTCAACATTGTCTTTATCCAAAAATTTGTATCCCTAAATTATATATATAATTGGTTCTTAAAACACTTTAGAAGATTCTTCACTCGATATTTAGTTACCTCAAAACAAGCTTTGAAATTCGCGAAGCCTATTTATCCTCGAGTGTTTCATCATAACATAATATATCATTCCTTACTTCATTGATTCGGATTTATTGCACATTTCCATTTATTTCCTTCCTATAACTCATAATCTCGTAATTTTCTTAACCAACTACAGTATTTATCCATGCTGTGGGGTTCTTCAATCTAGCTTCCACTAACTTCAAGATTGTCATGCTCACATTTTTCTTCGAGCAAGGAAATCATAACATGAGCCAAATCGCATAAACCATAGAGGAATCAAGGTGAAATACGACACGCAATTTAGTAAGAAGGGAAAAGAGTAAGGGTTGCTACAAGCGAAAAGTAAAAATGTTATGTGTCTAAGTGAATCGAGAGAAACATGAAAATAATGACAAAGGTTAAGCAGTCATGATAAAACGCAAAGTTAAGCATTTAACTGACTTAGTATATCGCAATCGGGCCGAAGTTTTGAGTCGAGATCGAGTCCCACTATATAGTCAAAAGTATATCGGTACCATGGTATAGGTTATAGTTAGTCTTTATGACCCGAAAGTCGTACCATAAAAATAGAGTACAAGGGGATGTGTTTTAGTGGGACATGATATACCTACATGAAGGTGAACTCGTCTAGGTCTTGCATGTGAAATTTGTTGGAAGGAAAAGTCTAGTGTTGTGCTCCAAATATCAAAGTCACGATAGGGAACGCCAATAGGTCTAGAATAGAAAGTGGGAGTTCATAAGGTGACATTTACGCAAAAATAAGATGGATCCAGTTAAGCACAAAATAAAGATAATTAGGAATCTCGTAGGTCAAGGTAAAATAAGTTAGAGCACAGTTTCTAGAGAGAAATTAGTCTCCTAGATGAGGGTATGGTCAAGGGGAGGGTTCTAATCACTTCTAAGTTCCAAACAATTAGATGGTCATAAATAAGGATCTAGATTTGGGGGAAGGTCGAGTAAGTCAAAGATATGTTCCTCGGTTTGGTCGATGACTAACTACACTTGTGTATATGCAATATTATAGTCATAGGTGGCATGGCAATCAAATGTGGAATACTTCTATCTCACTAGGGTGACCTTACTTGCTTCTTGGTCCTTCACCAATATTTGATCTAATCTAAAATTTCAAGTTCCTCGAAATTTTTCAATAAAATTTTCAAGATACTTCGCCAATATTTCAATTATCTTAGACTGTCAACTATAAAAATTTTAAATCTCTAGTCAATCTCGAACAATCCTCGTAATTCACAAATCAAATAAATAAATTCATCATCATTTTTTTTTTCCAAACCTTAAACTCGTCATTTAATAAGTTTATCAACCGAATTTCATACTATAAAATGGAACATTTAATTAACTCTCGAATTTAATCATATATCCTTCAAATGTGTCTATCTAGCTTCCAATAAGTCACAACTACTCTTCAAAAGTAATTCTCCTTCCTTTTTTTTTTCAAAATTTAAATATCCATAATCAAGGCTTTAAACTCGAAATCTAAATAACTTTATAAATCATAAATCATATAAGCAAATTTTTAAATATTTAATCTTTCCTTCAAAGTCGATTTCATATCTTCCAAAATATTTCAAACCAAACCTTTTTACCATCATCTTCTTCAAACTCAAAATTAAATAAATTTAAAAATTCATATGACTCATTTTAAAACCTCAAGCTCTCTAATAACCCATAAATCCCAAACCCTCCATATTCTCTTATGATTTAAAACTCTTTTAAAAACTTTTACAATCCAATACTTGAACTCAACGTAAATCATGTGTCATAATTTAAAGATATTTTCCAATCGGTTTCATATCCCAATAAATGATAAACTATTTTGCAATTTCAAAAAAAACCATAAATTATAAATTTGTTTTCGCGATCTAGCTGTCCTCTTGTGTATACCACCTTGTAATAGCAAAATAAAATTCCAACTATCCATTGAAAGCGAAAAATATGCTACTATCCAACTTGAAATTAACTAATCCTTAAAATCATACTTTCTAGAAAATAAATTTCTTTGTAACTCAAATAAAATCTCCATGCATATTAATTATAAATGCAATACATCTAGCCATGAGTTTAACCTATGGGCATATACTAGTGTAGTCATCTTACTAAACACGAAACTAAGAATTTATGGTAGAAGGAGTCAAGCAAGATGCAATTCAAGGAGGTCGAACGAGAGTTCGGAATTTGAAGTTAAGGAAGGAAGTCAAGTAGGTGGATGAGATTCTAAACTCTAATCCTATATTGCAGGTCCGTTTGGTTCAACCATGTAACTGAAACGGCAAACTAGACCTGCATGGGCCACCACAAAAACATGTAACGCCCCAGTCCCAAAATACGTAGGACTAGAACGTAATCATGCCAGCTGTATACATACGAAGTATATGGACCCTCGTATATATACATAAGCTGTAAAATGCAGTAACCAAGGTACTAAATCTCATCCACAAAGATAAATATGATATAAAAGCAACTTTGAATTTGTTATGTATACAATTGTTGGGCGAAGACAAAGTCCACTACCAACTAATTTTAATAAGAACGAAATATACAAGGAAAGGAATTTAGTAGAGCAAGGAGATGACGATCCAAGAGCACATCTCGATAAACAGAGCGCTAGTCATGGCCTTAGCTAGAGCACCTACAGAAATCATAAGAGCACATACCTGGCGAGATAACCAGGTCCTCAGAGGGACGTAACAAGATACATCAACATGCCATATAATACTGAATATAAATATGCCACAATCAAAGAAAGTGACAAGACACAATAAGGTAATCTAACCAAACTAAAGTGAACATGCAGTGAGAACAAACCTTCAGATTTCGGACCACTGACACTCCACAAATTTTCCAGAAAATTAAGTTCCAAATTTATGAAAATAAAATTTACATTCAGAAAATATACCTCAATATGATTCCAACAAAAAAAATTGGAGGTCAAAAGGAGTCCGGAGTTGGGAGTTATAGTCATCCGAAGTTGCTACAACCTTTGAAAATTGAGGCTGAATTTATGACGAAAAAAGAGAGAAATTTTGACAAGGATGGTTTGAAAGATGATTTGTGGTGAAAATAATATGGAGGAGTACCTGCCTATTTATAGGATGTGGAAATTCCCAATTAGATAAGAATTAGGATTCCTTTAAACCCAATTTAGATATTTCCTAATTTAATTTAAAAGCAATCAAATCCAAATCCAAATCCAAATCTAATTTAAATCAAAT
The DNA here is from genome assembly GCA_029216955.1 of Iris pallida. Taxonomy (NCBI): domain Eukaryota; kingdom Viridiplantae; phylum Streptophyta; class Magnoliopsida; order Asparagales; family Iridaceae; genus Iris; species Iris pallida. The sequence continues at coordinate 12,807,287 of JANAVB010041619.1, read as the reverse complement.
CAAATCAAATTCTCTTAGTTTAAAATCAAATCAATTAAATCCAATTTAAATCTATTTAAATTTCTAGTATAAAATCAATGAGATAAATCAATTTCAAATATTTAACCATTTAAATAAATCCAAGAATTTAAATCAAGATTTAAATCGCCATAATAATTCCGAAATATATTTTCCAAAAATACTAATAAAATAATTTCAAAAAATACAATAAATATTTACTAATGTCCAAATGATATTTACATAAATCTACTTTTCTAATATACCATTTTATAGAAAAAAAATTATTTATTATTATAACTATGTAAATAAAGATTTTATAAATAAAATAACAAATTGGAATTTTGGGACGATAACTAAAATACTTATTATATATATTTTGAAACTAAAAAAATAAGAAAAATGTTTTTCCTAAAAATATGTACGCTCGCACATATTCGCACTCGTCGAGCAATTTCGAAAAATAAAATTTCGTGCACGACGTAAAATACGACCACGCGACGTACAATACCAAATTTTAAATCAGTACCAAAATAAAATAAAATAAAAATCAGTAGAAATTTAGGGGCTTTACAGCACATGCCACTAATCTCTCAAGACGTGTCTACTATCCTGTACACGACCACGCGCATCTCAATCGTATGATGCCATGCGTCTAAATACAGTTAGTACACGATTGACAACTGAATGAAAGTTGGCGCAACAGGAGGTTGGCGCAACCCAGTATGGCACAATCCAGCCTCGCGCACATCAGAATAACTGCTAAAACAGTTATTTCCTGAACTCTATAAATAGAGTTTCCAATCATCATCACACAAACAGACAGAGATCAAGAACTATTGCAAAATTGATGCTGCGTTCTCTAGAGGCTACAGTCTTCAAGTTCACATAGTCCAAGGGATAAAGTGATCGTCTCCTGATCAGATTCCTAAAGTTGTACTTCTCCAGAATTCATTGTACTTTATACTCTTTTACAAGTTTGGAAATAAACAAATTTTGTTTTTGCAAACACTTACCTTAACTGATGCTTATGATTTAAGATCATCGGGAATTAGGGTTGAAATTTTGACTCTAGGAAACCACAATTCTAGTGGGGGCTATTTGGATGAATATGGTCAATTATTTCCCATCATTCCAATCTAACTCAAAGTTTTCGTTAATTTTTGTAGATTTAAGAAATTTACCAAACCTCAGTTACATATATATAATTATAAAGAGAAACATGCACAAGTTCGATATTGTTTCAAAGAAAGTTCAACACTATACCATAACTGAGAGGGTCGCAGACTAGCAGTAGTGACATCACAGCTGAAAGAGCAACCAAGATCCATGAACCACAAGTCCCCACAATATCCGTATCCTAGTAGATACACTTCCTGACGAATTAATAGCCAATGCAACTGGCGGACTTATCGAGGAATTTGACATACCCCATACAAACTGCACGAGTTAAGGTAATTCTCAGAGTACAATAATGAAGAAAGTAACAACATTAGAAACATGCAAAACTATTTACATTGATATTCATTTTGATTTTGATGCATATTATTTCATGTGATCTCTACTTTAAGAGTGCCACTTTAATAGAACTATTTATAATTCAATAAAGAAAAGCAAATGAAAGAGGTAATATTAGTTAAGCTTAATTCTAAAAATTGTTAAACATGGTCTCATACATCACATGTAAAACATGAATGCTTAAAATTACACAATATCATTAACCAGGAACATTGAAGTAAACAAGATATATGCTTTAATGTTATAAGGTGGTCCAATTTCCCCTTATGGCTTCTTCATGACTATTGGAGGCAAATAAGCACTGTACAATGAAGGAAATGGTAACTAGTTGTCAGAAGCAAATAGGAGGAACTTGAATTAGCAATACATTTTTTTACAGATAACTGTAGCTGACCGAATAGTGTACATGTTGCAGTCATTGGCTGATACCCAAACTGACAAAACCAACTGATTCGAAAGGCCAAAACCACTACAAAACTCTCAGAAACCCCTTAAAATCTGCCAATATGGATTATCGTAAGAAGGTTCCAATATGGATAGTGTGAACCTCAGTTTGCATGTGCCGGGTGGGTAGAGGGGCAAACCTCACAAGAATATGATTCAAAAACTAAGGGACCAGGAAAAGTGTTTGCCAGTTCAAGTATACCGGTACAGTACAACAATTGAAGATTATTCTCAATTTATAATGGGTCATTGTCTAGGAAGCATGGAAACACCAAATATCTGGGCCTTGTCATGTCAGATGCGTATCTGACACATCAACATACTCCAAAATACACTAGAATAAACCACAATAGGTGTCATGTCCAAGTTGTAACTGTGTCTGTGCAACATATATACTTGATGGTATCTATGGAAGATAGAAACTCCAAATATAAAATAATGGTCGCAAGCAAGAGATACACGCTATGTTATGACACAAGTGTGCCACAATTGACATGGACCATAGTAACTGAAAGTTCAGAGGTACTAATAAATCTGAGGTTGGTATTGCTTGTTGTAACTAAGCTATATTGGTACATTTATAAAGACTTCTCCAAAAGACGGTTACTAAAGTCCATCGAGTTTTCTTGTTGGGTAACAGGTGCCGTGCAGAAAGAAAGAGGAAATTGGTGAACTTATAGAAGACTGGAATGGCACCTGGATCAAGTACGCAAGAAATAATTTGGTAAATGAAAAGAGCAGTAGCATGTTTCTGAGAATTAAGTGTAATGATATTCCATTTCTTTGGTAAATGAAAAGAGCAGTACGCAAGAAACAAGTACTGGAATGCCAGCAGGATCGAATTGAAATTTTGGTCCTGTGTGCCAAGTTTGGTCCGATTCTGAGAAGGTCGACCGGAATGCCTATTTGGCGGGCCCGCGACCCGATCCAACGGGCAAAATTCTACACGGCCTACCGTAATCCAATTTTGGACATACGGTTGGGTTTGTCTCCTCAAACCGAACCCGTAGACATATAGTTTGACGACTTTAGAGACCGTAGATACGGGCACGCATTTTGATGCAAAATAGGTCCAATGACGGACATCGTTTTGATCCAAAATTATAATTTTGCCCCTGTTCCAGAATTGGACTTTTGGACAAGCGTTTCCTAGATATATCTTTTATACCGAAAATATTCTTGATGTTTGTTTCAGCATCTGGAGCCGTTCTTGGATTTTGAGATTCACTACTAACGTACTTGATTGTTGGATTGTCATCCCCGCACCGCCAGGCAAGATACCTTGCCACCTTACTCTGTGATTTACCTTATCTTATTTTTAGTTATTTATATTCACCATTACATATATATTGTTAGCATTATATCACTGTGCGTCCAAGTCACACTTGGGTGCAAACGACTATATCGGTCATTTTACTTATTTTGTTTTATCTTGCATTGACTTAGCCTAGTGACCACTCATTGATGATGAGGTATTGGTATATCTCATAAGGCCTTGACACATGCTTTATCACGTGTTGTGAGTCACATATAGGAAACATACTCATGTAGTCGGCTGGCCACCGATACGTCTGAGGCGTGCGACGGATAGGAGTAACTGCCATTAGAATTGCATGCTAGTATACTTGGCGGTTACTAAAGATTCATATTAGTCATGGAGATGAGGACACTAGGCATTAGGTGGAGAGAACAATACCTAACGTATGGACTTCTATTACACTTTCTCTTGTAACCTGGAAGCTCCGCTGGAGATACGGGTATGCTTACCCCCTCAGGTTGGCAACTGACGTTCTTGAACGTTATGCGCTTGGTCACTGGTTCCCAAGAGGGGACAATACCGGATCCTATTATCAGCCAGGGTTCATGTGTCGAAGGATTGTATCTCAACTGCATGTTCACAGTAGAATGGTTAGGAACCTTATTGCATGCACCTTTCTTTTTATTTATTGTATATCACAGTTTATATGGCATGTTCTTTATGTATCTTGTTACGTCCCTCTAAGGACCTGGTGATCATTCCAGGTGTGTGCTTTCATGCCTATTCGCAGGTGTTCTTGCCTAGGCCGTGATCTTCTCCATTCCTTCGAAGATGATAGCTCTTGGTTCATCATGCTATTTTATCCATCATTTCCTTGTATTTTTCTCTTATTTAAAATGGTTGGTAGTGGATTTGACTCCGTCCAACTACATGTATAAATGACAAAATTTATAGTTGATTTATATTATTATTCTTTTATTTTGTGGACGAGATTTAGTTGTCATGGTTTAACTGCATTTTACAGCTTATGTATACATACGAAGATTCCATATATTGGAGTATACTTTGTATGTATGCAGCTAGCATATTTATGTACTTAGTCCTAAGTATTTTGGGACTGAGGTATTACATTAGGGTGTATCCTATGTTAAATATTAGGAGGTTAGTATATGGATAGGTAATGATAGAGGTAAAGGAGTGGCAATTTTGGTCATGTGTGTGGTTGATGCAGTATGGAAATAGTAGTTAAGGCAGATGCACAAGTGTGCATACTACTATGTCATTGTGGGGGCAGGATACAAGGGTTGGAATAGGTCTGAAACCAATAGATATATGATTATGGATATATAAATAGGGGCAGGGCGATAAATGAATACTTTGGTATCAGTTTTACTGGAGCAGTAGGTAAACAGAGGTATGGTTAACAAACCTGCTTTTGTGTATGTGTCAAGGTAAGCACCAAGTTAGGTAGGATTTAGTATATGATACTATTGTTAAGATGCAACACAGTGGTATGTATCTAACAGTTAGTAGAAAACCAGTATCTTGGTGTCAGGATACTAGTTAAAAAGGGTATGGTATCAAATTGGGAATGGGATGATAGAAGGAATTAGGGATACCTAAAGCTCTATGTAGCATAATAGGGGAAGTATACATTAATGAGTATTGGTGACTTAGCTATAAACATTCTCGACTAAGAATAAAATATAGATAATTTAGAACCATAAATGTGCTAATATAGGGATAGGACATATGCCTAAGAAGTCAATAGAGGAAAATAAGGTTTTGTTGTTGATCTCCAATTACACCATTGACAATATCAAATTTATAAAACATGTTACTTGGACTCAGAGTTGTCATCGGACCCGTATCATCAGTTCAGGACACCAGACGAGTACATTTATTATTTGTTTTTCAATATTGTTAATTACTATATCACACTGTCTAGTTATGTGATACTTGATTTCTTGACATGCTCGTTACACGATGGCACTTCATATTACCTTTACATGTCATGCCTTGTTTTGTGTCGGACGGAGAATTACTAAATAGATATATGATCAGACTTTAGCACATGTTTTATTTTTTGCACAGTAGACCTTGATAAATAATGTAGACCTTATTGTGTAACTGTCCCAGACCGATCACATATCAAAAGGGTATTTCAAATAACATAGATAGTTTATCCTCCGGTTCTACTTATTACATGATGTCATATATTTCCTGCCTATTATTCCTAATGTTTCCTGTAACAATTTAATTTGATATTCTCATCGTGTATTTTATGACTAACCATTGTCTTATAGTCGTTAAGATATACTTGGAACTGCACTCAATGAATTGCACTCATTCCATCCTGACTGGGTAAACATTTTAGATGAGCATGATGAGGACGGATACCATATGCATTATAGCCCATATATATGGAAAGTATAGCTGAGCCTGACCTGACATCACATGAAGAGTTTTTGCAACACCTGTCTAGCTGATTTTGCTTAGTTAGATTAGTTTTAGTTTGAGCCGAATTTGTATCTGGATTTAGTTGACATTTTGATATTTGACAATTGATGGACATATAGTTTTGAAGATTGTTTATCTTTTAGATTTATGACTTTATATTTCCTTTTCTCTACTCTATTTATCTAAAGCTGTGATTGAGTACTATTGGTTATATATTGCCCTCCTAAGGGGAGTATTTATATTGCGTGGTTGTAATCATATTATGATTATACAGCACTCTACCACCGACTTTGCGACGTAGGCTAGGCGTGCGCACAATTTATGCCCAAATTCTAGGTGCGGGTCGTGACACATTCTTATTGTGGCCCATGGGGTGAGGCTTCGCAAATAAAGCAATATCGTGGTAGTACAACTGCTTAGTTGTACTACTGCGAGCCTATGTTAGGTTATAGGGAATATGATATTTGGATAGGAAAGTACTCAATGACAAATAGGACTTATTGAGAGATTCCTAGGACGATCCCTGAGAAACTCATTATTAACTCGATCTTAAAAATTCGTTTCCACTTGTTTTCGTCTATCTTTCATGTTGAATTTGATTATCTTTCATATTGAATTTGATTCTGGGTGTCCGTTATTGAATTGGTGGATATCAAGATGAATTTATGAACTAAATTAAGGTATATCCTGAAGACATACTTGATGAGAATAGTGTGAAAGTAAACGTTTACTTTAGTTATAGAATCTAGAGTTATCGCAGTCATACTAGCTGGCATGGCAAGGACGTTGAGCCTGATTTTGGATATACCTATCTTAATTATGGAGTTTAGAGTTCTCGCAGCTATAACGGTTGGCATTGTAAGAATTTCAGATAACATGATGATAGAGGTATATATCTCAGTTATGGACTATATTGTTTATCGTAGCTATGCTTACTGGTCACATGGTTACGGGTAGACGTGTATGATTATGAGAGTATACCTTAATTTGATTCTTAATACATTGTCTCTATCTTTCAACCCTATTATTACCGAGTTTTATTCTATCACCCTATTAGCTCAGGATATAGATACCCTAGTTCCTCTAGTTCAGTTCTTGTAAAAGATCACCACCCTTAGTCTTGAGGTTCATTAGAAAGTGCTATAGTTTGTGATTTACAGAATAAGGGGTCAAATTGGGTAACAGTATAGGTTGTCGGTAGTGTAACTTGTGGGTAAGAGTGGCTTTTAGAGAGGTAGACATCCCATAGCGAGAGCTCTTGTAGTGCCAATAGATAGAACCCTAGAAGTGTTAGTATATTACCAGAGTAGTATGTACCAGTTGAAGAACAAATAGGCAACTCTAGATGAGGGGATGGGGTAAATAGAGTTTATGACAATAATATCCAATTAAAAATTAAACTCTTTCACCAACAGTAAATAATTAGTGTAAATGCAAAAATAATAAAGGACGAGAAAGCATACGCAAACACAGCCAATTTTAACCTGGTTTCCCTCGTGGAGGACTAGTCCAGGCCTGAGAACTCTAGCTCAGGATTAAATCTACTATTTGTGAAATAGTAGTTATACCCCGTGCCTTTTCTTCAGAAGAGCACGTCAACTTCTTACAGAGATCGCAGTGGCGATGCGTGAAATTTTCCAAGCGACTTTTTGAACTCTTGCACAAACTCCTAACTGAAGAGCACTGAGCACTTTGAGGCTTAGGGAGCTTGTGGCTAGTAGATGAGAAGGGTAAGGCTTGTATAGGCTTTAGAGAGAAGAGAAGAGAAGATTGGATGATTTGAAAAGTGAGAATTCAAGGCCTATTTATAGGGTTCTGGATAGGCAGAATTCGGCCAGAATTCTGGGTCAAGAATTCAAAATTTTGGCCGTTGGACAACGAGCATCCAGCAAATCCTAAAAATTAGGGTCCTGGATTTTAGGGGACAGAATTCAGCCCAAACTCTGTATGGAGGCAGAGTTCAGCCCGAACTCTGTCTCCAGAAGACAGAACTGGTCCAGTGGGCTTAATAGGCTAGTTTGATTTTAGTGAAGCTTTTGGTTTGTGGTATAGGTATGGGTAAAGTCTCAAACTTCTCAGTACGACTCAGTTTACATATATCTAGAATCAAGAAAAGTATAAAATACAGACTCAAAACATTTTACGCTGCAGGTACGAGCCATAGTCCGTCTTGTACTGAGTTCAGTCTTGATGTGTCATATTGAATTATGATAAGTATCATATTGTCAATTTTATCAATATTTGGTTGACTATGATTTTGTGTCAATAATCTCTCCCATATTGATAATTGACAAAATAATATTTGTATATTCAATGTTCATACCTGGACACATTAAAAAAAATAGTAGCTCTCCCACAATCAGTACGGAATTAGCAATAGCTCCCCCGTACACATTGCTTCGATGTAATGTCCTGATAAATACAAGCTTTCCCAAAAACAAAACAACACAGAAACAGAATATAATATGATGATAATGTGAATATCAAATAATACTCCCCCATTGTCATTTATCAAACACAACTATCGAGAGAATGGAAATAACTGGCAAGCATACTAAAAGAAAACTGCATTAAGTGTCTCAAGAGTCATAAAGCATAAATAAGTCCAATACAATAAAGATCAACTACATAAACTAGAAATCCATAGTGCAGAAAAATAAAAAGAAGATCCTCAGCAGCAGCAGCAAGTAGGAGACCACATCCATCACGGAGCTCGTGAAGGTCCAGCGTCGTCAGAAGGATCAGTGAATGAACGACGAGGGTCCACGAAAGCCGCATCCGGATCCAGATAGCGTATGACCCAAGGGTCATCGATACGGTATCCATCGCGAGCAGGGTCCCGCTTCATAAGGATAGGCATGGAAGGATGACGAGACATAGAGTACCGAATGTCATGCAGTGAGTTGCTGATGACACTCATCTGTAGGGTGGTACGGTAGTCAAGCTAGGTCCAGCGATCATCCTTTAAAGTGAACCGATCGCGAAGCATAGTCTGAATCGACTCAAGAGTAGCAGAAGGAGGAGGCGCATCCTGTCCAAGAGCAGGTGCATCAGCCTCATCATAGTGCTCAGACTCAACAGGAAAGCCGACAGCTGCCTGAAACCTCCGTGCCTTAGATAGGAAGGCAGGGGCAGGGAGGAACTGACACTCATCAAGGGGAACTTGAAAAGCACGAAAATCATAAGAAGATAGAGAGCATAGACCAATTACCTGGGCTTCTTCCTAGCATTAATCATCCAGTCCATCATGGTACGTGGAAAATTAAATGGAACATAAAAATGAAGATGATACAAGGCAGAGATCTCAAAATATATAACCTCATCAGTAGATCCTGCTTTGGGCAGAATAGTGTTGAAGACAATGCGATGAAGTTCATAGAAACAGGGATTGAGATATTTGGCAAGAAGCTTGCGTAAACGTGTATTAGGTGTACACAACTCGTCCTTGAATCTTTCTTGGGATGACCTATCGGGGAATTGCAACATGCAAGCTTCGCCAAGTTTCTTCCATGAGTTGGGCTCCGGAATTTTAAGGTATTCGGCCAAGTTAAAGTCATCAAAGAAAATATCAATGCCAGCAACACGTGAATATAAACGTGTATCATCATTAGTAAGATTGCAATAAAACATATGAATGGCATTGCGATAGATAACTGAATTTGTAGTGACAAGTTCATCAAGACATAAATCATGGAATAGTGAATCATATTGTGAAAATATGGTAAAGTAATAGGATGACCCGCATACACGGGACGTGATCGAAAATTACTAAACCATTCGTTGGAAGCATCTAGTGATACAAATATTCGGTCATCGTACGTGTTGGGGTCAATAGGACGAGGTGGATTGAACAACGGGTGAGTTGGTTGTTGAATAGGTTGTTCAATGGGTTGTTTAACACGACGAGAAGGATTCGAAGAGGACGCACCCTCGGTTCGAAGTCTCTTTCCTCTATTAAACAACTTAGGAGCCATAAATAATGAAAAAAATGTAAGAAATTGAGATGGAGAGAATAGTGGAATTATACCTCAAAAAGTTGATGAAGGATGGAAGATAATGGTGCAAGAATCCCTTTCCTTGATTTTGGAGAAGAGATATGCACTAGGATGGAAGAACTAGGGTTAGGGTTTGAAAAGGAAGTGTTTGGAGAAGTTTGGAAGGTGGCAATGGAGAAGAGAGAAAGGGAGAACCCGGTTAGAATATTAGGGGTTCGAATGGTTGGAACAAATATGGACCATTGGATCAACTTGACATCAGGGCTGAGCCTGCTTGCGGTTCTGGAAGGACCAGACCGAATTCGGCCCGAACTCTGTGTTAGGCAGAGTTCGGCCCAAATTCCGGTTTCTAGGGCCAGAATAGAAATCAGGCTGGAAAAGTTTGAAAATAAAGATAGATTGAAAAGAAATGAAGGAAAGGAAGTATGAAAGTGACAGTTATAGCATGAAGAATAACATGAAGTTAATTTTTTTTTTTCAAAGAGTAAAAGCTAAATCAAAAGAATAACATGAAGTTCGAAATTTTGAATTTAGCAAGTTATAGATAGAAGTATACCATGTAAGTTATGCCACAATTTAGTATGGTGAAACTGCCATGGGTTAGCTGCAGAGGCCGGATCCCAGCTAGCGGTAGTCCTGAGGACTAGTGCACCGTGTCGCTTAGGCTTTTATGCCTTGTTGTCAGAAGGACCCTTTCGGCTTGTATCCATAACAAATTCATCATAAAGAACCAAGAAATAATCGATATTTACGCAGGTTACTTTAATGAATAACAGCTTCATCCAAAATTTTGAGTTTACGACACAAAAAGTTGAAACGCTCTTCGGATAGTGGTTTAGTAAAGAAATATGCTAGCTGGTGATCAGTGTCAATAAATTCTAAGTTTATAGTGCCATTGAGCTGGTGATCACGCAAAAAGTGGTAACGTATTTCAATATGTTTCGTGCGTGAGTGACATATAGGGTTCTTGGTGAGGTTTATAGCACTAGTGTTATCACAGAATATAGGAATGTGCATGAAAAAAAGATTGTAGACTTCAAGGGTTTACTTCATCCACATAATTTGTGCACAATAACGACCAGCTGCGATATATTCAACTTCTGTTGTGGATAGTACGACTGAATTCTGCTTCTTGCTAAACCAAGAGACTAGAGCCTTGCCTAATAAATGACATGTGCCGCTTGTACTTTTATGGTCGACTTTGTATCCTGCGAAATCAGCATCCGAATAACCGATAAGGTCAAAGGATGTGGATTTGGGATACCATAAGCCTACTGTAACAGTACCCTTAAGGTATCGAAAGATACGCTTAACGGCGGACATATGTGATTCCTTAGTACTAGCTTGATAGCGAGCACACAGACAAACACTAAACATGATATCGGAACGACTAGTGTTTCACTTAACAAAATGCCTAAAATTGGCTTTTGAAAGAAAACTAGAAAAAGTACAAAAGTACAAATTGTTTCTGGGAAGTATTGCTATAGAAGTCTAATCTGAGAGCGATCACTTTGTTCCTTGGACCATACGATGATGATGAAGAAAACTGCTTGAAGAAGATGAACAATCGGAAGAACTAAGTCACCAGAAAGGTATCGAACAACGGCACTGATGGCACAATCGAATGCTTTCCTGCATTGCTTCACCCTGTTCTTGAGAAAAAGTTGAAGAAATGCTTCTGGGAATATCACTCTGAAAGTATGATTTTTCTCAGAATCTCCTCTCCTGTATCTCTCTTGATTCTGTCTTGTATTAAAAATAAGTCTATTTATAGACTAGACCCTCTGTGCGTAAAAAGCAACAAAGTTTGGTAACTGTCACCCACGATAAAAATCAACTTTTACGTGTGATGACACGTGTCCCATTACTTCAACAAAATAGGGAGAGCACGTACACACGTTCTTCGATAAGTGTGGCATGAAAGCCACGTAAGCAGACCACGTTCTCATGTAGCCAGAAAAGATTGGGCGTAAAAATGACCCAAAATAGACTTCCTGCGTAAAGTAGCAGACTGGGCGTAAAATAACTCAAAATAGACTTCCCGCGTAAAGTGGCTGAAAAGTAGCCTTGAGCGTAAAATTAGCTCAAATAAACTTTACGCACACAAAAATATTGAGCGTAAAAACTCGAATAGCTTTCGTGCGTAAAAGAAGTAGTATTTTGAGCGTAAAGTAGCCCATCTGCACACTAAACGACAAGTGTTGGGTTTGGTGTAAATCAAATCTTCTCGACTTCTGTGTTGTCCGCTGTCAGAAAATTATTATGTCAGAACTGTATCATGCGCATTAAATGCATGATTTGACAGCCTGTCCCTCGCGTAAAGGCTTTGAGGATGGCTCTCGCGTAAAGTAGCTCGCGTAGAGTTTTACTCTGTTTGTCTTGCGTAAAGTCTGAGTTTGACTCTGTTTGACTTGCGTAAAGTTCTCAACTTCTTTGATTTGGTCTATAAAGTACTTTTTACGCTCCTACAAGACCCCCTTTAAAGTTTTCAAATATTTTCAAAATTTAAAATACTTTGAACAAAAGCGTAAAATCCAAGATATTCAACAGTCCGCGTAGAATTCGGGATACCCAACGGTCATCTGCGTAGAGTTCGGAATACTCAACAGTCCGCGTAAAAGTCGAGATATCCAACAGTCAGCGTAAATTTCGAAAATTTGAACCGATTTCAAAATTCTCTATAAATAGAGCTTTACGAGTACAGAGAGAACTTTACTCGTCTTTTGCAATCCCAAACTTCTTTACTCTCTTTCTTCGAAATCTCAATTCAAATCCATGGCCCCCAAGAGCAAGACCGCCGCCGGCAGCAAGGGCAAGAAACCCGCCGCTGCTTTGTCGACGACTGATCGTACGGAAACCAACATCCCCTCATCTGTGGCACCCCAACAGACCAACCCCGCTGTGGCTCCGGCCATGAAAGGTAGAATACTACCTAACTTCGGTCGTGAGTTCGCCGGAGAAGAAGAAGACTCGAACTTTAAACTTCACGCCCACGTTATACGTGTCAGTGTAAAATTAAAAACATACGCCCACGTCTATACGTGCCAGCATAAAATTCAAAATACGCTCACGTCAAGACGTGCCAGCGTAAAATTCAAAATACGCTCACGTCAAGACGTGCCAGCGTAAAATTCAAAATACGCTCACGTCAATATGTGCCAGCGTAAAATTCAAAATACGTTCACGTCAATATGTGCCAGCGTAAAATTTATAAGAGAAAGACTTTGTGTAAAAAAAGAACTTTTATACTTAAAAATTTTATCAACTTAATTTTTGTGCATAAGCGTAAAGTTTGCATAGTCAAGCTCTCTAGTATAGAGTCTTTAATCTTTATGCGTAAAATTTAGACTAAGTCATCTGCGTAAAAGATTCAAATTAGACTTTTACTAACTTGATTTTTTTTTTTGTTTGGCAGTGGACTTGCAAATTCATCCGCTTGTAGAAATATTCGGCTCGCCAGCTGGTATGGTGGGCTCAAGTTATTTGGAGAACTTATCCCATGTGGAGTTCCCTCAGTCAAATCCAGAATACCCTGAAGGGAGACAACAGCTAATAACTGCTCAGGGGGACAGAATGTTGTTGTCAATGATAAATGGAGAATTGTTGGTATCACTAGATGACCAACAATTTTTGAAGTCAGCCTTCTTGTTCGGGGATGCGATAGATTTCCAATCACAAACACACCCCAAGAAGGAGGCTTGGGTGCTTAAGTTTGGAGCGAGGGCAATGTATCTCCCAGACATGGTCAGAGATTATCCCCTATCTGCATTTGTCCATGCCACCCATCCTCGACAGATGCTATGGAACCTGACTCCCAGCTGTCATGGTAGGCCAGGCAGAATCATTTTCAAAAGGGATAGAGCCAACGAAATGGGCTACCACATCAGTGCTCCTAGTGGTGATGTTGTCCCTTTTTTTGGTCTATTGCCTGGATTCACACCGAGCGAAGATTCAGCTCTGATCCAGCCGGTGCAGACCCCAATGTTCATTAACAAGTTCATAAGGGCTGCAATATTATATCCTCAGGCCAACCCTAGGCTACCAGGGTGGCTGACTCCTTATAACCAGAACTGGATTCAGCTTAGTCCCTGGATCATGAAGAACTTCAAGACGGACCTGGAAGCCATCGGCCTTTATAAAGCGGTAGCCTCTACGAGCCAGGGTATACCGATGAATAGTAACTTGTTCTTGGCTTTGATGGAGTTGTATATGAGTTCAACAGAAACTTTTGCAACCCCATTAGATGAGATAGGTTTTGTCCTGTATGAGATGCAATTTATCTCTAAGCTGCCGATGGGTGAAGCGCCCTATGAAGAGTATGTTCCCTCCAACCGGGAACTAGCAGAAATCAGAGAGAATAATCCTCAATTGGTTGAGGTCTACCAAGAACTGATGTGCCAATACCTAATTTGCACCACTATATATGACAGTGGGTCACATTTGGCATATACTAATAAATGGACAACCTATTTATTCTATCACGAGAATATGATACCCAAGAACGAGAAGGGGAGATTCCAAAAAAACAAGGCTCCAACCATCAACCCTTGTTCGATAATACCTTAAGATCTGATCCATAGTTTGATGATTTCACGTAAGTCTTCGGACCAGTATCTGTCCACTAAGACTGGAGACATCCCTGCAGGGACTGAAACCTTAAGCTACCTGAGGCACGACAGTCAGAGGATCTCAAGAGAAGCCTTGCTGGCAAGCTTTCTTTTTCTGTGGCTGCGGAGATGGGTTGTGCCAGGTATCAGCACAGCAGACAGAATTCATCGAAACGTATTATGGCCGGCAGTACGTTTGGTGTTTAAGGTCAGAATCAACTTGCTGTCGGCAATGGTGTGTCAAATAAATGCAGGTTTACGGACCTTTGGTGATGAGCTAATCAACAATGCTCCTCACCGAAAAGATTTCCCTAGGGTTGAGATGCCCTATACTTATCTGATGGGCTGGCTATTGCATCATAACTGCAGTTTGTTGCCACCCGGCCCTGGAGATGATACGGAGGTCTTCCTCCAAAAATTCAATAAAGCCACATGGACTGCAACTACTGTGGCAGATACTCGGGCAGTACTGAATTATGCTCATGGATGGAACTTCTTCTGCACCAGGCCACAAGTTCCAGCCGATTGCCTCGGTATATAATTTAAAGATAGAGGCGAAGGGAGGACTTCATTACCTGTGCCAGTTTTTAAATGGCTAATGTGCATCAGACCCTCACATCTGATGTACAGGAATGAAGACAACTGTGCGTTCGAACCGTATCTACCAAGTCAGTTCGCTCGCCAGTTTGGATATGACCAACTTCATGTTGGTAATCCCTCCACCAGCTTCTACCATTATGGGAAGCTAATTGATGGTGCAAGAGCCTGGAGATACTTTAGCACTGCTTGTACTGGTGCTAAATTTAGGGTATCTACTGCTACAAGTACAACCGAGCTATGAATACTTCATACGTATGCTCGCTTTTATGCATCCATCCGCTCCTTCGCCCATGGCTACAATATGAAGGGGAGTCTTCGATGGCCCAAGGAAGGGAACGTCGAAGAACCAGTCAGGGTACTTCCAGACATACCCGATGACGCTGCTGTTCCAGATGAGTATCTGGAAGTAATCCCTACGAGAGTTGGAGAAATAGCAGCGGGACCTATTATTATCGAAAAAACTCGAAAACGAAAATCAGGTGCAGCTGTTACCCTTCCAGAGAAGACCCTCCCAGAGAAGAAGAAGAAAATTACTGTCAAAGGGCCTTCTAGACAGAGAGCCGCTACTCCAGAGAATGATGCTCCAATCGAGGAGCCTCAACACATTACATCTTCTTCAACTCATCCTGGAGAAGGATCCTCGTCATCCCAACCAACAGTATCAACAGAAGTTGTGGGGGTCTTATCCCCTGCGTCTCAGCTCCTCACTTCATCTGACTTTGCCACAAAAGGCAAAAGCTTTTGAGAATATAGCCACGACTCATACTGTTGATCCAGGACTCATCCCATCAGATGAACCGGCTCTTGCCTTCGATGATGAGGACTGGGATCAAGATTATGATAAACTTTTAGCACGTCTTACACCTTCTCCAGGTAAATTTAAATTACACAAAATTTATACAAAATTATGTATTATGATTTTGTATATTTAACTTATTTTGCTTAATTTTTTTGTAGGTGTTATCATTGCATCAAAGCCTATGGCACATCCTCCTCAAGAAACTATTTATGAGGAAAACACGGAGTCTGAGGAAGCGAATTCTTCTTCCAAAGACTCTGCTCAAGAAGAATGTCCTCCATCTATGGAGGTACAACAAGAGCTTCCCGTGGAGGCCCAGCCAGAAATGCCTTCTTTTGCTGAGAGCGGAAAAAAAGAACAAACTGCAGAAGAACCAACTTCTGATGAAGAAGCAGCTATGGCAGAACTGACAGACTTCGATGAAGAACTAGTTGTAGAAAAATCTACTACAACTAAAGTACTCCCAGAGCCTGAAGAGCCGGTAGCCTATGAAGGTGATAAGGATATGGTCAACTCATCAACTGAAGCTGGAGACATTGTAATAGCATCCTCCGTTATTGCTACTGACCCAGCACAAGTTTCTGAAAAGACGGTATCTAAACCGGAGTTAGCTACTATGATTACCATTCATCCCACAATAATCACCGCCACCGAAACTCAAGTAGTTTCGACTCCAGAAACAGCTGGAGTAAAAAGTGCTGAAGACATTGTCCCTGAAGCTCCTGGGGATCAGTTAGCTATGGTAGCAACAAAAACATTGACTTCATCTCAGTCTGCTACCAAAGCAACAACATATGCTCCTAGTCTTCAGAAAAGGGATCTGGTAGACATTGTCGCCACGCCGAGCTCAAATGCAGAAATGAATCTCTTAGTTGAGATTTATACTAAAACTTTTTACAAAATGCTGGCGGCTCTGATCAAGATGGTCTTAAAGAAAGGCCTTAATTATGAAAGTTTGAAGGCTGCCATCGCTCTCACGATCAGAAATGTCGCCACGTTCAATGATGCAGAAAGAGCAGCGGCATTAGAAAAGGTAGTAGAGGGACTTGAACAGCCCATTAGAGAATATCTAAGGCTGTCAAGTGAAACTATTGAAAATCTCATCCAAAGCGAGTATGACGCTCTATCAGCGGAATACATCGCTCGGAAGACAACTTTCAATGAATCTCTCTAAGAGTACAGCAGTAAAGTCGCCAAAGAAAAAACTTTTTTGGCTGAAGCTAAACCTCAGCTGGATATTCAGAGAGAAGTCTATGAAACTTCAAATATAAGAATTCATTAACAGATGATAGAATTCGTGAAGTGGAGGCAGAATTGGCTCACTTGAAGGCGGAGAGGGAGCATTTGATCACAGCTCGAGACATACACTTGACACAGAGTTCTATTTTAGAGGAATAAGTCTTCGGTGTTGAAGCTACTATAAAAACCCTTGATGAAGCCAAGGATAAGATGATAGCTACTTTCGTCGAATTCTCCCATATTTGTACTCCAGAAGCTCGACATACGATGGCTACTGCAACTATGCTGAGCTCTCGCGAAAAGCGTCTAGCAGGGCTGCAAAAACTGCTAGAAGATGTCTCTGCTCCACCTTAGGCAAATAAAGAATTTTTATAATCTTCTATCTTTTTCATTTTGTAATGTTTACAAGAAATGAATGAAATATTTATGATCCCATCATTTATTTTGAAATTAAACAATAGGTATGAGATAGAAAACACTTATCAGAGGTAATATGGACATGACAAGTCTTCTAAACTCAATAAATTATATCTATCCAGAGGTAATGTGGACATGATAGATAATGAATCTCGTTTTCTGTTAGCGTATACGACACTATCAGAGGTAATATGAACGTGACAGATCGTAACAACTCAAAAAAAATATAGATTAATATCTCTTCAGAGGCCATATGGACATGATAGATAAGAAAAGAAGTAGATTTGATATTTATTCAGAGGTCATAAAAACATGATAAATAATAAATCTTTTTTTTAATCAGCTGGTAAGACAGAAGATCAAAATTCTCTTTTAGGAGACAACTAATCAGCTTAACCAAACATTGGTAGCTGGGGAATAAAGAAGAAATTCAAACATAATATTTCTTCAAGAATTTGCCATTAATTGGCATCATGAGCAAATCTCCATTAGGTTTAGACAACCTATATGCACCATTAAAGAAGACTGTCTCGACTACATATGGACCTTCCCATTTTGCTTGGAATTTTCCTTTGCTCTTATGAGTCATCACCATCGATCTTCGGACAGCTAGAACTAGCTTATCGACTTTGAATACCCTCTCTTTAACTTTACGATTGAAAGCTCGAGATATGCGGGCTTGATATAGCTCAATGTGTTGTTGCGCTTGAAGACGCTTCTCGTCTAGACCTTCAAGTTCTTGAAGTCTCAACCGATCATTATTCTCTGTAGTTAGCTCATTAGCAATGGCTATTCTAAGAGATGGAATCTGGATTTCCAGTAGAAGAACAGCCTCGTATTCATAAACCAGTAAGAATGGTGTAAAACCAGTAGGAGTTCGAACTGTCGTTCGGTAAGCCCATAAGCATTCTCCAAGTTTCTCATTCTAATCACGTTTATTAGAAGAGACAAACATTTTGCGAAGTTTAATGATTGTCTTGTTGAAAGCTTCGGCCAAACCATTTGCAGCTGGGTTATAAGCCGTAGAAGCTAGATTTTGGATCCGATTCTTGTCACAGAATCGATAAAACACCTGACTCGCAAATTGTGGTCCATTGTCATGAATTATCCGTCGGAGAGTCCCAAAACGATAAATGACATGGTGTTTGATGAAGCTAACCACATTAGATGTTTTTACTTCAACAAGGAGAACCGCTTCCATCCATTTAGAAAAGTAATCGGTTATAGCTAGTATAAATCGATGTCCCTTGACAGAAGGAGGATTAATCGGACCAATAATATCTATGCCCCAAGCTTCGAAGGGCCAAAAAGCTGCTGTAGGATGTAAAACTTCAGAAGGTTGGTGAATAAAATCAGCATGAATCTGACACGCTTTACACCTTCTGGCATAATCTACAGCATCTGCTATCATGGAAGGCCAATAATATTCCATTCTTCGAATGCGGTCCTGCAATTTCGGACCCGATTGATGAGCACCGCAGACACCATTATGAGCTTCACGGAGTGTTTGCTTAGCTTCACTCTTAGAGAGACAACGCAGCAAAAGTCTATCATAAGAACGACGATATAACATATATAAAAAAGAATCATAGTAGAATCGAAATGATCGTCTCTTGATTGATGCAGCTTCTTTTGGATCTTCAGGTAAAATCCCATGAACCGTATAATCAATCAATGGACTTCTCCAATCCCTTTGTTGAGAACTTGATTATGTAGTTTAACTCTGTTCAATATGTAAGTTATTCTTTACGGAGAATAGATCTCTATCCAACAAAGTAATGGTATTTTGTCTTCTAATTGGAATAGATAAATCTGCAGCTAAACTAGTAAGAGCATCAGCTTCCAAATTTTGAGAACGTGGTACGAATTCAATAAAGAATCCTTTGAATGAAAGGACCAATTCGATTACCACTTGATGATAGGAAATGAGGTCAGGATTTCTGACTTCATATGTTCCTCTGACCTAATTAACAATCAGTTGAGAATCTACATAAGCTTCCAGGAATTCGATGTCCAATTGTTTTGCTACTTGGAGACCAATCAGCAGAGCATTATATTGTGCCACATTGTTGGAGCATGGTTCATTAAGAGAATAAGCACGATATATGACCATTTTATCAGGAGAGACCAAGACGATGCCTACTCCGGAGACAATATTGCCTTTAGGTCCAACCCGTGATGCTCCATCAAAATATAGTTGCCAAATGTCATCCTTCAAAGTCATGTTGTAATCCACGACTTCATCTGGAATGTCCTCATAAAGCTTAGATGTTTCAGGTATAGGATGAGCTGCTAAGAAATCAGCTAATGCTTGACCCTTCACTGATTTTTGAGGTACATAGACCATATCATAAGGAGTAAGCAACATTGCCCAGGTTGCTAACCTGGAGTTAAGAATGCTCGGTTTTCTCATCAATACCCGAATAGAATTTATTCTGGAGATGACATGAATAGTCTGTCCTGACACATAATGTCGTATCTTTTGAACAGCAAAAATCAAGGCCAAACATTCTTTCTCCACAGGAGTATACCTGTGTTCAGCTCCGACCATCATTCGACTAAGATAATAAATTACTTGTTCATGGCCCTTATCACTTTTCTGTGCAAAAAGAGCACCAAGTGAATAATCCAAGGCTCGAATGTGGAGCAAAAATGGTCTTTCCACCACTAGAGGTACCAGGACAGGTGGATTTGTAAGGTATTGTTTGATGTCATTAAAGGCTTTTTGACATGCTTCATCCCAAACAAATGATACACCTTTCTTTAACAGACGGGAGAAAGGTTGACATCTCCCTGAAAGATTTGATATAAATCTTCTGATATAAGCAATACGACCTTGGAAGCCACGGAGTTCTTTTAGATTGCGTGGAGGACGCATTTCAAGAATCGCTTTGATTTTGTCAGGATCAACATGGATATCTTGAGAAGTGATGACAAATCCCAAAAATTTGCTACTGAAAACCCCTAAGAAAGACATAGTAGGATTCATCTTCAGTTGATGTTGATGCATCAACTCAAATACTGTCTTTACCTATTGAATATGATCATCTTTTGATCGACTTTTGACAGCAATGTCATCCACATAACATTCGACTGTTTTACGTAGATGCTCTTGAAAGATATTGCTCATGGCCCATTGATACGTAGTACCGACATTTTTTAAACCAAATGGCATAACCGTATAGCAATAAACCCCAAGGGGTGTACGGAAAGCGGTATGCTTTTCATCTCCTGGATGCATCTTAATTTGATTGTATCCTGAAAATTCGTACATGAAAGACATGCGTTCAAAACCACATGTATTGTCTATCATGACATCGACAATCGAAAGTGGAAATTCGTCTTTTGGACAAGCTGCATTAAGATCCCAAAAATCTATACAAACTCGGACTTTTCCGTTCTTCTTCATAATAGGAACAATATTGGCAACCCAGTCTGGATGTTGTTCTTCACGAACAAAGCCACATGTGATCACCTTTTTGACTTCTGCTTCAATCGCATCCATCATATCGGGTCGAAAATGCCGCCGCTGTTGTTTTACAGGCTTGGCATTAGGAAGAATATTGAGTTTATGAGTAGCTACTTTAGGATCTAGACCCGACATATCCTCATAACTCCATGCAAAGATATCAATATATCAATATATTCTTTAATCAGCTGTATCAACTCTTCCTTTTCATCTTCAGAAAGGATTTTACTGATGAATATTGGCTTAGACGTTGTTCCGTCTCCAACATCAATCTGGACGATATCATCTTCTGTAGGTGGCTGTCACTGTTCGAAACAAAGCTCCCATTGAGTGTCCATTTGTTGTGCCCAAGGGTCATTTTCAAATGGCTCAGATTCACCATCGGTTTGAACCATGTTGACTGAGAAGACACACTCAGATTCATCATAATAGTTTCCTCCAGAATATAAGGATTGTAAAAAACTGGAAGAAAATTCTTCTTCCATATCTTCTTTGTACATGTAGGATGTATCCGATTCGATGAACTGGATTTCTTTAGAATCTGATGTTTGTGAAGAACTTGAAGAAAATGTTTCTTGTATATCTTCATTAAACATGTGGGACGGATCGTATCCCAACCGATGACGAGTTTTCTGGTAAAATAGATCACCACATAATGGTAACCGTCTACCTTTGCCTTGATTGAGACCTTGCATGGTCTTCAAATCATATCGTATATTCTGGATAATCTTAAGAGATTATTGACTATATTTTTCAATCCGAACTTTTTCTTTATCTTTCTCTCTGAGATCATCTGTCTGAGTAACAGGGATATTTCTAGCCAGGCCAAACAAAATTTGGTGCTTGTTTTTCTTATTAGACGGAATCACAAAATAAGATTCTTCGTGACGTCTATAAGTTACACAAGCTTGTGATGATGAGGCTACAGGAAGAAGATATGGAGAAGTTTTTAAGAACCTTTGAGCATAAGGTCCAACATCGACATGAGGAAGAAAGGAATTTATGATTAATATATAAGTTTTCCTCTGTATTTATGTCATTTTTATGTTGATGACTTTGATTATCAGCAGATAAAGTCATTCTTTCAATAAATTTGACAGCTATGTACTCCAAAAGGAAATATTCATTAACATGAAAAAGTACAGAATGATCAATATTTACATCATTTACAAGTTGACTACTATGCTTTGGATTGATCATTAACGGACCGTCATTCGTCTTCTGCGTAGGCTTGCCAAGGTTGATGATCAGTGGTTTTGGCTCATTCGTACGAGAAGTACGTCCCTTGACCTTGATCATGAGAGGTTAAACTTGGCTCTTGACTGGAATTTTCACAGATTCCTCAGACAAAGCTTGAGTTCTTTCTTTAACCTTGATCATCAGAGGTTGATTATTGACAGGTTGGGGTTGGATTCGTCCTTTGACTTTAATCTTCAAAGGTTGATCTTCTATAGGATCTTCATTGACAGACTGATCTTCTGCAGGCGACCGATCTTCAGCCATATTAGATATTTCTTTTACCTGCTCCTGTTTGTAGAGTATTGAGTCAGAGAAATAGGCTTCAACACCCTTAAAAGGATTGATGTCTGCAAATTCAGTCTTCACAATCCCTTGAGAATCCACATACTTGAAGCATCGGTGGAGAGTTGAAGGCACAATATTATGCTCATATATCCACGATCTTCCAAGAAGGATGTTGTAAGATACATCTGAGTTGATAACATAAAAGGTTGCCATAGTTCGGAAATCACCTATCTGAATCTTCAGACGAATCTTTCCCAATGGTTTACTCTTTTCAGAGTTGAAACCAACTATTATGGTACTAGTGTAAGTCAAATCACTAGTAGAAATCCTTAAGGGTCATAGCATACTCTGAAGAATAATACTAATAGAAGACCCAGGATCAATATAAATCGTGTCAATTTCAATAGATTCAATATACCCTGTATAACACAGAGGTCTGTCGTGTTTATTATGCTTCAACAGCATATCTTCTTGTGTGAAGGTAATGTTAGGAATTGCTTCCACCATACTATGACATTATGGACAAGACACTGGTATATTGTCAGGACTCTTGAGTTGAGCTAAGCATGAGTCTGCTTGTAGCAAAGCTTCACTCAAAGTTTCTCAGCTTTCTTTAGAAAGACGAAGCAACTCAAAGATCGAAAGTCTAGCCGGAGTATTAGCTAATTGGGCTAGAATATCGAACTTGTAGGGCTTCATCACTACCCCTTGATTTGAAGCAGATTTCAATAGGACGTCAAAGCGTACTGCTTTCTGTTTCCCTTTCTCAACCACAGATGGTTTAGAAGGCCTTGCCTCGGTAGAAACAGAAGATGATTGAGCTAGAAGTATTTTAGCAACGTCCTCAGCTTCTTTAGAAGTTCTCTCATAATCTTTGTGGTACTCTTTACCAGATCTTGTACAAGCAAAGGTTTCTTCTTCAAACTCAGGAGAATGAAGTACCATATTACAGGTTTTAGTCTTCTTTCCCTTAGTCTTCTTCTTGCGAGGATTCTTATGAGGGACCTCAAAACCCAATCCAACAGTAGATTTTTAACCTTGAATTTGTAAAGGAAGTCGTATTCCTTTATCATAGTTCAAGCCTTCTACCTTCTGAAAGTCATAGCCCATCTTTTTTATGAGATGGACTGATTATTGACTGTACATGTGCGTGGGTAGCGGACTTTTAATAGATGGTTTAACAGAGGAAAAAGAAACAAAAACCTCTGTAACCACAGGAGTAGGAGTATTCGGGACAGAAGAAAAATCCCTGTAGGAGCTTTCTCATAAGCAGCAAAGACTTGTTGTGCCCTGTATAAGGGGATACTATTCATGGCTAACCATTGCCGATGAGTAAATTTGAGTTTGGTAGGAGGAGCCAAACTTGGAGGGCATATATTCAAACCCCTCAGTCTATCCTTCAAAGGAATGCCATCCCAAAAATGATCTAAATCATCATGATCTGGAGTAACAATATGAAAAATCATATTGCAGGTTTTGACTTTCCTACCTTTCTTGGATTTTGAAGTTTTACCTTCATCTTCCATTTCAGGTACTAAGCCAGGATGTACACACATAATTTTACCATTTTTTAATGTAAGAGGCAATAATCCTTCATTTTGCTCTCTAGCAGGCGGGAGATTCACAATCTTCATTGTTGCCTTAGGAATTGGAACAATCCCATCTGGAACTTGCTGTGGAGGAAAACCTCCAAATTGAAGAGAAATTATATTAGTTGTGACTGTATGCTCATCATTGGTTATATGCTCATCATTGGTTAGAGCGATGGCATTGGCATTTATCAACTCTTGGATTTTCTTCTTTAAGACATAGTAAGCTTTGGTAGGATGATTTATGTATATATGATAGATACAATATTTGGGATTGTCAGTCAGATTCACCTCATTAGGTCTTTTTGGCTCTGGAATCTGGAGTTTGCCACTCTTTACAAGATATTGGAATATTCCTGGAATATCACTGTCATCGAAAGAGTATTCTTTTTTTGGTTTGGAAGACTCCTGATTATTTGGCGTCGTTTTGGATTTTAAAAGATTAACCACTAGGGTTTTCTTTCCTTTCCCATTACGATTGCCAGAATTATTACCTGAAGAGGCTTTCTTTCCTTTGTCTTCTGTGGCAAAAATTATCCCATGTTCACGAGCCAACCTACCATTGGTCTCGGCTGAAACTGCTGCTATAATGAACGAGGCCCAGTCTGTGAATTGAGAGCCCGTAAAGATAGTAATAGTTGGTCACAGATTCATCTTGCATGTATCAATCAATGCTGAATCTGGCATACCAGGAGGCATTTTCAAAGTTGTCTGTCAGAAACGTTCAATAAACGTTCGAGTATCTTCCTTCTCCTTTTGTTTGATTTCTATTAAGGAGGACATATTCATGTCTATGCCTCCTTCATAGAAGCAGGAGAGAAATATTGCTTTAAACTCGTCAAAAGACGATATGCAATTGTCGGGTAGACTACGATACTAGTCATAAGCTGAACCCGTCAGACACCCGATGAAAACTCGGGTGAGAAGAGCATCATTCTTCTGCAGATGCACAGTCATAATATCAAAATAATTGATATATTGACTAGGAGAGGCCTTTCCATCAAATAACACCATCGATTGTGGCTTGAATTTTGGAGGAAAGGTTACATCATTCCAAAGAGGAGGATAAGGTTGCTTAATCCCTAACATCTAGAGCTGATCCTTGTGCTTCAGAACTTCAAATTGTGCTTTTAGCTCCCGTACTGCTTGAATAGCTTCACTGGTTTGAGGAAGCATATTTGATTGGATAGTGGCTGGATGTACCGTAACCCCCACCGGAGGTAGTATATCTTCTGGAATGAGAGGATCTGGAACTGCAGAATTTTGATTGATAGCAGGCTCTTGAGTAAGATTATTCAAGGGAGTATCAATCCCTTGACGATCTTGAGTTTGTGCTGCTACCTGAACCGGTGTTATCACTGCCGGCTGAATAGTTTGCTGAGTCATTATTATTTGATGCATACTTTGTATCATAGCAAGCATATCCTTAAATGATTGTTCAACTACAGAAAGACGTTGTTCTGTATTAGCAGTTGATGTCTCCGATCCATCTCTGATAGCATAGGATTCAACCTCCCTTGAGCATACAGAGGGATTGGTATAGAGGTATGAATCAATACTATCAGTTTCTGACTCCACCGACTGGGTACCCCCAGCTTCTGAATCTGAAGATTGCAACGATCTTTGAACTCTTGACCGAGTATTCCGATATACCCCTTCAAAAGTATCAAAGAGTCGATTAAACTGTTGCTGGCTTGGAGTTCGGGACGAATTGCATCTTGGACGTCGTCCTCTGTTGATATGAGATGCCATATTGACTGATGCATATGACAACTCATGTTCTTGATCATCAAATGATTGCTGAGGCACATTATAGCTTAATCGGTCAAAAAACTAACCTTTTAGAAGCCGAACAACAACATTTGGTTACAATCTAGTGACATTCACAATGGCAATTTTCTTGGGAGAGTGTCACAGGAGATTTTCTACTTTTACGCTTTTGTACAAGCAACTCGTGTAAATCAGAAGGAGTAGAGGGAGTAGTCTTCTTCATTATATTTGGGACAGAGAAACGTTTAGTCCCTTATGTATAAAGAAGATTACTGGCTGCATTAGCAGAACCCAACTGAGCATTTTTACGCGCCTGGAGTTGCGTGCGTAAATATTGAGATTTTTGTGCACAAAGGACTCCATCAGCATTACGCGTAATCTTAAGGTTTGGTACCTTGCGTAAAGCAGTATAAGAAGGTTGTTGGTAAAAAACTAAAGTTTTACCAACAATAGAATTCTTATTTTTACGCTGCATGCGTACAGGTAAATTCACTTTAGATGCAAAGGCATCATTGTGAATTTTATCTACTCTGTCACCGACAGGAGATTTTCTTTTACGCGTAGAGCGCAAAACATGAATATCTGCCACGTCACAGACGTGAGATTTTCTTTTACGCGTAGAGCGTAAAACTTGGGTGTCTACCATGTCACAGACGGGAGACTGATTTTTATGCGCAGAGCGTAAAACTTGGGTGTCTACCACGTCACAAACGGGAGACTGATTTTTACGTACAGAGCATAAAGCTTGAAAGTCTACTACGTCACAGACATGTTGGCCCAATGATTACATCATGTTTTTGAATATGGCTAATCAGTTAAGTTTTACATAATGATGTCACTAATATTCAAATACTCACTATCATGTTGCTACTTAAACTTAGCATTGTCCTAATTGTCCTATATTATATTGCTATGCTTGTATCGTACTGTAACATATTTTGATGGCCTAACATGTATTTGTAGACATGCAGTAAGCATGATCAAACATGATCAAACCAGGACATAGGCAACGAAGAATTAATGATGGACCAAAGACGGCGTCATACAAAGAGATTTCTCCGAACCGCCTAGCGACCAATCCGGGGCCTCGCACTACTGTCAAGGAAAAAGACGTCTTCAGATCTACTCAAATATCAGAAGAAAGACGTCATCAAAGGGCTCTTGGTTTTCCTTTTGTTCCAAGTCTGTAATCTTTATTTTATTGAGTCTAGGAGAATGTGTACGTTGAGTCGCACTGAGTCATCTCAATCCCTAGACATATCACTCCAAGCTCTACCATACAAACAGACCAATTCCTGAACCAAGCCCAAGCTCCACAAAGCCCAAAAGCCCAAAGACCATTCTGCCACCTAGGAGGCAGAGTTCGGGCCGAACTCTGCCCCCACACAGAGTTCGGGCCGAACTCTGTCCCCTGATTTCTAGGAACTGATTTTTAGGGTTACCAATTGCTAGCTGGTACAACGACCATATTTTTGAATTTTGAGGACAGACTTCTGGCCGAATTCTTTCTTCCAGACTAGTATATATAGGGCATGATTTCAACCATTTTTATTCATCTCTTCATCATCTTTCTATCTCTCACCTTCAAATATTCAAGCTTTCTAAGCTCTACTACTCAAAAGCCTTATTCTTCCATGTCTTCTAAACCACAACTCTCTTTAGCCCAAG
This sequence comes from Iris pallida, assembly GCA_029216955.1. Lineage (NCBI taxonomy): Eukaryota > Viridiplantae > Streptophyta > Magnoliopsida > Asparagales > Iridaceae > Iris > Iris pallida. Next base: position 12,779,933 of record JANAVB010041619.1, on the reverse strand, counting down.
GTGCTCAGTGCGATATCAGCTAGAAGTTGTGTGCAAGAGTGAAAGAAATGTCACTTGGAAAATTCCAAGTTTCGCCACATGCAAATCTGTAAGAAGTTGGCGTGCTCTTCTGAGTAAATGCACGTGGTTGTACACTATTTCACAAATAGTAGATTACAATCCTGAGCTAGAGTTCTCAGGCCTGGACTAGTCCTCCATAAGAAAAATCAGGTTAAAACTGCTGTGTTTGTGTATGCTCTTATGATCTTTATTTACTTTCGTATTTCTCTCTGATTTATTTACTATCTTGATAGTTGTTTGTGGAGGTGATATAGAGTTAACTTTTTATTTGATGATTATCGACACAAACTCTATTCACCCTCCTCTAGAGTTGCCTACACGTTATTTCAACTGGTATCAGAGCAAGGACTCTATTTTTAGGCTTAACATCCTTAGAGTAGATCCTTGTTTATTTGTGTATGGCATCGTATTCCTTCTTTTCCGATAAAGAGGGTTTTACTTCTAGTAGCATAGACAATCATGTTTCTTCTAAATACAAGAAATGCACTAAGTGGAAAGCCATGGCAAACCAATCCTTAAAGTTTGCTAAGGCTTTTCATTCTACAAATGAAGAACTTTCATAAAAGGTTATTTATTTAGAAGAATCTAATGAGTTTTTGAGAAATAAAAACAATGATTTATTATCTAGACTTGACTCTCAAAATTCATCTTGTATTTTTTTAAAGAGTTTGAATGATTTTTTAATTTTGAAAATCAAATCCCTTTCCTCATCAATAGAAGATCTTAAGAAGCAAGCACATGAGCTAAATCATTTGCATGATTCTTCTATTGACTCTTTCAAGAAACAAAATGATGATTTTATTTCTATAATTGCTTTATTTGAAAAAGAGAATTATGCTTTAAATGCTAAATTTGATTCTCTTACTTATTTGCATAATGATTTGCTATTAGAACATGATATTCTTAAGACCAAATCCATGCATGCTCACTCTAGAGATATTCATCATTCTAGTATGTCACATGTTCATAATCATGCTCATTCCGATACATGTGCACATACTAGTATTAGGTGCTTCTATTGCTCTCGCATTGGACACATGAGTGTAACTTGTCCTATTCGTAGGAGTTTTTCTACCAATGCTAGAGTAAATAGTATATGGGTCCCTAAAGCTAACAAATGTGGATCCAAGTTTATTTGGATACTAAAGTCTTCGCCTAATATTATAGGTGGAGCTACTTATATCAGGACATAGCACCGAGGAAGCGTGTTGGTGGTTGCAAAGCTCAAAGGTCATCTTCTAAGCAATTGCACCAACACAAGTGTGGCCACTAGAGCCACTTTGGTAACATGCTAAACGATTCTCTTTAAATGGCTTATATTTGTAGAATCTAGCATATTTCTCTTGTTGTCTTGCTACTAGCTCACATTGATATTCTTTAGTTGCTTATTATATAAATCAATGTGAGATATAATACTAGCATGCTTAGTTAATTTTCTTACTATTTCTTTTATCTAGCATAACTAATTACTTAGCTTAAATGATTAGTTCACACTATGTAGTTTATCACTCATTTTCTAGTAGTGTGACACATTTATATATGCATGCTCGTTATTCTTAATCCTTATTTACAAATAATGCATATCACTCTAGTCCATAGGATCTTGGTTTTGATTTGAGTTAATATGATTTTAACTCTCCGTCTTTAAAAGTTTTGATATAATTACTTCTTGCCGATTTGTATTTAATATGTCATATTTATCTTAATCGATATTTGTGAATATATGTGTTTAACACAAGCTTCTTATCACTTGACAAGTATACACTTATAATTTTTTTTAACCTTGTGCTTACATAATATATTCATTATTGATTCTCATATTTTATTTTGATTATCCTCTTGAGAATCAATTATGTCTTTGCCTAATAAAGTTTATTTATACATGACTATACTTATCTCCATTTCTATGTATTTATTATATTGACATCTATTTTTGTATAAATATCTTTATGTGGGCATATGAGATGAGCTCAAGTTTCATATTATTTTAAAGAGTACTTATTCATACCTGTGCTTACCTTATAATTTAGCTATTGATTCTTTTGACCAAATTTGTGTTATCTCTACTTGAATCAATTAGCTTATTCCTTAAAGTTTTCTTTTGATAATATATATCTTCTTACCTCTTGGGTGACTTTATGGATACATGTCTTTCACTGTATTTTTGATCTTTTTATATATATATATATTAATGATTCCAACTATTGATATTTATTTATTCAATACTTTTAAGTTGGAATGTTGAGAGAAAATGTTTATTTAGTGTCTTGTTCATGACTTTTATGGAAGTTCTTTTAAGAATTGCTTGATTTTGTGCTTTATCTTACTTGTTGAAATCATCGTACTTATTTTGAGTATGTATCTTTTATATATTTATTTCCACAAGTGCATTATGAAAATGTTTGTTTTGAAAATATTCTTAGCAAATTTTGATGATCATTCTTTGATTATTATTTGGATATTTACCTCTCTTATACTTAGGGTTTTTAGAGTTTGATGTTGTTTGATGGTACTGCGTATATTCCTTTAAATCTAAGTTCTTAAAAGTAAAGAACATTTTGGAAACAAGCCGAAAGGGTCCTTCTGTCATACCGGTGTAAATAGCCTGAAGCGACACGGTGCACTAATCTCCGGACTACCACTAGCTGGAATCCGGCCCCTACAGCAAACCCAAAGTGATCAATACTTTATAGACTTAAGATTTTTTAAGGTCTACTTGCAACCATTATCTAGTTCTGGATCCACCCCTAAGTTTCAGAATACTTCATCTAGCCCTATATTTTGAGCTATAAATATTTTATTATTATTACCCAATGATGAATTGTAGCACATGAGAATACATGTAATTGATATATTGTACTTCTCATGTCCTTAGCTACTATGGTTTTAGCTTATGTGTTGAGAGTTTTCATTTCTAGAGAATACACTTATTTCAAAATGGCTATAATATTTTGCATTCTCTAGATCATTCTATTATTTCATTATCTTGGGTTAATCTCAATATTTGGCAAAGAGATTTGCTCTATTGTGTTTTCATGAACATCTCTTTTGTCTTTTACTTGATGAGAGTCTAATTCATTTACTTGCTATCTTATACTCTTATCCTTGCTTAGCAAAGAGTATATAAATCATTTTGATCATTCAAAATGTATTACCCTTATTGTGAACTCTATGCTTAAGCATGTATTTTTAGTGTTAGTGACTTAAGATTTAATGAGCATATTTATCCTTTTAATGGCCTACCTCGTTAATCTTAATTAGTTATGTAGCTTGCTTATTTACGATGTATTGATTAAGCTACATAATTTTTGTTCACTTTCACTCATCTAGCTATTTTCTTGAATTTCAATCTATATGTGATATGCTAGTTTACAAAAACAAGATTTATGAATTTTCTTGATGAGATTTGTATTCTATTTTAGATACATATGTTTGGTCTCTAAAATTAGTTTGACAATTTTTTTATTTAATCTTGTTTCCATTAAGGTTTGTGATTCATCGCTTTGACTTCCTTCCATACTAGTCATTGGAAAGCATCTCTTAAATTTCTCTCATCTTTTGAATCATGATTTTATTATATTATCATTTCTTTGGAATAAATTTGCAATCATTTAAATAAGATTGACTCTTTTCTATATTTTTCATTGATTTGTTTATATGGTTTTTAGATGGGATTTATGACGGATCATAATTATTTATTGGTGTACTTTATGAATGATCCTAATGATTGACTAGTCCTATATTATCTAATTATGTGGTTATCAAGTTAATTTATTACTCTACTTTGACTACTCATGGATTATCACATATGCCCTTTGCTATTTGAACTTCATTGGTTTCTCATTTAGTATTTGCAAGGTTGGATTATTACCCGTTGATGGGTACATATGTGGTAAAACATACATAGTCCAGGCAAAGCAATAAATTGGTTGATCATTTCTTAATCAGATAATCATGGACATGATATTTGAGTTTTATTTTCTTGGGCTATATTTTGACTTTCATCATGATTGATTTAATTGAATTTCTTTCTTTTCATGATGATATTTTTCTCAAAAGGTAACATACATTGATCTATCATATTTCAATATGAGATTCTTCTATATAGGTTAGTGTATGTCATCTTTTGATTACATGTGCTAAAATGGAATATTCTTTTGATTTCTCATATTTAGTAGCTATTAAGTGGATATCTCTTCTTGACTAAAGATGATATTATTCGTTCTATGGCATGTTTATAGCCTTATATGCACTGAGCAAGGGGGAGAAATCAATAGTTGATTTACCCCTAGATCTTGATGGTATCATTTTTTGCTATAAGTGCTTTGGAACTAGATACGCATATTTTAAGGGCGAGCAAATAAATTGGTTCAATTCATTTATACCCTTTAATATGTCGTATACGTAGTTCATCATTGACCCATTTTTTATCATTATTAGGATATTGATTTTTGTGAAAGGTTTATGAGAGTATATGCAATTGTTTTCATCATATTATCTTGGGTTAATTAGTTGTACCCCCTATAGTTTGTACGTATTTTGGTAACTGTCCCTGTTGTTTTAAAAATAAAGAACACCTCCCTGGTTTATAAAGTTAATTAGTTGTACCCCCGGGTGCATAGAAGAAAATGAGTGAAAAATTAAGCAGCCAGGGGGGTGTTCTTTATTTTTGTAACAACGGAGACAGTTACCAAAATACGTACAAATCATAGGGGGGTACAACTAATTAACCCTATTTTCTTTCTCTTTTATATGAGTCATCTCGTTAATATTTACTTTCGTATTTTATCTTGATGACTATTGTGCTTTTTTTGATATGGCTTTTTTTGATTTGGCTCTCTTTGTATGTTTAATTGATTTGGCTTTCCTTGTTGAGGACTTACCCAAAATTCATGATTTTATCTATATTGGTAATAGTCTAAGGGGGAGCATTCAAGTCAACTGAATTTCTCTTTCTCAAACATTTTTTCTCCTTTACCTTCATGTTTATCTAAAGGATATTCATATAGCACGATAAGGTAATTGAGTTCAAATGCATGAATTTTGGATAAGCAAATAGATTTACAAATAATGAGATCATTTTATATCAATTGCTCTATTTTACATTGATCATTCCTTTATTTTGTTCCACCATTTATCTGTGGACAATCGTGACTATCATAGTTTCATTGATCAATGTTTCAAGTTTATTTATTTCAATTGATATCAAGTTTATATATTTAAATATCTCAATTGGTATCTTTCTTCTTTGATATCTATTATTTGCAATTATCTAATCCCTATAATTTTTGACTAATTTTTTTCAAAACTAGAGTAATATTTTATATCATACTATGTTTTTGGACGTCTTTCTTGGATTTCATGTTGGTAAACTATCTATTGATTATTTTCAAATTCTTTTAGTTTTACCAACTATTTGTGTTTTGACAAGCTATTTTCTATTTGGCACTCTACATTGGGTATGTAGTTTCTCTACTTGTCTTTACACACTTCTCCCATTGTTCTTCATTTAGTATATCTTGATCATGATTGTCTATGCCTTCCTCCTTTACTTATGCTTGAGTTCGTTTTATCTCATATTACGGGGAAGCTTATTTTTTGATCATACCAAAGGGGGAGAAATAAGTTTAAGTTAGCACACAATATGTGTTTATTAGTGATACATGCATCTATCGTATCTGTCTTAAACTTGACCGATTTGCCATAATCAAAAAGGGGGAGATTGTTGGCCCAATGATTACATCGTGTTTTTGAATATGGCTAATCAGTTAAGTTTAACATAATGATGTCACTAATATTCATATACTCACTATCATATTGCTACTTAAACTTGGCATTGTCCTTATTGTCCTATATTATATTGCTATGCTTGTATCGTACTGTAACATATTTTGATGGCCTAATATGTATTTGTAGACATGTAGAAAGCATGATCAAACCAGGACATAGGCAATGAAGAATTAATGATGGACCAAAGTCGACGTCATACAAAGAGATTTCTCCGAACCGCCTAGCGACCTATCCGGGGCCTCGTACTGCTGTCAAGGAAAAAGACGTCTTCAGATCTACTCAAATATCAGAAGAAAGGCATCATCAAAGGGCTCTTGGTTTTCCTTTTGTTCCAAGTCTGTAATATTTATTTTATTGAGTCTAGAGAATGTGTACGTTGAGTCGCACTGAGTCATCTCAACCCCTAGACATATCTCTCCAAGCTCTACCATACAAACAGACCAATTCCTGAACCAAGCCCAAGCTCCACAAAGTCCAAAAGCCCAAAGGCCATTCTGCCACCCAGGAGGCAGAGTTCGGACCGAACTCTGCCACCACACAGAGTTCGAGCCGAACTCTATCCCCTGATTTCTAGGAACTGATTTTTAGGGTTACCAATTGCTAGCTGGTACAACGGCCATATTTTTGAATTTTGAGGACAGAATTCTGGCCTGAATTCTGCCTTCCAGACTAGTATATATAGGGCATGATTTCAACAATTTTCATTCATCTCTTCATCATCTTTCTATCTCTCACCTACAAATATTCAAGCTTTCTAAGCTCTACTACTCAAAAGCCTTATTCTTCCATATCTCCTCAGCCATAACTCACCATAGCCCAAGGTGCTCAGTGCGATATCAGCTAGAAGTTGTGTGCAAGAGTGAAAGAAATGTCACTTGGACAATTCCAAGTTTCGTCACCTGCGACTCTGTAAGAAGTTGGCGTGCTCTTCTGAGTAAATGCACGTGGTTGTACACTATTTCACAAATAGTGGATTTCAATCCTGAGCTAGAGTTCTCAGGCCTGGACTAGTCCTCTACGAGGGAAACGAGGATTAAAACTGCTGTGTTTGCGTATGCTCTTATGATCTTTATTTACTTCCGCATTTTCTCTCTGATTTATTTACTATCTTGATAGTTATTTGTGGAGGTGATATAGAGTTAACTTTTTATTTGATGATTATCGACATAAACTCTATTCACCCCCCTCTAGAGTTGCCTATACGTTATTTCAAGGCGAGAGACTGATTTTTATGTGCAGAGCGTAAAACTTGAGAGTCTACTACGTCACAGACGAGAGACTAATTTTTACGCCCAGGGCGCATCACTGTAGTAGTGACTGCCTCGTCACAGACGGGAGCCTCCACAACAGGAGTAGGAAAGGATTCTTTTGCCTTCAGAGACAGCAGGGAGATCCGAGGATGCTTTGGACGTAGGAATCCAAACTTTTTATTCCTTTCGCTAATTTTTGAACATTGGAGTAGAGAGTACTACCCCAGTTCGGAGCATTTCTTCGTAAGCAGTCTGGTCGAAGTGAACAACCAGTGTCTTCTTTATCAATCCGACCGACACATCATCATATTGAGCAATTACTTTCTCGTCAGAGGAGAAAGTCGTCCCCAGCAGAGTCGCCATTTTATTTCACTTAACAAAATGCCTAAAATTAGGCTTTTGAAAGAAAACTAGAAAAAGTACAAAAGTACAAATTGTTTTTGGGAAGTATTGCTATGGAAGTCTAATCTGAGAGTGATCACTTTGTTCCTTGAACCATACGATGATGATAAGAAAACTGCTTGAAGAAGATGAACAATCGGAAGAACTAAGTCACCAGAAAGGTATCGAACAACGGCACTAATGGCACAGTCGAATGCTTTCCTACTTTGCTTCACCCTGTTCTTGAGAAAAAGTTGAAGAAATGCTTCTGAGAATATCACTCTGAAAGTATAAGTTTTCTCAGAATCTCCTCTCCTGTATCTCTCTTGATTCTGTCTTGTATTAAAAATAAGTCTATTTATAGACTAGACCCTCTGTGCGTAAAAAGCAACAAAGTTTGGTAACTGTCACCCACGATGAAAATCAACTTTTACGTGTGATGACACGTGTCTCATTACTTCAACAAAATGGGAAGAGCACATACACACGTTCTTCGATAAGTGTGGCATTAAAGCCACGTAAGCAGACCACGTTCTCATGTAGCCAGAAAAGATTGGGCGTAAAAATGACCCAAAATAAACTTCCTGAGTAAAGTAGCAGACTGGGCGTAAAATAATTCAAAATAGACTTTTCCGCGTAAAGTGGCTGAAAAGTAGCCTTGAGCGTAAAATTAGCTCAAATAAACTTTACGCACACAAAAACATTGAGCGTAAAAACTCGAATTGCTTTCGTGCGTAAAAGAAGTTGTCTTTTAAGCGTAAAGTAGCCCATCTGCACACTAAACGACAAGTGTTGGGTTTGGTGTAAATTAAATCTTTCTCGACTTCTGTATTGTCCGCTGTCAGAAAATTATTATGTCAGAACAGTATCATGCGCATTAAATGCATGATTTGACATCCTGTCCCTCGCGTAAAGGCTTTGAGGATGGCTCTCGCGTAAAGTAGCTCGCATAGAGTTTTACTCAGTTTGTCTTGCGTAAAGTCTGAGTTTGACTCTGTTTGACTTGCGTAAAGTTCTCAACTTCTTTGATTTGGTCTATGAAGTACTTTTTACGCTCCTACAACTAGCAGTTAAGTAAAGTAAACTACCAATCATATCTCGATACTTACATTGGTCAACAGGTTTGCTGCTTTCATCAGGTTCCAGCTTGGTCGAAGTAGCCATAGGGGTGCTGATTGGTTTGACGTTGTCAAGATCAAATTTCTTCAGCATATCCTTTGTATATTTTGACTGGCTGATGAAAGTTCCTTGCGAAGTTTGTTTGACTTGCAATCCAAGGAAGTAGGTGAGCTCCTCCATCATGCTCATCTCAAATTTATTCTGCATACACTTAGCAAAATCTTGGCAAAGAATTTCATTAGTGGAACCGAATATGATATCATCTACATAGATTTGCACTAAAAGAATAGTATTTTGAAAACTTTTGATAAACAGTATAGTATCAATTTTCCCTTTTGAAAACTTTTTTCAAGCAAGAAATTGCTTAGACGTTCATACCAAGCTCTAGGGGCTTGTTTGAGGCCATATAGCACTTTCTTGAGTTTGAAAACGTGGTCGAAAAATTTGTGATTTTCAAAACCAGGGGTTATTTTACAAAACTTCCTCCTTAATAAATCAATTCAGAAAAGCACTTTTAACATCCATTTGAAACAATTTAAAATTTTGAAAGTTAGCAAATGCACAAAGCATCCGAATGGATTCCAGTCTTGCAACAGGAGCATACGTCTCATCGTAGTCGATACCTTCCTCTTGGTTGTATCCTTGAGCTACTAGACGAGCTTTGTTGCGTGTAACTGAACCATCTTATTAACTTTGTTTTAAAAAACCCATTTAGTACCAATAATCGAGTGATTGGCTGGCCTAGGAACAAGTTCCCAGACTTGGCTCCTCTCGAATTGGTTGAGTTCCTCTTGCATAGCAGAAATCCAAAACTCATCATTGAAAGCTTCTAAAACAGTTTTAGGCTCCATTTGTGAAATAAAGGCAGTGCTAGCAATGGAGTCTCTTAACGATGATCGAGTACTTACTCCGCGTGAAACCTAACCTATTAACAAATTTCTGGATGTGACAGCTTGAAAGAGAATTTCTTTGGCAAGCCCTCCAGAGAATTGGTTTCAGTGGTGGTATTCATCGGAGTAGAAGTTGATGGCTCAACATAGTCGTCAAGAGTAGCTGCTGCACTGTTATCCTCATCAAAAGTCATATTGGTAGACTCTTCCATAATTAATGAGCGTTTGTTGAACACTCTATATCCCTTGCTCTTGGCAGCATAGCCAAGGAAAATACCATCGTTAGCTTTGGCATCAAATTTGCCTAAGTTGTCTTTGGTGTTAAGGATAAAACATCGACAACCGAAAACTCTAAAATATGAAACATTTGGAGTTCTTCCAAACCAAAGCTCGTAGGGTGTTTTCTTCGTAATAGGACGAATGAGCACCCTATTTAAAATATGGCACGCTGTACTGACAGCTTCAGCCCAAAAATATTTCGGAAAAAGAAAATTTATTTAGCATGACTCTAGCCATATCGCCAAGAGTCATATTCTTCCGCTCCACAACACCATTTTGTTGAAGAGTTCTAAGACAAGAAAACTCATGATCAAAACCATTTAAATCATAAAACTTTTCAAAATCAGTATTTTTGAATTCGCCTCCATGCTCACTCCGGATTCGAGTAATCATGTAGCCTTTTTCGTTTTGAACCTTTTTAGCAAAAATTTTAAAAATAGAAATGGCATCACTTTTGTTTGTAAGAAAGATCAAACCAAAGTGAATCTAGAAAAGTCATCTACTATAACAAAAGCGTAGAGTTTTCCACCAAGACTGCTACTCTACTAGGACCAAATAAGTCCATGCGAAGTAATTGCAAGGGTCTAGTAGTACTTACAGTGTTTATGGAATGAAATGAGGACTTGGTTGCCTTATTTAACTTACATTCGGTACATACCTTGTCCTTTTTGAATGTGATGTCGGGCAAGCCTCTCACTAGCTTCTTAGTCGACAGCCTGGATATTGTATCCATATTGGCATGACCAAGATGCTGGTGCCACAACAATCACTCATCCTTGTGGGCATAGAGGCATCTCCCTGCACTATTAGTATCTCTAGAATGATAGAAAATATAAATAGTATCCTCTCTTATCCCTTCAAAAGCGATGTCTCCTGTTGACCTATCATAGATGTAGCATTTATTTGGCCAAAGTTAATATCATATCCATGATCAGCAAGGTGACTTATGCTGAGCAGGTTATGCTTTAACTCGGTCACTAGGCATACATCCTTTATTACATGAGAAGGAGGATGACCAATAGTACCATTACCTATGATATACCCTTTTAGGTTGTTGTCGAAGGATACATACCCTTCTCTCTTCATCGATAGTGAATGCGAAAAGATTTGCGTCTCCCGTCATATGTCGCGAGCATCCACTATCGAGAATCCACTTACTTTTAGTTGAGGAGGGAAGGTCCACCTACATCAAGAGTAGATGTGACCTTTGGTACCCATGTTCTTGAGGGTCCTGAAAAGTTAGTTTTTGGCATCCATGCATATAGATTTATATCTACTAATCTCCTAATTCTCCATTATGGTGAGATGTGTCCATGTAATCCACAATAGGTACAAATAGCATTCCTATTTATATTTGGAGCATGTTGATGATGTCTATATGTAGCATGGTAAGAGTGGTATGAAGCAGCATGATGATAACTATATGTGGCAGCAGGATGATGATTCTTTTTATATGCAGTATGGTGGTGATTTTGTTTATGTGCAACATAGTGATGATTATATCTATGTGTAGCATGGTGATTGTGTGTCGCAGTAGAATGATAGTTATGAGAGTAATTTCTACGTGCATGTGGTTTGTGTGCTGTATGGAATTGGGTGTACATGTAAGCATGTTTGCGTGCTGCAGGTGGATGACGTGTTTGATTATTTTGAGTAGTGTTTTGCTTTATGTGTGTCTCATGTGATTGGGTTTGAGGTTGAGCAACCGGTTTTCCCAATCTAGTCTCTAATTTTATAGAGGCAGCTTGCAATTCATTATACTTAGCATTCAAACCACAAATTTTAGTAATAGAGATCTTGTGTCTATTCTTTTCTTCAGCAAGCTCAGTGTTGAGCGCTGTGATCTCACGTGTTTGCTTTTTAATACGTGCTTCGGCATCATGTAGGCTTAATTTAAGCTTAGACATCTCATTTGTGACCTCCGTGGGTGAAGTGTCTCTAATATTATCAACAAAGAAGAGAGTTTTTGAATCTCGACTTCATAACTTTTGATCTTCTCCTTGGCATGTTTATATTTACTAATGACTTTCTTGTGGTCATTTAGTAAATCATTGAATGCATCGCCAAGTTCATCAAAACTGAAATCATCGAGAGTTTCGCTAGTTACCTTATCGGATGTTGCCATTAGGCATACATTGGCGGTGTCTTGAGGGGAGTCCTTTTCTTCCTCGGAGTCACTAGCTTCTCTTTTTGCCAAATGCTAGTGTTAGCATATTTTTTTGAGGAAGACTTCTTGTAGGGCATCTCATATCGGTTGCTTTTCTTTGCGAATGGGCAGTCTGTTCGGACGTGTCCCGTCTTCTTACAGCCATAGCATGTTGGCTCTTCTTTGTCATCTTCTTGTTGTTCCTTCTTTCTTCAATTGAAGCGAAGGAACTTCTTGAAGTTGCGGACAAGTAGAGCTTGATCATCACCTTCCAAATTTTTGTCATCAGTCTCTTCAGGATCAGCTCTTCGACGATGAGCTTTAAGGGCAATCTCCTTTGTCTTTGGAGCAGGCTCTTCGAAGTCTTTGAGGTCAAGCTCGTGAGTCATCAGCTTTCCCATCAAAGTCTCTATAGACATTGTAGTGAGATCATTGCCTTCTATGATATCTGTTACCTTAGGGTTCCAAATCTTTGGTAGCCCCCTAAGTAACTTGAGGATCTTCTCGTGATTAGTATATTGTTTGTCGAGAGATGGCAAGGGGTTGATGATGTCGAGGAATCTTGTAAACATTTGTGTGATCGTCTCATCGGGCTTCATCTTGAACGCCTCATATTCTTGTGTGAGACGACTTATTTTCGATTCCTTGACTTGGGTGGTTCCTTCATGCGTCACTTCTAGAAGTCTCCATACTTCGTGAGAGGTGGTGCATGTTGAGACCCTGTTAAACTCATTCCTGTCTATTGCACAAAATAAAGCATTAATACCTCTCGCGTCTAGACTCGCTTGTTTCTTTTCCTCGTCAGAATATTTGTCGTAGGGTTTCTCAATGAGATCACCATTGACAACTATTCTGGCGGGCTTTTTGTAACCATCGGTAACAATGGTCGACAGGTCGAAGTTTAGCGACTTCAGATAAAAACTCATCCTTGTTTTCCAATAGGTGTAGTTTATTCCATCAAATAGGGGAGGCCTATGAGTGGTCTGCCCTTCACCGTGATTGGAAAACATTGTTGTGTGGTTGCCATGGATCAGCTCTAGGATGTTAGTCCTTGTTGATAGAACAGAGCTCTGATACCAATTGAAGAACAAATAGGCAACTATAGAGGGGGGTGAATAGAGTTTATGACAATAATATCCAATTAAAAATTAAACTCTTTCACCAACAGTAAATAATCAGAGTAAATACGGAAATAATAAAGAGCGAGAAAGCATACGCAAACACAGCCGATTTTAACCTGGTTTTCCTTGTGGAGGATTAGTCCAGGCCTGAGAACTCTAGCTCAGGATTAAATCCACTATTTTTGAAATAGTAGTTACACCCCGTGCCTTTTTTTCAGAAGAGCACGTCAACTTCTTACAGAGATCGTAATGGCGATGCTTAGAATTTTCCAAGCGACCTTTTGAACTATTGCACAAACTTCTAACTGAAGATCACTGAGCACTTTGAGGCTTAGGGAGCTTGTGGCTAGTAGATGGGAAGGATAAGGCTCGTATAAGGCTTTAGAGAGAAGAGAAGAGAAGATTGGATGATTTGAAAAGTGAGAATTCAAGGCCTATTTATAGGGTTCTGGATAGGCAGAATTCGGCCAGAATTCTGGGTCAAAAATTCAAAATTTTGGCCGTTGGACAACTAGCATCCAGCAAACCCAAAAAATTAGGGTCCTAGATTTTAGGGACAGAATTCGGCCCGAACTCTGTATGGAGGCAGAGTTCGGCCCGAACTCTGTCTCCAGAAGACAGAACTGGTCCAGTGGACTTAATGGGCTAGTTTGATTTTAGTGGACCTTTTGGTTTGTGGTATAGGTATGGGTAAAGTCTCAAACTGCTCAGTACGACTCAGTTTACATATATCTAGACTCAAAAAAATTATAAAATACAGACTCAAAACATTTTACGCTGCAGGTACGAGCCGTAGTCCGTCTTGTACTGAGTTCAGTCTTGATGTGTCATATTGAATTATGACAAGTATCATATTATCAATTTTATCAATATTTGGTTGACTGTGATTTTGTGTCAACAATCTCTCCCATATTGATAATTGACAAAATAATATTTGTATATTCAATGTTCATACCTGGACACATTAAAAAAATAGTAGCTCCCCCACAATCAGTGCGAAATTAGCAATAGCTCCCCCGTACACATTGCTTCGATGTAATGTCCTGATAAATACAAGCTTTCCCAATGTCCTGTTGGGTCTGCATACGAAATATTCGTAGAATTTAATTAACTTCGTATATTAATAGTACTGAATTAGATAGTGGAATGAATTTGCGGTATCTCACCATATCTGCACACGTCGCTGCATAGGGCCTTGATCCCCCCATATGCAGACCCGAGGCCCGTCGATTCGCCTTCGTTTTCTCCAATTTCTGCTTATATGTAGGAGTATCCATCTTCTCCAAGATCTGCTCATAATACTACTGCCGGATCCAATCCTTCTTCGAATGCATCGAGCGAAAGTCATATACCGCATCCCGTATCTTCTTTCCGACGGTGCTTCTGTAGGTCCTGCGGATCGCCTCCTCGCGATGGGGGCCACCAGAACGTCCTCTGACATACAAATTCAATTATCACGTAATTAAAAAAATGGTAGATTAAAGAGTAATTAATAATTAATCATAAGATAGGTATATATACCCTCATCTCGTAGAGCCAGATGTACTGCAAATTATGGGGTACCTCAGAAAAATTGAAAAAGGGGCCATGGTAGTTATCTCGGATAATGCGCCCTAGAATCCTAGTAGCATCCCACAGAAAAAACCTACAAAGAAGCAACGACTGGATTATTAACTTGAATAAATGAAACAAATTTAATAAATTTACTTAAATTTACTTACGATTCACTCGCGGGCCATAGCTCTCCTCGAAACTCGCCCATTGTAGTGCCCCGTCCCGCTCAGTCAATCGGAGGAATCGAAATGCCGACGGCGTTCGAACTTAGCCTTGCAACGGCGACTCGAAGACATCGCTCGGTCGAGGCGACCGCTCGCTCAGGTGGGATAGTTTCGGTGAACTTGCCTCATCTTAGCCTTCACATAATAAATTGCATGTTTTCAACTTGCACAAGTAGGCTTGATAATAAAAGGGACGAATTCACGTAACTAAAGGGAATAATTCCGACGGGTCGAATTGAGTTAGAATATGGAAAGGTCCAACGGTCGGCTTAGAGTTGGTGCACGGCGTGCTTTAAAAATGACACTCGATCCTTCGTCCCGTGGCTTGGGAGAAGGAATGTTGGTTGAGTAGGCAAAGTTATGATCGTAGCCCAAGTCATAGGCGTCGCCCGCATGATTGCATCATATAGCATGCATGGTCCCGTCGTCCAAGGCTTGGCATAGCCTTGGCTTGCACATGAGTTAAGTTGCGTTGAGCGGCTTGTGACCTAAGTCTAGGCACCCAAGTGACTTGGTCGTTAAAGTTTGATGCGTGCACGGCACGATCCGTTAAGGCAAAGCTTGACGCAGCCTTTGCTCATTAAGTTGTTGCGAAGTTAAGTTAGACAGAGTTATGCCGGTCGACCTAAGACATTACAAGTACCGTCCTGCTCTTTTGCGGTTTGTCAAAGTTAAGTAGCCCCACGATCTCAAGGCCCGTCGACTTGGGCAGGAGTGTTGCGTAGAACATGGTTGGCTTAAGGTACAATGCACGGACTTAGTATTTAAGGCACGAGCTACAATTGGTTTCAAGTCGAGTTTAGAAAAAGGGATATAAAATGGGCATTTCTAAGTTGAATAAAAAGGATATGGCATCAAGGAAGAAGGCTCGCGACTGTGGGTCGTCGAGGGATCTCAAGGATAGAAGTCTTGAACATGGTTTTTGAAAGAGAGAGTAACAGTGAAAGAAGGATGACTGTGTTCGACGTCAGTTTGAGTCGAGTCTTGCATGGTCATTGACAACTTGTCGATAAGGTAGAGTTTCCCCGCACGGCAACCTGTGGTGCCACGGGACCGATGCGGCCTAAGGAAACAAAATTGGCTCTGGGAGTCTAAAATAGCTAAGCCTGGGGCAAAGTATTCGGTGGATGCTCATTAGGACTAGCTACCCGAACCGGTCCATCCTATACTCAGCTAAAAGGGAGTCCACAATGGCTGTGGGAGTCAGTGACCAAGTTCATATAGATGAGTCAGCACGGGCGGCAATCCGCGAGTGTTCCTTTGGACTGAGTCGAGTCGTGAGTGCACCATATCAAGGAGTCTAGTCAGAGGTGTGTGTACATGTTAGAACACAAGGAATGTTTGGGCCTACGATTTGGCATCAACATAGGAGACGTACTTCGGCACGAGATGTGGCATCGAGTCTTGAGTTGTCGGCATATAAGTTGCATAAGTTGGTTGAGTTGTTTGAGCTTAAGTCGAGAAATCGCCGCAAGGCAAAGTTGGTTGAGTGACACTAACATTCACAAGTCTTGATTGGGTCAGTTGGTGATTAATGTAGCAAGGGCCGCGAGGCGACAATATGGTTTAGTCACCGCTGAGTTACGAGGCACGATACGAAGGATTCCTAGCACGATCACATAGAAATGGAGCCTCATCGCGCAGTTACGTCTCTGATTAAGTACCGTAAGGCAAACACGACTTGATAAGGTAATGTCGATGTTGCAAGCACGGGATGGTCTTGAAACACGAAATAGGCCAAGGCATTTGTCCTAAAACTGATCCTAAGGCAAGAGTAGAAAGACAATTGATAAGAAGGAACTATGTTGCACAAAGTATAATAACGTGTTGGTTTTGTATGGGTGGGCGAGGAGCTCATTCCACTAGTACAGTTGAGTACTGACACCCATATAGTTTATACGTGCAGGTGCAGGTAGAAGCTCGTGGCACGGAGCTCGCTTGGATGCGTCGAGGCACGGAGTTCCTTGGCGATTCGAAGCATGCAGCCGCATGGATTAAAGACTTATACAGGACATAATGTATGGACATCGCCTATTCGAAGCATCCGCTGGCTCGAGACGAGTATTGAGAGATGAGAGAGAGCTGAGTGATTATAAAGTGAGACGAGTGGATTTGAGTGATAATCTTGGCCTTGCGCCCCCAACGTAACTGTTGTTTCAATATCAATAAAGAGTTCTTTTGAGTAACTTACGTTTCGTTCTAATCTCCGCTGCTAGTATTCAATGTCTCTGCTTGGGACTTCTGTGCGACGACCCCGTCGCAGCCGCTGAAATCGGCCGTTATGGAACCCGCCTTGCATGAGCGCAATCTAGGCTTGTGCGACATCACACCTTAGCGAGGTCGATCGCTCCTACGGGAGCGGGGTGTGACACCCATCGGCCTCTCTGGTGGCATCGAAGGATCCGCGGCTGCGTGCATGTACTCGCCAGTAACCGAATGTAACTGAGTCCGGGGGTACTTCGGGGCCCACCGTACAGTAACTGGTAGATCCGCTGGCGGAATGGATCCGTCAGCAGATGGAGTCGCAGGCCTCGACGAAGGTGACGATCGCCCCGGGGAAGATCGACAGCGAGATGAGTCTGTGCCCAGGGTACTCACCGGGTCGGGATCGCTATATGGGGTCACATCCCGATAATGTTGAAGGCGACCACGACCACTACCACCAGCACCACCACCACGACCACGCCCACGACCAGGACCACCAGCACCAGCACCAGCACCACGACCAACACCACTACCACGACGAGTGCTAGCCACAATGACCTGTAAATAGAACACATAAACATAATTAACAATATAGAAGTATAAATGAGTATAAAACTAAACTAAAATATATATACCACCTGCAGGGCGACGAGTGCCGCAGCGACGAAAAGGACTATGAGTGCCATCTGCAAAATAAAAATCATACAATAAGCCGATACCGATACCGATTCTAGGGTCTTAGGGTTAGGGTTAGGGTTAGGGTTTTAGGGTTAAGGTTAGGGTTTTGATACCGATACTCATAGAAATAGTTCGATTCCGATACTCATAGAAATAGTCCGATACCGATCTGATACCGATACCGATACTTCTACTCTGAACTAGTTCGATACCGATACCGATACTCATAGAAATAGTCTGATACCGATACCGATACTCATAGAAATAGTCCGATATCGATACTGATACTCATAGAAATAGTCCGATACCGATTCTTAAACTCATAGGATTAATAGCCCGATACCGATACCGATTCTAGGGTTTTCGGGTTAGTGTTTAGAAACCGATACTCATAGAAATAGTCCGATACCGATACTCATAGAAATAGTTCGATACCGATCCGATACTCATAGAAATAGTCCAATATCGATACCGATACCGCTACTCTGAACTAGTTCAATACCGATACCGATACACATAGAAATAGTCTGATACCGATACCGATACTCATAGAAATAGCCCGATATCGATACCGATACTCATAGAAATAGTTTGATACCGATACCAATACCGATTCTTAAACTCATAAGATTAATAGCCCGATACCGATACCGATTATAGGGTTTTAGGGTTAGGATTAGGGTTAGGGTTAGGGTTTTAGGGTTAGGGTTAGGGTTTAGATACCGATACTCATAGAAATAGTCCGATACCGATACTCATAGAAATAGTCCGATACCGATACTCATAGAACTAGTTCGATACCGATACCGTGAACTAGTTCGATACCGATACCGATACCGGCCCCCCGACCACCAAGACCCCCCAATCCCCTCTCTTTCCCCCGACCCCCAAGACACCCCCACCCCCCGGGCCCCCACCCCCCGACCACCAAGACACCCCAACCCCCTCCCCTCCCCCCCGACCCCTAAGACCCACCCCACCCCCTGGGCCCCCACCCCCCCCCCTCCTCTCCTACCCCTACGACCAACAAGAACCCCCCAACCCCCCTCCCCTCCCCCACCCCCCTGGCCTCCCCTCCGTGTTACGTCCCGAGTCGACAAACCGTTCATCCCCAGTTTGTTTGGCCGATTCGATCATTCTCGCTAAGGCGTGATACCGTACGAGTCTGGAATTTTACTCGTATAAGGCAAGAATGTTATGTTAATTTTTATATTAATACGCCAAGTTAAAACTTTATAAATCACATCAGAATATAAGACGCAGTATAGGAAGGTAGAAATTTGCTTTTTATTCATAGCTTGCAACGAAGTGCAAGTCGTAATTACATTGGATACCGTTGCGGCTATATTGATTGAAAACAGAAAGAAATACACTCGACAAACTGACTGAACTAACACTTATCGTTTCATACATTCGCCCCTTTATACATAAGCCATCGATTGAATTGGCTTCAAATACTTCAGCATAGAAAGAGCTTCAAAACGTCTCTCCGTACTTCAGCTTCAGTTTAGAGCACCCGTCGCACCTGGGGAAATTGGGAGAGGGGATTAGCACACTTGCTAAGTGGACGAGACGAACCAACTCGTCTAAACCGACTCTGATTGTTAAGATAGGCATGCTTTAGAGTTGTCTTTCTATTTAGAACTAAATAAATTCAGTTCATATCGATAGCCATCTTTGAGTAATAAAGCATACAGTAAAGCATAGTAATTTATCACATTTCTTACCACGATCGTGCTCGTACCTGCATAAAATAGAGATAGTAATTATACCTGCAAAAGACAGTAGATGAGTATGCTACTATCTTACATGTGGTCATTAGTGTTACACACCACTTGGGACTTAATCGAAATTGGCATACGATGTTACCCTTTCAGCCTAGATTGCAAGCCTTACTGAAGGTCCCGCATACCTCGAGCCGAAGCACGATAAATTATTTCCCCTAGGACGAATCGGTTCTGGTGCCCCAGATACCGTTTCAAGGAAAATGAACTTGTGCATAAGCTGTCCATAACCATGCATATGTGTGAATAGTTTAATATACGCAAACAGTTTTGTATAGCGCGAACAATATCGAACGACATTATCATCTCTCTCAACTCATGCAACGATTCATTTTTCCTAAAGCCGTACTCCCGATTTAGTGTCCCGTAGGCACCAAATTGTCCGAGGCATCATAACCCATGAACAACATTTCATATTATTTTGCAGCACGTGAAATAGTCTATCTTTTTACTAGAACCTTAAACTTTTTCGTTTATGTGAGAAACTTGTATTTTTCAGAGTAGATTACTCTAAATCGATACGTTTTTCCCGAGTTCTTGACCTTACTGGATTGGCATGCATTTAACTTGGCATCGTCGATTTGAATGAATTTGAGGCAAAGGAAATTCGTTTGCGAGACAGAGTAGAAAGAAGGGCCGAATCACCCACCGAGTTCTTTAATCGTGCCGACCATTGAAGCGCTTCGCAACGTTCAAGCTTTAGTTACGCAAGCTCCTGCAATGGCACCAACACTTTGTGAGGATTCCTTCTTTTTCCCTTGCTTCAAAATTTGTAGAATGCTTCCAAAAAAATGATGCGAAAGCACTTCATCAAAACCCAGCGACAAAAGCTCCAAGAAACTATACAGCGGTCCGGTCCCGTCCAAGGGACTCTTATATTAAGCTTACTCGTCGAGACACAGCCCGCTGTATCAAGGACTTATTCTAACAGAAGTCGTTCTATTAGTTGGATCGATTCTCGTAACATCCGTCCAAATCAATTTGATCGATGTCGCAAGGTGTTATCGTTTACCAAGCTCAGCGATCGAGTCAGATGGCCAACTAAGTTCCCGACCAATCTAACTCAACGCTAGCATATTATGACGTCCGTCGCCTATCGAAGCGGGGCATTACATAATATACCACTAAGAAAAAGTTTCGTTCCGAAACTTAAGAATAAGGGTCAGACCTTAAATTAGGCAAACAACGAAGGGTACTTCTCCTTCATCTCCGCCTCCATTTCCCACGTTGACTGTTCAACTGAATCGTTCCGCCAAAGCACGCGGACCAAAGACATCGACCGATTTCGTAACACCTTCTCCTTACGGTCCAAAATTTGAATAGGCTCCTCCGAGTAAGACAAGTCAGTACGTAGCTCCAACTGATCGAAGCTAACCATATGACTTGGATCGTACACGTATTTTTGAAGTTGTGAAACATGGAAAATATCGTGCACATCAGCCAAGACAGGAGGTAGTACAATCCGATAATCAACCATTGTAACTCGCTCGATGATCTCGAAGGGGCCTATAAATCTCGGGCTCAACTTGCCTTTAATGCCGAACCGTATCACACCACGCATGGGCATTACTTTCAGAAACACGTGGTCCCCGACCAGAAATTCTAGCGGTCGTCGGTAAAGATCTGCGTAGCTCTTTTGTCGACTTTGCATGATACGGAGTCTATCTCGAATCAAGCGGACCTTCTCGACGGCCTGCTCCACCAGTTTTGGTCCAAGCACTTGTCGCTCTCCGACTTTGTCCCAGCATATTGGTGAGCGACACTTCCTTCCATAGAGCGCTTCATATAGAGCCATTTGAATGCTCGACTGATAGCTGTTGGTACACGCAAACTCTGCAAGCGGCAAATACGTATCCCAACTAGTCTTTAAATCGATCGTACACAGACGCAACATATTCTCTAAAATTTGATTTACCCTCTCCGTCTGACCGTCTGTTTGAGGATGGTACGTAGAACTAAAGTTTAGTTTGGTCCCCATCGCCGCTTGTAGGTTTGTCCAAAAATGCGATAGAAATTGCCCGTCTCTGTCCGAAATTATTGAGGCCGGTACCCCGTGCTGTCGAACAATCTTGTTGATGTAGATTTGCGCTAACGGATCGACGCTCCATCCTACTTTAATTGCGATGAAGTGAGCCGACTTGGTCAATCTATCAACAATGACCCAAATCGTATCATTCTCCCGCGACATCTTCGAAAATCCCACAATGAAATCCATCGAGATGTTGTCCCACTTCCATTCGAGAATGGCGAGGTTCTGCAGCTCTCCGCCTGGCCTTTGGTGTTCCGCCTTCACTTGCTGACACGCCATATACTATGACACGAAAGTAGCCACGTCTTTCTTCATGTCGTGCCACCAAAAGTTTGTGCGTAAGTCTTTGTACATCTTGGTGCTTCTAGGATGTAACGAGTACTTCGCATAATGTTCCTCCGTCAGAATTTTTTTTCTGAGTTTGACAGTTTCAGGAATGCAAAGCCTTCCCTTTAGTCGCATCGTCCCATCTCAGTCTTTCGTAAAGTCAGTCGCCCTTCCAGTTGGAATCAGCTCGCACATCTTCTTCAGGAATGAATCGTCCTTCTGTGCGGTATTTATTTTGCTAAGCAGGCTCGATCCTAACTTCAACTGAGCTAGGTGCAGGTGTCGATACTCAATTCCGAGTTCAATACCCATTGCTTCAAGGTCTCGCCATATCTCCTTATTTATGGCTAGTGTTCCCATAAATATTCTGCTAAGAGCATCGGCTACCACATTTCCCTTGTCTGGCGTATACTCGATCGTTAGCTCATAATCTTTTATGAGTTCGAGCCAACGTCGCTGCCGTAGGTTGAGTTCTCGTTGCGTAAACAAGTATTTCAGGCTTTTATGATCTGTGTAGATTCTGCAAGCCACACCATAGAGATAGTGCCGCCAGAGTTTTAACGCAAACACGATCGCCGTCAATTCTAGGTCGTGCGTCGGGTAGTTTTTCTCGTGTTGCTTCAATTGCCGTAAAGCGTAGGAGATGACTTTATCTCTCTGCATGAGTACGCACCCGAGGCCAGTTTTCGATGCGTCGCTGAATATCTGAAAGCCTTCTGGACCGTCTGGAAGTAGAAGGATTGGAGCTGAGACGAGCCGCTGCTTCAACTCTTGGAAGCTGGATTCACAGTCGTTACTCCATTCAAATACTACTCCCTTCTGGGTGAGGCGGGTCAGAGGCGACGCTAGTTTTGAAAAGCTTCGCACAAATTTTCGGTAGTAGCCCGCTAAGTCCAGGAAACTTCGAATGTCGTTAACCGAGGTAGGTCGTTTCCAATCTACCACCGCTTCAATCTTCTTTGGGTCCACTGCGACACCTTCGGTAGAGATTACATGTACGAGGAATGTCACGCTACTCATCTAGAACTCGTATTTACGCCGCTTGGCATATAATTTGTTTTCATGCAGAGTCTGTAATACTGTCTTCAAGTGTTCTACATGCTCTTCTCGATTCTTTGAGTAGATAAGGATATCGTCGATGAACACGACTGCAAATTTATCAATTTGAGGTCAGAAGACTCAGTTCATCAGATCCACAAAAGCGGCAGAGGCATTCGTCAAACCAAACGGCATGACTAGGAATTTACAATGACCATATTGAGTGCGGAAGGCAGACTTTGATACGTCGTCGGACTTGATCTTCAACTGATGATAGCCTGAACGAAGATCGATTTTTGAAAATATTGCCGCGCCTTACAGTTGGTCAAACAAGTCGTCGATTTGTGGCAAAGGATATTTGTTCCGTACGGTCGCCTTGTTGAGTTCGCGATAGTCGATGCATAGCCGCATCGATCCATCCTTCTTCTTCACAAATAATACGAGAGCTTCCCACGGAGAGACGCTAGGGCGAATAAATCTGCGGTCTAGAAAATCTTGTAGTTGTACCTTCATCTCCTTCAGTTCTGCTGGAGCCATTCGGTAAGGCGCCTTTGATATCGGCCGTGTATCTGGAAAGGTGTCGATGCTGAATTTTATTTCTCGATCCGACGGCATCCCGGGCATCTCGTCAGAAAAACTTCGGAAAAATCTACCACAATATCAGTCTGTATTGTATTTGTATTACACTTCCGTGTGTCTCGAACTGATGCCAAGTACCCCGTACAGCCGTAACGCAACATACGCCTCACCGAGATTGCCGATACCATCATTGCCGTTTTCAAGACCGTACTGCACGAATATGAGAACTCAATCTCGCCAGGAAGGCGAAACACTACTCTTTTTTTCGCGTACTCGATCATTGCATGATAAGCGCCCAACCAATCCATGCCCAGGATTATGTCGTACTCTTTGATGTCTAGTATGACGGCATCCAAGGATAGATTTCTTCCCCCGATACAAATGTGGCTATCCCTATAAATAAAGTTCGTAGGCATATCGACTCCCGACGGAGTGCTAACGCTAATATTCATATCTATTGATTACATGGTTATTTTATTTTCTTTCGCATAATCAGCAGATATAAAACTATACGTCGTACCCGAATCGAAAAGTACTCGAACAGGTATATTTTTGTAGAGTAATATACCTATTACAATAGTATCGGACCCAAACGCCTCGTCTCTAGTCAATACATAGACTTGGCCTTGCGCTCTATGGCGTTGATTCGGCGGGTTCACTGGTACCGCATTCGCACCTTACAGTGTATGCACTTTATACGGATTTGGAACATTTCTTGGGGGGTGTTGATTTGGCTTTCCTGCCTGACAAAATCGTCTGAAGTGGCCTAGCTCGCCACACTTAAAGCATGTTCTCAAATTTACAGTCGGGATCTCGGTGCCCACGCTTGCCGTACCTAGTATAATTTACTGCTGCAAAGTGACCTTGATTCTCAGACGTGTTTTGGCACTTTGGCACCCCCGATCCCCCGGTTTGCCTTTGATTACAAAAGTACAGAACAATTTTATGGGAGGACTGAACTTAGACTCACAATACAAACTCGCTCGTACAAAGAAAGCCTAGGAATGAAAACCTAGGTACAGCAATCTAAGTACGATTGTTTATTTTTGATTCTGGGGGGTGACGGTAGAGGCTCGGGAGAGTGCTATCAACTCTGCCTTACTCCTTGGACGATCGGACATAGCCTTGGCTCTGATGAAAAAATGCTCTCGGGATAGGTGGGGAGATTCTTCTGTGTGTCGCCGCTCTCTCTGTGCGTGCCTCTGTCTCTCTATGTGTCCATACTTTGCAAAGGAATGACACCTTGCTATTTATAGGAGTGGAGTGTGATAAGTAGGGTTTGCAATGATTGCCCTTAAACAGTCGGCGGTTAGGGATTTGTTAAGATTTGTCTTGATCTTGCATTTATGTTGATTGCAATAAATCTGTATCATGTGTTGGAAATTGATCCGGGTAATTATGATGATTGCAATAAATCTGATTGTTGTGATTTGTCGATAGCAATAAATCCGGGTGGGTAAATCTTGGTTGATCTTGTGCCACGTGTTTAACCGTCATTATGCTGCAAGCCGGGGAATTAAGTCTTAACTGATCTTCTGCCACGTGTCCTAACAGTGAGCGCATGGACAGGGTATTCTGACAGAGCCGCATGCGTGTGGTCTGGTAGTTGAGCCACATGATGGTGCCCCCCATGATCCGAGCCGCATGAGGATGGCAGCCGCATAGGTGTGACCTCCGAAATCTGAGCCGCATGAGGGTGGCTCCAACTCAACCGCA
Organism: Iris pallida; assembly: GCA_029216955.1. Classification (NCBI taxonomy): domain Eukaryota; kingdom Viridiplantae; phylum Streptophyta; class Magnoliopsida; order Asparagales; family Iridaceae; genus Iris; species Iris pallida. The sequence goes on along the minus strand of JANAVB010041619.1, from coordinate 12,754,763 downwards.
TAAGGATGGCCACGTGTCAAAGCCGCACAGGTGTGGCCTCCCAGCATCTGAGCCACATGAGGATGGCCCTCCATGATCCGAGCCGTATGAGAGTAGAAGCCGCATGGGGATGGCCTCCGACTGAGCCACATAAGGGTGGCCATATGTTCAGAGCCGCATGGGTGTGGCCTTCCAGCATCTGAGCCGCATGAGGATGGCCCCCCATGATCCGAGCCACATGAGAGTAGCAGCCGCATGGGGATGGCCTCCGACTGAACCGCATAAGGGTAGCTACGTGTTCAGAGCCGCATGGGAGACCTTGAAGTGATCCGCATGCAGAGCTTTGGAATTTTGGTGGATCGTGCCAGCTATAGAGATTTTCTTTGTTTCCCTAGGAGCACGCGATTTTGTCAGAGTCATAATTGCAGCTTTATGTCAGAGCTGTCAATTCTCCTTTATGTCAGAGCTGCCTTGTTGCGTCTGAGCATTAAATGAGGCTGCTGCTTGATGGCCAGCTGTAGGGACGAACCGTATAAGGCCACGTGGCTTTTACCCGAGCCGCATGGCAATGTTGGAGATTTTTAAGCCGCATGAAGCTCTAGTGGATTCTTGAGCCGCATGAAGCTCTGAGAGATTCTTTGAACCGCATGAGACTCCCTCTGTTTTGAGTCGCATGGACGTTGCTGTTCTTTTCCATGCTTCTACACCCTCGACGTCGTTAGGTCGTTTATTAAAATTGTTGTGGACGACAGGCAAGGCTCATTGCGACATACGGCCGAAGATCCGCTCACTATCAAGTACAACTTCATTGGATTCACGATAGGTTAGGCATCGCTGATTCATGATGTCCCTACGCAATTCGTCATTGAGGCTTTGTTGAAAATGTGCGCATGATTCTTCTTTGTTGGACAGGAAGGCGTCGGCAAATTTTGAAAGTTTTGAGAAGCTTGTATCATAATCTTCAACAGTCATGTTCCCTTGCCTCAACATCATGAACGCATCCTCCTTCTGTCGACGGATGGCGCGAGGAACGTACTGCTCAAGGAAGGCTGCCTTGAACACTTCCCAGAAAATCGTGGTATTGGGATCGGTTTTACAGATTTCCTGTTTCTTCGCCACCTACCAGTAGTGTGCTCTTAGTTGTAGCTGTAGCACCGCACAGGCCACACTCTGGGACCCTTCGACGCACAGAAGATCGAATAAGTCCTCCATTTCTGTGAGCCATCCCACTATCACTGTCACGACCCGTACCCTGATTAGGGGCACGAGTACGCGGGTACGTCCAGCCTATGCCGTAGAATCGGTGGTAGAACGCTGTATAGGTCGTCTACGAAAACTATACTAAACATTATAAAGGTACCTGTACAGTATATACTCTCCGAATGGAGGTGACATAGCAATACAGTCTCAATCACAAAAAGAAACTAGGATAGATAGCACGAAATAGAAATATGATAGATATGAAAACGAAAATGAGTTCAACATCCAACACAGCTAGAGAGAAACAAACAACATCACAGAGTCACAAAATATGAATATAAACTACTACAGTCTAAAACAAAGCTGGATCGCAGTCCAGGCAAGCCTAACTAAGCTAACTACTCAGGGAGTATAAAATCTAATGGCTCAACTATCAGGCCACAGTCCTGGCCAAAGTCTCCATCTATCTCGACCCTATAGTAGGTTGAGCAGTCTGCCTCAGAAACATCTGTAATATGTCAACGGTATCCTGTCAGGAAAATGAGCAAGTACAAACACTAACAGCAGTTCCATATGAATTGACAAATTCTATAAGAGACAGTATAATGAAATAAAAGACAAAGATATTAGATGACGTAGGAACCATACGAAAGCCGAGTTACAACCCTTAAACCAAAGAAGGATCGGGGTTGTAACCCTTCTCCAGAACAGAACTTAGTCTCCAATCAAGGTACAACATAAAGACATGTAGAGCATGTGAGTAAATAAATATCATAGCATGGTGAGAAAGTACAGAAAGTAGAACTGAGCAGGATATAAGATACGATAAATAAATGTAAAATATGACTTGAATTATTAGAGCGCTATGTCATCGGCTAGGGAATCAGAATCAGGTTATCCACTTGGCCCGACAATCACACGGTGTTCTCACGAAAAGTCATGCCGGCCAACCTGGATAACAAGCACACGGAGGAATCTGCTACACCCTACGTGAGGTGAGAGTGGCGCAAGCAAAATAGTGACAAGGGGCTTTGATCACATATCCCCTAATAATTTCCCCATCCCCGAATAGTGTAATGGATCTGGACATGACACGTCATGACACGGGATTCCATAAGAGGGTAGCAAGTCCCCTTAGGAATTAGTGTCTATATTAATACACGAAATAAGACAAAAAATGTACCAATATACCACGAAAATCTAGGAACAATATCCCATGTCATGATCCAACATATACTAGTCCGTGAACTATCGTGACTGGAAATCGAGTTAGACACTACAACTGAATCAAATATAACAGATATCAAGACAATGAAAACTATCAGTTAATGTACTCGCCTGTGGTCCTGAGCTGATAAGGTGAACAGACGCTCAGAGTAATCACAGACCTAAAGATGAGATACTACAAGTCAAAACATGGTTTAATAATGAAAGGAAAGCTAATCTAGTCATGATATGCAAGCCTAAGTCAAAACTAGGTCAAACTAAGTCACACCAAGCTAAACTAGGTTATACTAGGTCATACTGAGCCAAACTGGGTCACACTAGGACAACCAAGGTCAAACAAGGTCACAGGAAGTCAATCCAAGTCAAACTAGGTCAATCTGGGTCAAAGGTTGACTTACAGTTGACTTTTTGTCAAAAAGTCAACTCTGGTCAACTCTGGTCAACACAGAGTCCACCCTGGGTCCACCTTAGGTCAAATAAGTCAAATATTGACTAACGGTTGATTTTCAGTCAACTGGTCAACACTGGTTTGGTTTCGGTCAATTCTAAGTCAAGTGTTGACTTGAAGTTGACTTTCGGTCAAAAAGTCAACTCTTGGTCAACGGAGGTCAAGACAGCCTAAACTACCCTCATCTAGTCATTACCTACCAAGACAACCTATTTCTAAGCCTATCTTAGAAGTCAAACTCAATATCTTAACAATACCCCATTACCTACATTTACCCTTCAGAAGGTAAATACCAATACCTTGTCCATTACAAAGGAAACCCCTCTAGATCTCAGGATAGTAGCCTAGGCTTCTTAGGGTAGCTAGATACTATCCTATCTAGGGTTTACCAACGAAAAAATCTAGGGTTCTTGGGCATCTAATCCATCTTATCACACATGTTTATCATCCCAACATTACCTTAGGGTATCGTCATGATACGCTATGGTATCGTGAGATACCACGCCCTACTCTCTACCAACCTTCCTAGTTCACTCTCCCACACTCTCCTAGTGTCTAGGTTAGTCCTCTCTACTAGTCCAATAGGATACTAACATAGTAGGACACTAACTTAACTAACCATTACTAACACAACACTAGCACCAAGCTAACACCAACACTAACTAACCCCTCTAACTAGATACTCAACCCACACTAGACACCACTTAACTAGGAACTAATTAAGGGTTTATATAGGTCATCTAGGAGATCAATTTATGGGGCAACATGGGGTTTCAAATTGTATATGTATTGAATAGAAAATGAATGGATGAAAGAGTGAATAAATGGAAGACAAATGAATAAAATGGGGCTTATAATGATGAGTATATGAATGAATAGAGTGAATGAATTATGGAGGGGAATGTAGTATGAAAGAGTGAAATGATGAATGAAAGAATGGATGAAATGAATGAAGGAATGGAGGAATGAATGGAATGCATGAATGTATGGGGGAGAGAATGAATGGAAATGCATGGATGAATGAAGACTGAAATGAAGTATGGATGGACTAAAATTGTGAAAAGGGAATGGATGAATGATGTGAATGGAAGAATGAATATACAATTTGATGGGTGAAATGGGCCATTCTTGAGTGAATGAATGGTGAAATAGGAGGCTGATTTCAGGACTGAATATAGGTAAATATGGGGGCTTATTATGGGCTGATTATAGGTGAAATAGGGACTGATTACATGGCTGATATATGGCTGATTATTGGGGGTTAAGGGGACCAATATATGGTTGCCTATGGGCTAAAATAGCTGTACAAAAATGGGGCTAAAATCATGGATGATATGTGGCTGATATGTGTGTCAAGTGTAGGCTGAATTGGGACTGCTTATAGGGCTATACATGGCTGTAGTGTTGGGTTAATTAGTGGCTGTTAAGGGGTTAAATAGGGGCTGAATGGATGTGAACTCATGGGGCTTATATGTGGCTGATTGTAGGCTGGTATATGCTGCCCCCTCCCCATTAGACACATGCACAGCAGTGCCCAACACTGTTGCTGCCAAGGGGCAGCAGCTCCTATCTCTACTGCTGCTGTTCCTATGGCTGATTTCCCTCTTCTTTCACTCTCTACATCTTACTCTCTAATCCCTCTATCAATTCACTCTCTAACTCTCTCAATATCTCACTCTCTATCACTCTCTCAACTCTCTCTAATCCTCTCATCTCTACTCCCCACACACTCACACATACATATATATACACATATGCACACACACACACACACACACAACACACACACACACACACACACACATACATATAATATAAATATTATATACTATAATACCTATATAATATATAATATATCTATATTATATAATATAATATATATATGTATATATATATATATATATTTCATATAATATATTTATATATAGGTAATTACAATATAATATATATTTTACATATATATATTTTGTGTGATATATATATATATATATATAATATATATATTTATATATATATATATATTATATATATATATATAATATATATATATATATATATATAATATATATATATATATATATATAATATAAATATATATATATATATTATATATAATAATATTTTTATATATATATATTATATAATATATAAATAATATATATATTATATATATATATATATATATATATATTAAATAATATATATATATATATAATATTATTATATATATATATATATATATATATATATTTATATATAATATATATATATATATATATATATTATAGATATATATATATATATATATATTTATATATATATATATATATTATATATATAAAATATATTTATAATAAATATTATATATATATATATATATATAGATATAAAAAAAAAAAAATATATATATATATATTATATATATATATATATATATATATCATGGTTATATATTTATAAGTATGTGTCTCTCTATACTTTCATATACATGTATATATATTTTCATTTGAGTGAGTGTCTATATATATATATATATATATATATATATATATATATATATATATATATATAGACACTCACTCAAATGAAAATATATAATACATGTATATGAAAGTATAGAGAGACACATATACTTATATATATATATATATATATATATATATATATATATATATATATATATATTATATTATATATATAGATATATATATATATATATATACATATATATATACATTATGATACCAACATGATAACATTAAGAACAACACTATAACATCTAAAAATCTGAGATTAAATAGGAAAAATATTCATTCAAACAAAACCACAAACACATGATGTGTCCAAAATTGGGGGTTTCCCACTAGGACACAAACTATACATGAACCTCCTAATAACTCCAAATGGACACGAATGGGCACAAATGGAGATACAACCATGGGGTCATTCCTATGGGTTCAAAATATTCCTATATGCATGTAGGGGTTAGGGAGAGATTATACCTTCCGGGAGAGAGATTCTAAGAGAAACCCTTCCGACACGATACCGACACAAAGTGGCCTCCAAATGGACACGAACCAAAGCCAAATCCTCCCAAACTTGGCTAGCACCCTCTATCCATGGAGTAGAAAAGAAATGAAGAAGATTTAGTGGAAGAAATGATTGATTTGGAGATAAAATCAATGGAAACCTTCTCTAAAATTTGGGGAAGAATAAGAAAGAGAAACTTTGGAGAAAAAATGAAATGAATGGATGAGCACACCCCTCCTTTTTGGCCGGCCAAGCTAGGCTATGTGGTCCTGTTTGCTAATGACCAAAATGCCCCAACTTGTCCTATTTGAATTAAATTAGGAATGGGCTTAGGTTGAGGCTAAATTAGTCTAGTTTAAAGGCTCTAATTAAACTTAACCTACCCATGAATAATTACTCTAACTCACTAACTAAAATAATATCATATGGGTCATGCCTAACTAATGAGTGGGTCCCACTAGAGTCAAAACTACCCCAGGTCCCCGTTACAAGTCGGATTGAGCTGAAATTCGAACCCGACTCAAATAACCCCAAAACAATATCATAAATAATAAAATAAATTTTAAAAATATTCAAAATGTAAAATGACAAAAATACCCCAATTTTTGAAAACTGGGGGTGACAAATCTATCCACCTTAAAAAATTTCGTCCTCGAAATTAAAACAAAGCAACCACAGAAAGACACATGCAGAAAAAATCCCTCTCAATTACTTCTCAAAAAAAATTCAGCAAAATAAAATCTCTTAAGACACAACAACACTTGCAAATAAAAACTGTTACGTGACCGACACGGACACGAAACCAACACAAAATCTCACCTATCAAAAGCCAAATCATCAATCATCAATACAATATATCAAAAATAAATCAAAGAGGTCCAATGACCAAAATACCCTTAGGCCAAAAATGATACTGAAAACATCCTAATCACATGGTTAGGCTCTAGGTCAAACAGTCTCTAAGGTTTCACTAGCAAAACATCAAAAATCTCTAGTCATGGCTTAAAATTTTAAAATAATTAAAATCTCCAAAATCAAAGCATGAATTAAATGGCAATAATTAAATGACTAAAATTATAAAATTTAAAATTACTCTCAATTAGAAACTGTGCTACAAGTCTATCCACCTTAAAAGAATTCATCCTAAAAAATTAAGGTGGTAGTGCTCCTTATAGGTCAAACATCCCACAAACAAAATCTCAAAATCATGCAGTTCGATAATCATATGCGTCTATCCAGAATCATGATCATCTCTGTCATGCTAGTGAGCAAGGCTACGATAATCACAGAGTCCTTGACTATGGTACATTCTTCTAGAATTATGGTATTTAAAATTTTTGCATTATCGCATGCTTAGCAGCGAAAACCTTAAATTTCTACACCCGAGAAATACATCCATAATCCGACTATATGTCCTCACTATGCCTGCTAGCATGACTCTAGAGGATTCTAAATCTCATAATCAAGGCGACCTAGTGCATACGACTTATCTCAGAAGAAAATTAAATCACAAGAATAAATTTTTATCAACCGATCAAGGAACAGATGGAATAGAATTTTAAGACAGTTTATAAGGAAGCAAATACGAAAATGAGATCGAAAGATCGGAACCTGCAATCTGCCCTGCTACTGCCTGACTGTCCTCAACTGTCATGGCGAAAGCACACCCCTGCTGGCCTTCTCTAGCCTGCTGCACTATATCCTGTATGCCTGTCTGGCTACACGAACAGCACAGTTCCTCATCCGGTGGTCTGGAGCTCCACAGAATAAACAAAATCCCAGCCTCTTCCTGCAAACCCCCCGTGTGTGCCCCATCTTCTTACAGAAATCACACTGGATGGCCTGCCTCTTGCCCTGACCCTGCTGTTGGTCGACACATGCTGGTGCCTGATGTACTCTATCCTGGCCTCCTCGGACTCCACGAACGTGGCAATCCTTCAGCTGGTGGTCGGGCACCCCACAGTATAGACACACACCCAACCTCATCCTACAAACCTCCCAGGTGTGCCCCGGCTTCCTGTAGAAGCCGCACGGAGTAGTCTGCCTCTGGTCCTGTCCCTGGTGCTGAACTGGGGTACCCTGAACTATACCCGATACAACCCTCTCAATTGCTGCCATCACCATCCAGGAGGAGTTGTCCATGCTCTGTCGTAACACCTCTGTCTGGCGATGAAATGCGTCAGCCTGATGCTGCTGTGCCTCGGCCTGGGCCCTCTGGGTCTGCAATATCTGCTGTAGAAGGGCCATCATCTGCTGTGCATCAGTCGATAGCGGAGGCGGCGGTGGAAGAGTCTCAGAAACGACTACGGACGGTCCCGCTGCTGGAGGTGGAAGACCTCATGGAACTGCCGCTGCTACTCCCGCCTGAAGGACAGGAACTGAGACTGCTGCTCTCTCGACTGCTACTCCCGCCTGAAGGGAAGGAACTGAGGCTGCTGCTCCCGTAGCCAGAAGTGGAGGTCCTACTGGATCAGATCTCTCTGGAACTGCACTACGTCCTGCTGCCTGAGAGCGAGTGATCGCCATCCTGAGGACGAATTGAACCTAAGAGATCAATATGGCACAAGATAAGATATTATTAAGGGAGGATAATTGAATTCAAATGCAAGAAGAGTTGTCATGGTAATCAAAAGATCAGAATTTTCCTAAAATGTGATTGAGTAACTCCTATCATAGCCTAGATCCTATGTCCTAGTCGCAGGCTTGTAATTAGTACTCTAAGTCGAGCACCATTACGAGATCGCACTAATTATGACATTGACCTGCATGGGCCACCACGAAAATGTTGTCACGACCCGCACCCTGATTAGGGGCAGAAGTACGCGGGTACGTCCAGTCTATGCCGCAGAATCGGCGGTAGAACGCTGTATAGGTCGTCTACGAAAACTACACTAAACAGTATAAAGGTACCTGTATAGTATATACTCTCCGAATGGAGGTGACATAGCAATACAGTCTCAATCATAAAAATAAACTAGGATAGATAGCACGAAATGAAAATATGATAGATGTGAAAACGGAAATGTGTTCAACATCCAACACAGCTAGAGAGAAACAAACAACATCACAGAGTCACAAAATATGAATATAAACTACTACAGTCTAAAACAATGTTGGATCGCAGTCCAGGCAAGCCTAACTAAGCTAACTACTCAGGGAGTATAAAATCTAATGGCTCAACTATCAGGCCACAGTCCTGGCCTAAGTCTCCATCTGTCTCGACCCTATAGTAGGTTGAGCAGTCTGCCTCAGAAACACCTGTAATTTGTCAATGGTATCCTGTCAGAAAATGAGCAAGTACAAATACTAACAGCAGTTCCATATGAATTGACAAATTCTATAAGAGACAGTATAATAAAATACAAAACAAAGGTATTGGATGACGTGGGAACCATACGAAAGCCGAGTTACAACCCTTAAACCAAACAAGGACCGGGGTTGTAACCCTTCTCTCGAATAGAACTTAGTCTCCAGTCAAGGTACAACATAAAGACATGTAGGGCATGTGAGTAAATGAATATCATAGCATGGTGAGAAAGTACAGAAAGTAAAACTTAGCAGGATATAAGATACGATAAATAAATGTAAAATATGACTTGAATTATTAGAGCGCTATGTGATCGGCTAGGGAATCAGAATCAGGTTATCCACTTGGCCCGACAATCACACGGTGTTCTCACGAAAAGTCATGCCGGCCAACCTGGATAACAAGTACACAGAGGAATCTGCTACACCCTACGTGAGGTGAGAGTGGCACAAGCAAAATAGAGACAATGGACTTTGATCACATAACCCCTAATAATTTCCTCCATCCCCGAATAGTATAATAGATCTGGACATGACACGTCATGACACGGGATTCCATAAGAGGGTAGCAAGTCCCCTTATGAATTAGTATCTATATTAATACACGAAATAAGACAGAAAATGTACCAATATACCATGAAAATCTAGGAACAACATCCCATGTCATGATCCAACATATACTAGTCCGTAAACTATCGTGACTGGAAATCGAGTAAGACACTACAACTGAATCGGATATAGCAGATATCAAGACAATAAAAACTATCAGTGAATGTACTCGCCTATGGTCCTGAGCTGATAAGGTGAACAGACGCTCAGAGTAATCACAGACCTAAAGATGAGATACTACAAGTCAAAACATGGTTTAATAATGAAAGAAAAGCTAATCTAGTCATGATATGCAATTCTAAGTCAAAACTAGGTTAAACTAAGTCACACCAAGCTAAACTAGGTTATACAAGGCCATATTGAGCCAAACTGGGTCACACTAGGACAACCAAGGTCAAACAAGGTCACAGAAAGTCAAACTAGGTCAATCTGGATTAAAGGTTGACTAACAGTTGACTTTTGGTCAAAAAGTCAACTTTAGTCAACTCTGGTCAACACTGAGTCAACCCTAGGTTAAACAAGTCAAATGTTGACTAACAGTTGATTTTTCTTCAACTGGTCAACTCTGGTTTAGTTTCGGTCAATTCTAAGTCAAGTGTTAACTTGAAGTTGACTTTCGATCAAAAAGTCAACTCTTGGTCAACGGAGGTCAAGACTAGCCTAAACTACCCTCATCTAGTCATTACCTACCAAGACAACCTATTTTTAAGCCTATCTTAGAAGTCACACTCAATATCTTAACAATACCCTATTATCTACATTTACCCTTCACAAGGTAAATACCAATACCTTGCCCATTACAAAGAAAACCCATCTAGATCTCAGGATACTAGCCTAGGCTTCTTAGGGTAGCTAGATACTATCCTATCTAGGGTTTACCAATCAAGAAATCTAGGGTTCTTGGGCATCTAATCCATCTTATCACACATGTTGATCATCCCAACATTACCTTAGGGTATCGTCATGATATGCTATGGTATCGTGAGATACCACACCCTACTCTCTACCAACCTTTCTAGTTCACTCTTCCACACTCTCCTAGTGTCTAGGTTAGTCCTCTCTACTAGTCTAATAGGATACTAACCTAGTAGGACACTAACTTAACTAACTATTACTAACACAACACTAGCACCAAGCTAACACCAACACTAACTAACCCCTCTAACTAGATACTCAACCCACACTAGACACCACTCAACTAGGCACTAACTAAGGGTTATATAGGTCATCTAGGGGTTCAATTTGTGGGGCAACATTGGGTTTCAAATGGTATATGTATTGAATGGAAAATGAATGGATGAAAGAGTGAATGAATGGAAGACAAATGAATGAAATAGGGCTTATAATGATGAGTGTATGAATGAATAGAGTGAATGAATTATGGAGGGGAATGTAGTATGAAAGAGTGAAAAGATGAATGAAAGAATGGATGAAATGAATGAAGGAATGGAGGAATGCATGAATGTATGGGGGAGAGAATGAATGGAAATGCATGGATGAATGAAGACTGAAATGAAGTATGGATGGACTGAAATTGTGAAGAGGGAATGGATGAATGATGTGTAAATGAATGAAAGAATGAATATACAATTTGATGGGTGAAATAGGATGTTCTTGAGTGAATGAATGGTGAAATAGGAGGCTGATTTCAGGACTGAATATATGTGAATATGGGGGCTTATTATAGGTGATATAGGGACTGATTACATGGCTGATATATGGCTGATTATTGGGGGTTAAGGGGACCAATATAGGGTTGCCTATGGGCTGAAATAGCTGTACAAAAATGGGGCTAAAATCATGGATGATATGTGGCTGATATGTGTGTCAAGTGTAGGCTGAATTGGGACTGCTTATAGGGCTATACATGGCTGTAAAGTTGGGTTGATTAGTGGCTGTAAGGGGTTAAATAGGTGCTGAATGGATGTGAACTCATGGGGCTTATATGTGGCTGATTGTAGGCTGGTATATGGCTAATATATGGGGCTGGTTTAGTGGACTGGTTGGCTGTTAAGTGGGGTTGAATGGGGGTTAAGGTGTGGATGTCAAGTGGGCTGCCCCCTCCCCATTAGACACTGCACAGCAGTGCCCAACACTGTTGTTGCCAAGGGGCAGCAGCTCCTATCTCTACTGCTGCTGTTCCAATGGCTGATTTCCTCCCCTCTTTCACTCTCTACATCTCACTCTCTAAGCCCTCTATCAACTCACTCTCTAACTCTCTCAATATCTCACTCTCTATCACTCTCTCAACTCTCTCTAATACTCTCATCTCTACTCCCCACACACTCACACATACATATATATATACACATATGCACACACACACACACACATATACATATGCACACACACACACACACACACACACACACACACACACAAACACACACACACACACACACACACACACACATATATATATATATATATATATATATATATATATATATATATATATATATATATGCACACACACACACACACACACACACACACACACACACACACACACACATATATATATATATATATATATATATATATATATATATATATATATATATATATATATATATATATATTATATATATTTTATATATATATATATAGACACACTCACTCAAATAAAAATATATATATACATGTATATGAAAGTATAGAGAGACACATATACATATAAATATATAACCATGAAAAATATATATATATATATATATATATATATATATATATATATATATATATATATATATATATATATATATATATATATATTATGATACATTATGATACCAACATGATAATATTAAGAACAACACTATAACATCTAAAAATCTGAGATTAAAAAGGAAAAATATTCATTCAAACAAAACCAGAAACACATGATGTGTCCAAAATTGGGGGTTTCCCACAAGGACACAAAACTACACATGGACACTCCTAATAACTCCAAATGGACACGAAATGGACACAAAAGGAGATACAACCATGGGAGTCATTTCTATGGGTTCAAAATATTCCTATATGCATGTAGGGGTGTATTAGAGGAGAGATTATACCTTCCGGGAGAGAGATTCCAAGAGAAACCCTTCCGACACGACACCGACACGAAGTGGCCCCCAAATGGACACGAACCAAAGCCAAATCCTTCCAAACTTGGCTAGCACCCTCTATCCATGGAGTAGAGAAGAAATGAAGAAGATTTGGTAGAAGAAATAATTGATTTGGAGATAAAATCAATGGGAACCTTCTCTAAAATTTGGGAAAGAACAAGAGAGAGAAATTTTGGAGAAAAAATAAAATGAATGGATGAGCACACCCCTCCTCTATGGTCGGCCAAGCTAGGCTATGTGTTCCTATTTGCTAATGACCAAAATGCCCCAACTTGTCCTATTTGAATTAAATTAGGAATGGGCTTAGGTTGAGGCTAAATTAGTCTAGTTTAAAGGCTCTAATTAAGCTTAACCTACCCATGAATAATTACTCTAACTCACTAACTAAAATAATATCATATGGACCATGCCTAACTAATGAGTGGGTCCCACTAGAGTCAAAACTACCCCGGGTCCCCGTTACAAGTCAGATTGAGCTGAAATTCGAGCCCGACTCAAATAACCCCAAAACAATATCATAAGTAATAAAATAAATTTCAAAAATATTCAAAAATACAAAATAACAAAAATACCCTATTCTTGAAAACTGGGGGTGACAATCACGTCGGGCTCTGTTCGGCCATTGAACTTCGGCGGGTTAATCTTGCGGAACTCCTTTACTTTAAGCATGGTGAAGAGTTTATCATTTGTGGTTGGACTTCTTCCTCGACTTCATCTTGAACATCTTGCCTCTCTTCGGATACCACGACCGTTGTCTTGGTATTGCCGTTCATCTTGCTTACGATCTGCGTCAGGTCGTTCATTTGCTTCTGATGCGCATCAAATTGGGCCTTAATTTACATTTAAAGTGTTGCTGCTATAGCTCCATCAACTGTAGCATTTTCTCTATAGTCATCTCGCTAGGGCCAGTGCACTTTGAGCTCGACGTACTATCAATAGTTTGGATTATTGTGCTGGGATTGTTCTTTTTCTTAGTCATTCCTACAAAACAAAGTAAACCCGTTAGTATTTTTTTTAAAAATATCTGCGGGCTTACCTGTATGGAACTTTTATTTCACGCAGCATATCGACAAGCATTCAATCGAGCCATCGCAACGGACATTCCAACAATGAAACATCTTTCGAAAATTCTGTAACCACCACATTTTTAATTTTGGGATATTTTGGTCATTTTTTAATTATTATATTATTTATTAATTTATTGAATTCATGTGATGATATGTGGTTTTGTTTGATGTTTGTGTATTATAAATAGGTTTAGCTTAGCCAACCTTGACTAGAAGCCCAATAATAATAATTAGAATTAATTTGACCTTGTAGGAATTATTTTAGAATTAATTAGTTATTTTAGAATGTTTTAAATGAATTTTTAGTCTTTTTAGCCTTTTTAGCCATTTTGGCCATTTTGTGATTTTCTAGATATTTTGACTTGTGTTGTACTAGCAACTGGTTTAACCTTAGTGGACCTTATATAGGAGCCTAACCATGTCCAAAAATTTATTTTTCACCTATTAGAATTTATTTAGAGCTTGGGTCCAATTTAGAAGGCTTTTGAATGATTTTAAGCCTTTTTGCATGTAGCCTTTTTGAGCCTTTTGACTTGGGCCTTATTTTACTTGAGAGAGAGTTGGACCAAGTGAAACCCTAACCCTAGAAACCCCCCACCTGGCCGGTCACAGCAGTACCCCCTCTCTCTTATTCATTTGTGAAGCATAGCCTCCACAAGTGAAACCCTAATAGATCTCCTCCTCCAAAAATTCTAGTTTCTTCATCCGGAGTCTGTTTCTCCCCAAACGAACTCCGTTGCACTCAACTAAAAGAGGAGGATCTGCTGGAGTATTACTAACGAGGAGGTGGAGGCAATTGCTTGAGGGGAATCGACCGACACGACGACCGAAGGACTCTGTTTATTGAGTTTTTGACACTCAATAGGTAAACCCTTTTCTACCATAGTTATTCTGAATTTTCTTTTATTTTTTCATCCATATAGGTGCCCTAGACTTGCCCATAAATTTTGGTTACGTTTTGAGTTCGTTTGGTAGCGGTATCGGACATGTGTCGGCCCGTCAAGACACGTGTTCGACGAAATGCCGCTAAGAAACGAAACTTGTTGTTTTTTGATTCTGACTTCACGAACATTTAAATAATATTATTTTAAAAAATTCTCGTGAAGATGGATAGGAAATCGATGACCTTTCAGTGGCGTTTCGGGCATCGGACGCACGTGCACCGATCCCGTGCACGAGGCCGTGCTTGCCCTGCCGTCAGCGTGTTGTATCTCGATGCACAAATAATATTTTTGCCTAAAATTTCTTGAGCACATGGGGGCAACCTCTGCCCCCATGCTTCAAAAATTTTACGGCTTCTCGTTGAGCGAGCGCGGAGAAATTCGACGTGTATCGTTCAGCCGCACAGTACGCAGGGCTGAAATTTGTCAGTAAAACGGACTTCGTACGCGCTCTCGATGCGATGAGGACCCGTTCCAGGACCTTGGACGCGTAGACCTATACCTGGACTACCCGACGGATCAACTCCGAGTCGTGGCGTGGCCCGACGACCGAGCCACGAAGACCGAACCGCGTGCACGAGGGCACGCACGGGCGCGCGGGCGCAGCAGGCCGCGCATGGTACGGGCTGCGTGCGTCGCCTCGGTACGATGTGTCGATGTGTTGTCGTGTCCTAGACCTACCCCGGGACCCCCTAGCTTCGTGCACGAGCACGGGGCTTCTCGTTGTGTGTGCGGCGCTCAATCGATCGAGAACGCACGCATACGTGCACATTGACACGCGGTATCGGGTTTTTTCGATACGCAATCTATGGACACAACACGGACACAATTTCAGACCCGTGAGTACCCGAGCGCATCACGTAGGTTGAGACCAACGTGTATGCCGAGTTTCGTGGATTTATATTTTGTATATCTCATTTTGGATCGTTGTGTGAAAAATGGATTTTCCTTTAATACAAAAATTTGAGTTTGAATGTGATATTTTGTTTTCCAGGAATTTAACTTGTAAAATATGAGTTTTTAGTATGTATATGAGGTTTTGGACTTGTGAGAACCAACTCTTGGATTTAGTTCATATTTTTCTATCAATTGTGAGCACATGTGTTTTTCTCTTTCTAGCTATGTATATATGTAATTGTATATATATAAGTAAGACCTCCTTGAAACCCATTGCAAGCATATGTGTTGAGAATGGGTCGAGGGGAATTAATCCCAGATTTTGATTTACTAAAACTATTTCAACCATGTGTCATTCTTCCAAATAAGCATATGTAGGTATATGTATATAGTTCCTATTTTGGTTGTATGTATATGAGTGTATATTGAAATGAGGCATACCATGGTTGTGTTTTCAGCTTTTAATCTCAGTTTTGTTACACCACAGTAACCTACAGGTATCACACACACACGCACAACCATTCGTCAAGAATTAAGAGTAGGTTTGTGTTGTAAATACATGTGTATGTATATATACCTATGTGTAAAACCCCTAAATTTCTACTATTTTTTTTATTTAAATTTGGTACTGATTTAAAATTTTGTATTGTACGTCGTATAGTCGTATTGTACGTCGCGCACGAAATTTTATTTTTCGTAGTTGCTCGTCAAGTGCGAATATGTGCGAGCGTACATATTTTAGAAAAACATTTTTTTCTATGTTATTATACACTTTCAAAATATTACATAATTATTATTCTTGCTATAAAAAGCCTTTTTGTTTTTAGCAGTTATTAATCATAAATAATATTTTATTGTATACTAGGAAAAGCATAATCATGTATGCATTATTCGTGCATACATATATTTCGTAATTGTTTATTAGTCTATTTTAAATAAAAATATAATTTTCGAGATTTATTAATATTAATATTTTATTATTCAAAAAGATATTTAAAAATATTTGTTATTTTCGAAATTATTATTAGTGGTATTTTGAAAAATATAATTGGAAGTTATTGTGGCCATTTAAAACTTGATTTGATTTTTGGATTTATTTAAATAGTTAAATATTTGAATTTTGATTTATCTCATTGATTTTATACTGAAAATTTAATTTGATTTAAATTGGATATTTAATTTGAAATTTGGATTTGATTATTGATTTATATCAAATTGGGTTTTTAAAAAGTCCTAGTCCATATCTAATTGGGAATTCCCACATCCTATAAATAGGCAGGTACTCCTCCAATTTTTATCATCCCTCAAATTGTCTCCACAAATATTTTTCTACCGAGATGTGTATCGTGTCCGTGTCCAGATCATATCCACTATATCTCTCAAGTACATATACATGGTTCTCTTCGTGTCCGACATACCGGACACATTTGATACACCACCTTCGTGTCCATCACCTCCCGGACGCCATCACCATCCGATCCCGACACAACCCAACTCCAGCCAAGCGCACTCTCCTTTCCATCCTCCCTGTCGAATTCTTCAGGCACCGCCACCACCACCACAGTCGTCTTCACGATCCCGGCCACCCCTTCGACCTCGGCCACCCAACAACCGGCCATTACTCCACCTCACAACCGCCACCCTCTACCACCAATTTTTGTGTCGTCGCTTGGCCGCAGCCGCCCGACCCCACTGGGCTCCGACGACCAGACCCCGCCGCAACCCACCAGCACCAAAACCCACCTGAAATTTAAAACAAAAAATGACCAAAATTCTCACCTGACTTCCGGCCTCGTCCCGTCGACCGCCGCGTCGACGAACCCCCTGAGTACTAACCCTCACCGAACGCCTCCATCAGCCGAGCGGCCCCGACCGCCGCTCGATTTAGCGTCCGCTGAAACCCGGAGCGCTGCACCACCACTCCGGAGGCGCGCCACCACCGGCGCTCCACTCCCAGTCGCCGGAACCCCAGCCTTCTTCGCCGCCCCCTTCAGATCTGCCGTGCCGACGAGCCGTCCGGCGCCACCGCACTCAGATCCTCGCGTGGGCCCTCTCGAACTCCTCCATCGCCGTGCCGGAAGTTCCTCCACGACCCTCCGATCTGCACCGCCTCCGCCTATCAGCCGCCGCCTCTTCGCTGAGACCGTCGCCGCCTCCTTCCGTCAGGAAACCCCCTTCTCCGCCGCTCTCCACACCCCACCGCCGAGCGCCGCATCTCTCCGGCGCGTCCTCCGAGCCGCGCGCCGGAGCTTCGCCGGAAAACCACCGCCCGCTCTCCTTGGTAAAACCCTTTTCCCTCTCTCAAATCTCTACTCTCTCTCTCTGTGTCTAGTAATTCGAGAAAAAAGAGGATGAGCAGAAATGCTCACTTAGGTTTTTATTATTATTATTATTATTATTATTATTATTATTATTATTATTATCATTATTAATTATTATTAGTTTCATTATTATGATTTTTAATACTATTACTATTAGTATATTATTACTAATATTGTCATTATCATTATTATTATTATTATTATTATTACTACTATTATTATTATCATTATTATTTTTTATTATTTTTCTATTAAGGATATCATTTTCTTATTTAATAGAAACTAGAAATGAATAGGTATAAATATTTACAAATATGTATAAAAATATGGTTTATCATTTTTTTTAAATATTTAAATTCTTATACAAATTTTGTTGACTAAATTATATAGTAGCTTTCAAATTATAAAATGTATTAAATAAAAATATGATTATTCTATTTTTGCAAACAGAGAATTTTGCCTAAAACGGTTTTTGGATTTCAAGTATTTACCAAAAAAAATTTTACTAACAAAAACCTATTCTCAAGTATTAGAAATACTTTTCTAAAAATAGTATGAGTATGTTCTTCAAATTTCTCCTCGATTTTCACCATTGATCACGACTGATCACGCGTTTCTCTTCTCATGAAATATCGGACCCTCATATATCGACCCCGGTCATGGACTACTCGGACTTGTCGGATCATCGCATCACTCCAGGCCCACTACCAGGCAAGACACCTTGCCTTTACTGTTTAATTTTTTGCTCAAATTTATGTATGATTTTCTTTATGTTGTTCTTTCAAAATTATATACATATACAAATTATTATATTTTATGCAATTGGCTTAGTGTTAAGGGACCACCGTATGTTTAGAGCATCTCATAAACTATCACGATGTACCACGGATTGTGTGTGAGTTGTGAGTCGCATATAGCTTCGGACTTGCGTATCGACCGTACATCGGTGCGTACAGGCCGTGCGTTAGGATATAACTGCTAGTAGATTTTTGTAGAAGACTTGGCAGCTATTAAGGATTAAACAGTATTGTGGAGACGACGCATATATAGTATCATTGGGGGAGAGGACAGTTATTAGCGTAGGGACTACATTTTATTTTTACACACATTTTGGGCCAAGGGTGACTCTCATGAGCACTACCTTCTGCCCAGGTCGATAGCGTCTCGGATGAGCGCTACTTGCTGGCCACTCTCTATTACTTGCTTGCGTGAATCCGTTATAGCCCCTACGTAGAACGTTGTCCTCTGAAGTGCATTCCACATAGAATGGTTAGGACCCTTTTGCATACTTTTTTGTTGAGCTTTATTATTCAGTTTATTGGCATGATATTATGTGTCTTGTTACGTCCCTCTGAGGACCTGGTTATCTCGCCAGGTGTATGCTCTTGTCTTTCGTAGGTGTTCTAGCTCTAGCCGTGGTCCTCTCTATTTCTTCGAGGATGATTGCATTTGGATCGTCTTCGCTTCGCTCGCCAAATTTATTTCTTTTCTCATGTAATTTTCCTTTACTTGTTGGTAGTGGATTTGTCTCCGTCCAACATATTGTATCAAGACAATTCATTATCATTATATGATATCTTTTATTCATTTATTTCTGTAGATGAGTTTAGTATGGTTCTACTACATATTACAGCTTATGTATGCATACGATGTTTCCATATATTGGAGTATACTTCGTATGAATACAGCTGGCATGACTACGTTTCTAGTCCTACGTATTTTGGGACTGGAGCGTTACACTATGTGTGTATAGTTTGTATGCTTGAGAACCATCTTCGAGTAGATCATGGTTGTGGTTGTAACCATAGGAGTCCTAGGACAGATTTGGTTTGTCATTGTGAGCCTAGTTTAGTCGGATTGACCGACAAGTTGACCAAGTTGACAAAAGTCAACTTTGGGTCAAACTTGATCCAATTCAACTCAAACGAACTTAGAATGATCTAGAAACTTGTGTATAACCTAAAATTAGTAAACGGACTAGTTGACCAATGTTTGACCAGGTTTGACCAGCGTTGACCAGGTTTGACCAGAGTTGACTTTGACCAAAAGGCTCTTAGAAGCATGTAGTCTTGCATTGTAGCTATTTTCTTTGATATTGTAGACTTGGTTGTGACATGTGGATACTTTAAATAGGTTTATATCACTCCAGTTCAGTTATACATCCTCATCAGCAGCTCAGATTGTCAGGCGAGTACATTCTTTGAAAGTTCTTTTATTTACTTGTCGAATTCTATATTTCAGTTTTAGTTAATTCTATTTGATTCTCGGTTACAAACACGAATTGATATTTTTATGGAATCCATGTATACGACACACATACCTTACTTGTCTAGCCTCTATTACAAGAACTATTATAAGAATCACCTACAAGCACCTTCATGTTCTGGCTAGATTATTCTCGATTTACGTGTCGTGTTATGGATTCACTCATATTTGTCGGGCGGAGAAATACTTGAGTAGACATGTAAACATTCCTAAATACTCGAACTACCTCCCTGTGAATTATACAATAACGATAGCCGTTCCACACTTGGCCAGTGTGTGATGTGCCGGATTATCCCTAGCCGTTTACATGTCGATCTCAGTATTTTAAAACACACTGTGAGTATTTCTAGAATCTTTACTAGAATCATCACAAAAATCATTGAAAGAATCATCCTACTTGGATCATTGAATGGAATCACACTTGACATATATTGTACCACTGGACTCATAGCACATTATTCTAGTTCAGCTAGCTTTTATTTACAGTCTTCATTGACATGATATTCTGTTTCACAGCTTTTACTTTCCTTGTTCTTTTACTATAGTTTTACATCTTAAACTGTCTCGAATTCCTATGCTTCATCAATAAAATTGTCTATAATTGTTTTATGGTTTTTGTCATTTACTTGGATTTACTTGATAAGATGTATTCGTTTCTTTCCTGACTGGACCTATTAAAATATTACAGATGTTAGCCCTGAGGATGTATGCCCTACTCACTATGGATCTGGAGAGGAATTAGCTACCTTTAGCCCCGACTCTCATGAGTGATCGGGAGACTAGTTTAGTAGACTATTTTAGATTTCTTTACTGGAACTTGAATTGTAATAATATGAGAGTTGTCTTATTTTGAGTTGTTTTGAGTTATTATCTTTTAGTAGTTTTTATTGTTTTTTTTTAGTTATAGAATTCTGTGGTATCCTATCATGCTTAGATTGTGATAGAGTTATATTATTTCTGTTATATAATTGCGTGAGTTGGTTTAGATAGTGACCTAGAACAGCATTTTACCGCCGATTCTGCGACGTAGACTGGGCGTGGTTACATACTTGTACCCTTACACTGGGTGCTGGTCGTGGCACGTTTTTAGTGGTGGCCCATGCAGGTCTGATTCGTATTATTGCGATATCGTGGTAGTATGGCAACTTAGTTGCACTGCTACGAGCCTACGATAGGAACTAAAAAATAGGTATTAGCGGAGAGGTACTCAATCATAGTTAGGAAAAATTCTGATCTAATTCGTGCCATCTACACATTCTTGCTGATAATTGCCTTCTTTTGAAATTACTGTCCTCCTTTGATTATATCGCTTCCTTCTCAGTAATTGATTCTTGTTTGATCTGTCTTCAGGATGGTGGAGACACGATCGCAACGCTCTGGCCTAAGGGATACCACTGAGAGGTCTGCCACTTCTCGTTTGACTTAGCAGGACCCTGGGACCGCAGCACCTCTTGTTCCAGCTCAGGTGGGCCCATCTGCAGCTTTTGGGGGTGCTTCTCCATCGGTTCCGAGGACTACCCTAGGAGTTCAAGGGATGCTACCACTACCGCCTCAGGGGACAGTTGATATGGCGCAGTTCTTTGCCTTTATACAGCTGATAATGGAGACTCAGTGGCGCCAGGCGTAGGACATGAGGCAGGACATTGACAATGTCCATCAGCTAGCCTTGGTAGCAGTGGAGAAGGTGACTGCCCAGCCGCAGGAAGGGCAGGTTCAGCCATACCAGCCGAAGACACCAGGCATTTAGGAATTCCAGAAGATGCGTCCGCGAGACTTCAAGGGTACGGAGGGTATCCTTTATGCGGACGACTGGATCGAGCACATAGAGGAGATCTTTTGCCTTGCAGAGATACCAGCCCGGCTCTAGATAGAGGCAGCAGGCAGCCAGATACAGGACCTTGGCCGTACATGGTACCAGACCGACCCAAGGGTTGGTACAGAGGGGCAGACTTGGGATGCTTTCAAGAAGCTTTTTAAGGAGAAGTTCTTCTCCGATACAGCACTTGGTTCTTTGGAGACACAGTTCGAGAACCTGGTTCAGGGGAACCTGACAGTAGAAGAGTACGCTGGAGAGTTCTGCCGCCTGGGCAGATTTGTGGAGGGCCTTAGCGAGACAACGAAGAGTAGGAGGTTCAGGAAGGGCTTGGTTAAGGAAGTCAAGTCCTTGACCAAGAGCAACAGAAATGCTACTTTTGAGAAGATTCTGTTGGGAGCTATGGCAGGAGAGAATGACTTAGATCTCAAGTCCAAGAGGAGTCGAGATGATTCAGGAGGGGCCAGTGGGAGTGGAAAGCATCCCTGTGTGCAGAAGATAGTGCACCAGCCTCAGCAAATACAGGCACTAGCTCGGGTTCAGCAGGGACAGCATCAGCCTCAAGGTCAGGATCAGAGGATGCAGAGTTGTGCCTACTGTAAGAAGCCAGGACACATTTGGGAGTCTTGTAGGAGGAGGTTGAAGGTTTGCCTATTTTGTGGATCCGACGCTCACCAGATAAAGGATTGTCCCTCGGCACCCCCACTTGGTGGAGCACAGGGTCAGAAAGAGGAAAGTAGGCCACCTGTAGCACAGCACCATACCCAACACCAGAGGGGTAGAGTTTTTGCACTGGGGGTCGAGGAGACCGATGCTGCAGGTGATAGGTTAGCTGGTCTGTCTTTCCTATCATTCTTTCCCCTTCTTGTTGTGTGATTTCATTAGTACCTGTCAGGATAATCTTGTGATGTGCTAGATAGTATAGTAACCCTGTTCGAGACTGTGAATTACGACCAGTAGGACCATGTTTTGCATATATTAGATATAATTTTCTTGACCTTGATTGTTGGGGGTTTAACCTAGAAGAAGTGCAACCATCTTAAATTTCGAGGACAAAATTTTTCTAAGGGGGTAGATTTGTAACCACCACATTTTTAATTTAGGGATATTTTGGTCATTTTGTAATTACTATATTATTTATTAATTTATTGAATTCATGTGATGATATGTGGTTTTGTTTAATATTTGTGTAGTATAAATGGGTTTAGCTTAGCCAACCTTGACTAGAAGCCTAATAATAATAATTAGAATTAATTTAACCATGTAGGAATTATTTAAGAAGTAATTAGTTATTTTATAATGTTTTAAATGAATTTTTAGTCATTTTAGCCTTTTTAGCCATTTTGGCCATTTTGTGATTTTCTAGATATTTTGACTTGTGTTGTACTAGCAACTGGTTTAACCTTAGTAGAACTTGTATAGGAGCCTACCCATGTTGTAGAATTTATTTTTCACCTATTAGAATTTATTTAGGGCTTAGGTCCAATTTAGAAGGCTTTTGAATGATTTTAAGCATTTTTGCATGTAGCCTTTTTGAGTCTTTTGAGTTGGGCCTTATTTTACTTGAGAGGGAGTTGGCCCAAGTGAAACCCTAACCCTAGAGACTCCCCACCTGGCCGGCCACAGCAGTACCCCCTCTCTCTTATTCATTTGTGAAGCATAGCCTCCACAAGTGAAACCCTAATAGATTTCCTCCTCCAAAAATTCTAGTTTCTTCATTCGGAGTCCGTTTCTCCCCAAACGAACTCCATTGCACTCGTCTAGAAGAGGAGGATCTGCTGGAGTATTACTAACGAGGAGGTGGAGGCAATTGCTTGAGGAAAATCGACCGACACGACGACCGAGGGACTCCGTTTATTGAGTTTTCGACACTCAATAGGTAAATCCTTTTCTACCGTAGTCATTCTGAATTTTCTTCCTTTTTTTCATCCATATAGGTGCCCTAGACTTACCCATAAAGTTTGGTTATGTTTCGAGTTCGTTTGGTAGCGGTATCGGACATGTATCGGCCCGTCAAGACACGTATTCGACGAAATACGGCTAAGAAACGAAACTTGCTATTTTTCGATTCTGTCTTCCCGAACGTTTAGATAATATCATTTTAAGAAATTCTCGTAAAGACGGATCAAAAATCGATGAACTTTCAGCGACGTTTCGGGCATCGGACGCACGTGCACCGATCCCGTGCACGAGGCCGTGCTTGCACTGCCGTCAGCGTGTTGTATATCGATGCACAGATAATATTTTTGCCTGAAATTTCTTGAGCACGTGGGGGCAACCTCTGCCCCCATGCTCCAAAAATTTCATGGCTTCTCGTTGAGTGAGCGCGGAGAAATCCGACGTGCATCGTTCAGCCGTACAGTGCGCAGGGCTGAAATTTGTCGCTGAAACGGACTTCGTACGCGCTCTCGACGCGACGAGGACCCGTTCCAGGACCTTGGACGCATAGACCTATACCTGGACTACCCGAGGGTTCAACCCCGAATCGTGGCGTGGCCCGACGAGCGAGCCACAAAGACCGAACCACGCGCACGAGGGCACGCACGGGCGCACGCGTGCAGCAGGCCGCGCGTGGTGCGGGGCTGTGTGCATCGCCTCGGTGCGATGTGTCACTGTGTTTGTGTCCTAGACCGACCCCGAGACCCCCTAGCTACATGCACGAGCACGGGGCTTCTCGTTGTGTGTGCGGCGCTCAATCGAGCGAGAACGCACGCATACGTGCACATTGACATGCGGTATCAAGTTTTTCCGATACGCAATCTATGGACACAATACGGACACGATTTCAGACCCTTGAGTACCCGAGCGCATCACGTAGGTTGAGACCAACGTGTATGCCGATTTTTGCGGGTTTATATTGTGTATATCTTATTTTGGGTCGTTGTGTGAAAAATGGGTTTTCCTTTAATGCAAAAATTTGAGTTTGAATGTGATATTTTGTTTTTCAGGAATTTAACTTGTAAAATCTGAATTTTTAGTATGTATATGAGGTTTTGGACTTGTGAGAACCAACTCTTGGATTTAGTTCATATTTTTCTATCAATTGTGAGTACATGTGTTTTTCGCTTTCTAGCTATGTATATATGTAATTGTATATATATAAGTAAGACCTCCTTGAAACCCATTGCAAGCATATGTGTTGAGAATGGGTCGAGGGGAATTAATCCCAGATTTTGATTTATTAAAACTATTTCAACCATATGTCATTCTTCCAAATAAGCATATGTAGGTATATGTATATAGTTCCTATTTTGGTTGTATGTATATGAGTGTATATTGAAATAAGGCATACCATTGTT
This sequence comes from Iris pallida, assembly GCA_029216955.1. Taxonomy (NCBI): domain Eukaryota; kingdom Viridiplantae; phylum Streptophyta; class Magnoliopsida; order Asparagales; family Iridaceae; genus Iris; species Iris pallida. The sequence continues at coordinate 12,729,248 of JANAVB010041619.1, read as the reverse complement.
GTCTTTTGAGCTTTTAATCTCAGTTTTGTTACACCACAGTAACCGACAGGTATCACACACACGCAGAACCATTCGTCAAGAATTAAGAGTTGGTATGTGTTGTAAATACATGTGTATGTATATATACCTATGTGTGTATAGTTTGTATTCTTGAGAACCATCTTAGAGTAGATCATGGTTGTGGTTGTAACCATAGGAATCCTAGGACAAATTTGGTTTGTCATTGTGAGCCTAGTTTAGTCGGATTGACCGACTAGTTGACCAAGTTGACAAAAGTCAACTTTGGGTCAAACTTGATCCAATTCAACTCAAACGAACTTAGAATGACCTAGAATTTGCGTATAACCTAAAAATTAGTAAACATACTAGTTGAACAATGTTTGACCAGGTTTGACCAGCGTTGACCAGGTTTGACCAGAGTTGACCAAGGGTTGACTTTGACCAAAAGAGACTTAGAAGCATGTAGTCTTACATTGTAGCTATTTTCTTTGATATTGTAGACTTGGTTGTGACATGTGGATACTTTAATTAGGTTTATATCACTCAAGTTAGTTACACATCCTCATTAGCAGCTCGGATTGTCAGGCGAGTACATTCTCTGAAAGTTCTTTCATTTACTTGTCGAATTCTATATTTCAGTTTTAGTCAATTCTATTTGATTCTTGGTTACCAACATGAATTGATATTTTTCTGGAATCCATGTATACGACACACATACCTTACTTGTCTAGCCTCTATTACAAGAACTATTACAAGAATCACCTACAAGCACCTTCACGTTCTGGCTAGATTTATTCTCGATTTACGTGTCGTGTTATGGATTCGCTCATATTTGTCGGGCGGGAAAATACTTGAGTAGACATGCAAATATTCCTAAATACTCGAACCACCTCCCTGTGAATTATACAAGAACGATAGCCATCCCACATTTGGCCAGTGTGTGATGTGTCGGATTACCCCTAGCCGTTTACATGTCGATCTCAGTATTTTAAAACACACTGTGAGTATTGTCTAGAATCTTTACTAGAATCATCACAAGAACCATTACAAGAATCATCCTACTTGGATCATTGAATGGAATCACACTTGACATATATTGTACCACTGGACTCATATCACATTATTCTAGTTTAGCTAGCTTTTATTTACAGTCTTCATTGACATGATATTCTGTTTTACAGCTTTTACTTTCCTTGTTCTTTTACTATAGTTTTACATCTTAAACTATCTCGAATTCCTATGCTTCATCAATAAAATTGTCTATAATTGTTTTATGGTTTTCGTCATTTACTTGGATTTACTTGATGAGATGTATTCGTTTCTGTCCTGACTGGACCTGTTGAAATATTACAGATGTTAGCCCTGAGGATGTATGCCCTAGTCACTATGGATCTGGAGAGGGATTAGCTACCTTTGGCCCTGACTCTCAGGAGTGATCGGAAGACTAGTTTAGTAGACTGTTTTAGATTTCTTTACTGGAACTTGAATTGTAATAATATGAGAGTTGTCTCATTTTGAGTTATTTTGAGTTATTATCTTTTAGTAGTTTTCATTGTTTTCTTTTAGTTATAGAGTTCTGTGATATCCCGTCGTGCTTAGACTGTGATTGAGTTATATTATTTCTGTTATATAATTGTGTGAGTTGGTTTAGATAGTGACCTAGAACAGTGTTCTACCGCCGATTCTACGGCGTAGGCTGGGCGTGGTTACGCACTTGTACCCTTACACTGGGTGTGGGTCATGACAAATCCGAGGAAACATAACTGTGCTCTGATACCAATTTGTCATGCCCTGAGTCCACAAACCGGTCGTTCCCTGTTTGTTTTGTCGATTCGATCGTTCTCGCTAAGGCATGATGTCGTACAAGTCTGGAATTGCACTCGTACACGGCAAGAACGTTACATTGATTTTCATATTAATACGCTAAGTTGAAACTTCACAAATTATATCAGAATATAAGACGCAGTATAGAAAGATAGAAATTTTCTTTTCATTCATAGCTTGCAACGAAGTGCAAGTCGTAATTACATTGGGTGCCGTTGCGGCTACATTGATTGAAAACAGAAACAAATACACTCAACAAGCTGCCTGAACTAACACTTGCCGTTCCATACATTCGCCCCTTTATACATAAGTCGTTGATTGAATTGTCTTCAAAATACTTCAGCATAGGAAGAGCTTCAAAATGCCTTTTCACACTTCAGCTTCATTTTAGAGCGCCCGTCGCTCCTGGAGAAATTGGGGGAGGGGATTAGCACACTTGCTAAGTGGACGAGATGAACCAACTCGTATAAACCGACTCTGATTGTTAAGATAGGCATGCTTTAGTGTTGTCTTTCTATTTAGAACTAAATAAATTCAGTTCATATCGATAGCCATCTTTGAGTAATAAAGCATACAGTAAAGCATAGTGATTTATCACATTTCTTAAGACGGTCGTGCTCATCCCTGCATAAAACAGAGATAGTAATTATTCCTGCATAAGACAATAGATGAGCATGCTACTATCTTATATATGGTCATTGGTGTTACACACTGTAGAAGCATGAAAAAGAATAGTAAATCATATGCGGCCCAGATTCAGCATGCGGCTCAAAAGCTTGAAGAGCTTTATGCGGCTCGGAAAGTCCCAGAGAGCTGCATGCGGCTCAGGAATCTTATGTGGCTCAGGAAAGAGCCACGTGGCCTCATGCAGCTCAAAACAGGCCGAGTACAGCTGGCCATAATTGCTTCCTACAGCTGGCCATTAAATGCTCTGACATAAAGTGACAGTTCTGATGGCTCTGACATAATGAAGAGACGCGTCATGCTCATCAAAAGACGAGAAAATCTCTGAGATAGCCGGTACAGTTCACGAAGTCCAAAGAAATTCTCTATGCGGACCGCCTAGGCCATCCTTATGCAATTTAGTTGGAGGCCACCCTCATGCGGTTCGGCTGTGGGGGCCACCCTTATGCGGTTCAATTGGGGGACCACCCTTATGCGGTTCAGTTGGAGGCCACCCTCATGCGGCTCGACTGTGGGGGCCACCCTTATGAGGTTCAGTTATGGGATAACCCTTATGCGGCTCGGTTGTGGGGCCACCCTCATGCGGCTCGCTTGTTGGGCCACCCTCATACAGCTCGGTTGTGAGGCTATCCTCATGCGGCTCGGTTATGAGGTCATCCTCATGCGGCTCAGTTGTGAGGCTATCCTCATGCGGCTCGGTTGTGAGGCCACCCTCATGCGGCTCAATTAGCAGACCACCCTCACGCGGCTCAATTAGCAGACCACACTCATGCGGCTCTGCCAGAATGCCCCGTTCATGCGGCTCGCAGCATAAATGGCAGTTGGAACACATGGCAGAAGATTGACTAAGACTTATCCACTCGAATTTATTGCAACCAACAAGTCATAACAATGCAGATTTATTGAAATCAACTCAACAGCCCAGATTGATTTCCAACAAACAGATCAAGGTTAATCTTAACCAATCCCCAACTGCCCACTTTTTAAGGCACAGTTACTGCACACCCCGCTCATCACAAATCCTATAAATATCAAGGTGTTGTTCCCTTGTAAGCACACACAGAGCCCGAGCATAGAGATTAGCAACCCCCACATACACAGAGAACATTTTCTCGCCAGAGCAGAAGCTACGTTCGATCGTCTAAGGAGTAAGGTAGAGTTGATAGCACTCTCCCGAGCCTCTACCGTCACCCTCCAGAAAAAGAAAACAATTATACTTAGATTGCTTTTCCTAGGTTTTGTTCCTAGGCTCTCTTTGTACGAGCGAGTTTGTATTGTGAATTAAAGTTCAGTCCTCCCACAAAATTGTTCTGTTTTTTGATAATCAATGGCAAACACGATGGTGACTCTGCTGGGGACTAACTTTTCCACTGCTGAGAAGTTGGTGACGCAATCGGACGTAGCCAAGCTTGGCTCCATGCTACAGATGCTGGTTGTTCGCTTCGACCAGCAAGCGTTTGAAGAAATGCTCTCCGACGGGAGCGCTGGCCCGGTCCAGAAGCAAGCCCACACGAAGAAGGCCTGCATGGAGTGGAGGCCCAAATCATTTGTTCCTCCCCAAGCTCTGGAAGAAATACTCTCTGCTGCCCATGACGGCGGAGAAGACTCTCATGCGGCCCCACTTCAGACCGTAGAGGACTCTGCTCTCCCCAAGTCCGACAGAGGAAAATACTACGATGCTGGACTTGCAGGGGCAAAGAGGGACTCTATGCGGTCCAGAAAGAAGCCGCATAAAGGCGCCAGCTGCATGAAGACTCATGCGGCCACAAAAGCCAGCCGTATGAAGAAGGCTCATGCGGCCAAGACTTCCAGCCGTATAGAAGAGGCTCATGCGGCCACGACTTCCAGTCGCATACAGAAGGTTCATGCGGCCACAGCTTTCCGCCGTATGCAGACTGCTTATGCGGCCACAAATGCCAGCCGCATGCAGACTGCTTGTGCGGCCACAAATGTCAGCCACATGCAGACTGCCTATGCGGCCACCAATTCCAGCCGCAGACCATCTGCTCCATACGGCTCGGGTTCAGTCTTCGACCGCCTCTCATGCGGTCCTGATCTCAGACACTCTTATGAGGGTGTGCCAAACTCTGTGACGCACAACTTGGACTCTTTCTACTATGCACTCTCACGTGCTAGAGGGAAGAAGTCCAGGACAGTACGGGCTCGTCGAGCTCAGTCAGCTGTCCTAACATCCGACCATCAGGGCGTCTCGTTGACTATTACGCGGACCTCTGATGGAAAGTTGTACAAAACTATCTGTATCCAACCCCCGGCGGCCGACGGATGGGATAGTTATCAAGAATCTCCCAACAACGATCAGGGGTAAGTACTCTTACTAGCCCCACATCAGGGAGCAGACAGGATGCCAACACACTCGTGTGCTCGGGACTTCTGGGCCCACAAAATGAGTGACTTGCGTGATGTGATTCTTCACAAGCACAAGAAAAAAGAAAAAAAAACTTGGGGTGCACAGAGTTCTTTCATGGACATCACTGCACTCAAGTCATTGTCAACTGCTGCTGCAGCAAAGCGGCAGTACAAGAGGACCGGCAGTCCGTCTTCCAACGACTACAGCAGCCAGGATCGGTCCTGCAACAAAGCTCAGGAGACGAGGCACTTCATGTCGCCTCCTGCAATTCTGCTCAGAAGATCCCTACCGGCAAGGCGAGGAAAAAGATAAATGTTTCCAGCCCGACGATCTCAACTAGCATGGCCGGAAAACTCGCGTCCAAGCGGCTGTCCACAACCACCTCAGGAGGAGTTTACTAGGGCACCCGCTCAAAGACAAAATCTTCAACACTGGGGGATTCGTCAACTGCACCTCAGGGGGTAGCCAAAGCTGGGGGTAACACCCCTCGGAACATCCATGATAATTCGGTGTTCCAAGAAGATGAGCCAGGGGAGACAATTCCTCCAACAGATGCAACGAACCCAGATGTCCATGGGTCCCAAGATGAAGCAACCTCCGATGTAGGGGGTAGCACTTCCTCCGAGTCCAAACCGGAGGAGAACATTTCTACGTACCCCCGACGACTTCTCTCTGCGAGGGTATGATTCGGAGAGCACGTCTTCTACCATACCTTCCACCGTCCCTCGTGTAAGAACGGCATTCATGATTAGAAATGATCAAGACGGTCCCAGCGATCGACAGCGCCTCGACACTCTTGAGGCCATACTTCACACCTTAGTGAAGTAGGTGGAAGAAATCAAGGCGGCCCTACGAACTCTTCAAGGAAGGACGCCTGATCAGACAAGTTTGGGTTTCGTCGTCAATGCGAACTCGAACACAACTGCACCAACCCCGGGTGACAATCCACCCGGAATGACGGCTCCCAGTGCTGCGGACGAGGCTAGGAAGGCAAGAAGAGAAGTCCAGGAGCTCCGTGCGATGTTCCACGCACGAGAATACTCTCAAGACTTGAAGATACGACAACCGTATCCTACTGCAAGGAGGGATGTCCCCTTTTCTCCGCGGTATAAGCCGTTCAACATCAACCCCTACGACGGGAAGACCTCTGCAAGCTGGTACATATCCTACTTCGAGGTCACAACAGACCACTTGTCGTACGACGATGCGATCCTCACGCGATTATTCATTGGGGCATTGGAGGGGGTAGCATTTGATTGGTACCACAATCTGCCGGACAACTGCATCCATTCCTTCGCCGGCTTCAAAAACATGTTCTTTGAAAGGTTCTACAAGGTAGGACAAGATGTGACAATATCCACCCTCATAGATGTTGTTCAAGGTGAGAAGGAGCTGACAAGGAAGTACATTGAGCGGTTTTGCCAAACCGCGATGAAATTGCCCTTTGGCAATCCAGATTCTTCCTTGATTGAAATATGCCAAAAGAGGCTGCTTCCCACAATCAGCCTCTGGATGGGCGAAAGTTAGCTCAAGGACTGGAAGACTTTCATCATCAGCGCCACTAGCGTAAAAGATAAGTTGAAAAAAGCTCGCCAACTGGGATTGCATATCTCGGAAGGAGAGGACAAGGGCAAACGCCCTAATACCAACAACAACAACGGTGGTAATTCCTCCAACAACCGATACAATAAGGACAAACAGGCTATGGTGGCCAACACAGCCCCGAAGCCCGAAACGAAGTCGGCAGAGAAGCAGTGGCCGCAGATGACTTACTCCTTCGAAGATAGCCATGTCAAGCCCATCCTTGACTTGCTCATACAAGGGGATCGAATTCAGCTCCCTCCTCCAAGGCGTGAACCTCGTCCTACTGAAATAGAAAGCCCAAAGTACTACCACTACCACCGCTACGTCCACCATGCTACACAAGACTGCTTCCAACTGAAGCGGTACATCCAGAACCTGATCGACTCTAAGGCTCTGGCCATTGACTTCGAGGAGGTAACTGTGGAGGCCAACATGGTGTCTGTCCAATTCTGCAGCTTCCCTCCGACGAAGACTCAAGATAGAGTAGTACCCGTTCCTCGAGCAAAGATGGAGGTTGCTAATCTTTCACCTCCTCGAGACCAGGCTGCTGGTCTATTGTCCCTCACCATATCACGAAGAGAGGTCATGTGGGTCCATCCGGACCTGGTATCTGAAGTAACTCTGCCCGTACCACCCTCCACCGGCAAGAAGAAGGGTGGAAAAGCCAAGTCCTGCCGTACAATCTCGGCAGATGTCGAAGAAGCTATGGCTATCGTCACCCGGTCTGGTGCACAATCCCAACCTACACCGGGTAACTCGGCTGAAGAACGCCAGTCGGCCACTGCTGATGCTCCAGGACCTTCTCAGCCTCTGTCGGTCGATAATCCCAAGCCAAAGGAGACTCGCTTTGACAAGCAGCTCCGGAAAGACACTCCTCACGGGCTGGGGAAGTCCTACAATTTTGACATTTTAGCACAACTGGCCAACATACCGGCCAAATTATCATTATACGAGCTCCTGAGACTCTCCAAAGATGTTCGCGTCGTACTGAGTGAAGCACTCCAGAATGCCGACGCATATCTGTCTCAGGCCAATCTCACAGGGGAGAGCTCGCCAGCGGATCTTCAGGACAGCGCTTGCACAGGTGCAATGCCCAATATTGTCTTCACTCTGCAGGATATGCTTATCAAGACCAATCTGCACGATCGTCCTCCGTATTATACTGGATATGTCGGCAACGTCAAGGGTGGATCGGATGCACATTGATCCCGGTTCTTCAATAAGCATTATCCCAAAGAGCTTGCTGCACCATCTGCGTATCCCTATGCATCGGCTAACTCCTACAAGCACCGCCATCAATGGCTTCAATTCTAGAAGAAGCTATCCCATCGGAAAGATTCGCCTGAAGTGCCAAATTGGCGACCTTCAGTCGGAAGTAACCTGCTATGTCATCGACGCAGACACCTCCTACAATATTCTTCTGGGGCATCCATGGATACACGATTATATGATCGTGCCTTCTACATTATACTAGTGCTTCAAGTACGTCGACAAGCACGGCTTTGTGAGGACCGAATTTGTCGACATCGATCCCTTCAAAGGGGTCGAATCCTACTATTCAGATTATGGCTTGTACGAGAAATCCAAGAGGCACCTGATCAGGGAGGATGCTCAGGAGCAGACAGAGGCAATTACAGGGCCGGAGGAACCCTTGAGAATTCATCTCCAACCCCGCAGACCAGGCAGGACTGCACCTCTTACAGCCACTTTGCGTAGTTTCCTGGTGCTCACTGCACAAAGGGAGCAGATGACAATCCGACTGCTAAGGTCTGGCCAAGGGGCGAGGCCCAATACGGAGCCACTGACGATCAGATTACAAAGGGCTGGCAAACAACAAACAAAAGAGGTTAATCCCTCCGTCAAGCCGATGGTCATTCATCTGCCTAAGACAAATCGGCAGCCAATCACTGAGCCAGGGGCCGCTAGTGCACCTACGACCCCACATCCAATGCCCTCAGGGGAGCCCTTGATGATCAAGCTGCCTAGGTCATCTTCCTAATCTTCAATAAAGAGGTTGGCTGAACAAGAGCCGGGGACAAATCGGCAGCTCAGTACTAAGCCGGAGTTCGCCAGTGAGCCAACAACTCCACGTCCGATGCCACCAGTAGAGCCGCTGATGATCAAACTACCAAGGTCATCCTCTCAATCTTCATTGATACAGGGGGTAATTGAAGACGAGCTAGAGCTGGCCAAGTATGTGGCCGCCCATACTGATGTTTCTTCCGCTGACGATATAATTCCACCAGAAAAGATACCGTACTTTATTAATAAAGGACTATCTTTGAACTACCTCGAGCTTAATAAGCTTCGAATAATGTATGCTATAGAACATGGTATAGGCACCAACCTATACACGCAAGTGACAAATGTCTATACCATGAATCAAATCACTCCTGTAGAAGGCGCCTGCTTTATAGTCGAGGGAGACGATCATCCAATCATCTTCGGCCGAAAGAATGATCCACAGTCCTTCAGGCCAGAAGAAGTCGATCTCAAATTCGACACTGGAAGACTGCTGCTTTATCTTTATAGCTCCCGTTCCAAGTATCTTATGCAAAAATAGGGGTACGATATGGAGTCTACACCAGGCTTGAACTACGGCACCGGTCGGCGACTACCTTTGTAATTACCAGTCCCAGCTGGAAAACCTTGGGATTACTATAGCAAGACCAGACATGGCCTAGGCTATATTACTCCTGGAACAACTCCCGAGAGCTCAGATGAGGAATGTGACTAGCATTCACACTCAACCGGATCACCAACTTCTGATTCGGATGTCAGCATCGGGGACGTATTCAGACAAGCTCTGTCTGTCAATATGGTATTTACTGATGCCTACGAAGAAGATAAAGACGTACCCGAGCTTCTCGAGTTAGAGCCATGGGTTCAACAGCTAGATGCACAATAGAAGAAATGCTTCGAACTTCGTAAGCCTCTCCCCGAAGATGAGGTCATGCAAGTTGACCTCGGCGATGAGTCCTCTCCAAAGCCAATCTTCGTCAGCAAAAGTCTGACAGACGAAGAGCGAAAGGCACTTTTGCAACTCGTCGGAGAGTACATTGACGTATTCTCCTGGAGCTATGAAGACATACCAGGGCTAAACCCCGAGGTTGCACTTCATAAACTCAATATTCATCCAGACGCAAAGCCAGTCAAGCAACAGCAACGACGGTTCCGTCCAGACATCAAGAACTCCATCGAAGCTGAGGTCAATAAACTGATAGCCAGCGGCTTCATCCAGGAGGAGCAACATCTAGACTGGGTCGCCAACATAGTACCAGTCCTCAAGAAGAATAGAAAGATTCGAATTTGCATCGACTTCCGAAATCTAAACGAAGCATATCCTAAGGATGACTTCCCTCTTTCCATCACGAACATTATGATCGACAACACATGTGGTTTCGAGCGCATGTCATTCATGGATGGTTTCTCATGATACAATCAAATCAAGATGTTTCCTGACGACGAAAAGCATACATCATTCCGAATACCGATTGGCGTGTACTGTTACACAGTCATGCCCTTCGGTTTAAAGAATGCCGGCACCATATATCAAAGAGCCATGAGTGTCATCTTCAGAGATCACCTGCGTAAGACCATGGAGTGTTATGTTGATGACATCACTGTCAAAAGCCGCTCTAAGGGAGACCATCTGCAGGATCTGAGGACGGTATTCGATCTGATGCGAGCGCACAACTTAAAGATGAATCCTACCAAATCCTTCTTGGGCGTATCTAGTAGAAAATTCTTGGGTTTTATCATTACTGCCCAGGGAATTCATATAGATCCGGAGAAGACGAAGGCAATCATGGAGATGGGTCCCCCGAGAAATCTCCGTGAATTCCGAGGCCTTCAATGGAGGCTAGCTTACATCAGGAGGTTCATCTCTAACCTCTCTGGGTGATGTCAACCATTCACCCACCTCATGAAGAAGGGCGTCTCCTTCGTATAGGATGAAGAGTGCCAACGCGCGTTCGACAACATCAAAGAATATCTGTCAAATCCTTCAGTTCTGGTAGCCCCGATTGCTGGAAAGCCATTCTTGTTTTATGTACGAGCAATGGAGCATTCCCTTGGTGCTCTACTAGCATAAAATAATGATGTGGGGGTATGAACAAGCTATCTATTACCTCAGTCGAATGATGATTGGGCCTGAACATAGATACACCGCCGTGGAGAAGGAATGTCTTGCTATGGTGTTCGCTATCCAAATGATGCGACACTATATTACAGGACAAACCATCCATGTCATATCTCGAGTTAACTCCCTCAGGGTTCTCATGACCAAGCCAGGTGCACTAAGCTCTCGCCTCGCTACCTGGGCGATATTGTTGTCTCCCTACGACATGATCTTCGTTCCACAAAAGGCTGTTAAAGGTCAAGCTCTAGCGGACTTTTTAGCAGCCCATCTAAGTTCAGAGTCAACCAGAATATATGAAGAGATTCCAGACGAGGTCGCCAATTCAAACATGGCTTCTGATGATTCCGTCTGACGAATGTTCTTCGACGGTGCTTCAAGAATCGGGCCCAAAGGCAACATTGTCGTTGGGGTCGGAGTGGTACTGATTTCTCCCTCTGGCTTGGTGATCAACCGAGCATATTCCCTTACTGAACCCTGCTCGAACAATGTGGCCGAGTACAATGCCTTGGTTATCGGTCTTCGACTTGCAAAATAACTGGGGATAGAGTACCTAGAGGCATATGGCGATTCACAGTTAATCGTCAATCAGATTCGGGGTTCATTTGAAGTTCGTCATGAAGACATGATCCCCTATCATCAGGTAGCGATCGCCATCATTACGTCTCTGAAAGGGTTCTTCATAGAACATGTTCCGAGACTCCGAAACATTGAAGCCGACGCCTTAGCAGGACTGGCCGCTTCCCTGGCAGTCCCAAAGTATACTCATCATTTGGTGGACGTAATAGGTCATGAGTTGGTCGGTCCCAAGAATAACGTCCAAATTACTGAGAGCTATTCTGCCCTGACGGTCGACGAGATACAGGATTAGAGGCTCCCATTTATTGACTTCGCAGTCTATGGCATCTTGCCGGAGAACCCGAAAGAAGCCACCTCTATTAGAAGATGTTTGCTCAGATTCTTCTACGAAACTGAGAAAAAAGATGCTGTATCGGCGGTCATACGATGGATTACTGCTTCGGTGTCTGTCCAATACAGAAGCCGAAGAAGCTGTACGTGAAGCACATGACGGTATCTGCGGGGCCCATCATCCTGGCCCGAAGTTGTAAGATCGCCTTCGCCGGATGGGCTACTACTGGCCTATGATGGTGGAAGACGCGATAGACTATGCATGAAAGTGCAAAGCCTGTCAGGTCTACGCAGATTTCATACATCAACCATCCGAATTCCTACACCCGACAGTGGCATCCTGGCCATTTGAGGCATAGAGAATGGACATCATTGGCCCAATCACTCCACCTTCGTCCAGAGGACACCGCTTCATACTGGCAATTACAGATTACTTCTCCAAATGGGCAAAAGCTATCCCACTTGCAGAGGTGAAAACATCAAATATGATTAGCTTCCTCAAGTATCACATTATTTATCGCTTTGAACTGCCTCGAAGGTTCATCCACGACAATGGTCCGCATTTTGCAAGCCACGCCTTCTATCGGTTTTGCGACAAACATCAGATCCAGAGTGTTGCTTCAATACCATACAATTCGACAGCTAATGGTTTGGCGAAAGCGTTCAACAAAACTATAATCAAGCTTCTCAAGAAGTTCGTGTCTTCCAACAAACGCGACTGGAATGAAAAGCTTGGTAAATGCTTATGGGCGTATCGTACTACAGTCCGGACGGCCACCGGGAACACACCATTCTCTCTGGTGTATGGGAGTGAGGCAGTTCTCCCACTGGAGACGCAAATCCCCTCGCTCCGTGTTACCCTCACCTATCGATTGACGACAGATGATAATTATCGTCGCCGGCTACAAGAGTTGGAGGCCTTAGATGAGAAGCGCATGTTAGCTCAACAACGAATCGAGCTGTATCAAGCACGCATCTCGGGAGCTTTCAACAAGAAGGTTAAACTCAGAACATTCCAAGTGGGCGATCTCGTTCTCGCAGTTCCAAGGTCGATGGTTATGACCCACAAGATCGTCAGCAAATTCCAGCTAAAGTGGAAAGGCCCATTTGTCATCGAGGCTGCATTTTCCAACGGTGCTTGCCACCTCGTAAAACAAAATAGAGACTTGCTCATGTTGCCCGTCAACGGCAAGTTCCTGAAGAAGTATTATGTCTAAATGGCATCCTCCAAATCAACCAGACTGTTAAGTTATGTGCCCCCAGGTACCGTTGAACTTACACTCTGGTCATCCCAAATGAATCCATATCGTATCTTCTGGGTAGTAAGTCATATATGATCATACCTCTGAACTTCCTACCTAAAATAGCATCTTTCTCATGATCTATCACCAGCACTTTCAGTGCATAAAAAGGGTAACAGATCCATAAATTTCCCGAAACAACCACGTCGATGTCACCTCTGAGTTGTTTCACTTCCAACAAAAATAAACCACCCCTCACGTAGAACTTCCACGTCCATATTATCTCTGAGTTTTTCTATGTACCCTTCATGGTGTCCACTCCTGCCACGTCCTCATTATCTCTGAGTAGAAAGACTCCATTGAAGAAACCCTCATATTTACCACGTCCTCATTACCTCTGAGTAAGTATGTTGGTTTTCTTTCGACTTATTATTCGTACCCAAAACCAGGGTATGCCAAGGATAATAGGCCCACAAATGTCCACAACTGACCACAAATATCCGCAGTTGACCATAAATGCTGTACTAGGTCCCCTAGTACATGCGCCTCTTTTTTCATTATCACATGCCTTTGGAGCCCAGCTGTTCCATGGCATTCTTTCGCCCAATACCAAGAACTTCTATGTCTCACCACGGAATTGTTCTAGGTATCTATATCAAACTTATTATCCATACCTAAAACTAAGGTATGCCAAGGGTAATAGGTACACAAAAAGTCCCCCAGTGGGGCAAACATCATAATACGGTACAAGCACAATAGATGACGAATGGCGTAAACATAGTCATTTATTAAAAAACAGAAGTACTACATGTTCGGAGACCGCATCCCTATTAAAATGAAGGAAAATAACAAAGAAAGAAAGGAAAAAAGGTCGACTACGGTTCGACGACAAATAATTCCCAAAGACATTCCCTCAGCAGGGCCGTCGACCACTCAAATTGCCGCTTGGCCCAGCGCTCGGCCTCCTGAGTCAACCGCTCCGCATCCTCCAGATGTGCGTGAGCCTGCCAGCCATCTTCAAGCCTCTTCAGAGCACGCTCCAAGCCAGCAGAAGTTCTGGTGACCTTGTCGGCTTCCTGAACTATTAGCTCCTTATCCGTGCGGGAGGCCTCAAGCTCAGATTCCAAGAAAGCCAATTTTCTTTGGAGCTCGAGGATCTGCTCCCTCGTATCGATTATCCCGCGAGAGACGGTCGCTTCCCGAGAAATACAATCCTCTCCCCTGCGGCTCATCCGATCGTACGGTAGGGACAGATCATGGAGGTACTTCATTATAATCGGCTTGGACGCATCTCGTACAGTCCTTACCTTCTCCATGACAGTTATAAGGAAGGCAGCTCCTGATCTATTGCTGAAGACAGATGGACTTGCCGTAGTACTTGAAACTGGGCCATAAGCTGATCCGTCTCTAGCAATTTGGGCTCCAGAAGCTCAACTATCCTTGCCCCACCGGGGAGGGTTCTAAGGAGTTCAATCTGGCCACGGGTGCATTGACGGGCCAAGGCAAAAGAAGTTTCCCTCTCCACGGCAGCCTCAACCCCTCGCTTCAGGTGGCAGTAGAAACTGTCAACCACATCCTTTGACGATTCATCCAGGACTTCTGAAGAAGACGGCATCAGATGAAGAGTAGCTGGCAGTGTCGAAGAAGATGTACCAGAACATGATGCCCCTGCCACAAGGAAAACAAGTTCCGAGCAAAAGGATGCTTGAATAGCGGCTAATTCCTTCTCCGCAGCACGAAGGATCTGGAGACTCGGCAGGACGGAAAGGTCGACCTCCAGAGCCACATGAACAGAAGAGCTTGTCATCTGCTCCCCGAACTCGATTCAGCGGGAGGCCCCTCAATGTAAGTTGGAGGGGAAGGAGGCACACTCTCTTCCACCAGATCCCCTCTAGCGAACTCTCCCTCGATAATGTCCGTGGTTGACAGTGAAGGAGCAGGACCTGTATGTCCGGAGCAACTATCAATCAGCTTAACCCGAAGGATGTGATGATAGAGCAAATAAACCTCCTCACTGGTCAAAATTTGACTTAGCTTACCAGGGAAGAGTTGTTGGGGCTGAGGTTCGCTCTCAGCCACCGTAGTCTCTTCACCAGCAACATCCGACCCAAAGGCAGCTGGTTCATCTGCCCAGCCGCCCCGGAAGAAGATACAACTAGGTCAGCATCACCCGGCTGAAGTTCAGTGATCTCGGGGACGGGTTCAGCAGAGCCCACGTCCCCCTGGGTTGGGACGTCAACAACTGGAGGAACCTAAGCCGTCGTTGGGAGAATCCCGGCGGTAAGAATCTCGGCACTCATATCTCTAATTAGAGTAGTTAGAGCCGGGTCGACCGCAGAGGTAACAGCCGGCTCTGGAAAGTCCCCTTCTTCTGACGCCTACAGAGAAAAGAAAAATGATTAGGTCATAGTTCAGAAAAAAGGAGAGCTAAAGAAGAAGATGGTTGTAATTCAATTCACCTTCGAAACGGCGTCAACATCCTCGCCTCTCTCCTTAATGAGCAGCCTGCGAGGCTTAAATACAGCCCATTTCACGAAGTAATTTATGCCGCCAACGGTGGGCTCACGCCTGCTTCGCTTGCGTAAAGGACCAGACACGACAGGTGGCTGATCCGCCGCCACATCTTCTGCGGAAGGAAGAGAGTTATTGGGATCATATTCGTTATCCTCTTCGTTCGCGTCGGTAGACTCCGAGTCCGACAGAGCAACCGTGCTCTCCCTCTTCTTCCTCGCCTTGGACCCTTTGGACTTCTCCTCTAAGCCAGTACCAACAATGAAGCTGGTACCCGGGTCAAAATCAACAGGAGGCTTGTTCGCCATGACATGGTATAGAGCTGCCAAATACAAGATCTCCCCTGACTCTCCAACATCAGGAACTGAGAAGCTGGTACGGGTGTGAACCGTGTTATAATAGTGCCAGGCCCTGATGCCATCAAGGATGCTACCTTCAAAGCCCAAACAAGAGCTAAGACTGTCCAAGAATAGCTGACTATACCCAAACTGTCGGAAGAACCTATTGGGTAAGTAAGGCTCCAAGTAGACAGTATTGCGGTTGCGGTATACCAGGTGGAAAGGACGAATATTGAGCAGCCAAAGGAGCATCTTGTCAGATAGGAAGTGGGGAGGCCCAATACCATCAAGATGTACGGCCCTCACTTCCTCAGCAGTAAATTAAAGAACAGACACGAAAAAAGTGTATCTGTCCACTCTTGCCAGCGCCATCCGACAGGCACGTATACTCTCGCAATCCCAAGGCATGCTTCGATATTGGAAGATGAAAGCATCATCAGCAGTTACGCCATCTTCGGGGCCAGGCCTCATCAAAGACCGACAATGCATCAACAGCCACCCTATCAGATAATGATAGGGTAGTTCAATGCATTCAAAGTCCTTCGTCATGTCACGGGCGATGACCTTGGATGAGAAAACACAAAGGCTACGATGTATGCTGCACACCATGGCCAGAAGAATAGCTAGTCTGACCCCAAAGACCAGCTTCACAATAGAGAGGATAAAGTTACGGCTGATCCTCTTAATAGAACCAGCCCCTCCTGAAACTATGCAGTTTCGTAGCCATACCATCAGAAAGCCTGCCAAAAGAGCCTTCTCGGACAACGGCTGAGTGTCTTGATAAAAATAAGCAAAAGAGTCAGATTGACTCCCGAATCTGTCGCTGGCGGTTCTTACCCTCTTGGCGGTCGATACCTAGTCCTGCACCTCCTTCCGAGTTCGAGGACTTCGAGGAGAAACCCGACGTGAGGCGCCGAGCTTGAAAAGGTAAATGAGCCAGGCCTTTGTATGCGGAAGTTTCCCTTCTGAGCTGTCATTATTTTTTTCGACATTTACTGGCATGTGCTGTAATGACACAGCTTTTCGGTAGACAGCTACAAAGCCCGGGAACCGTTGCTCCAAATCCTCGAACTCTTCGTTAGTCGGGGTATACTCTTCGAAGACTTTATTTCCCTAAGGTAGCCTGGATACGTCATGCATCTCGTGGAGAGCAAGCCCCATCTCCCCTATGGGTGTAAAGAAGTTACCCGTACGACGATTGTACATTTCAAGCAGAGCCATGAACAATTTTTTGTTTATGGGCAAGCCGTAAGAGGTGCCCCGAATAGCATGCTAGAGTCCGATCTCGCGCAGGAGAGTCTCGTATTTCTGTGCGATCCACGTGGACAGGTTGGTCCACAAGGGGAGAGGGTGTATCCAATTCAGCAGCGACAACCGGCCAACAAAATAGGACCCCTTCCGAGCAAGCTGGTTCAGGAAAGTGTCAGCTTGAGAGAACTTAAAATTGGGACCCTGTACATTCAAGAAGTTGCCCGGGGCCAACCCCATCACGTAGCGGCTGACCGGTACCCTGCCCGCGTACACTGACCCCAAGTTATTGTTATAGTAAATTTTGCCTACAAACATCCCGTTTCGGGTCAGAGTCATGGAATCCTCCATCTTCCTGTCCATTGGCAACATGTTGAACCACGACAGTGGAAAGTGACGTTCCATCTGAGGGATGTGGATCGCCATCCCGTCAGAAGTAAAACTCTAACTCTCAGATATGTCCAGAACTTGGGAGTTCTTCACAGTCAAGGCGTCCCCGAAGAGGAACGCAGGTTTCAGGTGTTTGCCCCCCAATAGCCCTGAGTTCATCATGCCTGAGATAAAAAAGAAGGACTGGTTCTTAATATCTCTTAGCCTCTCCACGGGTTCGTCTTTGGGAAGCTGGTTCACCACATACTCGACTAAGTGGTCGAAACTCACACCCACAACAGATTGGGCATGACCTATCAAGGGCTCTCCTGCAGGATTGACTGGCAGATTCACTGAAAAAATGATAAAAGAAACATGTTTGAAGATGGCCAGGGAAAACTGCTTAGTGTTTCCGAGCTTATGCGGCTCTAATTAGGCGGGTCCTTATGTGGCACAATTTAAAGGAGCTTATGCGGCTCCATTTTGGTGGTGCCTCATGCGGCCCAGTTCAAATAAGCTTATGCGGCTCTGTTTAGCGGGTGTTCATACGGCCCAGTCTAGAAGAGCTTATACAGCTCTGATTTGATGGGGCCTCATGCGGCCCAGTTCAAACGAGCTTATGCGGCTCTGCTTAGCAGGGCCTCATGCGGCACAATTCAAGGAAGCTTATGCGGCTCTGATTTGGTGGAGCCTTATGCGGCATAGTTCAAAGGGAGCTTATGCGGCCCTGTTTAAAGTGAGCTTATGCGGTATAGTTCAAAGTGTAAAACCCAGTTTTCCAGATGAGGGTATTTTTGGAATTTTGTAATTATAATTATTATTTATTGATATTTATTTCGCATTATAATTTTTGGTGATTTTTAATAATTTCTAATCTATTTAAAAACTGGTTTAAGTCATGACTTATGATTTTGGTGTGCAGCTAGTGAAACCGTAGAGACTGTATGACCTAGAGCCTAACCACGTCATTAGGATGATTTATTATCATTTTTAGCCTAGGGGTATTTTGGTCATTTTGACTTATTAGAATTATTTGATGATTTATTGAATAGGTGAATTCTAGGTTGACTTGACTTGTTGAGACCTAGTGAACTAGCCTAGAAGCTAACCCTAGCCATGGTGACCCTAGTCTAACTTAGGTTAACCTACTTTTAGTCATTAGAAACTAATTTTAGAATGAGGGAATTTGGTTTAGTGAATTTAAGTCATGGTTTATGGTTTCATGAAATGACTTATGGCTTAATGATTTATTTGATCATGACTTGGCCCATGGCCCATAACTAGAAGCCCTAACCCTAACCAAACCCTAAATGACCAGCCATAGGGATCCCCACCCTATATAAACACTTATTCTCTAGGGCTTGCCTCTTTCTTTATTCATTTCAACATTGGAAAAAGAAAGGTATTTGTCCCTCTTCCAAAAATCTCCATAAATCTATTTTAATTCCTTTTTAATCCTAGTTTCTTGCATTAGAACCTAATTTCCTCCTATTTTATGAATGTGGAATTTAATCCCAGTTTTGGGACAATTTGGAGCTTTTGGCATCAAGAGGAAGAATCCCCCATTTGAAGCTTTTCCAAGCTTTTTGCACATATAGGTAAAACCCTCTAAATTGATTTAAATTTTAGTTTTCTTTGCATGTAGGGCTAGATCTAGGAGTCCCCTGGGTGTCCCCGAAATTTGGATGGAATTCGTGTCCGTTTGGTATCCGTATAGGACACGTGTCATAGTGTCTCCTAGGTGTTTGATGAAATGCTTGTGAGAATTAAATGGTTTTATTTTCAAAAACTAATTGAATGGAAAAATAGGTTTTTAAGTGTAGATCACAAATCTTTTAGACTGAGCACGATTTAGGCCCATGTCCGTGTCCAAATTGGACACGAACACGCTGCACACTGCACCTGTGCACTGATTTTAGGTCTCTGACACGGCTATATAACTAGGACACGACACGACTTGAGGCCCGTACAGACACCTAAACACCTAGCCCTAGTCCCCCTCTACCCCTAGACACGATCACGACGTGTCACGTGTCGTGTGTCACGCACACGAGACTGTGACACGCCTGCACAAGACACTGCAACGTGCCTGTGTCCTCTCCTGCTACTCGGGCCCCCTGTAGGACACGACACGACACTAGAACGGACGAAACTTGGTGGACACATGGTTCTAATGTCTGACACAACACACACAAAGTTTGGGTCGAGTTGGTTTCATATTCACAAAGTTATCCACCTCGCACTGATTTGTGCTGTCCACACACACACGCATATTTTGTCTCTGATACGCGCTGACTGACACGACACGACACATCTTAGACACGATACAGGCAATTGTATCCCTAGCCCTATACCTACCCTAGGGTTGGACATGAGAACGAGGCTCTAGGGTCGTCACACGAGTCCCTAGATCGCCTTGCACCTGTGCACGATGCTGCCTATGTGCAGTTCAGTCACACAGTGGCATTTAGGTTTAGACACTGTTTGGACACTTCGTGTCCACTCTAGTGGACACGAATCATACCTCCTAGACACATGACATATGGTACACACACCTACATGCCTGTTGTTAATTTCTATGGTTTAATTTAGGTTTTCAAATGTGGAGTTTATGTATCAGTGACTTATGTTCAGCTGGGTTATTTGAAGCTGTAGACTGATGCTTCCTATTAAATCTTGATTTAATTCCCCATGTTTAAACTAATTTTGAATGTTCAAAGCCATGTTGATTCAATTACACTGTGATTAAGTTGATTCCTTTGGTTTGATGTTAACACAACATAGGAATTCGAATTGGATTGGTTGGGTTTGTATATGGTGTTCGAGCAACATAACTTAATTCCCAGTTTTTTTCCCTGTGATGAAATTGTTTATATTCTGAGTTTGTTTCCTAATAACCTGAGATAACTCCCTGTTTAACTGAAATTGATTTCCAGTTTTTCTTTTCAACTGATTTCTGAAATTCACAAACTAATTTTTGAGCACTTGCCCACCCTCAATTGATACACTGTTTTCTAACATTGAACCACATGTTCACCCTCTGATTTCCTGCCACTGGTTACTGTCACAGCTGAGAATCACTGAGTATGGACACATCTCTACACTGTCATATTCATTTGCTATTTGCTGAGTATTCACACACATTTCTTCTTCTCACTGTTCACTTGCTTATGTTTGCTGGATGTTAGCATGATCCCCCCCACTTCCTTTCAACTGAAATCATACCTGAACACTCTTGCTGTTATCTCACTGAACACCCTGGCTTTATACTGCTGCCATAAATTCCTGTGTACACACAAATACACATTGATTGTACACAATCTGAGTTCCCATTGCCTTAACCATTGACACTCTTCTAAATTCCTGAGTTTACACATGACACAAATTCCAGTTTCCTGAGATTATTCCCTGTCCTCACTGAATTGATGTGCATTACCATGTTAAATTCCTATATTTTTGTATGTTAGTTTAGTTAGGAAGTTAACTGAGAATATGGTGTTCTTCTATAAACACACACACACACACACAAAAACTGAACACTAATAGCCTTGCTTGACACCATTGTTGTACACTTTGTTAACTCACATTGCACTTTGACATTGTTCACTCACATCCACCTAAAACTGTAACCTATCCATACCACACACTCACACATTCCTGTCACAACCTGGACACACTATACCTACATGCATATGCACCCCCTTACACCCTTATGTGTACACACACTATGATATGCATGTATACATGTACTCTACTCTCCCTCTTTCACTCTCTATATATCTATAGTGTATATTTACATGAATGCTTGATTAGGATTACTTAGTATTGTGATACCTTATCTATATCCATGTATATATGTGTATGCTATCTAGTACCTATACCTATATAGCTACCCTATGTGTATATTTACATGTGTATATATAAATTTGAATGTGACATATATTGATTTGTATAATATATGCATATATGGTTTTGTTATATGTGAGGTATAGTTTAGGCTATGGTAGTAGACTAGTGTGGGTTGTATGGTATTTTGGTTAGAGACCTAGATTGACTTGTTCAGCCTAGGTTAGACCAACCTAGACTAGTTTGACCTTATTTGGCCTAATTAGACAAGAGTTGACCTAGTTTGACTGTTAGGTTGACTAGTTGACCAAGGTTTGAAAATTTAGCTAGATATTGACTTGGTTTGACCCAGAGTTGACCAAGAGTTGACTTGACCTAGATTGACCTAGAAATCATGTAGATTGCATCATAAACATCATTGTCTTATTTTAAGCACATTATAACCTATACTTCTCTGTTTAGGACATTATGACTCAGGTGCAGACATATGATATTATACTACTCTTTTCAGAGTAGCAGGCGAGTACATTCTCTGATAGTTCTCTCATTTACTTATCAATTACTGTACTTCAGTTCTAGTTAGTTGTATGTGATTCTCTGTTACAACACGTGTGGATATTTCTGGATTCATGTATACGACACACTTTTATTTTTTGGCCTCTATTACTGGTATCATCATCCCTGGCTTCTATTACTGGAATCACCTACTGGAATCATTTAACTGGAATCATTTACTGGTATCATTATATTTTGGCTGGACTCATCTTGAATCATTGTGTCGGAATTCTGGATTCACTTGCTGGGAGGGAAAATACTAGAGTAAGACATGTAGGCATACCCCAATCTGGAATCTTCTAACTGGAATCTACTGGAATGATAGTCATCTCACACCCGGCCAGGTGTGTGATGTGCCGTATTACCAACAACCGTTTACATGTCGAACTCGGTATTTTAAAATATACTGCTAGAGTATAGGCTGGACTCACCCTGGAATCGTTGATCACTATAACTGGAATCGTCCCTTACTGGATTCATCTTGTATTAGATTCATCCCGTACTGGATTTATATAGGTTTTACACTGATTTACATTTTCTGTCTGGACTTTATATCATATTACCCTGGTTTAGCTAGTTCTATTTTTACAGTCTTTATTGCTATGATTCTTCTCTTGTTTAGTATTTACTTCCTTGCACTTTATCTCTCTTTCTTACCATCACCTGAATATAAACTGCCATTTTTATCAATATAACTGTCTATAACTGCTGTATAGTTCTCTGTCATTTACTTGGGTTTTCTAGATGAGATGTGCTCGTTTCTGTCCTGACTGGACCTGTTGAAAATTTTACAGATGACTTTCCTGAGGACACATGTCCTACATGTTACAGACCAGGAGATGGCTTAGCTACCTAAGGCCCCGATACTCAGGAGTGATCGGGAGTTTAGTTAGTCTGTCTTGTTTTAGTTTTCATGTTTAGATCTGGAGTTGTATATAGAGATTTGAGACTTGAGATGTATTTGAGATTGTTTGAGTTTGTTGTTATTTTTATTAGTAGTTTTGTTATCTTCAATTTTCTAGTTATATTCGGTGTTATCTTATCGTGCTTAGACTGTGATTGAGTTATACCATATCTTATACTTGTCCTCCGTTCGGAGTTGATCATTATGAGTACACTATATACTGCATGAGTTGATGGTTAGTTAGAGACTTAGAACAGCGTTCTACCGTCGATACTGCGGCGTAGGCTGGGCGCTGTTACGTACTCGTACCCTCACAGTGGGTGCGGGTCGTGACACATTTTTAGTGGTGGCCCATGCAGGTCGAGAGTCGCATTAGTACGATATCGTGGTAGTACGGCGACTTAGTTGTACTGCTGCGAGTCTGCGATAGGATTGAGAGATAGGCTTTACCAGAGAGGCACTCAATCACAGTTAGGACTACTTGAGAATATTCCTGGGATGACCCTTGAGAATCTCATTATAAACTATCTCAAAATTTGATTCTGACAGTATCTGTCTATCTTCCTTGTTCATCGTTGAATTTGATTCTTGGTATTCATTATTTACTTGATTTTCTACCAAGATAACATTATGGGCTAGGTTGTCTCAGTCATGGAACCTAGAATATTCTACAGCCATATCAGCTGGTTGGGCGATGAGATAGAGTCTAATTTTGGATATATTTCTCGGGTGTGGGAATTTAAGATTTTCGCAGCCAAGCTAGCGGCAATACAAAAATTTTAAATACCATGATTCTAGATGTTTGTACATTAGTTATGGACTCTATGGATTATCGCAGCCATACTTACTGGTGTGACAAGGATTCTGGTGACATGGTTCTGGATAGACGGGTATGATTATTAGATTGCAGGATAGATACCATATAGATCGTGCCCTAGAGAATTTGAGTGGAATATCAGGGTGGATATTACTTGAGTGTCATGGATTAGATAGAGGGAGCTAGGCCACCTGTAGTACGGCACCGTGCCCCGCACCAACAGAGGGATACACCCCAGAGGGACAGGGTTTCTGTGCTGACAGTCGAGTAGACCGATGCTACGGGTGACGGGTTAGCAGGTCTGTCTTCCTGTTCTTTTTTCCATCTTGTTGTATGATTCCATTAGTACCTGCCAGGATATTACTTGTGATTGCCTAGATAGAGTAGCTACCCTGTTCGAGACCGTAAAATCATGACCAGTAGGATTGTGTTGCTTCGACTTTGATTTGCTGGGGGTTTGACCTAGTGGAGGTGCGATCATCTTAATTTCGAGGACGAAATTTTTATAAGGTGGGTAGGATTGTAACAACCAGTTTTCCAGATGAGGGTATTTTTGGAATTTTGTAATTATAATTATTATTTATTGATATTTATTTTGTATTATGATTTTTGGTGATTTTTAATAATTTCTAATCTATTTAAAAATTGGTTTAAGTCATGACTTGTGATTTTGGTGTACAGCTAGTGAAACCATAGAGACTGCATGACCTAGAGCCTAACCACGTCATTAGGATGATTTATTATCATTTTTAGCCTAGGGGTATTTTGGTCATTTTGACTTATTTGAATTATTTGATGATTTATTGAATAGGTGAATTCTAGGTTGACTTGACTTGTTGAGACCTAGTGAACTAGCCTAGAAGCTAACCCTAGCCATGGTGACCCTAGTCTAACTTAGGTTAACCTACTTTTAGTCATTAGAAACTAATTTTAGAATGAGGGGATTTGGTTTAGTGAATTTAAGTCATGGTTTATGGTTTCATGAAATGACTTATGGCTTAATAATTTATTTGATCATGACTTGGCCCATGGCCCATAACTAGAAGCCCTAACCCTAACCAAACCCTAAATGACCAGCCATAGGGATCCCCACCCTATATAAACACTTATTCTCTAGGGCTTGCCTCTTTCTTTATTCATTTTAACATTGGAAAAAGAAAGGTATTTGTCCCTCTTCCAAAAATCTCCATATATCCATTTTAATTCCTTTTTAATCCTAGTTTCTTGCATTAGAACCTAATTTCCTTCTATTTTCTGAATGTGGAATTTAATCCCAGCTTTGGGACAATTTGGAGCTTTTGGCATCAAGAGGAAGAATCCCCCATTTGAAGCTTTTCCAAGCTTTTTGCACATATAGGTAAAACCCACTAAATTGATTTAAATTTTAGTTTTCTTTGCATGTTGGGCTAGATCTAGGAGTCCCCTGGGTGTCCCCGAAATTTGGATGGAATTCGTGTCAGTTTGGTGTCCGTATAGGACACGTGTCATAGTGTCTCCTAGGTGTATGATGAAATGCTTGTGAGAATTAAATGGTTTTATTTTCAAAAACTAATTGAATGGAAAATAGGTTTTTAAGTGTAGATCACAAATCTTTTGGACTGAGCACGATTTAGGCCCGTGTCCGTGTCCAAATTGGACACGAACACGCTGTACACTGCACCTGTGCACTGATTTTAGGTCTCTGATACGGCTATATAACTAGGACACGACACGACTTGAGGGTCGTGCAGACACCTAGACACCTAGCCCTAGTCCCCCTCGACCCCTAGACACGATCACGACGTGTCACGTGTCACGTGTCGTGTGTCACGCACACGAGACTGTGACACGCCTGCACGAGATACTGCAACGTGCCTGTGTCCTCCCCTGCTACTCGGGCCCCCTGTAGGACATGACACGACACTAGAACGGACGAAACTTGGTGGACACATGGTTCTAATGTCTGACATGACACACACAAAGTTTGGGTCGAGTTGGTTTTATATTCACAAAGTTATCCACCTCGCACTAATTTGTGCTGTCCACACACACACGCACATTTTATCTCTGATATGCGCTGACTGACACGACACGACACATCTTAGAAAAAATACAGGCAATTGTATCCCTAGCCCTATACCTACCCTAGGGTTGGACACGAGCACGAGGCTCTAGGGTCGTCACACGAGTCCCTAGATCGCCTTGCACCTGTGCACGATGCTGCCTATGTGCAGTTCAGTCACACAGTGACATTTAGGTTTAGACACTGTTTGGACACTTCGTGTCCACTCTAGTGGACACGAATCATACCCCCTAGACACATGACACATGGTACACACACCTACATGCCTGTTGTTAATTTCTATGGTTTAATTTAGGTTTTCAAATGTGGAGTTTATGTATCAGTGACTTATGTTCAGCTAGGTTATTTGAAGCTGTAGACTGATGCTTCCTGTTAAATCTCGATTTAATTCCCCATGTTTAAACTAATTTTGAATGTTCAAAGCCATGTTGATTCAATTACACTGTGATTAAGTTGATTCCTTTGGTTTGATGTTAACACAACATAGGAATTCGAATTGGATTGGTTGGGTTTGCATATGGTGTTCGAGCAACATAACTTAATTCCCAGTTTTTTTTCCCTGTGATAAAATTGTTTATATTCTGAGTTTGTTTCCTAATAACCTGAGATAACTCCCTGTTTAACTGAAATTGATTTCCAGTTTTTCTTTTCAACTGATTTCTGAAATACACAAACTGATTTTTGAGCACTTGCCCACCCTCAATTGATACACTGTTTTCTAACATTGAACCACATGTTCACCCTCTGATTTCCTGCCACTGGTTACTGTCACAGCTGAGAATCACTGAGTATGGACACATCTCTACACTGTCACATTCATTTGCTATTTGCTGAGTATTCTCACACATTTCTTCTTCTCACTGTTCACTTGCTTATGTTTGCTGGATATTAGCATGATCCCCCCACTTCCTTTCAACTAAAATCAAACCTGAACACTCTTGCTGTTATCTCACTGAACACCCGGGCTTTACACTGCTGCCATAAATTCCTGTTTACACACAAATACACATTGATTGTACACAATCTGAGTTCCCATTGCCTTAACCATTGACACTCTTCTAAATTACTGAGTTTACACATGACACAAATTCCAGTTTCCTGAGATTATTCCCTGTCCTCACTGAATTGATGTGCATTACCATGTTAAATTCCTATATTTTTGTATGTTAGTTTAGTTAGGAAGTTAACTGAGAATATGGTGTTCTTCTATAAACACACACACACACACAAAACTTAACACTAACAGCCTTGCTTGACACCATTGTTGTACACTTTGTTAACTCACATTGCACTTTGACATTGTTCAATCACATCCACCTAAAACTGTAACCTATCCACACCACACACTCACACATTCCTGTCACAACCTGGACACACTATACCTACATGCATATGCACCCCCTTACACCCTTATGTGTACACACACTATGATATGCATGTATACATGTACTCCACTCTCTATATATCTATAGTGTATATTTACATGAATGCTTGATTAGGATTACTTAGTATTGTGATACCTTATCTATATCCATGTATATATGTGTATGCTATCTAGTACCTATACCTATATAGCTACCCTATGTGTATATTTACATGTGTATATATAAATTTGAATGTGACATATATTGATTTGTATAATATATGCATATATGGTTTTGTTATATGTGAGGTATAGTTTAGGCTATGGTAGTAGACTAGTGTGGGTTGTATGGTATTTTGGTTAGAGACCTAGATTGACTTGTTCAGCCTAGGTTAGACCAACCTAGACTAGTTTGACCTTGTTTGACCTAACTAGACTAGTGTTGACCTAGTTTGACTGTTAGGTTGACTAGTTGACCAAGGTTTGACAATTTAGCTAGATATTGACTTGGTTTGACCCAGAGTTGACCAAGAGTTGACTTGACCTAGATTGACCTAGAAATCATGTATTGCATCATAAACATCATTATCTTATTTTAAGCACATTATAACCTATATTTCTCTGTTTAGGACATTGTGACTCTGGTGCAGACATCTGATATTATACTACTCTTTTCAGAGTAGCAGGCGAGTACATTCTCTGATAGTTCTCTCATTTACTTGCCAATTACTGTACTTCAGTTCTAGTTAGTTGTATGCGATTCTCTGTTACAACACGTGTGGATATTTCTGGATTCATGTATACGACACACTTTTATTTTCTGGCCTCTATTACTGGTATCATCATCCCTGGCTTCTATTACTGGAATCACCTACTGGAATCATTTAACTGGAATCATTTACTGGAATCATTTACTGGTATCATTATATTTTGGCTGGACTCATCTTGAATCATTGTGTCGGAATTCTGGATTCACTTGCTGGGAGAAGAAATACTAGAGTAAGACATGTAGACATACCCCAATCTGGAATCTCCCAACTGGAATCTACTGGAATGATAGCCATCTCACACCCGGCCAGGTGTGTGATGTACCGTATTACCTACAGCCGTTTACATGTCGAACTCGATATTTTAAAATACACTGCTAGAGTATAGGCTGGACTCACCCTGGAATCGTTGATCACTATAACTGGAATCGTCCCTTACTGGATTCATCTTGTATTAGATTTATCCCGTACTGGATTTACATAGGTTTTACACTGGTTTACATTTTTGTCTGGACTTTATATCATATTACCCTGGTTCAGCTAGTTCTATTTTTACAGTCTTCATTACTATGATTCTTCTCTTGTTTAGTATTTACTTTCCTTGCACTTTATCTCTCTTTCTTACCATCACCTGAATAAACTGCCATTTTTATCATTATAACTGTCTATAACTGCGGTATAGTTCTCTGTCATTTACTTGGGTTTTCTAGACGAGATGTGCTCGTTCCTGTCCTGACTGGACCTGCTGAAAATTTTACAGATGACTGCCCTGAGGACACATGCCCTACATGTTACAGACCAGGAGATGGCTTAGCTACCTATGGCCCCGACACTTAGGAGTGATCGGAGTTTAGTTAGTCTGTCTTGTTTTAGTTTTTCTGTTTAGATCTGGAGTTGTATATAGAGATTTGAGACTATTTGAGATTGTTTGAGTTTGTTGTTATTTTTATTAGTAGTTTTGTTGTCTTCAATTTCTTAGTTATATTCGATGTTATCTTATCGTGCTTAGACTGTGATTGAATTACACCATATCTTATACTTGTCCTCCGTTCGGAGTTGATCATTATGAGTACACTATATACTGCATGAGTTGATGGTTAGTTAGAGACTTAGAACAGCGTTCTACCGCCGACACTGCGGCGTAGGCTGGGCGCTGTTACGTACTCGTACCCTCACAGTGGGTGCGGGTCATGACACAAAGGGAGCTTATGCGGCCCTGTTTAAAGTGAGCTTATGCGGCACAGTTCAGAGGAAGCTTATGCGGCACAGTTCAGAGGAAGCTTATGCGGCACTGTTCGATGGTTCTCCATGCGGCCCAGTTTGCAAAGTGCTTATATGGCCACAAGACGACTCTCATGCGGCTCGGACATGAGGCATACCCCCATGCGGCTCGGACATGAGATGTACATGCGGCACATATAGCAGTATGCGGATTCATCACAATGAACTTTAACTGTTCAATGAAGATGAAGAAGGCCCACGCATAAAATATGCGACGTAGCCATGATGGTTAGGGTTTGAGTTCATACAATTTCTTCCAGCATTCTTACCATCAATGGGGTGGAGGTGAACGTCGGATGAACTGTGGGTGCCACAATCGATGAAAAAGCTGCTCCTTTACCCTTCGCCGCAGCGCTGGAGAAAGTCTTGGGAGCCATTGGTGATCGAAGGAGAAGAAGAGATGGAAACTAGGACAAGAAGGCTTGAACAAGAGAAGAAAGTAAAGAGTCTCACTCTAAAAATTACTCATATTTATAGGCAGACAGGGGGCTCGTGGACCGATGGGCGCTTCGGATTACGTGTTGCCTAGAAGATAAAACCGACTCTTGGAATTTTATCCCCCTCATGCAAAAAGGAATGCTCAGAATCATTAATGCAAATCCAAATATTTAATGCCGACTCTTGGGATCCTACCCAAAAGATGGCTTTAAATCAAGCAAATCAAGAGAAAACAATGAGACGCCTACCTGGCATGAAGGCCAGTATGCGGCCTAAGCATCTATGCGGTCAGAGCAGTCTATGCGGCCGAAACAATCCATGCGGCCAAAGCAATCCATGCGGCCAGAAAATCCTATGCGGCCAGAGAAGTCGATGCGACATGAAGAGATTACATGGACATGCTTCTTATTCAAAGTATTTCAATTTTTACAAATTGAAAACTTTGAAGGGGTCTTGTAGAAGCATGAAAAAGAATATAAATCATATGCGGCCCAGATACAGCATACGGCTCAAAAGCTTGAAGGGCTTTATGTGGCTCGGAACATCCCAGAGAGCCTCATGCGGCTCAGAAATCTTATGCGGCTCAGAAAAGAGCCACGTGGCCTCATGCGGATCAAAACAGGCCGATTACAGCGGGCCATAATTGCTCCCTGCAGCTGGCCATTAAATGCTCTGACATAAAGTTACAGTTCTGATGGCTCTGACATAATGAAGAGACGCGTCATGCTCATCAAAAGACGAGAAATCTCTGAGATAGCCGGTACAGTTTACAAAGTCCAAGGAAATTCTCTATGCGGACCGCCTAGGCCACCCTTATGCGGTTTAGTTGGAGGCCACCCTCATGCGATTCGGCTGGGGCCACCCTTATGCAGTTCAGTTGGGGGGCCACCCTTATGCGGTTCAGTTGGAGGCCACCCTCATGGCGGCCCACCCTTATGCGGTTCAGTTGGAGGCCACCCTCATGCGGCTCGGCTGTGGGGGCCACCCTTATGCGGTTCAGTTGGGGGCGACCCTTATGCGGCTCGGTTGTGGGGCCACCCTCATGCAGCTCGGTTGTGGGGTACCCTCATGTAGCTCGGTTGTGAGGCTATCCTCATGCGGCTCGGTTACGAGGCCATCCTCATACGGCTCAGTTATGAGGCCATCCTCATGCGGCTCGGTTGTGAGGCCACCCTCATGCGGCTCTAGTAGTAGACCACCCTCATGCGACTCAATTAGCAGACCATACTCATGCGGCTCGCAGCATAAATGGCAGTTGGGACGTGGCAGAAGATTGACTAAGACTTATCCACTCGGATTTATTGCAACCAAAATCATAACAATACAGATTTATTGCAATCAACTCAACAGCCCAGATTGATTTCCAACAAGCATCAAGGTTAATCTTAACCAATTCCCAACCGCCCACTTTTCAAGGCACAATTACTGCACACCCCGCTCATCACAATTCCTATAAATAGCAAGGTGTTGTTCCCTTGTAAGTACACACAGAGCCCGAGCATAGAGACTAGCAACCCCCACATACACAGAGAACATTTCCTCGCCAGAGCAGAAGCTACGTTCGATCGTCCAAGGAGTAAGGCAGAGTTGATAGCACTCTCCCGAGCCTCTACTGTCACCCCCCAGAAAAACAAAATAATTGTACTTAGATTACTTTTCCTAGGTTTTGTTCCTAGGCTCTCTTTGTACGAGCGAGTTTGTATTGTGAATTAAAGTTCAGTCCCCATAAAATTGTTCTGTTCTTTGATAATCAATGGCAAACACACACCACTTGGGACTTAATCGAAATTGGCATGCGACGCTACCCTTTCAGCCTAGGTTGCAAGCCTTACTGAAGGTTCCGCATGCCTCGAGCCGAATCACGATAAATTATTCCCCCTAGGACGAATCGGTTCTGATGTCCCGAATACCGTTTCGAGGAAAACGAACTTGTGCACAAGCTTTCCATGACCATGCCTATGCATGAACAGTTTAATATATGCAAACAGTTTTGTATAGCGCGGACAGTATCGAACGACATTATCATTTCTCTCAACTTATGCAGCGATTCATTTTCCCCAAAGCTACTCCCGATTTAGTGTCCCGTAGGCACCAAATTGTCCGAGGCCGCATCATAACCCATGATCAATGTTTCATATTATTTTGCAGTACGTGAAATAGTCTATCTTTTTACTAGAACCTTAAAATTTTCCGTTTATGTGAGAAACTTATATTTTTTAGAGTAGATTACTCTAAATCGATACGTTTTTCTCGAGTTCTTGACCTTAGTGGATTGGCATGCATTTAACTTGGCATCGTCGATTTGAATGAATTCGAGGCAAAAAAATGCGAGACAGAGTACAAAGAAGGGGCCGAATCACCCACCGAGTTCTTTGATCGTGTCGACCGTCGAAGCGCTTCACAACGTTCAAAGCTTTAGTTACGTGAGCTCCTGCAATGGCACCAACACTTTGTTAGGATTCTTTTTTTTCCCTTGCTTCAAAATTTGTAGATTGCATCCAAAAATGACGAAAGCACTTCATCAAAACCCAGCGGCAAAAGCTCCCCACGGAGAGACGCTAGGGCGAATAAATCTGTGGTCTAGCAACTCTTGTAATTGTACCTTCAGTTCCTTCAGTTCTGCAAGAGCCATTCGGTAAGACGCCTTTGATATCGGCCGTGTATCCAGAAATGTGTCGATACTGAATTCAATTTCTCGATCTGGCGGTCCCGGGCATCTGTCAGGGAAAACGTCGAGAAAATCTGCCACAACATCAGTCTGTATTGTGTTTGTATTATCCGTCCGCATGTTTCGAACTGATGCCAAGTATCCCGTGCAGCCGGAACGCAGCATACGCCTCGCCGAGATTGCCGATACCATCATCGCCGTCTTCGAGGCGGTACCGCATGAATATGAGAACTCTATCTCGCCAGGAAGACCAAACACCACTCTCTTCTCCGCGCACTCGTCGTTGCATGACAAGCGCCCAACCAATCCATGCCCAGGATTATGTCGTAATCTTTGATCTAGCACGACGGCATCCAAGGATAGATATCTTCCCCCGACGCAAATGTGGCCATCTCAACAAATAAAGTTCGCAGGCATATCGACTCCCGACGGAGTGCTAACGCTAATATTTATATCTAGTGATTGCATGGTTATTTTATTTTCTTTCATAATCAGCAGATATAAAGCTATGCGTCACCCGAATCAAAAGTACTCGAGCAGGTATATCTTTGTAGAGTAATATACCTGTTACAACCGTATCGGACGCAAACGCCTCGTCCCGAGTTAAGGCATAAACTCGGCCTTGAGCTCCGTGGCATTGATTCTGCGGGTTCACAGGCACCGTATTTACGTCTTGTAGTGTAGGCGCTTTATATGGATTCAGAGTGTTCCTTGGTGGGTTGTGTTGATTCGGCTTCCCGCCTGACAGTATTGACTGAAGTGGCCTAGCTCGCCATACTTCAAGCATGTTCTCAATCTACAATCGGGTGCTCGGTGCCCACGCTTGCCGTATCTATTAATTTACTGCGGCAAAGTGACCACGATTCTCAGACGTGTTTGGGCGCTTTTGTACTCCCGATCCACCAGCGTCATTAGGACGCTTGTTGAAGTTGTTGCGAACGACAGGCACGGCCCTTTGTGACATACGGCCAAAGATGTTCACTATCAAGTACGGCTTCGTAGGATTCACGATAAGTTTGGCATCGTTGGTTCATGACGTCCCTAGCAATTCGTCGTTGAGGCCTTGCTGAAAATGCTCGCACCATTCTTCTTTGTTGGCAGGAAGTGTCGAGAAATTTTGCAAGTTTCGAGAAGCTTGCATCATAATCTTCAACAATCATATTCCCCTGCCTCAACATCATGAACTCATCCCCCTTCTGTCGACGGATGGCGCGAGGAACGTACTGCTCAAGGAAGGTTGTCTTGAACATTTTCCAAGAAATTTTTTTGTCGGAATCGGTTTCACAGATCTCTTTTTCTTCGTCGCCCACCAGTCGTGTGCTCTTAGTCGTAACTGCAGCGCCGCACAGGCCACCTCTGGGACCCTTCGATGCAGAGGAGATCGAACAAGTCCTCCATCTCTACGAGCATCCTACTATCACGTCGGGCTCTGCTCGGCCGTTGAACTTCGGACGGGTTCATTTTGCAAAACTCCTTCACTTTGAGCATGGAGGAAGAGTTTATCATTTGCGTAGGACTTCTTTCTCCTCGTCTTCTTGATCACCGTGCTTTCCCTCGGGTACCGTGACCGTCGCCTTGGTATCGCCCGCCATCCTACTCACTATCTAAGTCAGGGCGGTCATCTGCTTCTACTGCGCATCAAATTGGGCTTTGAATTGCATCTGAAGCTGTTGCTGCTGTAGTTCCATCAACTGTAGCATCTTCTCCATAGTCGTCTTGCTAGGGCCAGTACTTTTTGTGCTCGACGTACTATCCACGGTTTGGGTTTGTGCGGGTAATTTTCTTATTTCGCTTAGTCATTCCTACAAACAGTGTAAACCCGTTAGTATTTTTCAAAAATATCTACGGACTTACCTGTATGGAACTTGTATTTCATGCAGCTTGCCGACAAGCATTCAATCGAGCCATCGCAATGGACATTCAACAATGAAACATCTTTCAAAAATTGAGGAAACATAACTGTGCTCTGATACCAATTTGTCACGCCCCGAGTCGGCAACGTTCGTCCCCGATGTTATTTTGCCGATTCGATCGTCCTCGCTAAGGCGTGATGCCGTACTAGTCTGGAGTTGCACTCGTACAAGGCAAGAACATTACGTTGAATTGTATATTAATACGCCAAGTTGAAACTTCACAAATCATATCAAAATTCTAAGACGCAGTATAGGAAGATAGAAATACGTTTCATTCATAGCTTGCAACGAAGTGCAAGTCGTAATTACATTGGATGCCGTTGCGGCTACATTGATTGAAAAAAAAAAAATGCACTCGACAAGTTGCCTGAACAACGCTTGCCGTCCCATACATTCGCCCCTTTATACATAAGCCGTCGACTGAATTGGCTTCAAAATACTTCAGCATAGGAAGAGCTTCAAAAGCCTCTCCGCACTTCAGCTTCAGTTTAGGTTGGAGCGCCCGTCGCACCTGGGGAAATTGGGGGAGGGGATTAGCACACTTGCTAAGTGGACGAGACGAACCAACTCGTCTAAACTGACTTGATTGTTAGGGTAGGCATGCTTTAGAGTTGTCTTTCTATTAGGTCTAAATGAATTCAGTTCATATTCGATAGCCGTCTTTGAGTAATAAAGCAGACAGTATAAAATCGCAGTTTATCATATTTCTTACCACGACCGTGCTCGTCTCTGCATGAAAACAGAGATAATATTTACACCTGTATAAGACAATAGGTGAGCATGCACTATCTTATATGGTCATTGGTGCTACGCACCACTAGGAACTTAATCAAGTTGGCATGCGACGCTACCCTTTCAGCCTAGGTTGCAAGCCTTACTAAAGGTCCCGTATGCCCCGTACCGAAGAACGATAAATTATTCCCCCTAGGATGAATCGGTTTCGATGCCTCGGATACCGTTTCGAGGAAAACGAACTTGTGCACAAGCTGTCCATGACCATGCCTATGTACGAACAGTTTAATATATACAACCAGTTTTGTATAGCACGGACAGTATCGAACGGCATTATCATTTCTCGCAACTTATGCAACGATTCATTTTCCCCAAACCGTATACCGATTTAGCGTCCCGTGGGCACCAAATTGTCCGAGGCACATAACCCATGATCGACGTTTCACATTATTTTGTAGCACGTGAAATAGTCTCTTTTTACTAGAACCTTAAACTTTTTCATTTATGTGAGAAACTTGTATTTTTTTCAGAGTAGATTACTCAAAATCGATACATTTTTCCTGAGTTCTTGACCTTAGTGGATTGGCATGCAATTTACTTGGCATCGTTCAATTTGGATGAATTTTATGCAAGGAATAAGTTTGCGGGACAGAGTAGAAAAGAAAGGTCGAATCACCCACCGATTACTTTGCTTCGTGCCGGTCGTCCAAGCGCTACGCAACGTCAATCCTTAGTTACGCGAGCTCCTGCAATGGCACCAACGCTTTGTTAGAATTCTTTCTTTTCTTCTTGCATCGAAATTGTAATTGCATCCATAAAAATGACACGAAAGCACTTCATCAAGCCCAGCGGCAAAGCTCCAAAAAACCATACAGCGGTTCGGTCCCCAGGGACTCTTATAGAGAGCTCACTCGTCGAGACGCAGCCCGCTGCATCTAAGACTTATTCCAACAGAAGTCGTTCCATTAGTTGGATCGATTCTCGTAACTTCTGTCCAAATCGATTTGAATCGATGCGTCAAGGCGTTATCGTTTACCAAGCTTAGCTATCGAGTCAGATGGCCATCTACGTTCCCGGATCTGACTCGGCGCAAGCATATTATGAAGTTTCGTCGCCTATCGAAAGCGGGGCGCTACATAATATACCACTAAGAAAAAGTTTCATCCCGAAACTTAAGAACAAGGGCCTAACCTTAATTTAGACAAATAACGCAGGATACTTCTCTTTCATCTCTGCCTCCATCTCCCACGTCGACTCCTCGATTGAATGGTTCTGCCAAAGCACGCGGACCAAGAACATCGATCGATTTCATAGCACCTTCTCCTTGCGGTCCAAAATTTGAATAGGCTCCTCCGAATAAGACAAGTCAGTATGTAGCTCCAACTGTTCGAAGCTAACCACATGACTTGGATCGTGCACATATTTTCGAAGCTGTAAAATGTGGAAAACATCGTGCATATCAGCTAAGGCAGGAGGTAGTACGATCCGATAAGCAATCGTTGCAACTCGCTCGATGATCTCGAAGGGGCCTACAAATCTCGGGCTCAACTTGCCTTTAACGCCGAACCGCATCACCCCGCGCATAGGCGTTACTTTCAGAAACACGTGGTCCGCGACCAGAAACTCTAGCGATTGTCGACGAAGATCTGCGTAGCTCTTTTGTCGACTTTGTACGATACGGAGTCTGTCTCGAATCAAGCAGACCATTTCGACGGCCTGCTTCACCTGTTCCGGTCTAAGCACTTGTCGCTCTCCGACTTTGTTCCAGCATATTGGCGAACGACACTTCCTCCCGTAGAGCGCTTCATATGGAGCCATCTGAATGCTCGACTGATAACTGTTGTTATACGCAAACTCTGCAAGCAACAAATGCGTATCCCAACTAGTCTTTTGGTCGATCGCACACAGATGCAACATATCTTCTAAGATCTGATTTACCCTCTCCGTCTGACCGTCTGTTTGGGGATGGTAAGCAGAACTAAAGTTTAGTTTGGTCTCCATCACCGTTTGGAGGCTCGTCCAGAAACGATAGGAATCGCCCGTCTCTGTCCGAAATTATTGAGGCCGGTACCCCGTGCAGTCGAACAATCTCGTCGATGTATATCTGTGCTAAGCGATCGACACTCCATCCTACTTTAATTACGATGAAGTAAGCCGACTTGGTCAATCTATCAACAATGACCCAAATTGCGTCATTTCCGCGACGTCTTCGGAAATCCCACGATGAAATCCATTGAGATATTATCCCACTTCCACTCGGGAATGGCAATGTTCTGCAGCTCTCCGCCTGGCCTTTGGTGTTCCGCCTTCACTTGCTGACACGCCATGCATTGCGATATGAACGTAGCCATGTCTTTCTTCATGCCGTGCCACCAAAAGTTTATACGCAAGTCTTGTACATCTTGGTGCTTCCAGGATGTAACGAGTACTTCGCATAATGCACCTCCGTCAGAATTTCTTTTCTGAGTTCGGCAGTTTCAGGAATGCAGAGCCTTTCCTTTAATCGTATCGTCCCGTCTCCGTCTTCCGTAAAGTCAGTCGTCCTTCCGATGAAATCAGTTCGCATTTTCTTCAGGAATGAGTCATCCTCCTGTGCGGTCTTTATCTTGCTAAACAGGCTCGATCCTAACTTTAGCTGAGCTAGGTGCAGTGTCGATACTCAATTCCGAGTTCGATATCCATCGCTTCAAGGTTGCGACGTATCTCCTTGTTTATGGCCAGTGTTCCCATAAACATTCTGCTGAGTGCGTCGGCCACCACGTTTCCCTTGCCCGACGTATACTCGATCGTTAGCTCGTAATCTTTTATGAGTTTGAGCCATCGTCGCTGTCGTAGGTTGAGTTCTCGTTGTGTAAACAAGTATTTCAGGCTTTTATGATCTGTGTAGATTCTGCACGCCACACCATAGAGGTATTGTCGCCATAGCTTCAATGCAAACACGATCGCCGCCAATTCTAGGTCATGCGTCAGGTAGTTTTTTCGTGCTGCTTCAACTACCGTGAAGCGTAGGAGATGACTTTGTCTCTCTGCATGAGTACGCACCCGAAGCCAGTTCCTGATGCGTCGCTGAATATCTGAAAGCCTTCTGGACCGTCTGGAAGTGCAAGGATTGGAGCTGAGACGAGCCGTTGCTTCAACTCTTGAAAGCTGGATTCACAGTCGTCACTCCATTCAAATACGACTCCCTTCTGGGTGAGGCGAGTCAGAGGCGACGCTAGTTTTGAGAAGCTTCGCACGAATCTACGATAGTAGCCCGCTAAGCCCAGGAAACTCCGAATGTCGTTAGCCGAGGCAGGTCGTTTCCAATCCTCCACTGCGTTAATCTTCTTTGGGTCCACCGCGACACCTTCGACAGAGATTACGTACCCGAGGAATGTCACGCTACTCATCCAGAACTCGTACTTACTCTGCTTGGCGTATAATTTATTTTCACGCAGAATCTGCAGTACCGTCTTCAAATATTCCGCATGTTCTTTTCGATTCCTTGAGTAGACAAGGATATCGTCGATGAATACGACTACAAATTTATCTATTTGAGGTCGGAAGACTCGGTTCATCAGATCCATGAACGCGGCTGGGACATTCGTCAAACCGAACGGCATGACGAGGAATTCGTAATGACCATATCGAGTGCGAAGGCAGACTTCGATACGTCATCGGACTTGATCTTCAATTGATGATAGCCTGAACGAAGATCAATTTTTGAAAATACTGATGCGCCTTACAGTTTGTCAAACAAGTCGTCGATTCGTGGCAAAGGATACTTGTTTTGCACAGTCGCCTTGTTGAGTTCTCGATAGTCGATGCATAGCCGCAATGACCCATCCTTCTTCTTCACGAATAGTATGGGAGCTCCCCACGGAGAGACGCTAGGGCGAATAAATACGCGGTCTAGCAACTCTTGTAATTGTACCTTCAGTTCCTTCAGTTCTGCTGGAGCCATTCGGTAAGGCGCCTTTGATATCGGCCGTGTATCCGGAAAGGTGTCGATGCTGAATTCAATTTCTTGATCCGACGGCATCCCGGGCATCTCGTCAGGAAAAACGTCGGGAAAATTTACCAACATCAGTCTGCATTGTTTGTATTATCCGTCCGCGTGTCTCGAACTGATGCCAAGTATCACGGCAGCCTGAAACAGCATACGCCTCGTCGAGATTGCCGATACCATCATCGCCGTCTTCGAGGCTGTATCGCACGAATATGAGAACTCTGTCTCGCCAGAAAGACGAACACTACTCTCTTCTCCGTGCACTCGATCGTTGCACGACAAGCGCCCAACCAATCCATGCCCAGGATTATGTCGTAATCTTTGATGTCTAGCACGACGGCATCCAAGGATAGATATCTTCCCCGACGCAAATGTGGCCATCCCTACAAATAAAGTTCGCAGGCATATCGACTCCCGACGGAGTGCTAACGCTAATATTTATATCTAGTGATTACATGGTTATTTTATTTTCTTTCGCATAATCAGCAGATATAAAGCTATGCGTCGCACCCGAATCAAAAAGTACTCGAGCAGGTATATCTTTGTAGAGTAATATACCTGTTACAACCGTATCGGATGCAAACGCCTTGTCCCGAGTTAAGGCATAAATTCGGCCTTGAGCTCCGTGGCGTTGATTCTGCGGGTTCACAGGAACCGCATTTGCGCCTTGTAGTGTAGGCGCTTTATATGGATTGGAGTGTTCCTTGGTGGGTTGTGTTGATTCGGCTTCCCCGCCTGACAGTATTGACTGAAGTGGCCTAGCTCGCCACACTTGAAGCATGTTCTCAATCTACAATCGGGTGCTCGGTGCCCACGCTTGACGCATCTATTACAATTACTGCAGCAAAGTGACCACGATTCTCAGACGTGTTTGGGCGC
The DNA here is from genome assembly GCA_029216955.1 of Iris pallida. Classification (NCBI taxonomy): domain Eukaryota; kingdom Viridiplantae; phylum Streptophyta; class Magnoliopsida; order Asparagales; family Iridaceae; genus Iris; species Iris pallida. Next base: position 12,689,821 of record JANAVB010041619.1, on the reverse strand, counting down.
TTTTGTACTCCCGATCCCCCAACGTCATTAGGACACTTGTTGAAGTTGTTGCGAACGACAGGCACGGCCCTTTGTGATATACGGCCAAAGATCCGCTCACTATCAAGTACGGCTTCGTAGGATTCACGATAAGTTTGGCATCGTTGGTTCATGACATCCCTACGCAATTCGTCGTTGAGGCCTTGCTGAAAATGCTCGCACCATCTTCTTTGTTGGGCAGGAAGGCGCCGACAAATTTTGCAAGTTTTGAGAAGCTCGCATCATAACCTTCACCAATCATATTCCTGCCTCAACATCATGAACTCATCCCCTTCTGTCGATGGATGGCGCGAGGAACGTACTGCTCAAGGAAGGCTGTCTTGAACATTTCCCAGAAAATCTTTTTGTTGGAATCGGTTTCACAAATCTCTTGTTTCTTCGCCGCCCACCAATCGTGTGCTCTTAGTTGTAACTGCAGCACCGCACAGGCCACCCTCTGGAACCCTTCGATGCAGAGGAGATCGAACAAGTCCTCCATCTCTACGAGCCATCCTACTATCACATCGGGCTCTGTTCGGCCGTTGAACTTCGGCTGGTTCATTTTGCGAAACTCCTTCACTTTGAGCATGGAGGGAGAGTTTATCATTTGCGGTGGGACTTCTTCCTCCGTCTTCTTCTTGATCACCGTGCTTTCCCTCGGGTACCGCATCCGTCGCCTTGGTATCGCCCGCCATCCTGCTCATTATTGAGTCAGGGCGGTCATCTGCTTCTGCTGCACATTAAATTGGGCTTTGAATTGCATCTGAAGTTGTTGTTGTTGCAGTTCCATCAACTGTAGCATCTTCTCCATAGTCGTCTCGCTAGGGCCAGTGCTTTTTGTGCTCGACGTACTATCCACGGTTTGGGTTGTTGTGCCGGCAATTTTTTATCTCGCTTAGTCATTCCTACAAACAGTGTAAACCCGTTAGTATTTTTCAAAAATATCTACGGGCTTACCTGTATGAACTTGTATTTCATGCAGCATGCCGACAAGCATTCAATCGAGCCATCGCAACGGACATTCCAACAATGAAACATCTTTCGAAAATCCGAGAAAACATAACTGTGCTCTGATACCAATTTGTCACGCCCCGAGTCGGCAACGTTCGTCCCCGATGTTATTTTGCCGATTCGATCGTCCTCGCTAAGGCGTGATGTCGTACGAGTCTGGAGTTGCACTCGTACAAGGCAAGAACGTTACGTTGAATTGTATATTAATACGCCAAGTTGAAACTTCACAAACCACATCAGAATTCTAAGACGCAGTATAGAGATAGAAATGCTTTTCATTCATAGCTTGCAACAAAGTGCAAGTCGTAATTACATTGGATGCCGTTGCGGCTACATTGATTGAAAACAGAAAGAAATACACTCGACAAGTTGCCTGAACTACGCTTGCCGTCCCATACATTCGTCCCTTTATACATAAGTCGTCGACTTGAATTGGCTTCAAAATACTTCAGCATAGGAAGAGCTTCAAAACGCCTCTCCGCACTTCAGCTTCAGTTTAGGTTGCAGCGCCCGCCGCACCTGGGGAAATTGGGGGAGGGGATTTGCACACTTGCTAAGTGGACGAGACGAACCAACTCGTCTAAACCGACTCTGATTGTTAGGGTAGGCATGCTTTAGAGTTGTCTTTCTATTAGGTCTAAATGAATTCAGTTCATATTCGATAGCCGTCTTTGAGTAATAAAGCATACAGTATAAAATCGCAGTTTATCATATTTCTTACCACGGCCGTGCTCGTCCCTGCATGAAAACAGAGATAATATTTACACCTGCATAAGACAATAGGTGAGCATGCAACTATCTTATATGCGGTCATTGGTGCTACGCACCACTAGAAACTTAATCGAAGTTGCATGCGACGCTACCCTTTCAGCCTAGGTTGCAAGCCTTACTAAAGGTCCCGCATGCCTCGCACTGAAGCACGATAAATTATTCCCCCTAGGACGAATCGGTTCCGATGCCCCGGATACCGTTTCGAGAAAACGAACTTGTGCACAAGCTGTCCATGACCATGCCTATGTGCGAACAGTTTAATATATGCAACCAGTTTTGTATAGCGCGGACAGTATCGAACGGTATTATCATTTCTCGCAACTTATGCAACGATTCATTTTCTCCAAAGCCGTACACCGATTTAGCGTCCCGTGGGCACCAAATTGTCCGAGGCATCATAACCCATGATCGACGTTTCACATTATTTTTCAGCACGTGAAATAGTCTATCTTTTTACTATAACCTTAAACTTTTCCGTTTATGTGAGAAACTTGTATTTTTCAGAGTAGATTACTCAAAATCGATACGTTTTTCCGAGTTCTTGACCTTAGTGGATTGGCATGCAATTTACTTGGCATCGTTCGATTTGAATGAATTCGAGGCAAGGAATAAGTTTGCGGGACAGAGTAGAAAAGAAGGGTCGAATCACCCACCGATTACTTGCTTCGTGCCGGTCGTCCAAGCGCTACGCAACGTCAATCCTTAGTTACGCGAGCTCCTGCAATGGCACCAACGCTTTGTTAGAATTTCTTCTTTTTCTCTTGCATCGAAATTGTAATTGCATCCATAAAAACGACACGAAAGCACTTCATCAAGCCCAGCGGCAAAGCTCCAAAAAAAAACCATACAGCGGTCCGGTCCCGTCGAAGGGACTCTTACAGAGAGCTCACTCGCCGAGACGCAGTCCGCTGCATCTAGGACTTATTCCAACAGAAGTCGTTCCATTAGTTGGATCGATTCTCGTAACTTTCGTCCAAATTGATTTGAATCGATGCCGCAAGGCGTTATCGTTTATCAAGCTTAGCGATCGAGTCAGATGGCCATCTAAGTTTCCGGCCGATCTGACTCGGCGCAAGCATATTATGAAGTTCCGTCGCCTATATATCGAAAGCGGGGCGCTACAACGATAAACCCCCCCGACCACCGAAAAGAGAGAGAGAGAGAGAGAGAGAGAGAGAGAGAGAGGGGGGGGGAGAGATACCTGAGTGAAAGAGAGAGCTGTGTGCGCGCGAGAGGGGAGAGAGAGAGAGAGGTGAGAGAGAGAGAAACTTTTTTGGGGAATAAAAAATCCCCCCCCCCCTGTCGTTTCGTTTTAAGTTAGGGCACAATATTTAGCGACGGAAATATCCGTCGCCAGGCCATCGCTATACTCCCACGAGTTTGCCGACGGATAATCCGTCGCTATATGGTCGCCAAATTTTGTGCCAATTTTTTAACATTTTTCTGCCAATTATTGACAACTGGACAATGACGTAGCGACGCATGTTTGTTCGTCGCTATATTTTCGACCATATAGCGACTGATTTGCGACCGAATTTTACCCTTAAAATTGAAAAAAATTATTGGCTACCATTCGACGGCAAACCGTCGCCATTTAGTCGGGTGTCCATCGCTATTAGCGATAGAATATATCCGTCGCTAAAAATCCGTCGCCAATTTACTGTATTTTGGTAGTGCAGAGAGTCCCACTCTACCTCCTGCTGTTCAGGAGATAGATGCAGTCTCGTCTGAGACCGAGAGTCTTCCTCTGCCTCCTCGTCTGTCTCCTGGGGAGATATCACATACTATATTCTCAAGAAAAAAAATTAGAGCTCAGTTAACCAAATCTTGTCAACTATATTGCACGCTATTAGTTTTTGTTGTTACATTATTACAATCAATCATACACATTGGTATGGATAATAAAGAAAGAATGCACTTTGCAGTAGTAATTAATAATTATGAAGTTCCCGGCCAGCAAGCAATTGCCATGTGAGATTAATTTATGAGAGAAGACTAGACCTATCAATTGGGCCGGGCCGGCCCAGTCCAGCACGAGCCCTGCCCCAAAAAATAGTCCATGTGCCGGCCCGGCCTGAATAATCTTGGGCCCGCACCTGCCCGGTCCACTATATCGGAATGTGTCGGATCTCATATCTCGATCCATAAGAGAGGTCCGGCCCAAGCCCCAAGCCCAAGCCCGTTCCGACCCGAGGTCCGGTCCGGCCGGCACGGCACGTCCCGTTATAGTGGACATGCAATGTAGAGGCATCTCTACAGCAAGAAGCTGTAGCAACCAATTACTAACTTAGTTGTAAATAGCTCACATATGAATGTCGCAGCTAGGATGGGGTTAAACAAACAGTCCCAGATTCGATGAGCATTATAATCTATGTAGGATGGGGTTAGACAAACAGTCTCCAGTTGCTGTTACTGTCCTCGTCTATATGTATGCATGTATCATACTGTCTTTCCAGCAACAGTTAGTCATTACAGACGAGGACAGTTACAGACGATGCTGAATTTATCTATATGTACGCATGTATAAGCCTACTACAAGTAAGATTTAGATGAGCATTATAATCTATGTAGGATTTGCTCATGTATCCAGTTGAATGAAAGCCCAGACACGACCCAGCCCGGCCTGAACTGAAGTCCACCGTGTTGTGGGTCATGGGTCGGACTGGGCTCAAAATTTTACCCTTAGGTCCGGCCCGGCCCGGCCCAGCCCGGCCCGCTAAATTGCAGGGGCCTAAGAGGCCCGGCCCAAGTCCGGCCCGACCCACTTGACAGCTCTAGAGAAGACCATGCTTATGCTTAGGGCCGGCCCGGCCCACTTGACAGCTCTAGAGAAGACAATGCTTATGCTTAGGGCCGGCCCGGCCCACTTGACAGCTCTAGAGAAGACCATGCTTATGCTTAGCTTAATACCTCCAGCTGTTTCACCAAAATTTTCTTTTCATAACCCGGGGCTTTAATTTATGAGCTCTAATTATTTTCGTTGGCGCCAGTTCTACTGGAGTCAAGAATTTTTTTTTAAATGTGGCGCCAGTTCAACTGGCACCGAATATTTTTTTCTTTTTTAATTATTTGACGTCAGTGTCACTGGCGCCGGAAGTTTTTATATTTTGTTTAAAAAATATATGGCTCCAGTGTCACTGACGCCAAACAATTTTTTTGTTTGGCACCAGTGTCACTGGCGCCGGATCCCTTTTCTCATAATTTCTACAATCTTCTCCGGTTCTGCGTAAATTTAGAAAAACTCTCCCGTTGCATGAAAATTTCTGATTATATATTGATACTACTGAAATGTTCATAAAAAAGCTTCATTCAGTCTCAAAGGACACTCGTGGTCATGATCTTCATTTTGTTTGTGGGTTTATATGTAGTATTCTTCACAAATTGCTGCATCAAAACTTCATCATCTTCTAGACGAATACTTTTAGAAGGGTTCCAATGGCGGATTAGGAAACATAGAATATGGCTATGGTGTGAAAGGGATCAGATGGAGGAGAGCGCACGGTGTATGACAAATAACAAAGAGTGTACTGACAAAGTCTTAATATGTTTTAATTAGTGACAATTAATTGTTAACTGGGGCTAGCTAATTCTCCCCATCCCTTTCATCGGAATACCTTATGAAATAAGGTTAAGGATCATAATCAAGTAATAAATTATGTGTACGTAGCTCTCATCTCGTCTCTTGTCTCGTCTCTAAGTGTCTCGTAATGCCTTCTATTAGAATTGCTATTAGAATTGTTTCATTCAGTCTCAAAGGAAAAAAAAAAAAACCATGAAGCCTCTATTAGAATTGCTAAACCACCTTCAACGAAGCAACGTTCCGATCAACATGATATTTGCCTCAACAATTTGCTTCATCATTTTCATCTTCTTCTACATAGCACGCCACGATAAAGCTAAGCCAAATCTCCCGCCTTCTCCGCCAAGGCTTCCCCTCCTCGGAAACTTTCACCAGCTAAGCTCCCTGCCTTTCCGCTCCTTGAAAGAGCTCTCCGACAAGTATGGCCCGTTGATGCTCGTACACTTCGGTTGCAGACCGGTCGTCATAGTTTCCTCGGCGGAGGTGGCTCGCGAGGTGATGAAGACGCACGACCTCGCCTTTGCTAGCAGGCCGGCTCTGAGCATGGTCGAGAGGCTCATGTACAATTGCGACCTGGCTCTTGCGCCCTACGGCGAGTACTGGAGGCAGGTGCGGCGGATTTCCGTCCTCCACCTTCTGAGCGTCAGGAGGGTCGAGTCGTTCCGGGCAGCGAGGGAGGAAGAGGTGTCGGCTTTGGTTGATAAAATCCGAGCATCATCGTTCCCGGCGGCCGGTAGAGTGAACCTGAGCGACATGATCGTCAGCCTTACCAACGACGTAATTAGCAGAGCGGTGTTAGGGAGGAAGTACTCGAGAGAGAGGAGGCCGGGGTGCATGACACGTTGAAGGAGTTCACGGCTTTGATGGGCTCATACTCGATTGGAGAGTTCATCCCGTGGTTTGGTTGGGTTATTGATACTGTCAGGGGTCTCAACGCAAGAGTGAGAAACAACTCCCCAAGTGGATTGCTTTCTTGAAAGAGTACTGGACGAGCATACGCATGCAAACAATGATAGAGGAGAATTCGGCAACTTTGTGGACGTTTTGCTCGCGCTAAATAATGATGCAGACGACCATGCAGCTGTCAACATTTCTCTCACTAGAGACAATATAAAGGCAATTATTTTGGTAAATCTCTCTCTCTCTAATCTTTCTCAAACTATATATCTACCTTCAACGAATTCTAGTTCAAGAGCATATAATATATAACTGCAGGATATGTTTCTTGGTGGAACGGACACGACATCCACAGCAATAGAATGGACGATGTCGGAGCTGATCAGGAACCCGGAGGTGATGAGGAGACTGCAACAGGAGGTACGAGCAGCGGTCGGATGCAAAGAGAAGGTGACAGTGGAAGACTTGGAGAAGATGGACTACTTGAAGGCGGTGATCAAGGAGACACTAAGGCTGCACCCTCCAATTCCGTTGCTGGTCCCGCGAGAGACGATCGAGAAAGTCGAGTTGCGGGGCTACGAAATTCCGGCCGGGACGCAAGTGATGATCAATGCTTGGACAATCGGCAGGGAATCTGCATCATGGGATCGGCCCGGAGAATACTTTCCAGAAAGATTTATGAACAGTAGTGCTAGTGTTGGTGTTGATTTCAGAGGGAAGGACTTCCAGCTTATACCATTTGGGTCCGGCAGAAGGGGGTGTCCTGGACTTGGGTTTGCGAGTGCGATGATCCAAGTTACGCTCGCCCATCTATTGTTCCATTTTGACTGGGAGTTGCCGGATGGGATGAGAGGGGAAGCACTAGATATGAGTGAAATCCAAGATGTCACGGTTCATAGGAAGTTGGACCTAGTTCTTGTTGCAACACACCGAGTCCCGTAGGCATCTTGCTATATTTCTATTCCTCTTGTTTTCTTGATTCTTGATTGAAATATTGTCATCCTACTCTCTTTTCCTAGCGTGTAAGGGTCTGCTTGGTAACGGTATTTACCGGTTTTGAGGTTTTTGAACCGACCGTTTATGAAAATTCTACTTGTTAATTTTTTGAGGTACTGGTTTTGGTCGGCTCAAAAACCTCCCAAAACCGGTGTAATGTATTTTTTGTGTGGCTTTATAAACACCCCAAATTGATGGGTTTTGAGCGGCTCTATTTTTTTTATTCCATTTATATCCTCACAATATATATAATTATAACTACTGATACCCTTCCCTATTTAATCTATTCGTGTAAAAAACTTTCAGAACAGCTCGTTAGTGAATTACCAAGCATGGATTGGACTGATTTAAAAGCCGCTACTTAAAAACCACCCAAAACCGGACACCTCATAACCGCTCATAACCGGTACTCTAAAAATACCTCATAACCGCTATCCCTACAATTGCCAAGCAGACCCTAAATTTCAGTTTGCTTTTGTGATTGTAATAAAATTTACTATCGTTTTCTGAATGAATTGCGGAGTGGGTTGATGACGTAAATTCTTCAAAGACCAACGGTGGAAAATTCTACCCAATATTCCACCATGGTAATTAACAAAACAGAGACAATCACAGGGACATAAAATGCACTACAAAAATTTGTCAGATTAGCGACGTTACCAAACGTCGCTAAACTCGATGAAAACGTCGCTAAGTGAATTTAGCGACGTTTTGGACGACGTTTTGGAAACGACGAAAAAAACGTGTCGCTAAACGAGAAAACGTCGCAAAACGTCGCTAGGGCGACGTTATTTGGTGACGTTATTAACGTCGCTAATTAGCGACGTTATTTGCGACGTTTGATCGTTGACGCTAATTAGCGACGTATAAGACGACGTTATCGTGTGGTTGCCGTTTAGCGACACTGTTGCGACGTTTTGGCGACGATGAGCTGACATCAGATTATGGTGCCACGTGTTGCCACGTCAGCATTTAGCGACGCTTTTAGCGACATTTACTGACGTCGCTAAAGTTTAGCGACGTATTGTAACGTCGCTAACAACGTCGCTAAGGTAAAAAAAATAAATTATGAAAAAAATAGGTTCCAGAATACAAATGGAGCTGGAGCCTGAGCCAAAATACAGAATACAAAACACAAATACAGAATCCAATCCCTTGGTTCGTCGATCCCCTCGGTGGAACACTCAACACCGGCACGCACAATACATTCCAGAATATACAAAAAATATAAAGAAAAATACTATCCGCAACAAACAATGTCAATATATAATATCCTGAACAAACCAAATCAATATCCGCAAACACGTACAAACTCAATATCCTCAACGAAAAAACTGAATATCCCCAAATACGTACAAAGTGAAAATATAGTACAATCCAAAATGTAAAAACAAAACTACTGATCGCCTGGAGCTGGACCCGGTGCTGGAGGAGGAGCGCCAATAGATGACTGTCGTTGCAACGTCAGGATCGTCTGATACTCCTCCGGTGACAACAGGTGGACGAGCATGTCCTCTCGTGCACCGCCGGATGTAGACGATGCTCCCGACGTACCAGCAGACGGTTGCTTCGCTGCCATCTCCTGGAAATGCTGCATCTGCTTGACCAACCGCTGCGTAGCCTTCTGCGTAGCACGGGTCATCTGTTGCAGCGCCTCCGTAGTCTCCTCCAACCTCTGAAAGCGTGAGATAAGCGCAGAATCATATGTATGCGGCGCCCCCATCCTCTGCAGCATCTCGTCACGCAGAGCTGCGATCTGCGCAAGGACGTCACTCTGCTGCTGGCGGAGCGACTCCTCAGTATGTGCGGGGTCGGGCACAATAGTGGCGGTCGCAGAGGCCTGTGACGCAATGAAGGCACCATAGGAGCCCATACCATAGTGCGTACCCCTATGCATGCCACCAACGGCCCTCATCCACAGCTCGTCATCTGACTGAGCTGCAGCGGCCGGGGGCTGCTGGGAAGTGCTAGCACCAGCCTCCTCTGACCGCGTCGTCCCGGCGTCCCTAAGCCTCAAAAACTCGGCCTAGAAATAACATCTATATGAATTCTCACGTGGTCGCTAAAAATTAATACTAATGCACTAGCATTAAGTAAAACTTGTAAAACTCGGCCTAGAAATAACATCTATATGAATTTTCTACGTAATTAAAAATTAATATTAATGAACTAGCATTAAGTAAAACTTACGTAGGTGTCCCGGGCCTTATTGTCTACGAATCGCTCCCCCTTCATGTACGTGGCGAGGAACAAGGTCACCATATTCGGATCTTCTCCCGATTCAACCTGTTACAAAATTATTATATGATTTGTCAGTTAAGTTGAAAGAAATATATTACTATAAAGTATTAATTATGGGTATACGGCGAAATACGTACCATATGGGTGAAAAAATTCATGATGGACCTTGATCCACCACACTACTGCGACCCCCCTGTCGCGCTCTTTTAGACTTCGCGGACTTCTCCTTGTAGGCTTCCTCCTCGAATCTCCTCTTCATTACCGTCCAGTCGGCGGCAGAGATCCAACCCTGAATAGGCTCTCCCCGGCGGTCGCGATCCTTTTGGTCGATGATCGTGTGTGTAGTGCCCCGTCCCTACATCGTGCCCCGTTGTCCGTCCACGGGTGCGCGAGAAAGGAACACTGTCGCTATCGACTCGGTCAGGACCGATAGGTCGGGATCGATCGAATCGATCGAACGGGAACGGTTGAATTAAGATCCATTCCACGTTATGGAATGGCTTCTTCGGAACCAAGTCCCATATTCAGCGGGTAGCGCCTCGAGGATTGACTCTGCGGCTGAGTCGGGAGAGACCTCCCGCTGCTCTGCTTTTCACCCGCTTGCGTTGGTTTTGGCTTTGTTTTCTGAATGCCTTTCCGTGAATGTTTTCGATGGTTTTCATGGGTTACGTTTCGAACTTCGCATTCATATCGAAATTCTTGAATAACACAGTGTTCTAATCGGTTGCTCATGCGGTTTCAGGTGATCGCGTAGGCAACGTCTAGCGCGGCCAACCAGTTTCTCGCCTCAAGTAAATACTAAGGTGAGTGGCTGACCTCCTTCGTCTCGACCCTCTATTTCAAAATGAGAACTTGGGTAATGATATTAAAATTGAATGATTCGCTTGCAGAATACAAGTCCTGTATGTTAGAAGTGAAAAAGAATGTGTTGTGTTGAAAAGAGATAGAATTTTTTTAGGCCTGCAAAACGACCAAGTAAATGAATTGATTACATAACAAGCCCCAACGGTATCCTAAATACACCATGTTAACCTATCATGGTCATGGACAACTTGTCGACAAGGGCGATGGTTTCTTCGAGCGGCAACCCAGGGCCACGGGACCGACTCGGCCTAGGAAGAAACAGGTTATAGCCGAGGTGGGTATGAAGCAACCGGTAAGACGGGGACTTGCATCGGATCTCGCTACTTGCGTTGCAAGGGTCCCGTATTACCAGGCTATGTCCAAGATGGCTAGTTAATGCCAGTGACCTCCATATCAAACACTTGATATAAATTGTTATCAACTAACAGGGAAAGTGATGATAAGTTTTATGTCGCACGGCGCGCTCTGCCGGAGGAAATCTTGGTGTAACTTAATGCTTCTTATGAAAATATCTAGGATGGCTAGAAAGACTACTAAAAGCAAGTTGTATGATTTTTATCTAAATTCTTGAACCAAATGAGAGCATGGAAACTAATTAGCCACTCGCCAGTACATGTTGATTGTACTGATCCTCGCTCTCTCTACAGGTGCGATAAATCAGGAGGAGCATGCCGCGTGAAGGGAGGCTACGCTCGTGTGTTTTGAAGCTTCGTCCTTGCGGTCGAAGTTTGGATTCCAACCTCTTTTGAAGACTCCGCTGTCGAAGGCCAAGAAGACAGATGGAGTGACTTCCCGTCATCCAGGTGATTTTGTAATGCTGGTTGTAATTAAGGGATGAAATGTATGGAATGGCTATCTCATCGACGTTCATTTTGTAATGGAGTCGGTTTGTAAAAAGCCCGCGCGGCGCCTTTGTATCGAGTCTGTAAAATGATGTTCATTATCAATAAAGCTTAAATTTTCTTCTCTATAATGTGTGTTCAATTTACTCTGCACATTCTTGTTGTTGTATTTCGGATAACCTTATGACTATGTCTTGTGCGAGCACAATTTAGGCTTGCACGGCATCACGCCCGGGAGACGACTATCGATTCTACAGAACCGGGGTGTGATATAATGGTATCAGAGCACGGCTTTACGTCCTTGGCCTCTAGTGTCGAGTTTCTAGTCTAAAATCGTTGATCTCGTGTCGATGAGATATGTCATTCCATACGAGGGAGTCTATAATAAGTTTTGTGACTAATGTATTTTTACCTTCAAAATCCCAGAAGGTGCGGCGGTGAACGTGGCATTGAACGAAGAGAGTGCTTCGAGCGGCTCGAGTAGCTCGAGACCCGGACCCTCTAACGATGCCATGGAACGGATGTTGCGTATGCTGGAAGCGCAACAAAGCTCAGGAGAATCAACGCCTGAATGAGCAACATCGACGGGAGACGGAGGCACATCGACGGGAGGTAGAGGCACGCCAGACCCAGTTCGAGGCCCAATTCGATGCACAATTCAAGTTGCAGTAGAAGCAGCTCGATACTTGGTGTGCTGTCGTATGCACCCAAAAATAAAACCTTACTCTTAAAATTATATGTAGTAGAGAGAGTAAGGATCGATCCCAGAGTAATTAGTATAAATTTTATGCTATGTGAACAAGGATTGGGGGAGAGTTTTGAAAAAAAAATTTAAGAAGAGCTAAAGCAATTAAAGTATTAAAATCAATCAAGGAACAAATATTGGTCTCAGTGAACATTCACCATTGGAAATCATAAAATTGATCATTGATGCAAGCATAAATTAAATCATACTTTGAACATTTACCGTTGGAAGTATCTTCCTATCTCTCTTAGGCTTAGTTAATCAGATACAAGCGACCTAATTAACTTTACTTGCTAAATAATCTAAGACAAGCGCTATAGATTTAATCTAGCAAGTTCTTAAATAACAAAGAGATCGATAAAGCAAAACAATACAAGCACAAGCGGTTGCATTTAATTTTGTCAAACGTTTTTTCCCCTAAGATCTAATAAAACAAAGCAGTTTTATTAAAGCTTGGTTGCTTCACAAATTAGAAACATCAAACTATTACGGATTTGATATCTAATTTAGCGGTAGATTGAAATGAATAATAAACTAGTAGGCCTCCTAGTAATTAAACAAAACAATCATAAAAGTTGGCACAGAAAAACATTCAATATTCAAAGTATAACTCAAATATATAAAGCAATTTAGATCTCACAAGTTTATTGATTCCAAGGCTTTCGTACACTTCGACCAACAAGACTTCTAGCCGCACATGTTCTTCAAAACTTCAAAAGAAAAGTTGGAGAAAGAGAAGAAGAGTTGTGTTGTGTGTTCCCTCTTCTCATGATTTCTATCCCTTTTATACACCATAAATTAGTTTTTTCAAGCCCACAATATCTTCCACATATCCTCTAAAGGTTACAACTTCTCAAACCAAAAAAGACTAAGTCATAAAGCAAGTACAAAAATGGTTATTTTTGCTCCTAATTCTGTTCACAGCATCTTTGATCTGACTTCATGCCTGATTTCGTCCATGATGCAGCCAGAATCTCGAAAATCACAAAATATGAAAGTTGTAGCCCTCTGTCTTAGCTTTCCGAATCATTTTGAAGGACCTCAATTGCTATTCGGATGAGGAAGTTATGCTCATTTTGGTGAAAGGTGTCAAAACTGTCCAGAATTACATTTTAGCTCTATTTTGCACATAGTGTCTCCAAATGCATCCTAGAGCAAAATATAAATAGAATGAGTACCTTTAGTCATAAAATGAGCATAAAATGGTGAACACTAAGGGATAAAAATATAACATTTTACGTTCTCATCAAATACCCCCATACTTAATTTTTGTTCGTCCTCGGACAAAACTCTTATTTATTTATTTTCAAAAACAAAATCAAGGTTGTGTAATGCCATAAATCAAGAATAAAATAGTTTTTCAAAACTCATAACATATCATGAAAATATATTCTTAAACAACTTCTAATTACTTAGTAAGTAATTTTATTTGAAGGTAGAGTAAACTAAATTGGTAGACCCTCACGGAAATAAACACTCAACTCTCGTATATTTGAAGGATATGTGTTTCGCTCAAATTCATTCCAATAGAAATGATCTACCATAAGCTTGCATATCTTCTCATTCTCCACCACTTGGATCACATGCATAACATAAATCATAAGGACTTTTCATGGGTTGTAATGAGGCTTAGGATTAAGGTAGGATATATTTGGGAGTGTAGCTAAAAAACCATCAAAAACTAGTGGAGCAAAAATGATGTAACTCTAGCTCGAATATATAAAACATGTAAAACCAATCACTCCATTGAGCAGCTTCAAATTAACCTTAAAGCATTCAACATACCCTTTTATTGGAATTGGAGGAAGAATTATGAAAATGAATATCAAAAGAAAATTTCTCCATCACTTTTTTTTTTCATTACTTCTTTCTTTCTTTCGTTCTTTTTCTCATCATCTTTTTTCATTTTCTCCTCTTCTTTTTTTTTTCTTTTTCTTTTTTTTCTTTTTTTTTCATTTTTTTCATGATGGAACTCAAGAATTTGAGAATAAAAATATGTAGCTAAACTAGAAATTCAAATACCCCCACACTTATTTTTATACACCCATACATATCATAATGCTCCACTAGTTTTCTGGCCTGGGTAAGGATTTTTTTTTTCAGGTTAAAGCTTGCAATATGGGTTCACAAAAATAAAAGCAATAAGGCTCAAAAGGGGTTCAACCAAAGGAAAAATAATTTCAGGATAGGCTATTTGGCTTAAGTAGCGTAAAAAAAATAGCCTTAATCATGTTCATGTATGCATGTGTCGATGTGACCTTGAAGAGAATCAAAGCAAGTTCTAGAGAAACAAGTCAACGGAAGAATATCTCTCATCAAAGAAAATAGTAAGACTGATGTGTCAGTCTAAAGGCTCAAAACCTCACCGGCTTTTGTCTACCAAATTTAGTTACAACCATCCTTAAGGAAAATAACTATACTAATTAATTCTAAGTTGAAAAGAGTATTTATTCAATCATGTTATAAAAATTTCAAACTTAGTTGAATCTTGTTTATGGCATACACAACAAGAATTATTGAAAACCACAAAAACAAATCTCTTTTTTTCAAGAAAATAAACCGAGAAAAAAAAATTCTTTAAATTTTATTTTTAAATTTATTTATTTTAAAAAAACTATGCATCTAAAAAATAACTAAACATAAATATCCTTACCTACAATTAAAACTGACATTGTCACTAATGAAAGTCTAATTGAAAATAACCGACAAAAATAAAAGAAATAAAAAAAATGTAAGAATATAAAAAACTCCCCTTGGGTTGCCTCCCAAGCAGCGCCTTTGTTTAATACGTCGTTGGCTCGACTCTATGCGCACTTGACACAACTATGCAGGGGTTTCACATATTGAATATAATCCTGCAAAACAGAGGATAAAGGCCTTTTGTCAGAAATCGATAATGAAATATAAGGAATATTACCTGACGGTTGTATCTTTGGACAATCATTCAATGCTGCAACAGTTTCCTGCAAATTAGTACTCAGAGCTAACCCCTTATGCTCTTTTTCGAGATGCTCACTAATGGAAATTTCTAATTCATCTTTGCCATCAAGTTCAAAAATTTCTTCTGCATCATGATTAAAAACATTAGTAACAACAAAAGGACCAATCCAACGAGAACGTAATTTACCCGGAAACAGACGAAGTCTTGACTGGTATAGAAGGACTTTTTGACCAACTTGAAACTCTTTCCTAGAGATCATCTTGTCATGAAAAGCTTTAGTTTTCTCTTTGTAAATTCGAGCATTCTCATAGGCGTCATTGCGAATTTCCTCCAGCTCTTGTAGTTGTAACTTTCTATGTTCTCCATTTTCATATGCCTTCATATTGAGACTCTTGATAGCCCAATAAGCCTTGTGTTGTAACTCAACAGAAAGATGGCACGATTTTCCAAACACCAACCGGTATGGTGACATACCGATAGGTGTCTTATAAGCAGTTCTATACGCCCACAAGGCATCATCCAAGCGCAAACTCCAATCTTTTCTACTCGGATTGACCATCTTCTCAATGATGGACTTAATCTCTCTATTTGATACCTCCGCTTGCCCACTCGTTTGTGGATGGTAGGCAGTTGACACCTTGTGGGTCACATGGTACTTTTTCAGCAAAGACTCGACGGTTCGATTGTAAAAGTGAGTACCTCGATCACTTATTAAGGCTCTCGGAATCCCAAACCTGGAGAATATGTTAGACTTGATAAAATCTGAAACAACTTTAGAATCATTAGTCCTGGTAGCTTTAGCTTCTACCCACTTTGATACGTAATCAACAGCAAGCAAAATATAAACATAACTAAAAGATACAAGGAACGGTCCCATAAAATCGATGCCCCAAACATCAAAAATTTCACAAAATAATATAGGATGTTGTGGCATTTCATTCCTTTGAGATATATTACCTGTCTTTTGGCAATTATTACATGTTTTACAGAAAGAATATGAATCACGAAATAAAGACGGCCAATAGAAACCACATTCTAATACTTTTCTTGCCGTCCTCTTAGCTCCAAAATGTCCTCCACATGCATAAGAATGACAAAAGGTGAGAATTGAAATAATTTCATTTTCATGTACGCACCTTCTTATTATTTGATCTGCACAATGCTTCCACAGGTATGGGTCATCCCACACATAGTATTTCGTATCACTTTTAAGCTTATCTCTTTGAGCCTTTGACAAACCATGAGGAAACATATTAGTAACCAAATAATTTACAATATTTGTATACCAGGGTAATGTCGCGGTTGCAGCAAACATTTGCTCATCGGGGAACGTTTCTTGCAGACGAAGTTCATCCTCCACATGAACTAAACGACTTAAATGATCTGCAACGTGATTTTCTTTTCCTTTTTTATCTTTGATCTCCAAATCAAATTCACTCAAGAGAAGTATCCATCGGATTAACCTTGGTTTTGCCTCTTTCTTCGTCATCAAATAACGAAGAGCTGCATGATCAGAATAGACAATAATTTTAGTACCAAGCAAATAAGATCTAAATTTTCTAAAGCAAAAACAACAGCTAAAAGTTCTTTTTCAGTAGTAGAGTAATTTCTCTGAGCATCATTCAATGTTCTTGAAGCATAATAAATTGCGTGAGATGCTCCTCCCATCCTTTGACCCAATACAGCGCCGACTGTATAATCACTTGCATCACACATTATCTCAAAAGGTACGTTCCAGTCAGGGGGCTGGATAACTGGGGTAGAAGTTAATAATTTCTTTAGTGTATTAAATGCCTTTTTACACGCCTCATCGAATTCAAATGCTACATCCTTTTGTAGCAACTTGCACAAGGGTAACGCTATTTTGGAGAATTTTTTGATGAATCTTCGATAAAAACCTGCATGTCCAAGAAAAGAACGAACTTCCCGCACACTAGTAGGATAAGGTAAAGATTGAATAATATCAATTTTGGCTTTATCTACCTTAATTCCCTTAGATGAAACAATATGACCCAAAACTATACCTTGTTCAACCATAAAATGACATTTTTCTGAGTTTAACACAAGATTAGTTTCTACACATCTTTGGAGAATAAGTGTAAGGTTATGTAAGCATTTATCAAAAGAGTCTCCATAAACTGAGAAATCATCCATAAATACTTCTATAATATGCTCAACATATTCTGAAAAAATGCTAACCATACACCTTTGGAAAGTGGCTGGGGCATTGCAAAGACCAAATGGCATGCGGCGGTATGCAAAAGTTCCAAACGGACATGTAAAAGTTGTCTTTTCTTGATCTTCCGGAGCAATTGGAATTTGAAAATAACCTGAATAACCATCAAGAAAACAATAGTAAGTATGACCAGCTAACCTTTCAAGCATTTAATCAATAAAAGGTAATGGAAAGTGGTCTTTGCGAGTTTCAGCATTTAATTTTCTATAATCCATACAAACCCGCCACCCATTTTGGACACGAGTGGGAACTAGTTCATCATTTTGATTCTTTACGACAGTTATTCCGGTCTTTTTAGGAACCACTTGCACCGGACTAACCCACTGGCTATCTGAACTAGGATAGATCACTCCAACTTCAAGAAGTTTTAGGATCTCCTTTTTTACTACCTCCATCATGGGTGGGTTTAATCGTCTTTGCGGTTGTCGGGATGGTTTTGCTCCTTCCTCAAGTAAGATGCGATGCATGCATGTAGACGGACTAATTCCTTTTATATCAGCAATTGTCCAACCGATAGCCGTCTTGTGCTCCTTAAGGACATGTACAAGCTTTTCTTCTTGTGTTGTACTAAGTTTATTAGAAATGATCACTGGTAATGTTCCTCCATCTCCAAGAAAAACATACTTGAGGTGACTAGGAAGAGGCTTCAAGTCTGGAACAGAGGCCTTCACCCTCTATCCAAAATTTGGTGTGTTTAGATGGAAGATCTAGCCTAGTGCCAAATTGTTGAGAATTTGCCGCCATATTTGCAATTAAATTTCTTGCGGCCTCAGGAGTTTTATCTACCAAAGCTCCTCCACTAGCAGCATCTATCATGCTTCTATCATTTGATAGAAGGCCTTCATAGAAGTATTGAATAAGTAGTTGCTCACTAATTTGATGATGGGGACAACTTGCACATAATTTTTGAAACGTTTCCAGTACTCGTGAAGAGATTCTGTATTGTGTTGCCTTACCCCACAAATTTCTTTTCGGATATTGGCCGCCCTTGAAGCTGGAAAGTACTTTTCTAGGAACAATCTTTTCATCTCATTCCATGTGACAATACTTCCGGAGGGTAGGTAGTAGAGCCAATCCTTAGCCGCATCCTTTAATGAAAATGGAAAGGCTCTTAATTTAATTTGCTCTTCAGTCACCCCCGTTGGCTTCATACTTGTGCAAACCACATGAAGCTCCTTTAGATGCTTGTGAGGGTCTTCACCTGCAAGACCATGAAAAGTTGGCAATAAATATATAAGTCCAGATTTCAATTCAAAAGTAGTTGTAGCATCTAAAGTAGGAAACGTTATGCATAAAGGGTGTTGATTCAAATCTGGGGCAGCGAGTTCTTTCAAAGTTCTATTTGCAGCCATGACTCCTTCAGGATTAGAGTTGCAAGAGAATACGAAATCCGGAGCGAGGTTGTTCTCGTTTGATTCTCTTTGAGTTTCCTTCCTTAACCTGCGCAAAGTTCTTTCTATTTCTGGATCGGTCTGAAAATCACCTTGATTAGAAGATCGAGTCACAACCATAAACAATAAAGAACAATATGAAAAGTAATTCAAAAAAAATGAATGAGAATGATAACTAATGATTTTTTTTTGTAAATGAATAAAAATATAATTAATTATAAAAAAATAAAGATCACAAAAAGCACAAAAATTAACTAAGATTACTCCCCGGCAACGGCGCCAAAATTTGGTGTGCTGTCGTATGCACCCAAAAATAAATCCTTACTCTTAAAATTATATGTAGTAGAGAGAGTAAGGATCGATCCCACGGAGAGTAATTAGTATAAATTTTATGCTATGTGAACAAGGATTGGGGGAGAGAGTTTTGAAAAGAAAATTTAAGAAGAGCTAAAGCAATTAAAGTATTAAAATCAATCAAGGAACAAATATTGGTCTCAGTGAACATTCACCATTGGAAATCATAAAATTGATCATTGATGCAAGCATAAATTAAATCATACTTTGAACATTTACCGTTGGAAGTATCTTCCTATCTCTCTTAGACTTAGTTAATCAGATACAAGCGACCTAATTAACTTTACTTGCTAAATAATCTAAGACAAGCGCTATAGATTTAATCTAGCAAGTTCTTAAATAACAAAGAGATCGATAAAGCAAAACAATACAAGCACAAGCGGTTGCATTTAATTTTGTCAAACGTTTTTTCCCTAAGATCTAATAAAACAAAGCAGTTTTATTAAAGCTTGGTTGCTTCACAAATTAGAAACATCAAACTATTACGGATTTGATATCTAATTTAGCGGTAGATTGAAATGAATAATAAACTAGTAGGCCTCCTAGTAATTAAACAAAACAATCATAAAAGTTGGCACAGAAAAACATTCAATATTCAAAGTATAACTCAAATATATAAAGCAATTTAGATCTCACAAGTTTATTGATTCCAAGGCTTTCGTACACTTCGACCAACAAGACTTCTAGCCGCACATGTTCTTCAAAACTTCAAAAGAAAAGTTGGAGAAAGAGAAGAAGAGTTGTGTTGTGTGTTCCCTCTTCTCATGATTTCTATCCCTTTTATACACCATAAATTAGTTTTTTCAAGCCCACAATATCTCCCACATATCCTCTAAAGGTTACAACTTCTCAAACCAAAAAAGACTAAGTCATAAAGCAAGTACAAAAATGGTTATTTTGGCTCCTAATTCTGTTCACGGCATCTTTGATCTGACTTCATGCCTGATTTCGTCCATGATGCAGCCAGAATCTCGAAAATCACAAAATATGAAAGTTGTAGCCCTCTGTCTTAGCTTTCCGAATCATTTTGAAGGACCTCAATTGCTA
The DNA here is from genome assembly GCA_029216955.1 of Iris pallida. Classification (NCBI taxonomy): domain Eukaryota; kingdom Viridiplantae; phylum Streptophyta; class Magnoliopsida; order Asparagales; family Iridaceae; genus Iris; species Iris pallida. The sequence goes on along the minus strand of JANAVB010041619.1, from coordinate 12,669,887 downwards.
TTCGGATGAGGAAGTTATGCTCATTTTGGTGAAAGGTATCAAAACTGTCCAGAATTGCATTTTAGCTCTATTTTGCACATAGTGTCTCCAAATGCATCCTAGAGCAAAATATAAATAGAATAAGTACCTTTAGTCATAAAATGAGCATAAAATGGTGAACACTAAGGGATAAAAATATAACATTTTACGTTCTCATCAATACTCTTCAGCAGATTGTACAGACAGTGGTGGCCAACAACAACAACTCTGCGACAACTCCTGCCGTGAACGAGCCTGCGGCCAAACAAAGTGAAGTCGATCCAGAGGCACCCGAGCCTACACATGCAGCACCGAGAAGTTCTAACTTTGACGTGTCGAAATTCACAAAGAGTTGCCGTACTTCCTTCTACGGCACGGAAGATCCCTCCTTGGCAATCGACTGGTTAGAGGAACTAGAAGACAAGTTCGAGCTGCTGGGCGTCGAAGAGTCCAAGAAAGTTGCATGCGCTCAACTTCTACTCCGGTCGAACGCGCACGACTGGTGGGCCGTGTAAAAGCGAGCGATCAGACGCGACGACGAGACAGCGGCAATTTCTTGGGCCACCTTCCGCGAGGCGTTCGAGATAGAGTACCTCCCCGAAGCCGTTCGACAAGAGAAGGAAAATGAATTCATGCAGATAAGGCAAGGGAACATGACGGTGCGGCAGTACGCGGCAGAGTTCAACAAGTTAGCCAAGTTTGCTGGAGAATTCTTGCCCTCCCTGGCGAGTCGTGCTCGACGGTTTGAAGTGGGTCTACGACCATCCATCTACGCCCATGTGTCCGTTCCACAATACAAAACGATGGGGGAGTCCCTCAACCACGCCCTCCGCCTTGAAAGCCAATACCCTCCAGGTGCTGCCGGTGCTGTGCATACACATAATCACAAACGCCCTAGCCACGTGGGAGGAAACAATGTGACCAAGCATCCAAACAATGGGCAACAAGACGGGTATCAAGGGCATAATCCATGGCCTTACTGCATCTGTTGTCGCTGGCCCGGTCACACTATCGCCGATTGCCGGATACCAGATGATGGATGCTAGAACTATGGAAAAAAGGGCCACATTCGTGCCGAATGTCCGACAAGGCCGAACCCAATGGCGCCCCAATAGCACCGTCCAATGGCGCCCCAACAGCACCGTCCAGGGAATCAAGTCCCAGCGCCTCGAGCCCATCAACCTGCGCTGCAAAATGGCCAAGACCGTCGCCCCAATGCCCAGGGCCGCGTCTACGCCATGACTCGAGATGAAGTACTTGCGTCAGATATGGTCGTGATAGGTATACTTAGTTTCAATAATGTGCCTGCTCGTGTACTATTTGATTCAGGTGCTTCGTATAGTTTTATATCGGCGGCTTTGCCGTCGAGCACAAATTTTCGATAATATCATTAGATCTCGGCCTTAGCGTAAGCACACCTTCGGGCACACCAGTACTCACTAATTTAGCTTACGCCGACGAGATTATCTGTATCGGCGGTCAAAAGATCGGTCTTGACATAATAGTCCTAGACATGAAGGACTTCGATATTATTCTGGGAATGGATTGGCTCGGGCCGTGCAACGCAACCATAGACTGTGCTAGAAAGACGGTCACCTTCCGCATTCCAGGAGTGCCTGAATTTTGCTTTTCGTGTGGTGAGGCGTCATCGACCTGCATGCTGATTTCGGCGATTTTTGCTCGGAGGATGCTGCATTCTGGATGTGAAGGCTACTTGGCGTCCGTCCGAGACATGCGACAGGATGGTGCAAACGTGGGTCAGACCGACGTTGTGGCAGAATTCTCCGATGTGTTCCCGGACGAGCTACCAGGCATGCCCCCCGATCGAGAAATTGAGTTCAGCATCGATACATTTCCCGATACTCGATCGATTTCCAAGGCCCCGTACAAAATGGCCCCCGCCGAGCTGATGGAACTCAAGGTCCAGTTACAAGAGTTACTCGACAGAGGGTTTATTCGGCCTAGTGTGTCACCGTGGGGAGCGCCCGTGTTGTTCGTGAAGAAGAAGGATGGATCCATGCGTCTGTGCGTCGATTATCGAGAGCTGAATAAAGCCACCATCCGGAACAAGTACCCATTGCCCCACATAGATGACTTATTCGATCAACTGCAAGGCGCCTCGGTATTTTCGAAGATTGATCTCCGCTCGGGCTATCATCAACTTAAGATCAAGTCGGACGACGTGCAAAAGTCTGCCTTTCGCACTCGGTACGGCCACTATGAGTTCCTGGTGATGCCATTCGGCCTGACGAACGTCCCTGCTGCCTTCATGGATCTAATGAATCGGGTGTTCCGATCCTTCCTTGATAAATTTGTGGTAGTCTTTATTAATGATATTCTCGTCTACTCGAAGGACAAGGCGCAGCATGCAGAACATCTACGGGCCGTCCTCCAGACACTTCGAGAACATGAGTTGTACGCGAAGCAGAGTAAGTGCGAATTTTGGCTCAGCAGCGTATCCTTTCTTGGTTACATCATTTCGTCCGAAGGTATTGCAGTCGACCCGAAAAAAGTTGAAGTTGTTGTTGATTGGAAGCGGCCTGCGTCTGCTAGTGAGATTCGAAGCTTTCTTGGTTTGGCGGGATACTATCGACGCTTCGTGAAAGACTTCGCGAAGATTGCATCGCCATTGACTCGCCTCACTCAAAAGGGAGTCGCGTATGAGTGGTCGGATGACTGTGAGGCTTCCTTCTAAGAGATGAAACAGCGGCTAATTTTGGCACCTATACTCGCACTTCCGGATGGGCCAGAGGGTTTCCAGATATTCAGCGATGCTTCAGGCCAGGGCTTGGGATGTGTGCTCATACAGCGAAACAAGGTGATCTCCTTTGCCTCCAGACAGTTAAAGCCGCACGAGAAGAACTATCCTACGCACGACTTGGAGTTAGCGACGATTGTGTTCGCGTTGAAATTGTGGCGTCACTATCTATATGGCGTGGCATGCACGATCTATACCGACCACAAGAGCCTCAAGTATCTCTTCACCCAGAAGGAATTGAACTTGCGACAGAGGCGCTGGCTCGAACTGATCAAAGACTATGACTTGACAATCGACTACACTCCGGGCAAGGGAAATGTTGTGGCGGACGCTCTTAGTCGGAAATATCTTGCCTCGCTATCCATCAACCGCAGACTACTACAAGATCTAGAAGAAATGGGCATCGATCTCCGGGTTTGATTCAGGGATGTACGGTTGGCGCAGCTGCAGTTAGAGCCGAGTTTGCTGGAAAAGATCATGGCCGCTCAGAAGGATGATTCGTACCTGAAGAAAATATGCGAGCGAATTTCGACAGGTAGTGCGACCGACTTTGCGGAAGACAAGACCGGCGTGCTGAGATTGAATGGCCGACTATGTGTTCCGGATGATTTAGAACTGCGAAAGGAGATAATGTCGGAGGCACATCATGCGAAATATACCTTGCATCCAGGCAGTACCAAGATGTATAAGGACCTCCGCACGACCTTCTGGTGGCACGGGATGAAGAGAGATGTGGCGCTCTTCATGTCGCAATGTATGGCCTGTCAGCAGGTGAAAGCTGAGCATCAGCGACCGGGCGGGGAGATGCAGAACCTCGCTATTCCCGAGTGGAAGTGGGATCATGTCACTATGGATTTTATTGTTGGCCTGCTGAAGACACCACGGGGGAACAACGCCATCTGGGTCATCGTCGATCGACTAACCAAGTCAGCGCACTTTATCTCCATCAAAGTTACTTGGAGCGTTGATCGCCTGGCGCAGATTTATCTTGACGAGATAGTACGGCTGTACGGAGTTCCAGTATCCATCGTCTCTGATCGAGATTCACGGTTCATGTCGCGATTCTGGAGTAGCCTTCAGTCGGCACTGGGTACCAAGTTGCAGTTCAGCTCAGCTTACCATCCTCAGACCGACGGCCAAACGGAGCGCGTCAATCAGATTCTCGAAGACATGCTACGGCTCTGCGCAATTGACTTCAAATCAAGCTGGGACGTCCACCTACCGCTGGCAGAATTTACATACAATAATAGCTACCAATCCAGCATCCAAATGGCGCCGTATGAAGCTTTGTACGGTCGAAAGTGCAGATCGCCCATTTGCTGGGATGAAGTCGGGGAATGGCAGATACTCGGCCCGGAGCTGGTGGAACAGACTGTGGAAAAGGTCAAGCTAATTCGGGAAAGACTGAAGATTGCACAGAGTCGACAAAAAAGCTACGCCGACACCCATCGAAGACCGCTTGAGTTCCAGGTGGGCGATCACGTGTTCCTGAAGGTGTCGCCTATGCGAGGAGTTACTCGGTTCGGCGCGAAGGGGAAGCTGAGTCCGAGATTCGTTGGGCCGTTCGAAATACTCGAGCGGGTCGCCCCAGTAGCCTATAGAATTACCCTACCGCCGGCGCTTGAAGGTGTGCACAATGTCTTCCACGTCTTCCAGCTGCGGAAGTACGTGCACGACCCTAGCCACGTGGTAGATTTTGGCCAGCTGGAGCTAAAGTCCGACTTATCCTACGTTGAAGAACCAGTTCAGATCTTAGAACGTAAGGATAAGCTGCTGCAAAGTTGAGTGATCCCTCTTGTTCGCGTACTCTGGAGGAACCATGCGGCGGAAGAGTCGACATGGGAACTCGAGTCAGAGATGAAAGAAAAGTTTCTTTCATTATTTTCATAGTGGTAGGTTCTGTTCTTAAGTTTCGAGGACGAAACTTATTTTTAGTTGGTTATGGTGTAGTGTTCCGTCCCTACATCGTGCCCCGTTGTCCGTCCACGGGGTACGCGAGAAAGGAACACTGTCGCTATCGACTCGGTCGGGACCGATAGGTCGGGATCGATCGAATCGATCGAACGGGAACGGTTGAATTAAGATCCATTCCACGTTATGGAATGGCTTCTTCGGAACCAAGTCCCATATTCAGCGGGTAGCGCCTCGAGGATTGACTCTGCGGCTGAGTCGGGAGAGACCTCCCGCTGCTCTGCTTTTCACGCCGCTTGCGTTGGTTTTGGCTTTGTTTTCTGAATGCGTTTTCGTGAATGTTTTCGATGGTTTTCATGGGTTACGTTTCGAACTTCGCATTCATATCGAAATTCTTGAATAACACAGTGTTCTAATCGGTTGCTCATGCGGTTTCAGGTGATCGCGTAGGCAACGTCTAGCACGGCCAACCAGTTTCTCGCCTCAAGTAAATACTAAGGTGAGTGGCTGACCTCCTTCGTCTCGACCCTCTATTTCAAAATAAGAACTTGGGTAATGATATTAAAATTGAATGATTCGCTTGCAGAATACAAGTCCTGTATGTTAGAAGTGAAAAAGAATGTGTTGTGTTGAAAAGAGATAGAATTTTTTTAGGCCTGCAAAACGACCAAGTAAATGAATTGATTACATAACAAGCCCCAACGGTATCCTAAATACACCATGTTAACCTATCATGGTCATGGACAACTTGTCGACAAGGGCGATGGTTTCTTTGAGCGGCAACCCAGGGCCACGGGACCGACTCGGCCTAGGAAGAAACAAGTTATAGCCGAGCTGGGTATGAAGCAACCGGTAAGACGGGGACTTGCATCGGATCTCGCTACTTGCGTTGCAAGGGTCCCGTATTACCAGGCTATGTCCAAGATGGCTAGTTAATGCCAGTGACCTCCATATCAAACACTTGATATAAATTGTTATCAACTAACAGGGAAAGTGATGGTAAGTTTTATGTCGCACGGCGCGCTCTGCCGGAGGAAATCTTGGTGTAACTTAATGCTTCTTATAAAAATATCTAGGATGGCTAGAAAGACTACTAAAAGCAAGTTGTATGATTTTTATCTAAATTCTTGAACCAAATGAGAGCATGGAAACTAATTAGCCACTCGCCAGTACATGTTGATTGTACTGATCCTCGCTCTCTCTACAGGTACGATAAATCAGGAGGAGCATGCCGCGTGAAGGGAGGCTACGCTCGTGTGTTTTGAAGCTTCGTCCTTGCGGTCGAAGTTTGGATTCCAACCACTTTTGAAGACTCCGCTGTCGAAGGCCAAGAAGACAGATGGAGCGACTTCCCGTCATCCCAGGTAGTTTTGTAATGATGGTTGTAATCAAGGGATGAAATGTATGGAATGGCTATCTCGTCGACGTTCATTTTGTAATGGAGTCGGTTTGTAAAAAGCCCGCGCGGCGCCTTTGTATCGAGTCTGTAAAATGATGTTCATTATCAATAAAGCTTAAATTTCCCTCTCTATAATGTGTGTTCAATTTACTCTGCACATTCTCTTGTTGTTGTGTTTCGGATAACCTTATGACTATGCCTTGTGCGAGCACAATTTAGGCTTGCACGGCATCACGCCCGGGGGACGACTATCGATTCTACGGAACCGGGGCATGACATCCTAATGAGCTTGCTGGCGATGCCGGAAAATATAGCCTCGACAGCAACAGTGCGGTGGGGAGGGAAGAAGTAAGTCCGCTGAAAAAATTATAGAAGTACATAAGTTATAACATAACATTCTAAATGTTAAAAGGAAATAAACTTTTACGTACCGAAAAGTGCTCAAACCAGATGGCCTTCCTGTCGGCCGGGACATCCCTCCAGTTGATCCAGGGCCCCCCGTAGTTCTGTCGCAGGAATGTATCCAGCGACCGGTGTACGGAGGAGGGATAATACATGTAAAATAGAAATTAAAATTTATTAAACAAGTTTATAATAAATTTAAATAAATTAAATGCAACAATTTTACTTACCGCCTGGTCCGAGTACAGGCCCAAATCTCTAACCTCAGATCTTCCTTCGGGCAACACGGAGGATCTGTCTCAAATGGGAGCTGTACTATGCCCCTGCCCCTGCCTCGCCCCCTGTCCCTGTCCGCAGCCTGCCCCTCGGTCTCGGTCTCGCCCTCTCCGTTGGCGTGGGCCTCGCCATCGCCCTCGACCTCGACGTGGGCCTCGGCCTCGGCCTGCTCCTCAATAGTGGGGTCGACCTCTGGAATACTCGACGGTACTGGCTGCGTAGAAGAAGAAGGCCCTAGCCACGAACTACTAGAGCCGGGTTTGGAGGTACTGTCGGCGACTAGACCGCTAGTGTATACTGGAGTGCGGAGGGATGAGGAGTCGGTAGGAGTGGTAGATGGAGACGGTCGGGGTCGTCGACTCCCACCAGCACCGGAACCAAATGATCCACGTCGAGCCATATCTGAAAAAAATACAGAAGTATACCATACTACATCTTAAAAAAACAAAAGTATACCATACTACAGCCAGGGAACGTCGCTAAGTAAACCATACTATATCTGAAAAAAATAAAAATAAACCATACTACATCTGAAAATGTTGCTTATTAACGTCGCTAAAACAAAAGTAAACCATACAACATTTGAAAAAAAAAAGTAAACCATACTACATCTGAAAATTAAACCTATTCAATCCTCTTCTGAAAATTCATCTTGTTATGATTCATCTTCCTCTTCCTCTTCCTCTTCCTCTTCCTCTTCCTCTTCCTCTTCACTTCTATCAACTTCCTCTTCCTCTTCTGATACTTCTACCTCTTCCAATTGATGAAACATGTCATGAGGAACTTCCGTTGAGTCCACATCGACAATATTTATAATAAGAGGTAGTTCGTCTTCCTGATAAGCTATCTCATTGACATTGAAGGTATTCCGAGCTTTAGTCTTACAGACTGCCCACCAATCCGATCTTCCGGCTCCTCGTTTTGGATAGCTGGTAAAGTAAACTAGCTGAGCCTGGCTTGCTAGAACAAACGGCTCATAAGCTTGATATCGACGGCGATAATTTATGTCAACAAGACCATGTTTGTCAACTCTCCAACCTCGACCCTGGATCGGATCGAACCAGTCACATCTGAACAAGACGATCTTACAAGATTCTGTAGCATAATTGTATGTCAGTTCTACAATCTCCCGTAAGACACCAAAGAAGTCATTGCCTGAGTCGACGTCTTTGTAGTTTGAAGATTTTATGCACAAACAGCTATTCTTCGTAAAATCCAAATCCAAGAAGTCGTCTCTTATTCGAACATTTGTTGACTTGAACCTGAAACCATTTACGCAGTAACTTGGCCAGGTCTTCACTTGATATATTGGCCCCTTGGTTAGAGTTTTAATATACTCATTCTCAAGGATTGCCTCCGGACGATCAACCTAAATACCATAGAAATGATGCTAACTTAATTACATTATGTGCAAGTATAAATGTACAGAAAAAGTAAATTAGGACTACGTTCGTACATATGCTCTCAACCAAAAAGGAAAATGAAGTCTCATTTGCCGTTCTACTTCCTCCTCGGTTGCGTACGGATTGTTGGACGTTACCTCATCCTTAAACATGCTGGAAAGCAACGAAGCATAGGTATATTAGTTATATTCAGAAGCAATGAAGCACGCGAAATAATTTTACTTACCCCTCTAGCTTGTCCACTTCTTCCTCGTCGCAGTTGAGCAATACATATAACATTGCAGCGCTAACCTCGTCGTCATTTAGATATCTTTTTTTTATTTTACCAGATGGTTTTTTGTAGGCAGTAAATACTTTCAGCTTTGCCTCAATACCAACTTCATAGCCGTCATCATTTCTGGGAGACCTTGTTCTGTTTGTAGCAATATGAGGCTGAAAATACATGGAACAGAAGTTTGAAATCTCCTCAAGGACATATGCTTCACAAATAGAACCCTCCACCCGTACCTTATTTTTTACCTTCCTCTTGAGGTGGTTCAACTATCGCTCGAACGGGTACATCCAACGATAACCGACAGGTCCAGCAACAAGAGCCTCATGGATAAGATGAATCGGCAAATGCTCGATTGAGTCGAAGAATGCAGGAGTGTAACACCCAATTTTCCAGAAGAGGGTAATTTTGAAATTTTGTAATTATAATTATTATTTAATGATATTTATTCATATTATGATTTTTAGTGATTTTTAATTATTTTTAAACTATTTAAATTCATGACATGTGATTTTTGGTGTTTTGCTAGTGAATAGTAGAGACTGCCTACCCTAGAGCCTAGCCATATGATTAGGATATTTTTGACATTTTTGGGGTTATTTGATTTTATTATAATTTATTTGAATTTATGGGAATTTTTAGAATTTATTTTTGAATTGTTTGAATGAGGGTTGACTAGGTTGACTTGACTAGCAATGACCTTGGTAGCCTAACCTAGATTGGACCTAACCTAGATGAGTCATAACTAACTTAGTGAGCCACTTTGAGAATTAGATGGGTTGGTTAGGGGGTTGAGTCAAGTTTAGTTATGGTTAAGTGAATTGCAAGAAACTAGGATAGAACCCTTTGTTCTAGGCCATCTATTTTCCTTGATTCAATCCTAGCCATAGGATGAAGCCTAAAAATCCTAACCCTAACTATTATGACCAGCCAAGAGACCCCCCTTGCCTATATAATGTCTCTATGGGGATTTGTGCCTCTTTCTTCAATAGTTCTTCATTTCTTAAGGAAATAGGTAAGCCTTCATTAATTCCTTTCTAGTTTAATCAATAGGACTCCTTTTTTATTGGAATTTCTTCCATTAGGATCTAATCAATGTTCTCTTGCTGTTTGTGGTGTTCAACATCAGCTTTGGGGCAATTTGGAGAAGTTTGCTAGCAAAAGGAACCCCCCCCATTTGAGGCTTTTCTTGCATTTTGACACCAATAGGTAAATCAATGTAAACACCATTAAAATTCTAGTTTCTTTGCATATAGACCTAGCCCTAAGTGTCCTGGTCCTGTAGGTATGCCTAGACCTAGGTTTTGTGTCCATTTCGTGTCCTAAATGGACACGTATCAGCCTATAGACCTAGGTGTTTGATGAAATATCCCAAACGACATTTCGGTTGAATTTTAGGAATGTGTTTGAATAGAAAATTAGGGTTTGGTCTTGCTTGTCGATTTTTGGTTGACTGATGTGATTATTGTGTCATATCGTGTCGGCATGGACACGTGAACACGCACGTTCCCGCACGGTAGCATTGCCCTGCTACTCGGGGGCAATTACTCCCTGTACACGACACGTGGACACCTAGGATTTGACACAGCCCTAGGGGCAGACACTGACACGAGGTCCTCAAAGTTTGAGACACTCTCGTATCGTGTCGGACACGCACGAACGTGTGCACTGCGCGTGCACTGTGCGCGCGGCTGTCACTTTTGGGCACTGATACGGCCTTCGTGTCGTGTCTAGACACAGCGTGGACACCTCGTGTTGACACAAGTGTGTAGCCCTAGTGTGGGCGTACACGTGTGCATGAGCACGTGTTCTAATTCGTGTCGTGTCGTGTCCTAGACTCTCTGGAACACGTGCACGACACTGTTGTGTGTACAGTTTGTGTCTGTGTTCGTGTAGCTATTTGGACACTTCGTGTCCAGTTTCCTGGACACGAATGGACCCACATGACACGTACTAATGTAGGGGAACATGTAGGTGCACCTGTTTGGACTTTCGAATTAGTTTTTGTGGATTATTGGGTTTCAAAACAAATAGGGAACCACTGATACACAGTCCCTATTTCGAATTCTGGAATGTATTCATTTCTAACTATTTTGTGATGTTAATTACCTAATTTGATTCATTACATGTGTATTAGGGTGCTGAAATGATGATCTAAGTTTGGTGTTTGAGAATTTGGCTTCAAATTTGTTTTTCTTGAATGGGATACGAACTGCATTTCTGAAACTAGGCTCTGATACATCAAAATTACAGGTTTTTAAACCTTCTTAATTCCCCGTTTGGATGATGTTCTTACTGCTAATTAACCCCCCCTCCCCCACATGTTTGATAGTTCACATTGGTTTGGTTTTACAATTCAATTGATATTTGGATGTGAGAATGGAAATTGACACATGGGATGGATTTCGAATTCCTGTACACCTGATACAGGTTGATACTGGCATTCATTTTGGTTAACTGAGATTTAGTTCCTTCCTTCCCTGATTTACTGAATTGATTTCTTTCCTTTTCCTGTAAACTAGTTTAAATGTTACCTTTTTATATACTGTATTGCTCTTAATACCCGAGTTTTGTTTCCCTATTGAACTAGCCACATGATTCCTTAAACTAAGTATTGAATGTTAATTCTCTGTGCAATACATTGGTTTTGTTTTGCTAAGAGGATTCGAATTGGTGTGGGTTGATTTATATGCTCACTGTCAATCCCCATTAATCTGAGAGAGTTAAATGGCTATAGTGTTCTTGAATTAGTTGGTTAGGAGAACTGAAATCTGGAAACTGTCATTACATTTTTTCCTATTCTACCTGAGATTATGTTCCCAGTTTTCCCATTATCTGAGATATGGGGTTAACTCACTGATTTCCTTTTTTATTTTATTACAATGTCTGTTCTTCTTCAAACCCTGGATTATTTCCTGATAACTGAAATGAACCGGTTTCCTATTGTCAACTTACCAATTGTCCTGATACTTAATTCATCTTTTAACTGATTTGATAAACTAATTTTTCTTGTTAAATTGTCTATGAGATTTCCCTGAACTAAGTTTTGTTAAACCATTGTGAATGGGCTTTACTGAAATCTGAGATGTTGAGTTCATTATTAAACTGATTTTTGTGTATTGTTGAACTGTTGATTCAACATTGAAATCTGAGTTTGATATGGAATGGGACTGTTTTACTGAGAATTCATTATAGGACTGTTTTAATAGGTTTTATTGTGTTAACATGATGTGGTTGAACTGTTGTTTGATACTTAAATCTGAAAATGCATGAAGGGACTGTTAAGTGTCACTATTAACTGATTTTTGAGTTCACTGTTTACTGTCTTTTGAGTTCTTTGAACTGGTTTTGGGGTCATACAATATTGTGTTGACCTGGGCTTTAGTTTGAGAGCTATTGTACACTGTTTTGGGTTGAATATTAAATGTTATGCAATGTGGTTCTCTACTTTCCCATTTTGCTACTGTTAGCCTATTGTCACTGATTTTACACTGTCTCACTACCACACACACACCCATGTACTCTCATGTCACACCACACACCATGTTCACTACCTCACATGTTATACACTCTCACTAATTGACACAAGTCCACACATCATGTTCACCCTCACACACCCACACACATATACACATGAACACTCACCCTCACTCTCACTTGTGACACACATACACATTCATCTTGGACACATAATTAGGCACCCCCCTCTCTATGCATATGTATATCTTTTATGTATTAACATATATGGTAGCTTGGTATATACATTAGCCTATAGGGTTATATTCTAGTTATATTATATAATACATGTGTGTGTATATATATATATATATATATATATATATATATATATATATATATATATATATAGTCCTATTATGTATGTATCTAATATGGGATTAGGAGCCTATATATGACAATATAGGTATCCTATATTAGATTGTATGGTGTGTATATAGGTGTATTGTTTTAGAAGTAGATTGAAATAGTAGTGTTTAGCTATGGCCTAGTCTCTTAGCCTATGGCCTATGGTTGTGCCTGTGTGTCAGTGTGGAGCCTAGAATAGGCTAGTGTAGTCTTGTTAGACTTAGAATAGCCTTGTTAGACTAGTATAGACTAGATTAACCTAGGTTTGACTTGGTTGACCTAGTTTGACTTCTAGAGTTGACCAAGAGTTGACTTTGGCCTAGATTGACCTAGAATCATGTAGAATGCATAGTAGGACTTCATTATATCATTTTAGACTTGTTGTGACCTGTTCTGTTCTGATTAGGAGCCAGACACCTCTCCTCGGACAGTATATTTTATCCGGACACTCAGATACAGGCGAGTACATTCTCTGATCATTTCATATCCTGCTTAGAATTATTTTCCTACATTAAATTATTTTACTTGATACTGTCACGTTGGTCACACGGATTAGTACAATATGGATCCCTCCCTGAGATGTTATCCCTTCAGGGAGCATCGGGTACTCTATGTTTTGTGCGTTTCACTTACATAGCGTATCATATGCTTCTTTGGTTCTTTGATCACTTATGACATATACCCATATGATCACAGATTCTTCTTTGAATCCTTATCCCATTTGTGGGACTACTATGTACCATCCTTCGGGGGCATATCACCCTTTGGGGGCTTATCACCTTTCGGAGGCTTATCACCCTTTGGGGGCATATCACCCTTTGGGGGCTTATCACCCTTCGGGGGCATATCACCCTTTGGGGGCTTATCACCTTTCGGAGGCTTACCACCCTTCGGGGGCTGTTACATAGAATCATAACATAACCTGGTTGGATCCTTGTGTATTAATTGGGGGTACGGGGGAGTATAAATAGCCATGTGAACAATTCCAAAGTAGAATAGCCATGTACGCCTCTTTAGTATAGCCATGTACAAATCAAGCCGTTCACATGTCGACTTTGTGCTCTAAATCACTAGTCACTGGTAGCTCTTTACTTATAGTAGATATTTCTATTACAGTTCTCTCTCTCTGTTTACATACTGCATTTCTTCAGTATCTATATCTTACTTTACTGCATGATTATATTTTCTAACCTGCCACAACACCAAAATAGTCATTTCCCAACGACTATAAGCGTTAGGAAAATTATTGCTAACGGTTTTTTACCGTTAGAAGTACGGTGTTAGGAATATTTACTAACGGTAAAAAAGCGTTAGTAAATTTCGTTTACCAACGGTAAAAAACCGTTGGTAAATTTTGTTTACCAACGGTAAAAAACCGTTGGTAAATTTAGGTTACCAACGGTAAAAAACCGTTGGGACATTACAATTCCTCACGGAAAATAACTGTTGGAAAACGAAAAGTTCTAACGGTAAACAACCGTTTGCAAATTCACTTTCCTAATGGTAGCAAACCGTTGGAAAAATAAATTTAGTAACAACTATAAACGTTGGTATAATAATGCCATAACATGTACTTGAAGTTCCAGATTACCAACATTAATATTATATACCATCAAATATGTAAACATTTCAATAGAGTTCAACCATATTCTAAATAATGCCATAATCTGTAAGTAAACATTTCAATAGAGTTCAACAATATTCAAAATAATGTCATATATTATAACCTGTAAGTAAACATTCCAGATTACCAACCATATTCAACCATATTATAGATCATCAAATTATAATGCCATAACCTTTAAGTAAACATTCAAGATTACCAACCATATTCTAAATAACATAAAGTTCAATAGAGTTGATACCATAACTGTCGAAAGTAAAAAAAAAATTACATATTTCGCACGCGATACTTTGGCCAAATCACAAAACCTCCGTCAGCTTTATCACAAAGCTTGTAATTGCCATTCTGTGGACCATCAAAAATTAGTGCATCCGGATCTATTACCTCTGTCACCCAAACAACACTTCCCAGGGATATATTATCAGTCCATACATACATCTGATAATATACACATTGATGTATCCCAGCTAGATGTATGTATTTCTTATCAGTCTATAAGAAATACACATTGATGTATCCCTGCTCACTCCTACCTGCAGTATAAGAAACAGCATACAGTTGCTATACTATACAGTTTCTGAAAGGAACTGTATTGTTGCAAAAATACAAAATCAGGAATGAAGCTTAGAAGTAAGGAGAATATCATATGTTTCCTATAGACTTGTACTTGTTTCATTACACATTCATATTGGCCTGTGGGTTGCTTCATAGGCATGTGCAGGAATGAAGACATATCCCACATGTCAATCTCACCATTCTTCCTGCCATGAACATAATTAAACCAAGTAGCAGCAAATTACGAACATGTTTCCGTAATCACCACCCAAACCAGAATCACCAAACAGAGATTACCAAAATTCAAGAAAAAAACCCCATAATTTTCTACTAAAAAACTACTAAATTTCTCAACCAAAAAATAGTATCCAGATCAAAATACACATGCCCAGATCGATTGAAGCATAAATAGATCAAAACCCAAAAGACAGATGAAAGATGTAGAGTATAAGCAGAGAGCCACAAGGAAAGTTCTAATGGAGATTCACAAGGAAAGAAAGATGGCTGCTAGCATAACTGTACTTAAAATCTCATCTGCTGACTTGGAAATCAAAAGACAGTACTGTTCTTTCATAAATATAGTGGACAACAGTCCAGTAAGATGAACGTCTAATTTGTATTTGTGCCTGCTATTTGCCACACTGGCAATAGTTGTTCTATTTCAATACAAGAAATCATAAGCGGCAGGTTTGAGAGGCCAAAAGTAGTAGCTATAAGCAATACCTGGTAGAACGAAGTATTGTTTGATATGTAAGACTACAAGGGATTTAAAGGTATAAGATAATTTAGCCTGATATCTTATGCACTTTATGCTGTGAGCAGGTAAATACAGGAGATTCAATCCATCAAAAGATGCTGCCAAACAGAAATTAAAATGAGGACAGATCATTACAATGGGGCTACTCCTATTGATACACAGGCAGGTTGCTCACAGATAGGCTGAACATTATTTCTAGTGTGGGACTGGAACAATTTGACGTTCTAAGTGAGACAATACCTGTAGGGACTGTGGTGAATTTAAGGACTGAACTTGTGTTCAAGGATCAATTTGGGAGTCATGTTCAGATTTTTTAGCAATTAGGAATAGGGTGAAATAGAAATCAGACTTTAGAGCAGAGTGAAGAAAGTTTGATCTCTCCATATTTGCAGCTATCACACTCTGAACGAGTACGAAATAGAACAACAGAGACAAAATATGCTCGAAGAAAATCTGTTGTCAAAAGTAAAAAAGAAAAAAGAAAATTGTCGCAGGTAAGCTTGCCATATCTTGACTATGGTGAAGAGACAGAAGATGATCAATTCCATGATTCATCGATGAAATTTGATGCAGACCAGTGAAAAGGAAATTATGAATATCATCTTGATAGAGTTGAACACAAAAATCCCAATGTACAAACCTCGAGCAAACTTCTCTCATTTACAGTAGAATACTGAAGCAGGAAGAGTGCAAATTGCTGCTTAAAGTGTTATAAAGAATCAAAAAGCAAAAGTTTCGCTTTAGCAGAAGTAGCAAACTGGTGTTGCTTGCTTTATGTAGAGCTCCAGGTCCTGGTACCAAATCATATATAGGAAGGGGGTGGGGGGTTGCAGTCAAATAAGGAGCAAATTCATCGCACAGGTGTGCAAGGCATCCAGAAAGAACCTCCTCAGAACAAGGCCAAACATTGTTTTTAAAGCTTCTTGCACTGATGGGAAGATCAGTCCCAAACTGATTTTTGTATCAGTTCAAGTGAACTGATATTGGGTATCAGTTCAAAACTGATATGAGGAAAGGTAGAGGGTTAAGAGGATTTTGTCGTGGACTTTTTAGTTCAGTTAGACTGAACTGGTTTGGGGATTCCTCCTGTGAACAAATATAGGAGTAGATAATATCTCTCTAATCACCTCAAGATAATATCTGATACAAGGGTTGCTAAGGATTGATGTGGACTGATCAAATAATAAAGGATTTGGGACTGAAATTAATGAGCAATTCGAGGCCTGCTACTTAAATGCAGAAATGATCAAATAATAAAGTATTTAGGATGATTCTCCAAGAGTGTCAGTCAAGTGAACAAGGAGGGACTGAATCATTACCTCCAGAAATGAACCAATGACTGAGCATCATATCCAGATGACTGTACATAGCTCTCCAAGAGTGTCAGTCAAGTGAACAAGGAGGGACTGAATCATTACCTCCAGAAATGAACCAATGACCGAGCATCATATCCAGATGACTGCACATGGCAGATATCATCAGAGCTCGACTGGACAGATACGCAAATTAATCCTACTGATACTAGGATAGATAAGGCTGAACAGATACCTAATTATTTAGATTTTGAGCAATGACTCATGGGGACTGAAATGAAGGCAATACAATGAGGTGTAGTGGATGAGGCTCCTGCCAACATAAGGATAGCATGCATACAAACCTATCAAGATACATAGGCATATTCAAAATGAGGCTGTAATGAAGGTTCACCTTTAAAGTGATGGTGTTGAACCCAAGTTCAGAATCTTCAACCGAGCTAACCCTGCAAAACAATTTTCAGGTCCAATGACATGAATAAGAAACATAATAATGTTTCATAATATTAGGATAATATCTGATTTAAAGGAAATACAAAACCTGGAAAGAAGATAAAAGGAAATAGAAAACTTGAATAAGAAACTGAGATTCATATTAACCATAAGAAGATATGCAAATGGGATACATATTAGCCATAAAAAGAATGTTTGGCACATATTCTTCAGATGACCATCACTAGTTGATTGTCACAATCATCAATACCATTGTTTCAAATTCCAAAACAAAAAGGATATTACAAGCCATTGTTCTCAGAATGATACAATCATCAATACTATTGTTTTCTAAATTTAAATATATTTGGGTTCAATACATTTTAATAGTGGTGCCAAATTAGGTTGCTCTTTCAGAATGGATTGAAAGCTTGTTGGTATGTTGTAATCATCAATACCATCAGTCATACGCTTTGGAGAACGTCGAACTATAGACCAATCGGGATTTTGCGGATCTTTTATATAAAAAACTTGACTAGCTTCAGATGCAAGAATGGCCGGCTCGTTATAATCCCCATCAGCACTTTTGAACTTCTTCAAATTCACAAGCAACAAGTTAGACTCTGGACAAATCTTACAACCATTGGTCTTGTCCGCGATATTCACCCAATCACAATAGAACACTACATGTTGAAATTCATAATAATCAACCTCTATAATCTCTTTGATAATACCATACCAAGTAATATCATCATCCATAGGGTTCATATCTTTTGTACTTGCGACAAATGTAGTTATTGCATCCATGCAAACATCGCTGTCTTGTGTCGAAAGTTTATCATCATAGTGTTGGGGAGAGAATACATAACCATTCACCCGATATTTCATATGAGTTTTGGCTTCCCATTTTGGCCCACTAACATACCACCACAACAATGAGTCCATGCATTTTTCTTCCAGCAGCTGTTAATACAAGTCACTTAAATACATTAATCAAAGCTACAAAATATAATTAAAACTTTATTGAATTAAATGTTACACACCTTTTTGTGTAACCAATCAATAAATTCAGATTGTACTACCACTTCTGTCTTAGTGATAGCTCTTCTTTTACCACGAGGACCATCTTCCAAGGATGAGCGATACATACTACAAATTCAAAAATCATATTATATAAACAGAAAATTACACATTATGTAGTTTAAAAATAATATCACACCTGTAATATTCATCTCGTTTTGGTATATTTATACTAAAGAGTACCCATCTCCGAATTTGTATACGTTGTACACCAGATAACTTGATAGTTTTACCCTCAAGAATGGAGCGTTCATACATATCATCACCATTCTCATCTATGAAGAGTGCTTGACTAGAACTATGATTTCCATCACGCAGATTTGGCATATACTCCATAGCATATCTAACAGATTCTGAAACAAGATATGCCTCAGAAATAGACCCTTCCACATAACGTTTGTTGCTTGGTATGTTTTTGCACTCCTTCATAGCCCTTATATCAACATAAAACATTGACTTGTTAAAAAAAATTATAGTTCTAATAAATAAACAAAGAAACAATAATATATAAGATGAATGTATCACCTTTCAAATGGATACATCCATATATATCTCGTAGGTCCGCAGAGAAGAGCTTGGTCAGCTAGGTGCACCATTAGGTGGATACTTATATCGAAGAAGTGAGATGAAAAATAATGTGCCAATACACATAATGCCTCGGCAATCATATCTTTGGAAGCTTGGACATGCTCTCGAACTAAGACCTTCGAGCACAATATGTTGAAGTACAAGCTTATTTGCAATATAGCTTGTTTCAACTCACGAAACTTTGGATATGCATGTTGAACCATAACTGGAAGCAAATATTGGATAATGACATGATAGTCATATGACTTCTTAATATGCAAACTGGGGGGTTGAATACTTACAAGGCTGCCCAAATTAGTTGCAAGGCAAGACGGGAGCTTTACGTCTTTTAATACTTGACAAAATTGTATCTTCTGAGCCTTATCCAGTGCATACTTAGAAGATTGTTTTCCCTTGTCAAACATCAAGTTAATAAGATGTTCAGCCACATTCTTTTCAGTGTGCATCACATCAATGGTATGTCGTACTTTATGACTACTCCAATACTCTAAATCAAAAAGAATCGACTTTTTATACCACGCTGGTCTTCCTTCGTTGTTATCATCATATGCAGTACAATCTTCACTACCATCTACCTCAACTGCCATTCGCTTCTTGCAAGTAGCTTTTACTAATTTACCTGGTACATATTTGATACGATCAAGCCTCTCTAAAAGGAACGATCCTGTCAATCGTGTTGGAGGTTCCTTGTGCTCTACATCCTTATACCATCCGTGTTTTACTTCCCTGTATGGGTGGCCATCCTTCAAAAATCTCCTGTACTTTGTAAAAACATTCTTATTACCAATGCGCTCAGACTCTGTCTCAATAGCACAAATAGGACAGGCTTTGTAACCATGTGTCACACAACCTGATAAGTTACCAAATGCTGGAAAATCATGGATTCCCCACAATAACATTGCTTTCAAAGTGAAGAGTTCCCCCTTGTCCATATCAAATGCCGACACTCCTTCCGCCCAAAGTTGCTTCAACTCATCTACAAGAGGTTCTAAGTATACATCAATGTCCTGACTCGGTGCTTTCGGTCTAGGAATTAAGAAACACATCATCTGGAACTGTGATTTCATGCATAACGAGGGAGGAAGGTTATAAGGAATCATGTACACGGGCCAACAACTGTAACCACTAGATAACACTCCATGTGGGTTGAATCCATCTGTAGCAATACCAAGCCAAACATTACGTCCCTCTCTAGCAAACTCTGGCCACTTGCTTTTTAGCGATCTCCATTCAGCTGAATCAATAGGATGACGCATAGATTGCCAAGAAGATTTTGCTTCCTTGTGCCATTGCATTTGGCGTGCTATCCATGGTATAGTATACAATCTAGTTAATCTTGGAATTAGAGGAAAGTGTCTCAAAACTTTTCTAGGTTGTTTTGTGACTTTATCTACTTTTCCAGACTTTGTCTCCTTAACTTTAAACCTGGGAGTTTGACAACGAGGGCATTCTATTGCATCTGCATATTCCTTCCAATATAACATGCAATCATTCTCACATGCATGAATGCAATTGGCCTTCATTCCCAAATCTTTTAGCATTTGTTTCATTGTAGGATACTTGTCAGGTAGTGTATTTCCCTTTGGAAGCCACCGTCTCAATCGCTTCAACAACTCGGTCACGCTATTTCCTGACCAATTGAACTCCTTCTTCAAGTTATGAAGCTCTATAATAGCACATAAAGTTGTAAGCCCATCTTCACAGGAAGGGTATAGTTTCTCATTTGCTTTTCTCTTATATTCATGATACTTACTACCATGGTCAGGATCGGGGACAAATAGATTACCAGAAACATCACATGTCACATTAGGATTCCCTTGACAACTAGCTTGTTCCATATCATGTACTCCATAAGCATCATCAACAAAGTTCTCGAGCGCACCCCCTGCATCACCGCCATGTTCTTCTTGGATTTGATCTTGGACCTGATCCTCTTCAATAACATGTGGTATAGAATCTGGCAGTACGTTCACGTCATTCCTCTCTCCGTGAAAGCACCACTCATTATATGTTGGTTCCATACCATACATGACCAAGTGCTTTTCCACTGTTTCAAAAAGAAATCTTTTAGAATTTTTGCACTTCGTACAAGGGCATGGACATGTGCTAATCCCGGGTGGTGAGTGGTTCTCCACAAAGTTCATGAAATATCGAACACCTTCTATGTATTCGACATTATTTCTGCGTGGATTTTTAATCCACTCTCTTGAACGTCTTGACATAATATAAAGGACGTTACCCTCTCAATTGTGAACCTAATAATCAAGCAAGATTAAGACAAATTAGATCATGAAGACAAGTAGATAATTATTTCCATTAAAAATTATTATAGGACTGTAATATGCCAATAACATTGCATTTAAGTTATTCAGTAGTTTTGAATTTAACTAAATAACGATATGATTCTATTTGCCTATTGAAAATTATATGCCTTTTATTTAGAAATCAGCAACATTTTATTTCAGAAACTGAAATTCAGACTTGCATAAATTTTTAGACTCATCGGAAAAATATAAATCATTTCGTATGCTTCCATTTAAACTTGCATAAATTTTTAGCCTTATCAAAAAAACAAAGAACCTTCTCGTCTTCCCAATCTTTGTCAATGACTATGTTATAGAAGCAGCTATGTCTATGTGGTGGTAGTGCTGCTGGTTTTCATTACCGTGTAATTAAATGTACAGTTAGAGTTGATATTAAGATATTGTTGCTAGTCCCATTTATATATACTAGCTAGCTACATCAATGATGCACTACTGTACGCAACTCTTCTACTTTCTAAACTTTCCATAAATTTAGCTATTAATGTATTTAACAAAATCTTGATTGATCCTTGAAATTCAACAAGTATGTATGTATTCAAAAGAAATTTGCACAAATAAAGTGGGCTCCAAATTAAAATATATTAAGTTTTATTAAGGCATGCCCAAATGTTAAGATTAGACCATGAGACGAGCTTCCTGGGATTAATCCAATGAAGCCATGCAACAGAGTATAAATATTCCTCGCAAACTATATTACTATATAACTTCATTAATATAGAGCTGTCAACTAATCCTCATCAAACATTAGTTTAATTCCTAGTATTCAAACCAATCATAGGATCGATGGACACTAACTCGGACATTATTGTTGGAATCTCTCTTCATTATATATACAACGCCTACTTAAGTAAAATGTTCTTTTATATATATATATATATATATATATATATATATATAAAAATATATATATATATATATATATATATATATATATATATATATATATATATATATATATATATATATATATATATATATATAGCGCCTACTATATTACGCCTACTTCATTATATCAATATAATCTTAATTGATCCTTGAAACTGAAAATTTTGAAACTGAAAATTGATAGCGCCTACTATATTACGCCTACTTCATTATATCAATATATAGCGCCTACTATATATAGCGCCTACTATATTACGCCCAAATTTTGAAACTGAAAACTGATCCTTGAAACTGAAAATAGCGCCTACTTCATTATATATATTGTGCCTACTATATTACAATATAATCTTGATTGATCCTTAAAATGGAAAATTTTCCAAATTTTGATTGATATTGCAAACCTGAAGAAATTCCTTAGATCAAGAGTAGAAACTTAGGATTTTGGGTACCAGATCAAAAATTTTGGGTACCAGAAACGTAGAATAACAGAAGAAAAAAATTGTTAGATAAAAAGAACCTGATCGAAAAAATTTGAGGCGCTCAGTTTAGAGAACCTTACCTTCAGCTCCAGACGGGAGAGAGAGAGAGAGACGCTCAGATGAGAACTCCAACCGGAAGAGAGAGAGAGGCGTCAGATGAGACTCCAGCCGCGAGAGAGAGGCGCTAAGATGACAACTCCAGCCGCGCGCGCGAGAGAGAGAGAGGCGCTCACATTCGAACACAAGGCCGAGGGGAGAGAGAGAGAGAGAGAGTCGCGCGCTCACACTGGAACACAAGGCCGAGAGAGAGAGAGAGAGAGAGGCACAACTCCAGCTCTCTTAATTAGGGCTCACGAAAAAATTTGGGGGGAACAAAAAGTGTTTCCCCCCTAACGCTTACTGCATAGTCACGTAAAACACACGAGATGTGTTCCTTATGCTTTTCATAAGGTTTGCCAACGGATATTAATTGTTGTAACCTTTTATTTATATATTGCTTTAGTTTTTCTTATTTATAGTAACGGTTTTTAGCTTTTCTAACAGTTTTTTACTGTTAGCAATTAGTAACGGTAGACAACTGTTGGTAATCAAAAAATAATTGTGTTAGGAAATCCCTCTTTTGGTGTAGTGTGCTATGAACTGTTGAGATGTACTGTACTCGCTCATGTCCTGACTGGACCTGTTGAAAATATTACAGAGGACAAGGAGGAGGTCTGGGAGGATACCTTCTACGGGACAGCTCTAGCTGAGGACATCACCCCCACTGCCTAGACTAGTTTAGTTAGGCCTTATCTTATTTTTATATTGTCTTGAGTCTGTTTAGCTAGACTTTACTTCTGTTCAGAGATGTTTAGTTGTATATATTCTTTCATTTCAGTAGCTGAGATATGTACTCTGGATATTTGCTGGGATTTTATCTTAGGCTATTCTATCTTCTGTATTTCCCTGAGTTCTATATCTTATCGTGCTTTCTTCTTCCTTAGTTGTGATTGAGTTCTTTTACTGCTTAGTATTATATTGCTAGATGCATGCTGACCTAGGACAGCGTTCTACCGTCGATGCTGCGGCGTAGGCTGGGGATTGTGACGTTCTCGTACCCTCACAGTGGGTGCGGGTCGTGACAATGAGGAAAAACTCTCTCAAGTTTGCAAAGTGTTACCATAATGTCCTTCTCTTGCTTCTCTAAACGATCGACGATCAACTTGCAAGAACAAAGATCTCTGAAGAACATGCTAAGCTCTGTTAATGGATCCCAGACTACCGACGGTAATAATTCTCGAAATGCAACAGGAATTAACCTCTCCATTAATACGTGGCAATCGTGGCTCTTCATTCCGGTCAGTTTACAGTCCTTTATGTCGACACATCTTCTTAGATTGGAGACGTATCCGTCCAAAAATTTTAAGTCTTGGATCCATCTACAAAGTCTCACTTTGTCCTCCTTGTCCAGCAAGTAGATTGCCTTAGGCCGCAAAAGCTTTCCCTTTCCGTTGTCTATCATGTGCAATGTAGGACGTCTGCATATTTCAGCTAAGTCCAATCTAGCCTTCTGATTGTCTTTTGTCTTTCCCTTGACGCCCATTACAGTATTAATTATGTTATCAAACACGTTCTTCTCGATATGCATGACGTCAAGGTTATGTCTAATCAGATTTGTGCTCCAATATGGCAGATCCCAAAATATACTCCTTTTGGTCCAGTTATGATCTTCGCCAAATCCCTCGTAACGGCTGCTCGTTGTAGGATCTTCAATAGCACTTGGGATTTCTTTTACTTGCTCCCATGTGTCCTCTCCGGACCACATTGGCGGTGGATCGCCCTTCTCCATAGCTCTGGCACGGAATACAGTTCTGTTCCTACGGTACGAATGGTCTTTCAGCAAGAACTGCCGGTGACAATCAAAGAAGCATGACTTTCCTCCGTGTCTCAAACGAAAAGCCTTAGTGCGGTCCATGCAATACGGACATGAAAGCCGACCATGGGTGCTCCATCCAGATAACATTCCATAAGCCGGAAAGTCGTTGATTGTCCACATTAGTACTGCCCACATCTGAAATTTCTGTTTTTTCGAAGCATCATACGTGTATGCTCCTGTTTTCCATAGCTGCTTCAGCTCATCTATCAACGGCTGTAAGTACACGTCGATGTTCCTCTTCGGGTTGTTCGGACCGGGGATGATAATAGTTAAGAACATGTAATGTGTCTTCATGCACATCCAAGGTGGTAGGTTATACGGAGTAAGGATTACCGGCCAGCATGAATATTGGGAGCCTGAAAGACCAAATGGGGTGAAACCATCAGATCAGAGCCCCAACCTTACATTACGCGCATCAGAAGCAAAGTTAGGATATGCTCGATCGAAGTGCTTCCACGCTTCTCCATCAGATGGGTGATCCAACACTCCTTCGGTCTGTTGTCGCTTGTGCCAACTTATATTTTCGGCAGTCTCTTTCACCATAAACAATCTCTGCAACCGCGACATCAACGACAAGTAGTACATTGAAGAAGTCGGTCTTCTAGACTTGCCTGCAGCAGTTGGCTTGTAGCGATCAGCACCAAAGAATCTGCACACTTCTGCATCCTTGTGATCTTTGTAGTAAAGCATGCATCCGTTCTGACAGCAATCGATCTTGTTGTATCCCATCTAGAGAGATCTCACCATCCTCTTAGAGCGGTAGAAGTCTTTCGGTAACTTGGCACCCTCCGGCAAGATATCGGTAATCAACTCGAGCACTCTATTGTAGCATTCTTGGGACATGTTAAAGTCAGACTTTATGCTCAAGAGCCGAGTGATCACCTCTAATGGTGAATGGTCCTCACAGCTAGGGTATAAAGGAGTCCTTGCATTCTCCAGCAACTCCATGAACTTCGCGGCATCGGCATTCGGTGCCTCCTCAGCTGCGTCACGATTATATTGATCGCAACTAGGCCCCGCAGCGTCGAAGACCGTGTTCACGTACTCGTTGTCGACACCAGTTCGGTTGTGGACATTCATATATGGCTCCACAAAAGGCTCCACATAAGGCTCCATATAAGGCTCCGTTTGGAATGCTAAAGGTACAAGCTCTCCGTGTGCGGTCCATTGGTAGTAATTCGGAAGGAAATCCTTTGTGTATAAGTGATACGTCACATCCAATTCTGGTTGAAACTTCATGTTCCGACATATTGCACACGGGCACTTAATGTCCATGTCGTCTATGGATTGAGGAAACGCCTTCGCGAATTGGAGGAATTGTTCTACTCCGACGATGTATTCATCTCGCACACCGCACCTGTCATCTTGAATACGATTGTACATCCACGAACGGTCTAGCAGATATATAGATATAGTCATTTCTAGATATCTGCAAATATGAAAAAACTTCAAAACTAAAACGAATATACTACATACTACATACTACGGCCGTGACTCGGGACCATTCCTATGAGTCGGGACCATTCCTACTACATACTACATACTAAAACGAATAAACTTCAAAACTAAAACGAATATACTACAAACTAAAATGAATATACTACATACTACGGCCGTGACTCGGGACCATTCTTATGAGTTTCAGGATCAAGAAAACTACGTGTTACAAATATCGGTACTATCGGTACGTGTTACAAATATCGGCACTATCGTGTTATAAATTAACCAACCAACAAAACTACGTGTTACAAATATCGGCACTATCGGTACGTGGTTTCGAATCGGAGTATCACATTTTTCGGTGTCGAAAAACAAATAACTATTTCTAAATTATCAGTTTTTTCGGCACTATCGGTGCCCCTGACCCAGCCCCCCCGCACCCTCCCCCCTCCCCCCCCCTACACCACCCCTAAACCTAACCCGAAACCCTATCCCTAACCCCTCCCCCACTAGCCTCCCTCCCCTCCCCAGCCCCCCCAACCCCTACACCACCCCTAACCCTAACCCGAACCCTATCTCCAACCCCTCCCCCACTATCCCTCCTCCCCTCCCAAGCCCCCCCCACCCTCAACCCCCAGCCGCCCTGACCCCCCCCCCCCCCCCCGCCCCTCACCCCCCTAACCCGAACCCTAACCCTCCCCTTCCCCCAGCCCCCTCCTCACCCCCAGCCGCCCTCACCCCCTCTGCCCCACCCCTCCAGCCACCCCCCCAACCATTCCTCACCCCCAACCACCCGCACCCCCCCTGCCCCTCCCCCCGAGCCACCAGCACCCCCCCAACCACCAACAACAAATAGAGAGAGAGAGAGAGAGTCACGTACCTGAGGAGAGTCGCCGGAGAGAGTGAAGTCGCCGGAGAGAGTGAGAGCGAGAGCGCCGGAGGAAGAGAGGGAGAGTAAAATGGATGGGGGGAAATGAATCGGGGTGAAATTTTAATTTAGTTAGAAATTTAGCGACGTTATTATTAACGTCGCTAAATCAGTCGCAATTAGCGACGTTGTAGCGACGTTTCGCGACGACTAGCTCACGTAACTAGTATACGTCGTTGTCACGTCGCTATTTGCGTCGCTAGTAGCGACGGTTACCGAAGTTTCATTTATACGTCGCTAATGTCCACAATTTAGCGACGTTTTTGTAACGTCGCTAAATTTACGTCGCCAATTAAGCAAATTTTAGTAGTGATGCCACATCAACTGGTTCCGCAACTCCGTTCTTCACGATATTCCAAGGATCTTGAGATCGATTTCATTTGAAGACTCCATTGGTTGTAGTTCTTGCGGGTGAAGCGATGTAGTTGGGACTGCAATCCATGGTGTACCTCCCTAGCTCTAATGCCACTTTGATGGAGATAAACTTCTTTAGAAGATAAGAAAGCACAAGAGGTATGTGTTCTTTTGTTACTGAAACATTAAAAAATGATACTCAAAATATATTATGAAGTGGAATGATATTCATTGATTTGCTTGATGAAAAGTGTACATGATGATGCTTTTATATAGCATATGAATTGAAAAAGTTATATGGTTATCAAAGAGATAAGTTAAATATGAAGTTAAGGAATGAGGAAACTTATTTAAAACTTATCATGCATATGAACATGACATATGACTACGGATGTTTCTCCTCCTCATTGAAGACTTGTAACTCTTTAAGTTTGTAACTCTAGCTTAAGAGAGATTGAAAATATAAGCTAGACTTACAAACTTGAAGAGTTAGTCTTCAATGAGGAGGAGAAAGATCCTTAGTAATATGTCATGTTCATATGCATGATAAGTTACAAATCAGTCTCCTCATTCCTTAACTTTATAGTTACAACTTATCTCTTTAATAACCATGTAACTTATGTCAATTGATATAATATATAAGAGCATCGTGTATACTTTTTCATCACTCTTATGCTCCTGGAGAAGTTTATCTCCATCAAAGATGTTTAAAATATAAGCTATAGTTATAAACTTGAAGAGTTACAAGTCTTCAGTAAGGGGGAGAAACATCCTTAGTTTTTTTTTTTTTTTTGGGAGAAACATCCTTAGTTATATGTCATGTTCATATGAATAAGTTTCAAATGAGTTTCCTCTCATTTAAGATTTGTAACTCTTCAAGTTTGTAACTCTAGCTTATATATTCAAACATTAATGAATACGAGGGCCATACAATGAAGAATGCCATAAGCTTGTGATGTTTTACGGACGGTTTTGGTTGCTGCCAGCTTTGTGACCTCTGGTATAGTTTTGCTACAGCTATATCTTATCACCAAACTGCAGGGTGGTAATACCGGTATCGGTATCTTTGAAACTTTTGCTATTTCAACTTGATAGTTGACGCTGACAAGTGCAAGTATTTACTATTTAGTTGTTTACTTAATATCTTGATTAGTAGAACAAATATGCGTACGAACCTGTTAATTTCTATCACAGCGGTTTAGAAGCTAGCTGCAGACATATGATGTATGTAAAATTATGTCATGACATTGAAAGTTTTCTTTCTGATGGAACCTTTTGGCCGGCCACTTGCTCCAACCAATCTTAGTACAACAGTATAATGTCATGGAACCAGTTTTGATCTACAAATGTGCTTCTGAATATTACCACCGATTAGCTCATCTGCTTGCCTTTCGGCTCTTATTCCTTTGTGATTCTTAACTTCCATAGGTCTACATTACTCATTTGTGAAAAGTTTGAGCAGGTAAATTTGTGCTGAATGTATCTCATCTATATGCAAACCCAAATTGATTGAATGCATATAGCCTAAATATCACTTCAACTTTAAATTTAGATTTTGTCTCTCCAAACTTATTTAATGCTTTCACGTTTCAATTTATCTGTTTGGCATGCATGCAGGGTCCATTGAAGCAGTTGCCAAAATCATCCTGCATATACTGAGAATGATCTTCCGTTACAGGCAGTTGAAAGTATATATATATATATATATATATATATATATATATATATATATATATAACATGAGATTCTAGTAGGATGGTGGAATCAAGAATATACTACTGCATGAAAGGATCTGCATCATTGTTCGCTATGTCATATATACTAAATAAGTCAATGTTTCATTAACAAGAATTGTCCAACAAGGATCAGGGTTCATGCTTGACCAATGTTTTAAAAATCGGACCGGTGTTTGACCCGGCCAAGGCACTGGGTCGAGTCAAATTGGTTCAACCAGTGGTTCAACCACTGGGTTAATTTAAGTGGTCCAAATTAATCCCTTATGGCCATTAATTTTTTACAAAAATACTAACTTTTAAACAAAATCGGATCAATACTGAACCGGACCCGAAAAATGACCGGTTCACGGGTGAACCGGCCGGTTCGGTTCGATTTTTAAAACATTGTGCTTGACCTTTTTGTACTTTTTTTTTATTTATTTTTTGAGGGTGTCCACCTCTTAATGGTGCTTGGAGGCATGCCTCCAAGGGGGCTCGAACCCGCGCCACTGTGCCGGGGTGCTCTACCGTTCCCAACGGACTACGGGCCACGGGGACACCTTTTTGTACTTGTTGCCATTTTTTTTTTCTTTTTCCTAGCTTCCCTAATGGTTGGTGTTGAAGGAACAGACATGTGAGGAAAATTAATAAAAAAAATTTGACGCCAAGTAAAAGAAGTCTATCTAGGCGGCTCAACTTTATCCGTATTGTTCATAGGAGAAATTAAGTCATTGTGGCTGCCAATCTTCCCTCCGAATTTGTCATCACCTCAACTTTTATAATTTAGTTGGTACGATGCATACAGGCATGTCATATTAAAGTGGGTATGTGACAGCGGACAATACTAATTAAGAACCATTCCATTCTTCTGCAATCTTATCTGATTCTGAGTGTGATTCTGGGTCCGACTACAGCAACTCAAATAGGAACTTCCAATGTGGTACGTTATTCTTGTATTTAGGTTCTTGCTTTTTCTGTTTAGGTTCTTGAAACATGTAATCCAACGACTATTAATGGCCGAGTCTTTAAAATTAAGAAGTCATGAGTTCCTCTAGGATTTTTGCTACAACTTTCAGGTCAATAACGAATCATAAAGGTTCGCAGTATCGGTATCGGAATTGGTAGTATCGGGATCGGCGGTATCGGTAGTATCGACAGTTTTGGAATGGAGTATTGAATTTTTTTGGTATCGGAAAGCAAATAATTATTAATAAATTGTTAACATTTTAGAAGAAATATTTTATACATTTAGGCTTAAGGACTTCTATGTTGTCTCTCAGTAGTTTTGAAATTGAACGAAATAGTAGTCATCTTTGCCGATTGGTTTACATGCGATATATATTTTTACAACTTTACTATGGTTTTACATTCTTGTTGATTGGTCTTTTTCTTTCAATTTTCTTTGCCGAATTGACCGAAAAAGAGACCCTCAATGTCGGTATCGGTTAGTATCGGTCGGTATCGGATCGGAACATGCCAAACCGTATCGGTATCGGCCAATACTGCAAACTATGGAGTCATTAGTGTCTCTTGGGTGTTACGAAGAGACACTATATGTTAGTGCCGGGGCACAATTTTTCGATGGAAAACTTGAGAATATGAAACGATTGTAAAGACAATGTTTCAAATCAACACTTCAAGGAAGGTGATCCTGAATTACGAGAATCTAAAAAGATTTCGTAATCAACAGCAATCGATCGTAGTACTTCTAAAAAGAAGATACAATCAGAATTACTGGCAGCAATGAAGAAGGTGACTGGCGAAAGATGGAAAATCTCCTGCTGGGGTGAATTATCACCGTTGCTCAAAGCTTTATTCGTCCTACACGAACAGCTTCCAGGAACCAGCAAGTTCGTCGAAGAACTTGGAACACTCCTGCTCTTCTGACTCCTCGGATGGACACGAACTCCCGTGCAAAAGCAACGCTGGTGCGGCGCCTTTCCTCTCTCTCGAAGGCTACTGGAAGATCAGAACTGTGTTAAAGAACACTTCTGAATTCTCTGTTTACTTGTGTTAAAAAATACTTCGTAAACTTTCTGTGGTGGCTTCTATTCTTTTTTATATATATGTGCCTTGTGAGAGAGAGGAAGCCTTATATAGGCCCTGCAGCAACTGTTCGGTTGCCACAAAGTTAGGGACGTGGTAAAAACCACCCCGAACATGTAGCAACCGTCCAGAACATACAAACGCACGTTCATGCGCCAACAAAATGCCACATTACGTCTCATGAGACCATGAGCCCGAGTTCGAGTCCGAATCCGAGTCCGAGTCCGAGTCGCTAAGCCCCTACGGGGCTTATCTCCCATGGAAATAAATTTCCCAAGAGCAAAAAGCATGAATGCTTTCTATTGTTGATTTAGCCTTTTTCCCATTAGAAAAATAACCCCACATGGCACACCCATGTGCACCTCCACACCACATGTTCATCTCTAAACTAACAAAGCTAATATATAGAGATACAACTCCTTTGGTCTAGCCGATGTGGGACTAAAATTCACTTTGTAAAAGACCAAAATTCAACAATCCCCCACATATCTCTATATATGAGTATAAGTGTTCCCCACAGTAACTGTCCATCATGCATTAGGAGAGATGTCGCTGACGACTTGAAACTTCCCGCATGGTTCAAACAACAGACTATAATACACACTACAAAAAAAGTGACCTTTGGGAACAACAAAAAACCGTCTTAAAAACTGCAATTACCGTCCCAACAAATATTTGGGACGGCCTTTGGGACGGGAATGGACGGTCCCATTAGGGTGGCGTGGCAAAAACTTTAGGGACGGATATTGTCGTCCTAATTACTGTTAAAGGACGGTTAGGCAAAACGTCTCAAAAGTTTTCAAATTTATGCTTTTGTGTGACAGTTTATTAATTTGTCCCCAAAAACAAGTTTTTGTAACAGATATATTTCGTCCTAATAAATAAGGGACGGAATTTTAAAAAGTCCCAAAAAAAGTAATTTACTTTTTGTTACAGTACTATAATCGTCCGAAAAACTTAACAATTGTCTAAATTATTATGGAATTACTAATTTTCTGTTTATATATATAATATATAATTGAATTTTATATACAACAAAAATTTGTACAAAACTATTTTAATTAATCGCAAATGCATATGGTAGCCGCAACATTAACAAAGCGTAGCCGCAACATTAACAAAGCGATTTCTATAAAACATATTTAATGATAATATCCCATTGTTCAAAAAATGAAATCCAAGTCTTACATCACTTCGAGTGTTCTCCCATCAAGTTTTACATCATTAAGCATTCACTTAATTTACAAAATAAAATCTACAACTTTTTACACAAGTCCAAAACATATTTGATTTTCCAAAGTGGCATCTCCCATCATTTGCAAAATAGGTACAAAAAGCATTGGAAGGACCTGCAAATAGAAGTAAACAAAAAAAAATGCTCATGAAGAAACCAGGTCGCAGAGGAGCACTGTTTGCAAAAATTACTTGACCCTGCAAATCATAAATCCTTCATGTTTTCAAAAACTCTTGTTGGAAACTATAAGCAAAGGGAGGTATAGGACACATAATCGCAGACCAAGTGAAGTGCCCAACTGGAGAAAATGAGGAAGTTAATGATGATTATGAAGAGGGCACCTTAGAGGTGGATGATGATTCTGATAAACATAGAAAAATGTCTCTCATACATCGCACCATTTCTTCTGAAAGTTTATTTGGATCCTGCCAAGGGTTCTTCAATATCAAATTCTTCTTCATATCCATCGCATCAGACTCTTGATGAGAATCAACTATTTCATTTTCTTCTTTACTTTTACTGTAGGGTCCTGCTATCTGTACCAGAAACAATTCGGCCAACTCATAAGTGGGGTTATGCATTTTGAGAATATTTGCATATAGAGCTAGATATTCTATATA
Organism: Iris pallida; assembly: GCA_029216955.1. Lineage (NCBI taxonomy): Eukaryota > Viridiplantae > Streptophyta > Magnoliopsida > Asparagales > Iridaceae > Iris > Iris pallida. The sequence goes on along the minus strand of JANAVB010041619.1, from coordinate 12,637,296 downwards.
GCATGCCTCTATAACCATCCTTGTTAAAGAGAATAAGGATGAAACAGACCTTTGCTGTGGTGAACTTCTGCGTCAGCCTATCAACTTTCAACGATTGTGAATGTCTATATGCTAAGTCTAACCGTGATGAGAGAGATATTTGATGTCCCGTAAATTTCACAGCTCTCAACGAGGATATATGCTGGAAAAAAATTCACAAGCAAGAATCAATCATCTATTAATTTTACCGCCAAAAAGGAATGGAAAATCAATATAAACAATGATATACCTCTTCCCACATAAAACCAGAGTTAGAAGATGGTGGTTCCATTGCTAGTGGTGGTGTATGTTATATTTGAGTTTCAGTAAGGAGACGCTCATTCCTTTCTTGGCTAAGCCGGAAATGCAAGGCATCCAGTTTTTTTTCAAGATTTATAACTGTGAGCTCCAGTGCAGCTATGTTAGCGAGGAGATCCTCTGATCAACCACCCTTTATATGAACAAGCTTCACTAGACTATCTTGTTGGAAACTATAACTGATAAGCAAAGAGAGGTATAGGACCTACATTCGGATAAGAGTAATCCAACCCAAAAAAAGTTTGGGACAAAGTCACACAGGCTTTGTTGTTGTTCTGAATCTTCTGATTGTCATGTATCTAATACATTTATAGTGTAAACTGGTTTTGGACCCAGGTCTCTTGCACAAGTGGAATGTGACCTCTACTATTTGTACTAAATGTAACCCATGTTCTTTTTTTTTTGAAAAACTGAGGCCTACATGTTGTATGGACACGGATATGACACTGCGAGGGAAGGACACGGGGACACGGACACAACATCTATTTTGGCGTGTCCGTGGAGTATCTTGGAGTGTTCCAATTGTCTCCAATATGTATCCAATACATATCGTCCCTCAAATTTGAAATAAGTCTGCTTAATTTGCGGAGATATATAACATGAAGATGTTTGCAAAAAAAAAAAAAAATTGAACATAAACAATTGACATTTGAGGAAATGCTCGACACGTGCAGTAAAAGTTCAAATATTGTAGAACCTACCAAGTGAAATGGTTTATGAAGGTGAGACTGTGTGACAATGGAGGTAAGTAGTGGAAAAGAATTCCTCAAATTAGACCGCATCTGTACACATGAAAAAAAAAAAATTAATATGTAAGACACATCAAATTATGAAAGGAAATCACACAACATTAACCACAACAAACATGTACCTGGCAACCAAAATTTGACGTCCTGTCATTCTTCTGCACTTCATTTTGCATAATATCCTGAACCAGATTTAGATAAAAGTACTCCCTATGCCTATAATATATATCATCTTCGGAAGGAACTAGAACGGTTCCACCTCAAATTATGAAACAATTAATGGATGCATATATTTCCAAACTTCATTATCGTGAACACAAGATAAAATTGCAACAGGTTTGTTTGCAGGCTGTGCAGACAGCACCTCCTCTCCTCATGTTTGCATACAAGCAGTCATGTTAACATCCAAAAATGTTCTCTACTTTGTTACTGACATTCACAGTCAACTTCACCGTCAGTACATAATAATTAATGTCAATGAATACGCAGTAGCTACAATCACTTGCATAGAAAATAAATATAAGCATGGACTCTAAACATAATCTGCACAAATTGTAGACTAAAGCTAAAGTACAACCTTTTCTAGGTGGAAATTAAGACACCCCATACTATCCAATAGATAGAACGATGGAATGGATGTGTTGGCGCCTGAACTGATGCAAAAGTTCTTTACTGAACTGCCAGGCGTTGGAGATGATCAAGGAATACCTGGAAGCTGACATCATTTGTGAATATGACATCTCCACCAGGAGGGGGAGGATTGTCTGAGTTGTATGTAGCCGAAGGATTCAACTTTGCCAATAGGAAACGAGCCTGCACCATTGAAACAAAATTCATATATCAGCCTCTAAAAGTTGAATATCATAATACGTCTTTCACTTCACATGCTAGCACAAAACATGCTGTTGTCAAAGTTAAAGTAGAGTCGGAATTTGTTGCATAGTTCATGTAATTTAGCCCGATACAAGAGCAGTGCGTGGTTGATATATAAGAAGCTGGGCTCGATATCAACTACCAACTTCAGGGCATCACAAACCCATCTAATATGTCATCTATCTCCCTGAGCTGGTGGTGGGGTCGGAACTCATGAGTAGTTTGCAATGCCTTTCAAAGATGATAAGTACCAAGTATCTGGTTAAAAAGGTGCATAACAAAACATGTCGTCACAACACAAATCCAACTGAACTTGATGGTGACAAAATCATCAGTGTAAATATCATAGCACAAATTTGAGTATTACCTTAACATGGAGAGAAGATAATTAAAAGAAAACTAGGAAAATAAGACTAAGTATAATACATATTCCTCTTTCCATTCATTGTGTTCTTGATTAAGCAAGTTGAGCTCTTGGTTCTCCTAAAAAGGAGAGTTGAACAACAATCATACTAATGATTCAGAATATTATGTATTTATTACTTGAAAAACACTTGATAGTTCGTAAAAGAACTTTGTTGAGAAGAAAAAAAAAACAAAACTTAGTTGTACATGAATTAACCACACTTTTTTCAACAATTATTACCTCATAATAGTTTGATCAACAGACTCCAGCACAGAGAACATAAAATACTTAAGTATCATGATACCAAAATTGATTTCTCACCGAAAGATGACAAAAATGAGAAGTACCTACACTTAAGTATCCTTATCGGCTCATCGAATGAGAACGATCCTGTAGATCATTCTGCACCTACACTTGATCCTGACACGAACCTCCTAATTGCTTGGCCCTTCTTTCTGCTGTCGCCTGATCAAATCGACACAGAATGCAGCATTACTTAGAAATTTATCATTCTTAATACTTACACACACATGAGTGATTAACCTTAGTATTCTTTGTTTGCCAATTCTGGTTAAATGGTATGTTATCATATCTTGGCACACACACACACACTTTGTTCTAATTCTGGTTAAATGGTTTGTTATCATATCTTGGCACACACACACACACACACACTTTGTTCTAATTCTCGTTAATTGGTTTGTTATCATATCTTGGCACACACACATACACTTTGTTCTAATTTTGGTTAATTGGTTTGTTATCATATCTTGGTTGGACCCTTAACTAGCCAATAATTTTATTAAGGAAGAGTATCAATAAACTATTACAGCTTTTCAAAGAGAAAGACTAAGCAAACACAAATTAAATGACACAAATATGACACGATGCTGGGAGACGTGGATACAACCTTCGAAACTATTGGAGTAACCATAGGATGAAAAAGAAACTAAGTAATAACATAGATTGTATGCTTAATTCCTTGAAGGGGTGATTAAAGAACCCTTAAAGAGAATAAAAAAGAAGAAACAAAAAGGTGGATATATTTTAGCTTTTTTTATCAATAGATCAGGAGTCATGATGTGCTGTACTAACTTGGATACGACATTATGATACAGAAACTCATGTCTCCAGATACTTTCTTGATTTAGAAGTTCAAAAAGGGGATTGCGATTCTCTTACGTTATGGTTGTGGACTGAAAAGCTCTTTTTTCCTTCCTAGTGTAGATTCTGAGAAATTAAAAGGAAATGTCACTGTAGATGGAAGAATTTAAGGGTAAGAGTGGCAAATGTGTTTGGACATGTGTACTCTGGTATGCGAACAAATCCATTCATTTCAAAGTCATGCGCACTCCAGGCATGTGCAATTTAACTAGTATACTTAAAAAGGTTATATGATATCCAATAATTGCAACCATAACCAAAAATGAGAAACTTCTCGACCATGCAACAAGTATTCGCAGTTCAGAATGCATATTTATCATTATAAAGCACACTCAAAAATCAAGTATCATATTTAGCTTATAATACCGTAAGGGAACCTGTACCTAGGATTTCGGCATGGTCTTCTATGAAACTTCCAAGGCTAGTAGAAGCATGATGGTCTTCTAAGAAACTTCCAAACCGTATCAGTATCGGCCGTATCGGATCGATATCAGCCGATACTGCGAACTATGCACCAAACTAAGAGAGATTAAGGCACTCACTGATCGATTGTCTCTTTCATTGCAGGATCTAATTCATCATCCTTATCAGTATCATCAAACTCAAATTTTGATTGAAACTCATCTTCATCATTCTAATGTCTTCAGTTCGACTTTGAGAGGAAGCAAACTTGCTACTAGCATCATGGCATAATGTATGACTGATGACCTCCTGAAACAAAAATGAGATTAAGAAATCGGCAATAATTGGTTTCTGGGATCAAAAATGCATCAGATACCAAATCCACAACCATCTCAAGTGTTTTCTCCTCATCTGTACAGGGATTCTTCAATTGATTTTTTCTTCTCATGTTCTTCTTTTTCTGTTTAGCAGCTTTATTACCTTTAGAATCTGTAACAATTTAAAAATAGGACATGTGAGAACCTGATTTATGCAAGTTGAATTTCCTGAAAAAATGATACTACACTTCAACAAATAAGTGTCGAAAAAATACTAAAACAAAAGTATGATTACAGAAAAACCAGTGACATCGTAGAAGGCTACAGTTGCGAAAGGATACTTGTCATTAAAAAAATACTCATGGGACACGAAAGCTTGTTGCCACATTCACTTATGATATATTTTCAACCGTCAAGAACTACAGTTTTTGTATCAAAAAAAAGAGGAAGCATAAGTAAACTAAAGAGTAACTTCATTTTTCTAACTGAGAATTACAATATGACATTAATGTTCCATCACTATAAAGCCATGAACTATGAGGTCTTACTTTCCAGAAAAAGAAGGATGAATAGCCAAATATAGTTACCTCAAGGCTTGAAAATAACAGGACGATTAACAAATTTTGCATTACAATATTATTTCCAATAGCAAAAGAGCCTTGTACCAATTATTTTGGTAAGACCCCAATCAGAATTTTAATCCAGCAAAAGAGGAGAACAAAGCAAAATTCAGAAGGTATACAATAATGACTCCATTTTTTTATTAATTGCTTTCGAAGCTCTAACACTCACCTTTTAACTATCAATTAGATAAATTATGTTGTTATGCCAGACGTTAACTTTCTATTTCTTAGTTTAGCAAACAAACAAGATATTAATTGGAAAATTAATCAACACTTAAAAAAAATTCAAAGATCAAAATCTTCCATAAAATAGAGCTCAATGCGCATGTCCCTTGCAAAGAAGAGACAGAGGAAGAATAGAATGTAGCCTCGAGAGACTCGTATAATAGATATTGGCTACCAAACGCAATTAGCCTAACCTGTTATGGAACACAATGTCATATAAATTTAACTTGCATTAAATGACTCCAAAGTAGTAAAGATAGAGACATATTATGTCATATAAATTTATCATACAAAAACACAATAGTTTCTTAATCTTTGGTAATAATTTATTACACTACAGCCTCGCATGCCTATTAATACTTATTTTCATTGCTTTCTCATTCCTTGGACTATTTTCCTTTCCTGATTCTTCTATTAAGTCAGCAATGTCAATTTGGTTGAATAAGCTTTGCAAGACGATAAGAAAGAATCTACTCATTCTCTTTCAGACTCTGAACAGGGAAACAAAAAATACTCGCAATCTTTATGAAGGTACTTCGAGTTTTGGGTTGATTTATTTTTATTCTCTAGAAAGTAATATAAGGAAGTGCATTCCTCTAGGTTGATTTATTTTTGTTCTCTAGAAAGTAAATCTAAAGAAGTGGATTTAAACTCACATATTTCTGAAATAAGACCAACTTCGTTAAAAGTATTCCAACCCTTTTCATTTGCCTCAACTATTTGATTCGCTTAATTCCAGTGACTTTGTATGCAACTGAACAGAAAAAGTAGCACAGTTGATAAAAAAAAACACGGGGAGAGAATAATTACTTGAAACAGTGCCTCGGGCTGCCTTTTGGGGCTCCGTCTTGACAATTGGCAGAGAATTTGTAGGAGCAGAAACAGGGGTGGTGCTACTGCTCTGGTTGGAGGTCACATCTTTAGCTTCTGTCATCACAGCTGCAGCGGCAGCAGCTGTAAGAGGGACAATGCCAGTATTGTTGGCAGTGCAACTCTTCTTGCGAGTTAGCTGCAAAAGATCACTAGCCTTGTCGGATGGAAAATTATCAAAAACCAACACTTTGCCACTATAGAATAACGTCAATTGGGCCTTTTCTGGCTCCCTGCAAATAAACCAGATAACGATAAGCAAGAAGACATTGTTACTAATATATACTTCATTTCTTTAAGTTCTAACTTCTGATCGGCTTTTAGATTTGTTGTCTATCTTGAGTTGAGGGAATGTTTCCTACCATATAAAGAACATTCAACCATTCAGAAATTGAATTTTCCCAATTAGCCTTCTATTTATGTAAAATCATGAGCTGTGAGCAAGTCATCTTGAGATACTAAGGTATCATTTGCTTGCAGGAATTGAAGATTAGGGTCTAGTTTCATGCTAATTCTGGCCAAACAACATTTGAAACACCCAATAGTAATAATTTCTTGATTATGGTCAAACCTTCCTAATTCATGGCCATTTTATATTTTCTACTTTTGACTAAATTAGGACGAGGGTGGAGTTCACATCCTTGTTCCTATTAAACAGGAAAATAGTAGGAACTAGAATCAGAAACCTAGATTGTCAATTGGAGTTTAGGCAAGAATTAGTTAAGGAATTCAGTAATTAGCCAATCCTTCCCCTAGAAGTAGATAATTATCAATTTCTAAATTCTTCATTTTGAACTTTGTAGTCAACAAAAGTTTTACTGTTGCAAATTCTAAGGTCGGCTATTTGAATGGGAAGAAATTATGAAATTGAAATTATAAAAATCAATGAAAATATTTAGATATAGAAGAAAAGTACTCCATAGTCGTCAGAACAATCCTAATTTGACACATAATTATTGAGAGATCACCTTGCATCTTTTGGAAATCCATATCCAGAACGCCTCGACCTCCTTGTTGTCTTGGGAGCTGTCGTGGTCGACCAACTTTCTGAGATCGTCGGAGCGGGAGGAGGGCAGGTTCCTTAGATCCGAGACCTTCGACACATGCTGAAAATTGAGTCGACATCAGGAGTTCCAATAAAGGGAAGAAAATCAAGTCCTAGGGGACATTTTCACAAACACTAACCGATCCTTCCCAAACACTAAGCAGCTTATTTTGACTAGTTCTCAAGTTTGCCGTACAAGCAAAACCATATGTGCATGGTTATGTGTCCGCATATCATGACAGAACTAAGAAACCTAGGAAGCCTTCACTGAATATGAGTTTATATATATAGACAAATAGAACCTATGCAGCCATTGAATAATTCAGAAGCAACAGATTCATCAACTGAATAGTTGGTCAGTTATATATAGTAATTACAATTTTTATACATGTATAGATTACAGAAATTATATCAACAGGATATAAGAATGACTTAATGTTATTGTTGTAGCTGTTTTCTGTCATCTAAGTGGGGACTGATCCAAAATTAAAGCACAAAATTGTTTCTATGCTGCCACTTAAGAATTTCAACTATGAATAGTAAACTGGTAGCTGACATCCAGCGCAGAACTTTGTCGCATGACCATTGACAAACGAATAAATCATTGCTGGAAGGGTTCATAAATAAAAAAAATTATAAGAAACAAAAAGGGAAAAAACAGAGATTAGTAGGAAGGGTGAACCTTGCTGGAAGGGTTCATAAGACAGATCCGGACATTGGACGGGGCTGGCTTCGGCGAAGTTGCCCTACCAACAGCAATGGGTTGCTCGGCAAGGCCAGGGCCTGAGCTATCGTGGCTCTGGCCATCAACGGGTGTTCAGCCCCTGGTTGGAGGAGAGGAAGGAGAGAGAGATGAAGAAGCTTTGGATGGGATAGTGTACTTACTATCTCGGCCGTCGCAGCTAGCCGATCAGAACACGAAGCTCACCGATGACGCCAATAACTTCAAGTAGGAGTACCAGGAGCTCAAATCGAAAGTCGAACCTTCCCCCTTTTGATCTGGAGATCTGGGTTCTGCTGAGGATCGAGGAGCTCCGGAGAGAGGAGTTGTGGTTCGTAGCGTGAACGGAGAAGCAGGGGGCTCCAGTGGGCGGCGTCTTCGACCTACCCCTTTCGATCTGGAGAAAGAAGGAAGAAATCAATTTAGGGCTCATAATCTCTCTCTCCTCTCTCTCTCACTCTCTCCACATATATGATTAAAAAGGAATCAATAGCATTCCTTAGATCTTTTGATCCAACGGTTATAATTAATAATTGATAGAAAAAAAATGATTCCCAAAAATTGAGAATGATAAACTTTAGGCCGCCAATTAATTGTCATTCCCGCCGATATTATTTGGGTCAGTTCCAGGACTTATTTGGGACCGAAAATATTAATAGTCCCAATTAAGATATCCATTTTCTAATCTGTCCCAAAATAAAACTATTTTTTGTTACAAAAAATAAAGTCGTCTTAAATATTAATTTTTTAGGACGATTCAGACTAGCGTTTATAATAGTGTCGTCCCAAAAGTCCACTTTTTTTGTAGTGACAAGAATGGACTAAGCCTTGAATTCTGCATCATAGCTGAAATTATTTTCACTCACATAATGTAGTTACATGTGCTTCTGGATACACATTAAAGGCCCTGTGCCAGCCTGGTTTCAGTGTATAATTTTGGGCGTCTACAAGTTTACCCTCAAAAGACGGCCTGATATCTCTTTGTCCATACATTATAGGTGAGTTCATTATAAAGAGACATGGCATTAAGCGCTTTGCGCTTCCCTTGCGGTGCTACGCCGCTATGACATGGCTTAAAGCCGAGGCCTTACCCCGTACCGGAAACCTCATCGTAGTGTCATACTACTGTAGCATGAGGCAACCGCCTCTTTGTAGTGCCAAACTACCCAGCATGAAGCCTTAGGCTTCTTTGCGGTGTTACGCCGCAAAGACATGGCTTGCAAGGCTGAGGCTTTATCCCTAACCGGTTACCTCATCATGGTGTCGTGCCACTGTAACATAAGGAACTCTTCCTCTTTGTAGTGCTGACTACACCCCTCTTTATTTTTAATATACAGTATTAGGCTAACTGCCTATTTGCGGTGCTACGCCGCTGTGACTTGGCCTGCAAAGCCGAGGCTTTATCCTATTCCTGGGCAGCACCCCACATATAGGAACCTCATCATGGAGTCACCCTACTGTAGCATACCGTCGGTATACCGGCCAAATAGTAACGATCATATTAATGACCGTTAGAGAGCATTAAATACGGCTATTAATGCTAGTCAGAGCAATTCGAAAACCAAATATTTGAAACCCGGTATACCGCCGGTATGCCGGAGCATGCCGCCGGTATGCCGACAATTGTCACAGCAAGTTTTGAGTTGCTAAAAACGGTATACTGCCGGTATGCCGGAGCATGCCGTCGGTATGCCGACAATTTGTTACAGCAACTTTTGGGTTGCTAAAAATGGTATACCGTCGGTATGCCGGAGCATACCGTCGGTATGCCGGAGCATACCGTCGGTATGCCGGAGCATACCGTCGGTATGCCGGAGCATACCGTCGGTATGCCGACAATTTGTCACAGCAACTTTCTGGACAAGAAAAGCGGTATACCGCCGGTATGCCGACTATTTGTCACAGCAACTTTCTGTATACTAAAAACGGTATACCGTCGGTATGCCGAAGCATACCGCCGGTATGCCGCTCTGTAGCTATTTGATTTTTGACTTGTTTTTTTTACTGTCATCCGTCCTTAGGTGTTTACAGATATACCTAGACCAGTACAGACTCGAAGACTCTAAGCAGGAAGACGCCGTCATATGCTGGGAACGCCGGTAACTGCTACAGTCTTCAAGGAAGAAGGAGAAAGCTCTTGAACGAAAGAACTCCATGTAGTAGATCTTCTGAGAATGTTTGAATCTGAAGAACAGAAGACTAAACTACGAAGATGCTGTTAATTACTCAAAATAAAATGTGCCAACAAACTCTCCCATTTTGATAATTGACAAATTAGAGAGATAGCATCTTCAGGAAGTAGCTCCCCCGTAGGTAGACAGCTCCCCCTCAATACGATTTCTCCCCGTTTGTCACTTAGTCAAAGATGGGGATAAACAATAGAAACAGTGCATAATAAAAATGACATGAGTATATAAAGAGAAGCATGCATTAATATATTAAAGTAGAAAGTGAATACATGCTGGACCCATACATATCATAGTAATAAAAAGACTCTACACAACGAGAGCCAGACACGAGAGACAACCATAGATAACGTCCCCGAAGGACAGCAGACAACTAGAACAAGTAACAACCGGTCCCCGAAGGACCACAAAAGACAACATATGGAAAAACACATAAAAAACTAGAAACACTCAAGAACCGAAACCATCACCAAAAGGAACTCCATCCCTAATCCTCAGCCGGATCATCATCATCATCACCCTGAGCCTGCTGGAAGGCACCAAAAGGATCAATGCCGTCAGGGTACATAAACCCATAGGCATTGGGGTCAGAGAAGCGCGGGCCCGTGTACATGGGATCCGGAAGATTAAGATCCAGAAAGGCATCACGGTCTTGAAGAGTGCGCTGAATGAAGTACCCCTGATCGTGGAAACGAGTCTGGATCAGGACGCCAAGTCCACGAGTGTGGGCCCGCATCTGCTCCTCCGCCTGGGCCATCCGCATATCAAAGTGCTGCTGAGTGAGCGGCATATAACGGCCCGAAGTAGGAGGGGTAGATATGGGAGCAGCAGGAGTGGATGTCGGTTGCTCTTGGGAAGATGAGGCACGGGAAGTAGAGACGCCAGCAAGGGTACGGGAGACAGCGAGATATGAGGGGACGCCATCCGAGGAGCAGAGAGATAGGTCAACATGTTTGGCCTCCATAAGCAGAGTGATAAAAGAGCCATAGTAGAGATTCTGCTTCCCCGAAGGCAAGACACGCCGAAATTGCAGAAGAAGAGTCTTTGGGAAGGAGAATCGCTTCCGGGCATAGAGATGATACATGCAGACGAGGGCATCACCGGTGATTGTGTCATAGTTCCCGCCCTTAGGAAAGAGAGTGTGGCACACGATCCGATGGAGCTCGTAATAAAACGGCTCCAGCTGGACAGAGAGCGCCGGGATGGCAGGAGGGTTGGGACCCTTGCAGATGATACGGCAAAATTCGTCAAAAGGTAACGCCGCCGAGGAGTTGAGAGCACCGAAAGATGGTAACGCTTCCCCTTTGTCCGGGATGCCTAGGATGTTCCCCACTTCCCGAGAAGTAAGACGAAAGTGGCGGTCATTGACCATAGATTGAATGGCGGATGGATCGTCGTCATCCCCTCGCATGTTGCAATAGAAAAGTCGGACAGCAGCGGGGTAGACAGGAATCTGACGCCGAAGAAGGGAGGAGAGACCGGCGTCGTCAAACAAAGGGACGTGACCGGGGAAGAGGTTCCAGTTGATCGTCCGTCCCTTGAACACGTTGTGATGGATGAAGTGCTGGAACCAAAGGTCGGCCGCCAGAGAGTTGGAGAAGACGCGTTGGTCATAGCCGGTAGGTAGCGCCACCGGGACGAAGGGATTGAACAAGGAAGAGGAGAAGGATCGGGGGCGCTTAGGGTTAGCCATTGTAGAGGGATTTGGTGGTTTGGTGTGGAAGAAGTAGTAGAGAGGAGATAGAAGAAAGAGGGTTTTTAAAGTAGAGGAGGAAGATGAAGAGATGAGTTTGAAAGGGGGGGTAGGGAGGGAACGGTTGTAGAGGAGGAGTAAAGTGGGGAGATGAAAAGGTGATGGGATGAAATTAATGAGAGTGGAGTAAAAAGAGGAGAGAAAGGGGGAAGGTGATTTGAAGTGTAATAAATAGGAGGGAAGTTGAGGAGATGGGTAGTTAAGAGGGATGGGATGGATGAGAGGGAATAAAGATATGATAAATAGAATAATGGAAGACAGATGAAAAAGTGGGCCCGGATCTCAGAGTACGTGTCCTGTCCGCCTCCCACCGACATACCGGCGGTATGCCGACGTGTACCGACGGTATGCCGAGTTTCAAAACAGAACATAATTCTGCTTGGAAAAACGGCATGCCGCCGGTATACCGTAGTATACCGTCGGTGTGCCGACCGAATGGGACTATGGATCAAAGGACAAAATGCCTAGTTCACGGCAAAGGAAAGAGAAGCGATCTTCCGGGAGAGGCTTAGTGAAGATATCGGCTAATTGATAGGTAGTATCAATAAATTCAAGACGGATATCTCCTTTTTGCTGATGGTCACGAAGAAAATGGTGTCTAATTTCAATGTGCTTCGTGCGTGAGTGACAAATCGAGTTTTTCGTGAGATTGATAGAGCTAGTGTTATCACATTTAATAGGGGTGCAAGAATGAGAAATGCCATAATCTAAAAGTGTTTGTGACATCCAAAGAATTTGTGCACAACAACAACCAGCCGTAATATACTCTGCCTCAGTGGTTGAAAGAGCAACAGAGTTTTGCTTCTTACTAAACTACGATACCAAGGACTTTCCGAGGAATTGACAAGTGCCACTAGTGCTTTTGCGGTCAATCTTACATCCGGCAAAATCCGCATCCGAAAAGCCGTGAAGCTCAAAGGATGAAGATTTCGGATACCAAAGACCCATGTTAATGGTGCCTTTGAGATAACGAAAAATGCGCTTAACTGCACTCAAATGTGATTCCTTTGGATTGGCTTGATATCGTGCACACAAGCAAACAGAAAACATGATATCCGGACGGCTAGCAGTTAAATAGAGTAAGCTACCGATCATACCTCTATACTTACGAATGTCGACCGATGTGCCATCTTCATCACTGTCAAGCTTTTTCGTTGTGGCCATAGGAGTCCTCATTGATTTGGATGAGTCAAGGTCGAAACGCTTGAGGAGGTCCTTTGTATATTTTGCTTGATTGATGAAGGTTCCTTTAGGTCCTTGTTTGATTTGTAATCCCAAGAAGAAGGAGAGTTCACCCATCATACTCATTTCAAACTCTTCCTGCATAACTTTGGCAAATTCTACACAAAGTGTGTTGTTAGTAGAACCAAAAATAATATCATCAACATAAATTTGAACCAATAAGAGAGTCACATCATGGGATTTAATAAAAAGTGTGGTGTCAACTTTGCCCTTTGAAAAATTGTGAGAAACAAGAAAAGAGCTAAGACGCTCATACCAAGCACGTGGAGCTTGTTTGAGGCCATAAAGGGCTTTATGGAGTTTGAAGACGTGATTAGGAAATTGAAAATCTTCAAAATCGGGAGGTTGTTTAACATAAACTTCCTCTTTAATAATACCATTTAGAAAAGCACTTTTAACATCCATTTGAAATAGCTTAAAGTCATTAAAACAAGCAAAGGTACAAAGCATACGAATGGATTCAAGACGTGCAACCGGAGCATAGGTTTCGTCGTAGTCAATGCCTTCCTCTTGGTTATAGCCTTGAGCAACCAATCGGGCTTTGTTACGAGTCACTAACCCATCTTCATTAAGCTTGTTGCGAAACACCCATTTAGTTCCAATAATGGGGTGATTGCTAGGTTTTGGGACAAGTTCCCAAACCTTGCTTCGTTCAAATTGATTTAGCTCCTCTTGCATAGCTATCATCCAAAATTCATCAAGAAAAGTATCATTAACATTTTTAGGCTCTATTTGAGAGATAAAAGCCACATTGGCACAAAGATCATGAGTGGCGGATCTTGTGCTAACACTTGAGGAAGGATCCCCAATGATAAGCTCCTTAGGATGATTGGTGACAAATCTCCATTCTCTTGGGAGATCCTGTGGAGGAGGCTCGAGAGGAGGAGACTCTTTAGATGGGGTCACAACTTCATTGTTAGATGAAGAAGGACGATCCTCAATAGAGGAGTTCTCCAACCCAAACGAGATGTCATCAATATCCTCGGAAGAGGAGAATGTAGAAGAGTTGAGTTCATTAAAAGAGACATTGATTGACTCTTCGATAACAAGACTTCTTTTGTTAAAAACACGAAAACCTTTACTATGAGTAGAGTATCCAAGGAATATTCCTTCATAGGCTTTTTCTTCAAACTTGCCTAGGTTATCCTTGGTATTCAAAATAAAACAATTGTAACCAAAAACTTTGAAATATTCAATAGAAGGAATTTTGTTGAACCAAAGCTCATAAGGAGTCTTCTTAGTAATAGGTCTAATCAAGACTCTATTAATAACATGACACGCCGTATTAACGGCTTCCGCCCAAAAATATTAGGGGAGCTTATATTGATTTAACATAACCCGGGCCATATCGCCAAGGGTTCTATTCTTTCTCTCCACAATACCATTTTGTTGAGGAGTACGAGGACAAGCAAAATCATGTCCAAAACCATTCTTTTCACAAAATCTTTTGAAATCAACATTATCAAATTCTCCTCCATGATCACTCCTAATTTTGTTGATAGAAAAACCTTTCTCATTTTGAACACGTTTACAAAAGCAATAAATTCACGAAAAGTATCACTTTTGCAAGCAAGAAAAATAACCCAAGTAAATCTCGAAAAATCATCAACTAAAACAAAAGCATAAAGTTTGCCACCAAGGCTAGCTACTCTACTAGGCCCGAAAAGATCCATATGAATAAGTTGAAGGGGTCTAGTGGTACTCACAGAGTTGATGGATTTGAAGGATGACTTGGTCAACTTACTTTTCTCGCATTCTTCACATACCATATCTTTTTTGAAAGGGATACTAGGAAGTCCTCGTACAAGCTTCTTGGAGGCGAGGCGAGAGATGGTATCCATGTTGGCGTGTCCAAGCCTCATGTGCCAAAGCCAACTCTCATCGTTCTTGGCAACTAGGCACCTGTCATTGTTAGTATCTTCAACAAGATAAAGAACATAAATATTGTTTTCTCTAATTCCTTCATACACAATAGTTCCATTGGAGCTATCGGTAATGTAGCATTTGAGTTTAACAAACTTGATATCATAGCCATTATCGGTAAGATGGCTAATACTAAGGAGATTATGCTTGAGATTAGTAACAAGACATACATTATTAATACAAGGATAAGGAGAAGAACCGATATTACCATTTCAAATAATATAACCTTTAAGATTGTTACCGAAGGAGACGTGTCCTTCTTTCTTCATCGATAGCGTTGTAAAAAGTGAAGCATCACCAGTTATGTGCCGTGAACAACCGCTATCGAGAATCCACTTGCTTCTAGCATGAGAAGGATTCGTCACCTACAACATAAGTTGAAGATGAACATTTTGGTACCCATGATCTTATGGGTCCATGAGTGTTAGTCTTAGGAACCCACTTAAGAACTCTCATGTCAACTTGTTTTCTTGTATAACAAAAGTTAGAAGTGTGACCGACCAAACCACAATAATTGCACATCAAAGAAGATTTAGAAGAAGAAGTGTGAGTGTTGTGCATGTATGAGTTTCTAGTGTGAGAAGTTCTACCATGAGTGTTATGTTGATAGTAAAATGCATGATGAGAGGTGTTCTTCTTAACAGAAGGTCCTTTTCTTGTGTTAGAAAAGGAGTTGTGTGTATTGTTCATGTAATGGTTATGCCTAGCATTGTGATGAGTGTGAGGGTGTCTTGGAGCATGCATGTGAGTGGTATTCTTATTACCTAAATTCTTACTTCGTGTAAGAAGATCATTATACTTAATAGAAGTGGAATATTCTCTTCTATTAGCATCTTGACATTTGCGCATGGCAAATTCATAAGAGCTTCTCATGGATTGAATCTCATCATCCTTTTTCTTGATGGTGTCAAGAGATTCTTGAAATTTGAGTCGCAAAGACTCTATTTCATCCGTGTCGGAAATAGGAGATTTTTCCTTCACATCAATGATGATACTTGAGAGCCTCTCTACTTCAAGTTGAAGAGCCTCAACCTCCTTGAGAGATTTCTTGTATTTATTCTGAACACCTTTGTGTTCTTCATGTAACTCAAGAATGACTTTCTCCAAATCATCATAGGTAAGAGTGTTTAAGGAAAAATCATCAAGTACCTCATCGGTTGCCATGAGACAGACGTTGGCATTGTGTTTGCACTCCTTGTCGTTGTCGGAGTCGCTCGCGTCGCTTTCACACCAAATGCTAGTGTTGGCAAACTTTCTGGAGGACGAGCTTCCCTTGCTAGGCTTCTCGTACTTGCTTGAGTCTTTTTGTATCATCGGACAATCCCTCTTGATGTGTCCGGGTCTTCTACATTGATAGCACGCCGGGTCTTCTTCATTGTCCCGTCTAGAGCGGTTGGCCTTGTTGAACTTTAAGAACTTCCGGAAGTGCTTAGCTGTGAGAGCTATTTCTTCATCATCATCCGACTCATTATCGTCGGAGCTATCCTTGGAGTAGGACCTTGATGCTTTGAGAGCAAGAGTCTTCTCCTTTTCTTTGGTTTTCTCCTTCTCCTTCTCTTGAATGGAGGATTCCTCTTGATCCTTCATGTCAAGCTCGTGAGTCATTAGCTTACCCATGAGGGTCTCTAGGTTCATGACGGTTAGATCGTTCCCCTCAATGATTGCGGTAGCTTTAGGACTCCAAGCTTTCGTCAATTCTCTAAGAATCTTTCTTATCTTTTCATGAGCGAAATATTCCTTTCCAAGAGAAGAGAGAGGGTTAATGATGTCACCAAAACGAGTAAACATGCTAGCAATAGATTCATCATGCTTCATTTTAAAAGACTCATATTCTTGCGTGAGTATACTGATCTTGGATTCCTTCACTTGTGAAGTTCCCTCGTGTGTGACTTCAAGTAACTTCCAAATCTCATTGGAAGTCTTGCAAGTAGAGATACGGTTGAATTCACTACTGTCGAGCGCACAGTAAAGAGCATTCATTGCCTTGGCATCTCGACAAGCAAGCTTCTTCATATTTTCAGCAAGTGTCTCCCGAAGGGTGTCAGAAGCAATATCCTTAATAGCTCTGGAAGGAGTAGGAAGGCCATTTATCACGCAATCCCATAAATCAAAATCTATGGACTTTAGATAAATGCCCATCCTAATCTTCCAGTAGTTATAGTTGGTACCATCAAATAGGGGAGGCCTATTTGTGGAGTGTCCCTCATTGTGAAACGTATTGATGCTAGGATTAGAGGCCATGGATCACTCAAGGGTGTAAATCCAAATCAAGAGAACGAAGCTCTGATACCAATTGTAGAACCCTAGAGGGGGGGTGAATAGGGTAATTAAAAATTAAATACAACAATTGATGCAATAAAGACAATTGAAAGTAAAGAGTAGAAAGATCAAACGCAAACGCAAGGATGTATCCTGGTATCCTCTTTTGAGGCAGTCCAGTCCCGGAACTCTCTCCGGCTTTAATCCACTATTTTACCAAATAGTACACACGAGTTTGGATCCGAAGAACTCGCTAACTTCAACACGAGTTTGGATCTGAAGACTCGCCAACTTCTACACACGAGTTTTCTTACGAAGGCTCGCCAACTTCAAACAAAAGAGAATGAGAACTTGTTGATCTTCTAACACGTGAAGATCGAAATGTACAACTCTTTAATACTCTAGCACTTTGGGAGAGGATGACAATGAAAAGCTTGGAAGAGTATTAATGGTGGAGCTCTTGGTTGTTGGAAAATTTATGGAAGAGTTGGTAAAGAAGCTCAAGAGAGAGAGAGCTTTCTTTTATAAGAGAACCAAGAGTTGGTGGCATTTAATGCTCTGAATACAGACAGACCGGCATGCCGTCGGTATGCAGCGGCATACCGTCGGTATACCGGCCAAATAGTAACGGTCATATTAATGACCGTTAGAGAGCATTAAATGCGGCCATTAATGCTAGTCAGAGCAATTCGAAAACTAAATATTTGAAACCCGGTATACCGCCGGTATGCCGGAGCATGCCGCCGGTATGCCGACAATTGTTACAGCAAGTTTTCAGTTGCTAAAAATGGTATACCGTCGGTATACCGGAGCATGCCGTCGGTATGCCGACAATTTGTCACAGCAACTTTTGGGTTGCTAAAAATGGTATACCGTCGGTATGCCGAAGCATACCGTCGGTATGCCGACAATTTGTCACAGCAACTTTCTGGACAAGAAAAGCGGTATACCGCCGGTATGCCGAAGCATACCGCCGGTATGCCGACTATTTGTCACAGCAACTTTCTGTATACTAAAAACGGTATACCGTCGGTATGCCGAAGCATACCGCCGGTATGCCGCTCTGTAGCTATTTGATTTTTGACTTGTTGTTTTTACTGTCATCCGTCCTTAGGTGTTTACAGATATACCTAGACCAGTACAGACTCGAAGACTCTAAGTAGGAAGACGCCGTCATATGCTGGAAACGCCGGTAACTGCTACAGTCTTCAAGGAAGAAGGAGAAAGATCTTGAACGGAAGAACTCCATATAGTAGATCTTCTGAGAATGTTTGAATCTGAAGAACAGAAGACTAAACTACGAAGATGCTATTAATTACTCAAAATAAAATGTGCCAACACAAACAACAGACTATAATACAAGAATGGACTAAGCCTTGAATTCTGCATCATAGCTGAAATTCTTTCCACTCACATAATGTAGTTACATGTGCTTCTGGATACACATTAAAGGCCCTGTCCCAGCCTGGTTTCAGTGTATAATTTTGGGCGTCTACAAGTTTACCCTCAAGAGACGGCCTGATATCTCTTTGTCCATACATTATAGGTGAGTTCATTATAAAGAGACATGGCATGAAGCGCTTTGCGCTTCCCTTACGGTGCTACGCCACTATGACATGGCTTAAAGCCGAGGCCTTACCCCGTACCGGAAACCTCATCGTAGTGTCATACTACTGTAGCATGAGGCAACCGCCTCTTTGTAGTGCCAAACTACCCAGCATGAAGCCTTAGGCTCCTTTGCGGTGTTACGCCGCAAAGACATGGCTTGCAAGGCCGAGGCTTTATCCCTAACCGGTTACCTCATCATGGTGTCGTGCCACTGTAACATGAGGAACTCTTCCCTTTTGTAGTGCTGACTACACCCCTCTTTATTTTTAATATACAGCATTAGGCTAACTGCCTATTTGCGGTGCTACGCCGTTGTGACTTGGCCTGCAAAGCCGAGGCTTTATCCTATTCCTGGGCAGTACCCCACATATAGGAACCTCATCATGGAGTCACCCTACTGTAGCATGGAGTTTCACTCATTGTAGTGCTGCTCTACCGTGCTTCCTGTAAAGCACACCAGGCATTCACTCTGCCTGAGAACTCATTAAGGCAATTAAGCCAACCTTTCCACAGGAACCGTTTTCCGCAGAAAACAACAGTAGACAACAGTGGTTATAGGTCCGTAACCTCTCCATGCCCAATAGAACATGTACCCATCGTTCCTGATATTCTTTCGATTAGTGGTCCTCCTTTGAACCAAAAGCTAGATGCCTAGTAGATTTCTCTTTGAACTATTAGCATAAAACTTTATGGTAGGAATACAATAATACAATATCAGAATGCCTTCAAGCCCATTTTACAAGCTGTGTCATCGACCAGCTGGCGCTTGAGGCCCTTGGTGAACGGATACGCCAGGTTCTCCTGACTCCGAACATCAATCACTGCAATAATACCTCTCTTGATAAGATCGTGTACTGCCCTGTGCTTCAACCGTACAGTCTTCTTATTCCCATTGAAGAGGTCATTTGATGCCACCGCCACAGTCGCCTGGTTGTCACAGTATATCGGTATCGCCGGTATTTGCGCCCCAACCACTGGAAGATCATACATGAGCTCCCGAAGCCATTCTGCTTCCTCAGCTGTGGTATCAAGTACAAAGAACTCAGATTCCATGGATGACTACGAGAGCATAGTCTGCTTCTTCGACTTCCACGATATAGCAGCTCCATCCATTGTGAAAATGAATCCACCTGTGGACCTCTCGCTCTCCACCTCTGAGCACCAGCTGGCATCACTGAAGCCTTCCACTACCGACGGATCTCCGCTGTCGTACAGTGCATATGTCTGAGTCTTCTTGAGATATCTCATAACCCGTTTCACAGCTTTTCAGTGTTCAACACCTAGGTTGCTCGTGAAACGAATCAGCATTTCCACGACGAAAGCTATGTCAGACCTTGTGGTAGTAGTAGCATACATCAAACTCCCGATTACGCTTGCATACTCCAGCTGCCTGACGCTTTCCCCTGAATTAGGCTTCAGCTTCAGATCACACCTGTACGGCGTATCGATCCCTGGAAGATTCCGATACCCATAACGAGTGATCATTTTCTCAATATAATGAGACTGTGACAGCGCTAGTCCAGTGTCTGTCCGGATGATCTTGATCCCTAAGATCACATCAGCTTCTCCCAAGTCCTTCATACTGAACTTGCTCGAGATGAATTTCTTTGTCTCCGTGACACAGCTCATATCCGTACCTAGGATAAGCATGTCGTCTACGTACAGACAAACGATCACACCTCTTCCATCAGCGAACTTTGTATAAACACACTTGTCCGTCTCGCTGACCATGTAGCCATTTGACCTTATAACTTTGTCAAATTTCTCGTGCCACATCTTGGGAGCCTGTTTAAGACCGTACAAAGATTTCACCAACTTGCAGACTTTGTCTTCAAGACCCTTGAAGACAAATCCCTTTGGCTGTTGCATATAAATCTCTTCGGTCAGCTCGCCATTTAGGAAAGCCGTTTTTATATCCATCTGATGTATCACCATCTTATGTATCGCTGCGAGAGCAATCAACATTCTAATGGTAGTCATCCGGGCTGCTGGAGCATACGTGTCAAAGTAGTCAATCCCCTGCTTCTGAGAAAACCCCTTGGCTACCAACCTAGCCTTGAACTTGTCAATAGTTCCGTCTGCTTTCATCTTCTTCTTGAAGATCCATTTGCATCCGATGGATTTTGCTCCTTCAGGAAGATCAACCAACACCCAAGTGTCACTACAAAAATTGTCCCCATTTTGCAACGATTTTTTTGCAACATTTATATTGGTGTTACTATAAATTTTATTTGCAACGATCTTATAACGGTTCTATATGCAACATTTAGAAGTGAACCGTTGCCTAATAAAATCTTTTACAACGGTTCATGAATGCTTGCTAATTTTTTTATTTTTTTACAACGGTCCAGCAACGATTTTGTGAAAGTGTTGTCAAAATGAACTGAATGGGCAACTGTCACGACCCGATCCCAATTTCTTGGGTCGACTCGGATCATGCCCAGCCTGCACCGTTGTTAAGACGGCGGCAGTAAGCTGTATTCCATATGCAGGTACAATTCAACAACATTTGAAACTATAATTGCCACAACATTTAATTAAACGATAATATAAACTTGTCCATTACAAAGCTTGTCCACAACTTTAACATAACATTTATTTAAGTAAAAATAAACTAGAACTCCATCTAAACAGAAGTATCATCATCATCTCCATGGACCTCGTCTGGGAGCACAGCAGGGTACAGCTCCGGGTCGTAGTAACTACTAATCAGTAGCTCTGAGTCATCAATAGAACCTATTGGGTGTGGGGGATCCAGTCAGGAAAGGAGCAAGTACAATTATGAAAAATAACAATTTGCATAATAACTAGAAACTTGCAATATTAAATAATTTTGAAACAATGATTTCCAACTATAAAACAATTGTGATTTGAGTAAGCAGTATCTATGACCGGCTTAGGATGATTCAATTGTATCCTATTGATACGGTCCGGCCTAACCCCGTGTGAAGAGGGGTAAGCTCTTACATTCATTAACTATTTGGCTTTGATCATAGATAACTACGCTACTCCCCATTATCCCGATGCAATGATTCAATATTACTCTAGGAGAGAGTACGTGTAACAGTTGTGTATTTAACATGCAAAATTCTAATATTAATTAAACTGCAATTAAACACAACCGTACTTGCCTTGATTTAAACTGAGAGTCGATGGATGTTCCGAGTAGTTGCTAGTTACGCCTTCGAAATCCTACAAATAGAGCATCTATACTTATCAATCTGTATCAAACCAACTAAGTGTGCTAGTTACAATCTCTATTTGTCTTTCCTAGTCAATTTTAATTGTTAGTTAACAAACACAACATCACAGCGTTTACTAGCTTGTTTAAGAAATTCAATTTACTTTCAATTTTCAGGAAAAACTTGTATTTATCAAATTATTTATAAAACTTGATTTTTTTATCCTTTTATTGGAAAAACTTTGACACTTTACAATTATATAAAAAAATATATTTTTTTTCCTTAAGGATGAGAAAATCATGAATTATTAATAATTAATAATATTATTTTGATTGTTCCTACGCATTCCACAATCCCAGAAAATAAAATAAAAACTACATTACCATATTACAGACCACAAAATAGGAACTGAGCTTATGCCCTTACAATTACAATAAATTGAAATAAGAAAAGAAATTGGTTAGTCCGAAAAATTAACTACAATTTAACAAAAGTAAATTTCCAAAATATTATTTAAAAATTTATAAGTCTCAGACTCTGGTCCAATTTCATTTTTAACTACTCTGCCTCAACGTCCGGTCGAACCGGTGCGTTTGCATTTCGTTGGGGCCCAGTAACCAATTATGGTTGTCGCCCAAAAATACCAAAATCATTTTATTAAATTTTTCCGAAAATTTCGGCAGCATTTCCTCTGTTTTCGGTCAACCCAAAAACTGGGAAATGCTCCGATTTTACCTGCAAAAACAATCCCAAACCAGCGATACCCAATTTCTAACCAGAAAATGATAATATCCAGAACCCAAAATATAATATCCACATCACGTTTCCGGTATTCGATAAACCAAATTGAACTAGAACCAAAAATACCATAAAACCAATTCACAGAAATATTTCCGAAAATTATTCGGAAAAACCTGAATTGATAATCGGAGAACCCAAAACTCCTCGAAAATTTCCAGAAGCACAAAAACACCACAGAACCATTTCCGAAAAGAATTGGAGAAATCAAACCCATAGAAATATTCTGAAAACTCACAAAAAATGTTCCGAGAAATCTCGGAAATCTCAGAAATGGAACCACAGCAAAATAATCCCAGAATATATAATTCCGAGAACCCGAATTATCTCGGAAAACTCACAAACAGAACCACAGAAAGTATTTCCTAAAGGAAAACTTCACATAACCATCATTTCCGAATGCACCGGAAAATCCCGAAACTAAAATGGAATGAAACCAAAACCGAAATCCGAATTCCTACTGGAATTGGGTTGGACCAATATCATCACAAACTAAACCCAAGGGAAAAACTACGGGACTATCCAGAATTTACCCCAAAACGAAATCTGAAGGGTAGCCTCGGATCCAGAAACGCAGAATCGGAACTCGGGACACGCTGTGCACGCGTACAGCAGCGGATCAGGCTGTCGGGGCGGTGACGGACGGTCGGGAACGGCGGCAGCAGGCGCCCACCGCGGAAACAGCGGCAGCGGGAAGGGGCGGCCGGAAAGGGCGGCACTCGGGGTGCTCCGGTCGGGGGCGGTGCCGGGTCGGGCTGGGGTGCTCGGCGAAGGGGTCGCCGCTTGGGTTGTCGGGACCGGAGAAGATTCGAGCTCCGAGTGGTCGGGATCGGAACTCCGGCTAGGGTTTTTTGGGAGGAGAAATTTGGGGAATATGAAGATGATGAAAGTGGAAATGGTGGTAGAGGATTGGAAAGGAGAGGGGGTTTTTATAGGAATAGGAGGATGGGGTTACCTAAAGGGAAATTGGACAGCCATGGCCGTTCGGAAGAGAAACGGAGGAGCCCCGACGGTTACAGGGAGATCAAAAACTCGAAGCTTCCGAAGTTCCTTCGGTTCTACAACCGAAAGCTACAGAGAACCAAAAAATAAATGAGAATGGTTCTCATTCTCCAAAGTAAAGGAGGGGGTTATATGTAAGCTTATTGGGTTTGGATATTTAATAGGTTAAAGGGTATGGGTTGGCTAATGGGTTAAAGGCTAAAAGGTTTTAAATCAAATGGGCTAAAACTCATGGGCTTTTCTTTTAAGAAAAAGTTTAAATAAAAATGGCTAAAATGAATAAATTATCCCTTAAGAATAACTATTTAAAGAAAACTCTTAGAATTTATTAAAAATATTTCTAGTTTCAAAATTGGGTTCGGGTCTGGGTCTGACATACAAAATCCATGTTTAATTATTTTGAAAAATTACTTTTCATAAATTCACAATATATAATATTGATCTAGCACAAATTTTTTTTTTAACAACACATTTATTTTAGAATAATTACTGAAAAAAAATTGCGGATTTTACAACCTTCCCTCCTTAGAAAATTTCGTCCTCGAAATTTAAAGAGTTAAGGTTAGGAATTACCTCAAGTCTCAAATAAATACGGGTACTGCTCCCGCATCTCATCTTCTCGTTCCCAGGTAGACTCGCCTGGGGAATCATGCCTCCACATTACTCTGACTATGGGAGTCACTGAAGTCCTGGTCTTCTTCTCGCCTCTATCCAAAATTGCTACAGGCTTCTCTGGTTCAGTGAGGCTCGGTCCGATCTCCAACTCTGAATGGTCCAAGACATGGTTCTCATCAGGTACATATTCTCTGAGCTGTGAGACGTGGAAGACGTTGTGCACGCCCTCTAGATTAGCTGGTAGAGCTAACCTATATGCCACTTCTCTAACTCGGCTCAGAACTTCGAACGGACCAATGTATCTGGGACTCAGCTTCCCAGCTCTGCCAAATCTGATTGTACCTCTGGTAGGAGAAATCTTCACGAAAACCTTATCTCCTTCTTCAAATGCCAGTGGTCGACGACTGCTGTCTGCCCAGTGCTTCTGTCTGTCTTGAGCAATCCTGAGCTTGTCTCTGATAAACTTCACCTTCTCTGCTGCGTCGGTCACCATCTCTGGACCCAGCAGTACTCTTTCACCAACATCATCCCATGCCAATGGTGTACGGCAACGGCGTCCATAAAGAGCTTCAAATGGAGTCATACCAATACTAGCTTGGTAGCTGTTATTGTAAGAAAACTCTACCAAGTGCAGATGGTCTTCCCACGATCCTCCAAACTCCAAGACACAAGCTCGCAGCATATCTTCAAGTGTCTGGATCGTCCTCTCAGATTGCCCGTCAGTCTGGGGATGATAAGCTGTGCTGAACTTCAACTGGGTCCCCAAGCTGTCATGCAAACTCTTCCAAAAATATGAGGTAAAACGAGTGTCTCGGTCAGAAACAATGCTTACCGGTACGCCATGAATCCGGTAGATATGCCGCATGTACAATGCTGCCAACTTCTCAGTGGATAAACCAACTTTGAAGGGGATAAAGTGAGCTGACTTGGTTAGTCGGTCCACTATTACCCAGATGGCATCCTTCCCTCCTTGGGAACGAGGCAGTCCTGACACGAAATCCATCGTGATGTGCTCCCACTCCTACTCTGGAATGTCCAGTGGTTGTAGAAGTCCTGCAGGTCTCTGTCTACTAGCCTTCACTTGTTGACAGATCAAGCATCTAGCGACATACCTGGTGACATCTTTCTTCATTCCACTCCACCAGACAATAGTGCGCATATCCCGATACATCTTATTGGCTCCAGGATGTATGGAATATTGAGACTGATGCGCTTTCTTTATCAACTCGTTCCTCAGTTCACCAGACGGTATACAAAGCCTCGTACCATTCTTCAGAGCTCCATTACTGGCGATTGAGAAACCCTCCAGTGTTCCTGTTAACACTTGATCTCTCAGTTTGCAAAGTGCCTCGTCTTGAAACTGCGTCTCCTTGACCTTGTCCATCAGGTACGAGCTCACTTGCAACTTCATCAACACAGAATCAGCATCTAATTCCTTCCGTCCAGGCAGTAATATCTCCAATCCAAGATTCTCTATGTCCTCCAGCAGATGCCTTTCCTTGGTTAAGAACATCGCCACTGGGTATCGACTAAGTGCATCAGCGACCACATTAGCCTTACCCGGGTGGTATTGCAAATCGATGTCAAAGTCCTTCATTAACTCCAGCCATCGCCTTTGTCTCATGTTTAACTCCTTCTGGGTGAAGACATACTTCAGACTTTTGTGATCTGTGTATATTTCCACTCTCTCTCCATACAGATAGTGCTTCCAAAGCTTCAACGCAAAGATGACTGCAGCAAGCTCCAGATCATGAGTGGGATAGTTCTTCTCATGAGTCCGTAATTGCCTAGATGCATAAGCAATCACTTTTCCATGTTGTTGAAGAACGCAACCCAGTCCTTTGCCCGAGGCGTCACTGTAGATTGTGAAACCATCGGATCCTGCGGGTAGCGCAAGGATTGGTGCAGTAGTGAGCCTCTTCTTCAACTCCTCGAACGCTGCTTGGCAGTCCTCCGTCCAGATGAACTCTTCATTCTTCCGAGTCAGCTTTGTCATTGGTTCAGCAATTCTGGCAAAATCCTTCACAAACTTCCGATAGTAGCCCGCCAAGCCCAAGAAACTTCTAATGTCCGCAACTGAGCTTGGTGTAGGCCACTTCTCCACAGCAGCTATCTTCTTAGGATCCACAGAAATTCCTTCTCCTGTGACAACATGGCCAAGAAAATCCACTTTGTCTAGAAAGAATTCACACTTGGACAGCTTACCGTACAACTTCTCCTTCCTCAAAGTTTCCAGAACTTTCCTGAGGTGCTCTTCGTGCTCCTCCTTCGTCTTTGAATAGATCAGTATGTCATCAATGAAGACGACGAAAAACTGGTCTAAGTATTCATGGAAAACCTTGTTCATAAGGTTCATGAACACAGCAGGAGCATTCGTTAGACCAAACGGCATGACCAAGAATTCAAACTACCCATACTTGGTGTTGTAATGCCTGTAGTTCGTATTACGTATCTTGGAATACGTGTACGTATTTTATTTTGTATTGTATATCTCTTGGCTTGGCTCGGTTTATTTTGGGTTGGTTCGGCTAGGCTTGGGTTGCCTTGGTTCATCATGAACCAAAAGGTGAACCCTCCTACCTACCACCACCCTCCTTTATTAACCCATTCCTTCATTCTCTCTCTTCATTATTCTTCTTCTTCTCCACATTTACTTCTTCAACCACCAGGAGAGAGAGAGAGAGCTTAGGCAAGTGCAAACTTGCTTCATGATGGATCTCATGTTTTATTGTTCCATTCTCTTCCTTACTAGATTCTAAGCCTCTTTAGAACTGGAAGTTTTCGGTTTTGATGGTTATATTTTTGTAGATCTAAGTTTTAAGTTCCTTCTTGTTTAGTTTTCTTGGTTTTGATCTCTAAAACTTGGTTATTTTTGAAAACTAATGGTTCTATGTTGTAGAGAATTCAATTTCATTCAGTTTTGGCTTTTATTTCGCTTGATTTCGACTCCGGATGAGTAAGTTATGGCCATTACAAGTTTTCGAAACTTTCATGGCTGAACTTGCTGTTTGGGGACGATGAATACCATGCGCCGGGAACCTCATGCGCCCGGGAGGCCATGCGCCGGGAGGTCATGCGCCGTGAAGTTCCGGCAACGCATTCCTTAACTCCGAGCGTGTCATGCGCGTAGGTTTCTTACGCGCATGTATTGAAGACGCAACGTTGGTTTCTCATGCGCCGATTCGTGCAGGAATCTCATGCGCCGATTCGTGCAGGAATCCCATGCGCCAATTTGTGCAGGAATCCCATGCGCCGATTTGTGCAGGAATCCCATGCGCCGATTCGTGCAGGAATCACATGCGCCGATTGTGCAGGAATTTACTGTTTTTGCCTGTTTAAGTTGTTTTGTAGCTAGAATCTTGAAAAACTCAAAACATGAAAGTTGTAGATCTTTTTCTTGGCTTCAAGAATATGTTATTAGTTATTTTATACAATCTTTCTCATTCATGATAATGTAAGAATAGAACACGATAGTGGCCCGCGGTGGCGCACTCTTGACAAGTAAACTGATATGACAAGAATGAAAGGTCTGGACACCGTGGGCGATTGTGTTTGTACAAATAAACCAGTACTGTCTTGCATCATGTCTAGGATGGGGATCCCTGAGTACCACGGTCAGGGGTACCTACTGAAATTGACTAAGGCTAATTAACTAGAATGATTCAGTAGTCATGAAGAGATTTCCAGCTACAGGCAATCCCGTTATCTGGGCGCATTAAGTAGACTTGTAGCCTACCGACGAGTAGGGCACATTTCCAGCACACAGTCACGTGTTGCATTCTTCATAACGGACATTCGACCCGGATAACCGGATGGTCTGCAGGGCTTGTGGCTGTTGGGATAATCTCATTGCATCTTGCTAGTAACTAGGCCCGTGATAACCCTAGTTAGTTAAAAGTATCAAGCCGTACTCTTGATTGGCCGTGATTGATTGGATGAAGTTTATTCCAGCTTAGTCTTATCCTGATCCTGTACAAGATTGTATCAGGACATGATTTCTTGTATCGATAAATGATGGGATACCAAATTCTGTTCAGATGAAGGGTTACAACCTCGGTCCTTGTTTGGTTTAAGGGTTGTAACTTGGCTATCTGAATAGTTCCATGGTCATCTTATCATATATCGTCCTGATTATTGTGCCCGCCTTAACAATAAAGATCAGGGGTCCAGTTCTGTTCAGGCGAAGGGTTACAACCTCGGTCCTTGTTTGGTTTAAGGGTTGTAACCTGGCTCCCGGAGCAGTTCTGTGTCCTCTCTTCGTTTATTGTCTTATTGTAACCCCTGTCATGCTCGTCATGTTTTACCTTTACTTCAATACCATGATTATTTATACTGGCCTTAACAATAAAGATTAGGGGTCCAGTTCTGTTCAGGCGAAGGGTTACAACCCCGGTCCTTGTTTGGTTTAAGGGTTGTAACCTGGCTTCCGGAGCAGTTCTGTGTCCTCTCTTCGTTTATTGTCTTGTTACCTTATCAATAGTAATTGAGGCGGGTTTCTATTCAGGCGAAGGATTGCAACCCCGGTCCTTGTTTGGTTTAAGGGTTGCAGTCTGGCTACTTGAATGGTTTTTCAGTGTTCAATATATATTTGTTATCTCAGCTATTATCACCATCTTTTAATTACCTTTACTATTTATTTGTGATATGCTGGTTTTAGTTCCTAAGTGAAGCCTCCTTTGTGGCACTTGCTCTTTCTGGGGTCTGACCCAGCTGGTTTTGTGTGGCCAGATATCGGAGCAGCACCAGAGGATCCACCTGTCTTCCAGCCCGATGGTGACCACCAGGCGTAACCAGGGCAACGAGTGGGTTTCTTTTGTCCTCCCACTCTATTTGTAAAATTATTCTTTTGAGGCGTTTAGCCGGCGAGCACGTGTTAGCTCGTATTGCACCTTTATTTACTGTCTGCCTACGGGCTGTAACATGATTGACAAATCCTAGGGTTGATCATGTATGACTGAACTCTTGCTAGTCCTGACATTTTGTACGACTAGCTTCATGATCATCCAATATGTAATGTATGGGACGCCTTACTATTGTATATTTGGTGCTCTGACATCTTATAACTGTTATTACTTGCTTGTGATTGAGACAATAGGCTTGTTCACGACCATAGGAGACTGTTGGCTTGTAGTTTAACCCTCATGTATCTAGACAGCCGTGACCGTATAGCGAGGTGGGTTGCACTTCAATATACGTAGCTGGCTATGTACGCCCCCGCTCTCCAGTATTCTAGTTCTGGGGCGTGACATGGTTTTAGTGGTGGCCCATGCAGGTCTTGTAAATCAAGATATGTGAGGGTTTATCGAATAGATGTCTCAATCAGTACTCGCCCTTGATCTCTACTCGTATCCTCTTGATCCCTGAAAATCTTGACCTGATCACATGATTGTATCGTTGATCTGTCCTGGTCCTTCCTTATTGTTCCCTATGTCGTCTTCTTCAGCGGCATTGTTCCTGGACCTGCCGATCAGCTAGGCGGAGCACCTCCCGCGGACCAGCAGCAACCTGGAGATCAAGTCCAGCATTCAGGAGTAGCCTCCAGAGTCGTGCCCACCGAAGGAGAACCACCAATTCAGCCCGTCCAGCCTGCAGAGCCTGAGGATGGCACTTTGGTGGGTCTCATCAGGTCCCTATTAGCTTCCCAGGATCGTCGCGGAGATGCCTTGCACCAGGCGGTGGCAGACGCTTTGACCAGAGGAGGTCATCAGGGTAATAGTGCGGCCAACAGCTTCAAGCGCTTGAACCCTCCCTTCTTCGACGGCAGTGAAGATGCTATCGTTGCAGATGCATGGCTTGAGGACACCGAGGTGATTCTAGAAGCAGCCAGGACTCCAGTGAACGAGAAGGTGGCCGTAGTACGCCTGCAGTTACTAGATCTTGCCCGCAGCTGGTGGGCAGCGCAGGCCGATGGATTAGTGGCCCCTATTTCATGGGCAGTATTTAGGGAGAGATTCCAGACCAAGTATTTTGATGCTGTAGCTCGGTATGATCTACAGACGAGGTTCACCAATCTGAAGCAGATGGGCAGGACGGTCGACGGATATGCGACCGAGTTTTCGAGGCTTAGTCGGTTTGCTCCCACCTTGGTAGCAACCGAGTTCGATAGAGCCCAGCGGTTCCAGCAGGGGCTCCATTTAGAGATCTTATTGGCAGTGGAGCAGTTTGAGCATCAGACTTTTGATGCAGTATTGAGAGCAGCTAGGAGGCATGAGTATACCTCCCAGAGGATCGTGGATAGGACCGGCGGTCGGAAGCGATCTCACGGCCAGATGAATCAGTCATCAGCACCAGCCCCAGCGGCCAGGGCTTTGACTATTGGAGCTCCGAGGCGGGCGGCCTCAGCGACGTCAGTTCAGCATTCAACCCCGACGCACCCTCAGCAGCAGAAGCAGAAGCAGTCTTCCGCAGTGGGATGTTCACACTGCGGGAAGCCAGGATATGTGGTATCAGAATGTCGCAGAGCACAGGGTTTGTGCTTGGTTTGTGGTGCCCCGGACCACAGGGTTGGGAATTGCCCGAACAGGGGGAGTTCATCGGCCTTCTCTAGTCCTTCAGTTAGAGGACCAGCACCAATCCAGCAGCAGCAGCAGCAGCTGCAGTACCCGTTCCCGAGGCCATTGCCGACGCAGGCCCAGGCATTCCAGCAGCAGAGACCGCAGCAGTATGCCCAAGCCCAAGCCCTGATCCAGAGCAGGCAGAGGAATTTTCAACAGAGGGGACCCGCACCCAGGGGACATGGTCAAGTGCTGGCCTTGACCATGGGAGAAGAAGGAATAGCACCAGGTGAGGTAGTGGCAGGTACTATTCTCGTCAATACCTTTCCAGCTTCAGTATTATTTGATTCTGGTGCCTCGCATTCATTTATGTCTGCACGATTCGCGACACGGGTAGGACTGGAGCCCGAGTCATTATCAGTAAGGCTCAATATACTTACTGGTAACGGACTTGTGGGAGTAGATAGAGTATTTTCCTCGTGTCGGATCGTAGTTAGCGGTAGAGAATTCCCCGCTAGATTGATAGAGTTCCCGATGGCCGATTATGATGTGGTCTTAGGGATGGATTGGTTGAGGGACCAGTATGCTAGGATAGACTGCCACATTGGCAGAGTTATTTTTAGCATTCCAGGCGAGCCAGAGTTTTCTTTCTCCCGAGGTGAAGTCGAACCTTCTCCTCCAGTGTTGCGGATGGCAGTAGCAGTAGTGCAGTTACCTCGGATAGTCGAAGAGTTTCCAGACGTTTTCCCAGAAGAGCTTCCAGGGATGCCGCCAGAGCGGGAGATCGAGTTTACCATCGACTTGATTCCCGGGACAGCCCCAGTGTCAGAGAGAGTCTACAGGATGGCGCCGTCAGAGCTTGAGATATTGTACAAGATGATTGAAGAACTCAGAACCAAGGGATTCATTTGTGCTAGTGGATCGCCTTGGGGAGCCCCGATGCTTCTTGTGAAAAAGAAGGATGGTACGTCCAGATTATGTGTAGATTATCGTACCTTGAACTCAGTGACAATCAAGAACAGATACCCTCTTCCGAGGATAGATGACTTGTTTGATCAACTCAAGGGGGCAGCAGTATTCTCGAAGATCGACTTACGGTCAGGATACCATCAGATCAGAGTCAGAGAGCAGGACATCCCGAAGACAGCGTTCAGATCGAGATATGGGCATTGGGAGTTCCTTGTGATGCCATTTGGAGCAACCAATGCGCCGGCAGTATTCATGGACCTCATGAATCGTATCTTCATGCCTTATTTGGATCAGTTCGTGATTGTGTTCCTAGACGACATCTTGGTCTACAGTAAGAGTGAGGCGGAGCATGAGCATCATCTCAGAATTGTCCTCCAGATTCTCAGAGAGCACCAGTTGTATGCCAAGTTTAGTAAATACGAGTTCTGGCTCGATCGCATTTCGTACTTGGGCCATATCATCACCCGAGGAGGAGCAGAAGTGGATCCCCAGAAGATCGTGGCTATTGAGTCGTGGCCAGTGCCCAGCACAGTTGTAGAAGTTCGCAGTTTTCTTGGATTGGCCGGCTACTACCGGCGATTTGTTTCAGACTTTGCTCGAATTTCTGCGCCATTGACCCAGTTGACCCGCAAGGATGTGCAGTTTGCTTGGACAGCAGAATGCCAGGATTCTTTTGAGAGGTTGAAGCGAGGCTTGATGATGGCTCCTATTCTCACGCTTCCAGATGGAACTGGAGGATTCTCAGTGTATTGTGCTGCTTCGGGCAGAGGTTTAGGATGTGTTCTGATGCAGCATGGGAAGGTAATAGCTTATGCGTCACGACAACTTCGTGATCATGAGAGAAATAACCCAACCCATGACTTGGAGCTGGCAGCAGTAGTGTTTGCACTTAAGTTGTGGAGGCACTACTTGTACGGAGATAGGGTGGAGATCTTCACCGACCACAAGAGCCTGAAGTATGTTTTCACCCAGAAGGATCTCAACATGCGTCAGAGAAGATGGCTAGAGCTGCTAGTGGATTATGATGTCAACCTGCAGTATCACCTCGGGAAGGCCAACGTTGTTGCAGATGCATTGAGCAGGAGAGCCGGAGTTTATTTCCTGACAGCGCAACCAGAACTGTTAGCCGATCTTCAGAAGATGGGTATAGAAGTTGTCCTCCCTTCCAGTGTGGCATTGATGGCCAGCATGCAAGTCCAGTCCACTATAGTCGAGAGGATCCGGATGGCGCAGTCAGCAGATTCTAAGCTTCAGCGTCTCAGAGCAGAGTGTGAGGCAGGACGAAGACCAGAGTTATGCATTCATGAAGACGGTACACTTCGACATGGTAAGCGTCTTTGTGTACCCAGTGGAGATATTAGACAGGAGATCATGACGGAGGCTCACAGTTCACAGTATTCCATTCATCCCGGCGGTACGAAGATGTACCGTGATATCCGCCAGCACTTTTGGTGGAATGGCATGAAGAGGGAGATAGCCCGGTTTGTCTCTCGTTGTTTAGTCTGCCAACAAGTTAAGGCTGAACATCAGAGACCAGCTGGACTACTTCAACCATTGCCGATTCCCGAGTGGAAATGGGAGCATGTAACCATGGATTTTGTGACTGGATTGCCTAGATCCCCGGTGGGCAGAGACGCTATTTGGGTTGTCATAGACAGGCTCACGAAGGTGGCTCACTTTCTCCCGTTCAGAGTTGGTCAGTCGACGGCTCAGCTAGCGGAGATGTATCTCCGGCAGATCGTCAGATTGCACGGTGTACCAGTCAGTATCACTTCAGACAGAGATTCAAGATTTACGTCGCACTTTTGGCGTAGCTTGCAAGAAAGTTTGGGAACTCACCTCCAGTTCAGTTCAGCTTATCACCCGCAGACAGATGGCCAGTCGGAGCGTACGATCCAGACTCTTGAAGATATGTTGCGATCTTGTACACTCGACTTCGGTGGTTCATGGGAAGATCACGTGCACCTGGTGGAGTTCTTGTACAACAACAGTTTCCAGGCCAGTATCCAGATGGCACCGTTCGAGGCACTGTATGGTAGGAAGTGTCGATCCCCGCTAGCCTGGGATGATGTTGGAGAGAGGCAGATGCTTGGTCCGGAAATGATTGCTCAGACCGTTGAAGTGGTCAGAAAAGTCAGAGATCATCTTCGAGTTGCCCAAGATCGCCAGCGTCATTGGGCCGATTCCCATCGGCGACCCCTTGAATTCTCGGTCGGCGACCATGTATTCCTGAGGATTTTGCCTAACCGTGGCATCATTCGTTTCGGCGTACGAGGAAAGCTTAGTCCTAGGTATATAGGGCCATTCGACATTCTGGAGCGAGTAGGAGATGTATCCTATCGTCTCGCTCTTCCACCATCGCTACGTGAGGTGCATGACGTGTTCCATGTATCTCAACTACGACGGTATATCCCAGACCCGAGCCACATCCTGGATCATTCGGAATTGGTTGTTGGTACCAGCCTTTCGTATGAGGAGAGGCCCGTGTCTATATTGGACCGAAGAGAGAAGACACTCAAGAACAAGACTATCAAGTTAGTCCGAGTTGCTTGGGGTCATCACTCTTTGGGTGAGTCGACGTGGGAGCGTGGGGATGATATCCGATCGCGATATCCCGACCTGTTTGACTCGTAAGGTATAATATCCTTCTTATGCCCTACACCTTCGATTCCTTGCTTACATGAATAAGTTGCTTGATTGATATAGCTTGCCGGTAATTAGTATAGCTTGTTCTTGTCCCTCTAGCCTCTTAATTAAATTCCGAGGACGGAATTCTTTTAAGGTGGGTAGAGTTGTAATGCCTGTAGTTCGTATTACGTATCTTGGAATACGTGTACGTATTTTATTTTGTATTGTATATCTCTTGGCTTGGCTCGGTTTATTTTGGGTTGGTTCGGCTAGGCTTGGGTTGCCTTGGTTCATCATGAACCAAAAGGTGAACCCTCCTACCTACCACCACCCTCCTTTATTAACCCATTCCTTCATTCTCTCTCTTCATTATTCTTCTTCTTCTCCACATTTACTTCTTCAACCACCAGGAGAGAGAGAGAGAGAGCTTAGGCAAGTGCAAACTTGCTTCATGATGGATCTCATGTTTTATTGTTCCATTCTCTTCCTTACTAGATTCTAAGCCTCTTTAGAACTGGAAGTTTTCGGTTTTGATGGTTATATTTTTGTAGATCTAAGTTTTAAGTTCCTTCTTGTTTAGTTTTCTTGGTTTTGATCTCTAAAACTTGGTTATTTTTGAAAACTAATGGTTCTATGTTGTAGAGAATTCAATTTCATTCAGTTTTGGCTTTTGTTTCGCTTGATTTCGACTCCGGATGAGTAAGTTATGGCCATTACAAGTTTTCGGAACTTTCATGGCTGAACTTGCTGTTTGGGGACGATGAATCCCATGCGCTGGGAAGCTCATGCGCCCGGGAGGCCATGCGCCGGGAGGCCATGCGCCGTGAAGTTCCGGCAACGCATTCCTTAACTCCGAGCGTGTCATGCGCGTAGGTTTCTTACGCGCATGTATTGAAGACGCAACGTGAGTTTCTCATGCGCCGATTCGTGCAGGAATCTCATGCGCCGATTCGTGCAGGAATCTCATGCGCCAATTTGTGCAGGAATCCCATACGCCGATTTGTGCAGGAATCCCATGCGCCGATTCGTGCAGGAATCCCATGCGCCGATTGTGCAGGAATTTACTGTTTTTGCCTGTTTAAGTTGTTTTGTAGCTAGAATCTTGAAAAACTCAAAACATGAAAGTTGTAGATCTTTTTCTTGGCTTCAAGAATATGTTATTAGTTATTTTATACAATTTTTCTCATTCATGATAATGTAAGAATAGAACACGATAGTGGCCCGCGGTGGCGCACTCTTGACAAGTAAACTGATATGACAAGAATAAAAGGTCTGGACACCGTGGGCGATTGTGTTTGTACAAATAAACCAGTACTGTCTTGCATCATGTCTAGGATGGGGATCCCTGAGTACCACGGTCAGGGGTACCTACTGAAATTGACTAAGGCTAATTAACTAGAATGATTCAGTAGTCATGAAGAGATTTCCAGCTACAGGCAATCCCGTTATCTGGGCGCATTAAGTGGACTTGTAGCCTACCGACGAGTAGGGCACATTTCCAGCACACAGTCACGTGTTGCATTCTTCATAACGGACATTCGACCCGGATAACCGGATGGTCTGCAGGGCTTGTGGCTGTTGGGATAATCTCATTGCATCTTGCTAGTAACTAGGCCCGTGATAACCCTAGTTAGTTAAAAGTATCAAGCCGTACTCTTGATTGGCCGTGATTGATTGGATAAAGTTTATTCCAGCTTAGTCTTATCCTGATCCTGTACAAGATTGTATCAGGACATGATTTCTTGTATCGATAAATGATGGGATACCAAGTTCTGTTCAGATGAAGGGTTACAACCTCGGTCCTTGTTTGGTTTAAGGGTTGTAACTTGGCTATCTGAATAGTTCCATGGTTATCTTATCATATATCGTCCTGATTATTGTGCCCGCCTTAACAATAAAGATCAGGGGTCCAGTTCTGTTCAGGCGAAGGGTTACAACCCCGGTCCTTGTTTGGTTTAAGGGTTGTAACCTGGCTCCCGGAGCAGTTCTGTGTCCTCTCTTCGTTTATTGTCTTATTGTAACCCCTGTCATGCTCGTCATGTTTTACCTTTACTTCAATACCATGATTATTTATACTGGCCTTAACAATAAAGATTAGGGGTCCAGTTCTGTTCAGGCGAAGGGTTACAACCCCGGTCCTTGTTTGGTTTAAGGGTTGTAACCTGGCTTCCGGAGCAGTTCTGTGTCCTCTCTTCGTTTATTGTCTTGTTACCTTATCAATAGTAATTGAGACGGGTTTCTATTCAGGCGAAGGATTGCAACCCCGGTCCTTGTTTGGTTTAAGGGTTGCAGTCTGGCTACTTGAATGGTTTCTCAGTGTTCAATATATATTTGTTATCTCAGCTATTATCACTATCTTTTAATTACCTTTACTATTTATTTGTGATATGCTGGTTTTAGTTCCTAAGTGAAGCCTCCTTTGTGGCACTTGCTCTTTTTGGGGTCTGACCCAGCTGGTTTTGTGTGGCCAGATATCGGAGCAGCACCAGAGGATCCACCTGTCTTCCAGCCCGATGGTGACCACCAGGCGTAACCAGGGCAACGAGTGGGTTTCTTTTGTCCTCCCACTCTATTTGTAAAATTATTCTTTTGAGGCGTTTAGCCGGCGAGCACGTGTTAGCTCGTATTGCACCTTTATTTACTGTCTGCCTACGGGCTGTAACATGATTGACAAATCCTAGGGTTGATCATGTATGACTGAACTCTTGCTAGTCCTGACATTTTGTACGACTAGCTTCATGATCATCCAATATGTAATGTATGGGACGCCTTACTATTGTATATTTGGTGCTCTGACATCTTATAACTGTTATTACTTGCTTGTGATTGAGACAATAGGCTTGTTCACGACCATAGGAGACTGTTGGCTTGTAGTTTAACCCTCATGTATCTAGACAGCCGTGACCGCATAGCGAGGTGGGTTGCACTTCAATATACGTAGCTGGCTATGTACGCCCCCGCTCTCCAGTATTCTGGTTCTGGGGCGTGACAGGTGTTGAATGCCGTCTTGGGAATGTCTTCCTTCCTGACCTTGATCTGATGATAGCCAGACCTGAGATCAATCTTGGAAAACACCTTGGCTCCACTCAACTGGTCAAATAAGTCATCGATCCGGGGCAGAGGGTACTTGTTCTTGATTGTGACATTGTTCAGCGCCCGGTAGTCGATGCACATCCGTACCGTTCCGTCCTTCTTGGGCACAAACAAGACAGGTGCTCCCCAGGGTGAAGCTCTGTCTCGAATGAATCCCAGAGACTTCAGTTCGTTGATCTGCTCCTTCATCTCTTTGGCCTCCTTCGGGTTGACTCTATAACATCCCTTAGAAATCGGGGGAGAGCCTGGGACTAAATCAATAGTGAATTCTATGTCCCGATCTGGGGGTAGTCCAGGAAGACTATCAGGGAAAACATCTATAAATTCCGCTATGATGGGATGGGGAGGTTCAGGTTCTTCAGAAATAGAGTAAACAATACTCTCCATAACCTCCGGAGCTCTAGAGACTTCAAACTCTGGCCCTCCAGGTGGGCTGAAGATTACACATCCTCTGTGACAATCTATCAGCGCATGCTGCTTGCTCAACCAGTCCATTCCAAGGACTATGTCATAGTTGGGCAAGGGCATTACCAGTAAAGGTGCTACAAACTTATGGCCAGATATTGTAATGGGGCAATTACAGGTCTCTGTTATAGGTAGGGGTCCACCTCCAGTCATAACCCTACAAATCCTCTTGCTAAAGCCAGTAACTATATGGTGTGCAGAGATAAACTTTGTTGCTATGAAACTGTGTGTTGCACCAGAGTCGAATAAAGCTAATGCAGGATGAGAATGTACATAGATGTAACCTGATATGACATCCGCATTAGGTTCCTGCTCCGGCTCTGGTTCCTCTGCAGTTAGGGCAAAAGCTCGCCCCATCTTCTGTTGATGCTGCCCAAATTGTTGCTGCTGAGTGGGCAGAGGTCCTTTCTGCTGATTTCCTCCAGCTCTGTTGGCCGCTGAGGGGCAGTCCTTCACTTGGTGGGTGGTAGACCCACAGATCAGACATTGTCCAAGCCTCTTCCGACAGATGTTCACCTGATGACCCGGCCTCTTGCAATAGCTACAAACAGGGATCTGCTTCTGGGGTGCTAAATCATTATTCCTTGCTTGCTGGTGATGCTGGGGCCTGTTGTTGTTGTTGTTGTTGTTGTTGGGCTTCTTCTGATTACCCTGGAAGTTGCTAGTTCCAGGATAATCTCTCTTCGAGCGGGCAGGTTGGCTCTTCTCTATGTCTTGTGCTCGTTCCAGGATCTTCTCATAAGTCTTGGCACCGCCTGAGATCACATGGGTGCGGATCTCTTCTCTTAGTCCATATCTGAACCTTTCAGTACGATCGTCAGGATCAGCCACCAGATTCTTGGCAAATCGGTTGAGCTGGCCAAATTCAGCAGCATATTCTCCCACAGTCATGTTGCCCTGCTTCAGGTTCTGGAATTGTCGCTCTATCTCCCGCAACTCTGAAGTTGGGAAGAACTTCCACTGGAACAACCTCTTGAAGGTGTCCCAATCAACCTGCCTATCCTGGAGTCGGGGTTCATTCCGATACCAGGTGCTAGCTACATTCTGCAGTTGGAGTCCCACTGCTTCGGCCTTGAGGTCTTCTGGAAGTCGAGCGACGCTCAGGAGACGCTCCATATTGTCGAGCCATTCATCAGCATAGACAATTCCCTCGGTTCCTTTGAAGGGTCGAGGGTTCTGCTTCTTAAAGCTCTCAATATCGCCCACCTTGGTAATATGATTTCCATTAATTAAATGGCCTTATTATTACATAAATTAATCCTTAAATTTATGTTTACCTTGGCAGGCCTTGGTTCCTATTGAGCTGCTTCTCCTCTTTCCAATGCAGCCATTGCCACATTGTGGGCATTTTCCATGCCTTCCTTCATAATGGCCGTCTTCTCGCGATGAGCTTCAGCTTGAGTTCTCTGAGCTTCTAGCACTCCTCTAAGCAGACTAATGAGGTCAGTGGGGTCCACAGGTACCGGTGGGGCAGCTGGAGTAGGCGTAACCACAGGGGGTTGCATCTCCATCCGAGAAGATGATGGATCCGTTGTTGTATTGTGGGGACGGTCGGCCAGCTGCCGAGGTGTAGGATCCGGACTTGATTGGGGAGGTGGGGTATGGTCAGGTGTTGACATCCTATCGCCAGCAGGGTTGGTATTGTCAGTGGTCATTCTCTGGAAGTTTTAGGATAAAAACATAAGCAAGGTAGCCTATCTATAGTCAAACAAAAATATTTAATAATAATATGTATATATATCGGTCCTATGTTGTGGCAATTTGATGTTCTAGTGTTCTAACTGTTTCCTTGGTTTTCCTAAGTTGTTGATATTAGAGACCTGCATGGGCCACCACTAAAAACATGTCACGACCCGATCCCAATTTCTTGGGTCGACTCGGATCATGCCCAGCCTGCACCGTTGTTGAGACGGCGGCAGTAAGCTGTATTCCATATGCAGGTACAATTCAACAACATTTGAAACTATAATTGCCACAACATTTAATTAAACGATAATATAAACTTGTCCATTACAAAGCTTGTCCACAACTTTAACATAACATTTATTTAAGTAAAAATAAACTAGAACTCCATCTAAACAGAAGTATCGTCATCATCTCCATGGACCTCGTCTGGGAGCACAGCAGGGTACAGCTCCGGGTCGTAGTAACTACTAATCAGTAGCTCTGAGTCATCAATAGAACCTATTGGGTGTGGGGGATCCAGTCAGGAAAGGAGCAAGTACAATTATGAAAAATAACAATTTGCATAATAACTAGAAACTTGCAATATTAAATAATTTTGAAACAATGATTTCCAACTATAAAACAATTGTGATTTGAGTAAGCAGTATCTATGACCGGTTTAGGATGATTCAATTGTATCCTATTGATACGGTCCGGCCTAACCCCGTGTGAAGAGGGGTAAGCTCGCACATTCATTAACTATTTGGCTTTGATCATAGATAACTACGCTACTCCCCATTATCCCGATGCAATGATTCAATATTACTCTAGGAGAGAGTACGTGTAACAGTTGTGTATTTAACATGCAAAATTCTAATATTAATTAAACTGCAATTAAACACAACCGTACTTGCCTTGATTTAAACTGAGAGTCATTGGATGTTCCGAGTAGTTGCTAGTTACGCCTTCGAAATCCTACAAATAGAGCATCTATACTTATCAATCTGTATCAAACCAACTAAGTGTGCTAGTTACAATCTCTATTTGTCTTTCCTAGTCAATTTTAATTGTTAGTTAACAAACACAACATCACAGCGTTTACTAGCTTGTTTAAGAAATTCAATTTACTTTCAATTTTCAGGAAAAACTTGTATTTATCAAATTATTTATAAAACTTGATTTTTTTATCCTTTTATTGGAAAAACTTTGACACTTTACAATTATATAAAAAAATATATTTCTTTTCCTTATGGATGAGAAAATCATGAATTATTAATAATTAATAATATTATTTTGATTGTTCCTACGCATTCCACAATCCCAGAAAATAAAATAAAAACTACATTACCATATTACAGACCACAAAATAGGAACTGAGCTTATGCCCTTACAATTACAATAAATTGAAATAAGAAAAGAAATTGGTTAGTCCGAAAAATTAACTACAATTTAACAAAAGTAAATTTCCAAAATATTATTTAAAAATTTATAAGTCTCAGACTCTGGTCCAATTTCATTTTTAACTACTCTGCCTCAACGTCCGGTCGAACCGGTGCGTTTGCATTTCGTTGGGGCCCAGTAACCAATTATGGTTGTCGCCCAAAAATACCAAAATCATTTTATTAAATTTTTCCGAAAATTTCGGCAGCATTCCCTCTGTTTTCGGTCAACCCAAAAACTGGGAAATGCTCCGGTTTTACCTGCAAAAACAATCCCAAACCAGCGATACCCAATTTCTAACCAGAAAATGATAATATCCAGAACCCAAAATATAATATCCACATCACGTTTCCGGTATTCGATAAACCAAATTGAACTAGAACCAAAAATACCATAAAACCAATTCACAGAAATATTTCCGAAAATTATTCGGAAAAACCTGAATTGATAATCGGAGAACCCAAAACTCCTCGAAAATTTCCAGAAGCACAAAAACACCACAGAACCATTTTCGAAAAGAATTGGAGAAATCAAACCCATAGAAATATTCTGAAAACTCACAAAAAATGTTCCGAGAAATCTCGGAAATCTCAGAAATGGAACCACAGCAAAATAATCCCAGAATATATAATTCCGAGAACCCGAATTATCTCAGAAAACTCACAAACAGAACCACAGAAAGTATTTCCTAAAGGAAAACTTCACATAACCATCATTTCCGAATGCACCGGAAAATCCCGAAACTAAAATGGAATGAAACCAAAACCGAAATCCGAATTCCTACTGGAATTGGGTTGGACGAATATCATCACAAACTAAACCCAAGGGAAAAACTACGGGACTATCCAGAATTTACCCCAAAACGAAATCTGAAGGGTAGCCTCGGATCCAGAAACGCAGAATCGGAACTCGGGACACGCTGTGCACGCGTACAGCAGCGGATCAGGCTGTCGGGGCGGTGACGGACGGTCGGGAACGGCGGTAGCAGGCGCCCACCGCGGAAACAGCGGCAGCGGGAAGGGGCGGCCGGAAAGGGCGGCACTCGGGGTGCTCCGGTCGGGGGCGGTGCCGGGTCGGGCTGGGGTGCTCGGCGAAGGGGTCGCCGCTTGGGTTGTCGGGACCGGAGAAGATTCGAGCTCCGAGTGGTCGGGATCGGAACTCCGGCTAGGGTTTTTTGGGAGGAGAAATTTGGGGAATATGAAGATGATGAAACTGGAAATGGTGGTAGAGGATTGGAAAGGAGAGGGGGTTTTTATAGGAATAGGAGGATGGGGTTACCTAAAGGAAAATTGGACAGCCATGGCCGTTCGAAAGAGAAACGGAGGAGCCCCGACGGTTACAGGGAGATCAAAAACTCGAAGCTTCCGAAGTTCCTTCGGTTCTACAACCGAAAGCTACAGAGAACCAAAAAATAAATGAGAATGGTTCTCATTCTCCAAAGTAAAGGAGGGGGTTATATGTAAGCTTATTGGGTTTGGATATTTAATAGGTTAAAGGGTATGGGTTGGCTAATGGGTTAAAGGCTAAAAGGTTTTAAATCAAATGGGCTAAAACTCATGGGCTTTTCTTTTAAGAAAAAGTTTAAATAAAAATGGCTAAAATGAATAAATTATCCCTTAAGAATAACTATTTAAAGAAAACTCTTAGAATTTATTAAAAATATTTCTAGTTTCAAAATTGGGTTCGGGTCTGGGTCTGACATACAAAATCCATGTTTAATTATTTTGAAAAATTACTTTTCATAAATTCACAATATATAATATTGATCTAGCACAAATTTTTTTTTTAACAACACAATTATTTTAGAATAATTACTGAAAAAAATTGCGGGTTTTACAACCTTCCCTCCTTAGAAAATTTCGTCCTCGAAATTTAAAGAGTTAAGGTTAGGAATTACCTCAAGTCTCAAATAAATACGGGTACTGCTCCCGTATCTCATCTTCTCGTTCCCAGGTAGACTCGCCTGGGGAATCATGCCTCCACATTACTCTGACTATGGGAGTCACTGAAGTCCTGGTCTTCTTCTCGCCTCTATCCAAAATTGCTACAGGCTTCTCTGGTTCAGTGAGGCTCGGTCCGATCTCCAACTCTGAATGGTCCAAGACATGGTTCTCATCAGGTACATATTCTCTGAGCTGTGAGACGTGGAAGACGTTGTGCATGCCCTCTAGATTAGCTGGTAGAGCTAACCTATACGCCACTTCCCTAACTCGGCTCAGAACTTCGAACGGACCAATGTATCTGGGACTCAGCTTCCCAGCTCTGCCAAATCTGATTGTACCTCTGGTAGGAGAAATCTTTACGAAAACCTTATCTCCTTCTTCAAATGCCAGTGGTCGACGACTGCTGTCTGCCCAGTGCTTCTGTCTGTCTTGAGCAATCCTGAGCTTGTCTCTGATAAACTTCACCTTCTCTGCTGCGTCGGTCACCATCTCTGGACCCAGCAGTACTCTTTCACCAACATCATCCCATGCCAATGGTGTACGGCAACGGCGTCCATAAAGAGCTTCAAATGGAGTCATACCAATACTAGCTTGGTAGCTGTTATTGTAAGAAAACTCTACCAAGTGCAGATGGTCTTCCCACGATCCTCCAAACTCCAAGACACAAGCTCGTAGCATATCTTCAAGTGTCTGGATCGTCCTCTCAGATTGCCCGTCAGTCTGGGGATGATAAGCTGTGCTGAACTTCAACTGGGTCCCCAAGCTGTCATGCAAACTCTTCCAAAAGTATGAGGTAAAACGAGTGTCTCGGTCAGAAACAATGCTTACCGGTACGCCATGAATCCGGTAGATATGCCGCATGTACAATGCTGCCAACTTTTCAGTGGATAAACCAACTTTGAAGGGGATAAAGTGAGCTGACTTGGTTAGTCGGTCCACTATTACCCAGATGGCATCCTTCCCTCCTTGGGAACGAGGCAGTCCTGACACGAAATCCATCGTGATGTGCTCCCACTTCCACTCTGGAATGTCCAGTGGTTGTAGAAGTCCTGCAGGTCTCTGTCTACTAGCCTTCACTTGTTGACAGATCAAGCATCTAGCGACATATCTGGTGACATCTTTCTTCATTCCACTCCACCAGACAATAGTGCGCATATCCCGATACATCTTATTGGCTCCAGGATGTATGGAATATTGAGACTGATGCGCTTTCTTTATCAACTCGTTCCTCAGTTCGCCAGACGGTATACAAAGCCTTGTACCATTCTTCAGAGCTCCATCACTGGCGATTGAGAAACCCTCCAGTGTTCCTGTTAACACTTGATCTCTCAGTTTGCAAAGTGCCTCGTCTTGAAACTGCGTCTCCTTGACCTTGTCCATCAGGTACGAGCTCACTTGCAACTTCATCAACACAGAATCAGCATCTAATTCCTTCCGTCCAGGCAGTAATATCTCCAATCCAAGATTCTCTATGTCCTCCAGCAGATGCCTTTCCTTGGTTAAGAACATCGCCACTGGGTATCGACTAAGTGCATCAGTGACCACATTAGCCTTACCCGGGTGGTATTGCAAATCGATGTCAAAGTCCTTCATTAACTCCAGCCATCGCCTTTGTCTCATGTTTAACTCCTTCTGGGT
Organism: Iris pallida; assembly: GCA_029216955.1. Classification (NCBI taxonomy): domain Eukaryota; kingdom Viridiplantae; phylum Streptophyta; class Magnoliopsida; order Asparagales; family Iridaceae; genus Iris; species Iris pallida. Next base: position 12,592,665 of record JANAVB010041619.1, on the reverse strand, counting down.
GAAGACATACTTCAGACTTTTGTGATCTGTGTATATTTCCACTCTCTCTCCATACAGATAGTGCTTCCAAAGCTTCAACGCAAAGATGACTGCAGCAAGCTCCAGATCATGAGTAGGATAGTTCTTCTCATGAGTCCGTAATTGCCTAGATGCATAAGCAATCACTTTCCCATGTTGTTGAAGAACGCAACCCAGTCCTTTGCCCGAGGCGTCACTGTAGATTGTGAAACCACCGGATCCTGCGGGTAGCGCAAGGATTGGTGCAGTAGTGAGCCTCTTCTTCAACTCCTCGAACGCTGCTTGGCAGTCCTCCGTCCAGATGAACTCTTCATTCTTCCGAGTCAGCTTTGTCATTGGTTCAGCAATTCTGGCAAAATCCTTCACAAACTTCCGATAGTAGCCCGCCAAGCCCAAGAAACTTCTGATGTCCGCAACTGAGCTTGGTGTAGGCCACTTCTCCACAGCAGCTATCTTCTTAGGATCCATAGAAATTCCTTCTCCTGTGACAACATGGCCAAGAAAATCCACTTTGTCTAGAAAGAATTCACACTTGGACAGCTTACCGTACAGCTTCTCCTTCCTCAAAGTTTCCAGAACTTTCCTGAGGTGCTCTTCGTGCTCCTCCTTCGTCTTTGAATAGATCAGTATGTCATCAATGAAGACGACGAAAAACTGGTCTAAGTATTCATGGAAAACCTTGTTCATAAGGTTCATGAACACAGCAGGAGCATTCGTCAGACCAAACGGCATGACCAAGAATTCAAACTGCCCATACTTGGTGTTGTAATGCCTGTAGTTCGTATTACGTATCTTGGAATACGTGTACGTATTTTATTTTGTATTGTATATCTCTTGGCTTGGCTCGGTTTATTTTGGGTTGGTTCGGCTAGGCTTGGGTTGCCTTGGTTCATCATGAACCAAAAGGTGAACCCTCCTACCTACCACCACCCTCCTTTATTAACCCATTCCTTCATTCTCTCTCTTTATTATTCTTCTTCTTCTCCACATTTACTTCTTCAACCACCAGGAGAGAGAGAGAGAGAGAGCTTAGGCAAGTGCAAACTTGCTTCATGATGGATCTCATGTTTTATTGTTCCATTCTCTTCCTTACTAGATTCTAAGCCTCTTTAGAACTGGAAGTTTTCGGTTTTGATGGTTATATTTTTGTAGATCTAAGTTTTAAGTTCCTTCTTGTTTAGTTTTCTTGGTTTTGATCTCTAAAACTTGGTTATTTTTGAAAACTAATGGTTCTATGTTGTAGAGAATTCAATTTCATTCAGTTTTGGCTTTTGTTTCGCTTGATTTCGACTCCGGATGAGTAAGTTATGGCCATTACAAGTTTTCGGAACTTTCATGGCTGAACTTGCTGTTTGGGGACGATGAATCCCATGCGCCGGGAACCTCATGCGCCCGGGAGGCCATGCGCCGGAAGGCCATGCGCCGTGAAGTTCCGGCAACGCATTCCTTAACTCCGAGCGTGTCATGCGCGTAGGTTTCTTACGCGCATGTATTGAAGACGCAACGTGAGTTTCTCATGCGCCGATTCGTGCAGGAATCTCATGCGCCGATTCGTGCAGGAATCTCATGCGCCAATTTGTGTAGGAATCCCATGCGCCGATTTGTACAGGAATCCCATGCGCCGATTCGTGCAGGAATCCCATGCGCCGATTGTGCAGGAATTTACTGTTTTTGCCTGTTTAAGTTGTTTTGTAGCTAGAATCTTGAAAAACTCAAAACATGAAAGTTGTAGATCTTTTTCTTGGCTTCAAGAATATGTTATTAGTTATTTTATACAATCTTTCTCATTCATGATAATGTAAGAATAGAACACGATAGTGGCCCGCGGTGGCGCACTCTTGACAAGTAAACTGATATGACAAGAATGAAAGGTCTGGACACCGTGGGCGATTGTGTTTGTACAAATAAACCAGTACTGTCTTGCATCATGTCTAGGATGGGGATCCCTGAGTACCACGGTCAGGGGTACCTACTGAAATTGACTAAGGCTAATTAACTAGAATGATTCAGTAGTCATGAAGAGATTTCCAGCTACAGGCAATCCCGTTATCTGGTCGCATTAAGTGGACTTGTAGCCTACCAACGAGTAGGGCACATTTCCAGCACACAGTCACGTGTTGCATTCTTCATAACGGACATTCGACCCGGATAATCGGATGGTCTGCAGGGCTTGTGGCTGTTGGGATAATCTCATTGCATCTTGCTAGTAACTAGGCCCGTGATAACCCTAGTTAGTTAAAAGTATCAAGCCGTACTCTTGATTGGCCGTGATTGATTGGATGAAGTTTATTCCAGCTTAGTCTTATCCTGATCCTGTACAAGATTGTATCAGGACATGATTTCTTGTATCGATAAATGATGGGATACCAAATTCTGTTCAGATGAAGGGTTACAACCTCGGTCCTTGTTTGGTTTAAGGGTTGTAACTTGGCTATCTGAATAGTTCCATGGTTATCTTATCATATATCGTCCTGATTATTGTGCCCGCCTTAACAATAAAGATCAGGGGTCCAGTTCTGTTCAGGCGAAGGGTTACAACCCCGGTCCTTGTTTGGTTTAAGGGTTGTAACCTGGCTTCCGGAGCAGTTCTGTGTCCTCTCTTCGTTTATTGTCTTATTGTAACCCCTGTCATGCTCGTCATGTTTTACCTTTACTTCAAAACCATGATTATTTATACTGGCCTTAACAATAAAGATTAGGGGTCCAGTTCTGTTCAGGCGAAGGGTTACAACCCCGGTCCTTGTTTGGTTTAAGGGTTGTAACCTGGCTTCCGGAGCAGTTCTGTGTCCTCTCTTCGTTTATTGTCTTGTTACCTTATCAATAGTAATTGAGGCGGGTTTCTATTCAGGCGAAGGATTGCAACCCCGGTCCTTGTTTGGTTTAAGGGTTGCAGTCTGGCTACTTGAATGGTTTCTCAGTGTTCAATATATATTTGTTATCTCAGCTATTATCACTATCTTTTAATTACCTTTACTATTTATTTGTGATATGCTGGTTTTAGTTCCTAAGTGAAGCCTCCTTTGTGGCACTTGCTCTTTCTGGGGTCTGACCCAGCTGGTTTTGTGTGGCCAGATATCGGAGTAGCACCAGAGGATCCACCTGTCTTCCAGCCCGATGGTGACCACCAGGCGTAACTAGGGCAACGAGTGGGTTTCTTTTGTCCTCCCACTCTATTTGTAAAATTATTCTTTTGAGGCGTTTAGCCGGCGAGCACGTGTTAGCTCGTATTGCACCTTTATTTACTGTCTGCCTACGGGCTGTAACATGATTGACAAATCCTAGGGTTGATCATGTATGACTGAACTCTTGCTAGTCCTGACATTTTGTACGACTAGCTTCATGATCATCCAATATGTAATGTATGGGACGCCTTACTATTGTATATTTGGTGCTCTGACATCTTATAACTGTTATTACTTGCTTGTGATTGAGACAATAGGCTTGTTCACGACCATAGGAGACTGTTGGCTTGTAGTTTAACCCTCATGTATCTAGACAGCCGTGACCGTATAGCGAGGTGGATTGCACTTCAATATACGTAGCTGGCTATGTACGCCCCCGCTCTCCAGTATTCTAGTTCTGGGGCGTGACATGGTTTTAGTGGTAGCCCATGCAGGTCTTGTAAATCAAGATATGTGAGGGTTTATCGAATTGATGTCTCAATCAGTACTCGCCCTTGATCTCTACTCGTATCCTCTTGATCCCTGAAAATCTTGACCTGATCACATGATTGTATCGTTGATCTGTCCTGGTCCTTCCTTATTGTTCCCTATGTCGTCTTCTTCAGCGGCATTGTTCCTGGACCTGCCGATCAGCTAGGCGGAGCACCTCCCGCGGACCAGCAGCAACCTGGAGATCAAGCCCAGCATTCAGGAGTAGCCTCCAGAGTCGTGCCCACCGAAGGAGAACCACCAATTAAGCCCGTCCAGCCTGCAGAGCCTGAGGATGGCACTTTGGTGGGTCTCATCAGGTCCCTATTAGCTTCCCAGGATCGTCGCGGAGATGCCTTGCACCAGGCGGTGGCAGACGCTTTGACCAGAGGAGGTCATCAGGGTAATAGCACGGCCAACAGCTTCAAGCGCTTGAACCCTCCCTTCTTCGACGGCAGTGAAAATGCTATCGTTGCAGATGCATGGCTTGAGGACACCGAGGTGATTCTAGAAGCAGCCAGGACTCCAGTGAACGAGAAGGTGGCCGTAGTACGCCTGCAGTTACTAGATCTTGCCCGCAGCTGGTGGGCAGCGCAGGCCGATGGATTAGTGGTCCCTATTTCATGGGCAGTATTTAGGGAGAGATTCCAGACCAAGTATTTTGATGCTGTAGCTCGGTATGATCTACAGACGAGGTTCACCAATCTGAAGCAGATGGACAGGACGGTCGACGGATATGCGACCGAGTTTTCGAGGCTTAGTCGGTTTGCTCCCACCTTGGTAGCAACCGAGTTCGATAGAGCCCAGCGGTTCCAGCAGGGGCTCCATTTAGAGATCTTATTGGCAGTGGAGCAGTTTGAGCATCAGACTTTTGATGCAGTATTGAGAGCAGCTAGGAGGCATGAGTATACCTCCCAGAGGATCGTGGATAGGACCGGCGGTCGGAAGCGATCTCACGGCCAGATGAATCAGTCATCAGCACCAGCCCCAGCGGCCAGGGCTTTGACTATTGGAGCTCCGAGGCGGGCGGCCTCAGCGACGTCAGTTCAGCATTCAACCCCGACGCACCCTCAGCAGCAGAAGCAGAAGCAGTCTTCCGCAGTGGGATGTTCATACTACGGAAAGCCAGGACATGTGGTATCAGAATGTCGCAGAGCACAGGGTTTGTGCTTGGTTTGTGGTACCCCGGACCACAGGGTTGGGAATTGCCCGAACAGGGGAAGTTCATCGGCCTTCTCTAGTCCTTCAGTTAGAGGACCAGCACCAATCCAGCAGCAGCAGCAGCAGCTACAGTACCCGTTCCCGAGGCCATTGCCGACGCAGGCCCATGCATTCCAGCAGCAGAGACCGCAGCAGTATGCCCAAGCCCAAGCCCTGATCCAGAGCAGGCAGAGGAATTTTCAACAGAGGGGACCCGCACCCGGGGGACATGGTCAAGTGCTGGCCTTGACCATGGGAGAAGAAGGAATAGCACCAGGTGAGGTAGTGGCAGGTACTATTCTCGTCAATACCTTTCCAGCTTCAGTATTATTTGATTCTGGTGCCTCGTATTCATTTATGTCTGCACGATTCGCGACACGGGTAGGACTGGAGCCCGAGTCATTATCAGTAAGGCTCAATATACTTACTGGTAACGGACTTATGGGAGTAGATAGAGTATTTTCCTCGTGTCGGATCGTAGTTAGCGGTAGAGAATTCCCCGCTAGATTGATAGAGTTTCCGATGGCCGATTATGATGTGGTCTTAGGGATGGATTGGTTGAGGGACCAGTATGCTAGGATAGACTGCCACATTGGCAGAGTTATTTTTAGCATTCCAGGCGAGCCAGAGTTTTCTTTCTCCCGAGGTGAAGTCGAACCTTCTCCTCCAGTGTTGCGGATGGCAGTAGCAGTAGTGCAGTTACCTCGGATAGTCGAAGAGTTTCCAGACGTTTTCCCAGAAGAGCTTCCAGGGATGCCGCCAGAGCGGGAGATCGAGTTTACCATCGACTTGATTCCCGGGACAGCCCCAGTGTCAGAGAGAGTCTACAGGATGGCGCCGTCAGAGCTTGAGATATTATACAAGATGATTGAAGAACTCAGAACCAAGGGATTCATTCGTGCTAGTGGATCGCCTTGGGGAGCCCCGATGCTTCTTGTGAAAAAGAAGGATGGTACGTCCAGATTATGTGTAGATTATCGTACCTTGAACTCAGTGACAATCAAGAACAGATACCCTCTCCCGAGGATAGATGACTTGTTTGATCAACTCAAGAGGGCAGCAGTATTCTCGAAGATCGACTTACGGTCAGGATACCATCAGATCAGAGTCAGAGAGCAGGACATCCCGAAGACAGCGTTCAGATCGAGATATGGGCATTGGGAGTTCCTTGTGATGCCATTTGGAGCAACCAATGCACCGGCAGTATTCATGGACCTCATGAATCATATCTTCATGCCTTATTTGGATCAGTTCGTGATTGTGTTCCTAGACGACATCTTGGTCTACAGTAAGAGTGAGGCGGAGCATGAGCATCATCTCAGAATTGTCCTCCAGATTCTCAGAGAGCACCAGTTGTATGCCAAGTTTAGTAAATACGAGTTCTGGCTCGATCGCATTTCGTACTTGGGCCATATCATCACCCGAAGAGGAGTAGAAGTGGATCCCCAGAAGATCGTGGCTATTGAGTCGTGGCCAGTGCCCAGCACAGTTGTAAAAGTTCGCAGTTTTCTTGGATTGGCCGGCTACTACCGGCGATTTGTTTCAGACTTTGCTCGAATTTCTGCGCCATTGACCCAGTTGACCCGCAAGGATGTGCAGTTTGCTTGGACAGCAGAATGCCAGGATTCTTTTGAGAGGTTGAAGCGAGGCTTGATGACGGCTCCTATTCTCACGCTTCCAGATGGAACTGGAGGATTCTCAGTGTATTGTGATGCTTCGGGCAGAGGTTTAGGATGTGTTCTGATGCAGCATGGGAAGGTAATAGCTTATGCGTCACGACAACTTCGTGATCATGAGAGAAATTACCCAACCCATGACTTGGAGCTGGCAGCAGTAGTGTTTGCACTTAAGTTGTGGAGGCACTACTTGTACGGAGATAGGGTGGAGATCTTCACCGACCACAAGAGCCTGAAGTATGTTTTCACCCAGAAGGATCTCAACATGCGTCAGAGAAGATGGCTAGAGCTGCTAGTGGATTATAATGTCAACCTGCAGTATCACCCCGGGAAGGCCAACGTTGTTGCAGATGCATTGAGCAGGAGAGCCGGAGTTTATTTCCTAACAGCGCAACCAGAACTGTTAGCCGATCTTCAGAAGATGGGTATAGAAGTTGTCCTCCCTTCCAGTGTGGCATTGATGGCCAGCACGCAAGTCCAGTCCACTATAGTCGAGAGGATCCGGATGGCGCAGTCAGCAGATTCCAAGCTTCAGCGTCTCAGAGCAGAGTGTGAGGCAGGACGAAGACCAGAGTTATGCATTCATGAAGACGGTACACTTCGACATGGTAAGCGTCTTTGTGTACCCAGTGGAGATATTAGACAGGAGATCATGACGGAGGCTCACAGTTCGCAGTATTCCATTCATCCCGGCGGTACGAAGATGTACCGTGATATCCGCCAGCACTTTTAGTGGAATGACATGAAGAGGGAGATAGCCCGGTTTGTCTCTCATTGTTTAGTCTGCCAACAAGTTAAGGCTGAACATCAGAGACCAGCTGGACTACTTCAACCATTGCCGATTCCCGAGTGGAAATGGGAGCATGTAACCATGGATTTTGTGACTGGATTGCCTAGATCCCCGGCGGGCAGAGACGCTATTTGGGTTGTCATAGACAGGCTCACGAAGGTGGCTCACTTTCTCCCGTTCAGAGTTGGTCAGTCGACGGCTCAGCTAGCGAAGATGTATCTCCGACAGATCGTCAGATTGCACGGTGTACCAGTCAGTATCACTTCAGACAGAGATTCAAGATTTACGTCGCACTTTTGGCGTAGCTTGCAAGAAAGTTTGGGAACTCACCTCCAGTTCAGTTCAGCTTATCACCCGCAGACAGATGGCCAATCGGAGCATACGATCCAGACTCTTGAAGATATGTTGCGATCTTGTACACTCGACTTCGGTGGTTCGTGGGAAGATCACGTGCACCTGGTGGAGTTCTCGTACAACAACAGTTTCCAGGCCAGTATCCAGATGGCACCGTTCGAGGCACTGTATGGTAGGAAGTGTCGATCCCCGCTAGCCTGGGATGATGTTGGAGAGAGGCAGATGCTTGGTCCGGAAATGATTGCTCAGACCGTTGAAGTGGTCAGAAAAGTCAGAGATCATCTTCCAGTTGCCCAAGATCGCCAGCGTCATTGGGCCGATTCCCATCGGCGACCCCTTGAATTCTCGATCGACGACCATATATTCCTGAGGATTTTGCCTAACCGTGGCGTCATTCGTTTCGGCGTACGAGGAAAGCTTAGTCCTAGGTATATAGGGCCATTCGACATTCTGGAGCGAGTAGGAGATGTTACCTATCGTCTCGCTCTTCCACCATCGCTACGTGAGGTGCATGACGTGTTCCATGTATCTCAACTACGACGGTATATCCCAGACCCGAGCCACATCCTGGATCATTCGGAATTGGTTGTTGGTACCAGCCTTTCGTATGAGGAGAGGCCCGTGTCTATATTGGACCGAAAAGAGAAGACACTCAAGAACAAGACTATCAAGTTAGTCCGAGTTGCTTGGGGTCATCACTCTTTGGGTGAGTCGACGTGGGAGCGTGAGGATGATATCCGATCGCGATATCCCGACCTGTTTGACTCGTAAGGTATAATATCCTTCTTATGCCCTACACCTTCGATTCCTTGCTTACATGAATAAGTTGCTTGATTGATATAGCTTGCCGGTAATTAGTATAGCTTGTTCTTGTCCCTCTAGCCTCTTAATTAAATTCCGAGGACGGAATTCTTTAAAGGTGGGTAGAGTTGTAATGCCTGTAGTTCGTATTACGTATCTTGGAATACGTGTACGTATTTTATTTTGTATTGTATATCTCTTGGCTTGGCTCGGTTTATTTTGGGTTGGTTCGGCTAGGCTTGGGTTGCCTTGGTTCATCATGAACCAAAAGGTGAACCCTCCTACCTACCACCACCCTCCTTTATTAACCCATTCCTTCATTCTCTCTCTTCATTATTCTTCTTCTTCTCCATATTTACTTCTTCAACCACCAGGAGAGAGAGAGAGAGCTTAGGCAAGTGCAAACTTGCTTCATGATGGATCTCATGTTTTATTGTTCCATTCTCTTCCTTACTAGATTCTAAGCCTCTTTAGAACTGGAAGTTTTCGGTTTTGATGGTTATATTTTTGTAGATCTAAGTTTTAAGTTCCTTCTTGTTTAGTTTTCTTGGTTTTGATCTCTAAAACTTGGTTATTTTTCAAAACTAATGGTTCTATGTTGTAGAGAATTCAATTTCATTCAGTTTTGGCTTTTGTTTCGCTTGATTTCGACTCCGGATGAGTAAGTTATGGCCATTACAAGTTTTTGGAACTTTCATGGCTGAACTTGCTGTTTGGGGACGATGAATCCCATGCGCCGGGAACCTCATGCGCCCGGGAGGCCATGCGCCGGGAGGCCATGCGCCGTGAAGTTCCGGCAACGCATTCCTTAACTCCGAGCGTGTCATGCGCGTAGGTTTCTTACGCGCATGTATTGAAGACGCAACGTGAGTTTCTCATGCACCGATTCGTGCAGGAATCTCATGCGCCGATTCGTGCAAGAATCTCATGCGCCAATTTGTGCAGGAATCCCATGCGCCGATTTGTGCAGGAATCCCATGCGCCGATTCGTGCAGGAATCCCATGCGCCGATTGTGCAGGAATTTACTGTTTTTGCCTGTTTAAGTTGTTTTGTAGCTAGAATCTTGAAAAACTCAAAACATGAAAGTTGTAGATCTTTTTCTTGGCTTCAAGAATATGTTATTAGTTATTTTATACAATCTTTCTCATTCATAATAATGTAAGAATAGAACACGATAGTGGCCCGCGGTGGCGCACTCTTGACAAGTAAACTGATATGACAAGAATGAAAGGTCTGGACACCGTGGGCGATTGTGTTTGTACAAATAAACCAGTACTGTCTTGCATCATGTCTAGGATGGGGATCCCTGAGTACCACGGTCAGGGGTACCTACTGAAATTGACTAAGGCTAATTAACTAGAATGATTCAGTAGTCATGAAGAGATTTCCAGCTACAGGCAATCCCGTTATCTGGGCGCATTAAGTGGACTTGTAGCCTACCGACGAGTAGGGCACATTTCCAGCACACAGTCACGTGTTGCATTCTTCATAACGGACATTCGACCCGGATAACCGGATAGTCTGCAGGGCTTGTGGCTGTTGGGATAATCTCATTGCATCTTGCTAGTAACTAGGCCCGTGATAACCCTAGTTAGTTAAAAGTATCAAGCCGTACTCTTGATTGGCCATGATTGATTGGATAAAGTTTATTCCAGCTTAGTCTTATCCTGATCCTGTACAAGATTGTATCAGGACATGATTTCTTGTATCGATAAATGATGGGATACCAAGTTCTGTTCAGATGAAGGGTTACAACCTCGGTCCTTGTTTGGTTTAAGGGTTGTAACTTGGCTATCTGAATAGTTCCATGGTTATCTTATCATATATCGTCCTGATTATTGTGCCCGCCTTAACAATAAAGATCAGGGGTCCAGTTCTGTTCAGGCGAAGGGTTACAATCCCGGTCCTTGTTTGGTTTAAGGGTTATAACCTGGCTCCCGGACCAGTTCTGTGTCCTCTCTTCGTTTATTGTCTTATTGTAACCCCTGTCATGCTCGTCATGTTTTACCTTTACTTCAATACCATGATTATTTATACTGGCCTTAACAATAAAGATTAGGGGTCCAGTTCTGTTCAGGCGAAGGGTTACAACCCCGGTCCTTGTTTGGTTTAAGGGTTGTAACCTGGCTTCCGGAGCAGTTCTGTGTCCTCACTTCGTTTATTGTCTTGTTACCTTATCAATAGTAATTGAGGCAGGTTTCTATTCAGGCGAAGGATTGCAACCCCGGTCCTTGTTTGGTTTAAGGGTTGCAGTCTGGCTACTTGAATGGTTTCTCAGTGTTCAATATATATTTGTTATCTCAGCTATTATCACTATCTTTTAATTACCTTTACTATTTATTTGTGATATGCTGGTTTTAGTTCCTAAGTGAAGCCTCCTTTGTGGCACTTGCTCTTTCTGGGGTCTGACCCAGCTGGTTTTGTGTGGCCAGATATCGGAGCAGCACCAGAGGATCCACCTGTCTTCCAGCCCGATGGTGACCACCAGGCGTAACCAGGGCAACGAGTGGGTTTCTTTTGTCCTCCCACTCTATTTGTAAAATTATTCTTTTGAGGCGTTTAGTCGACGAGCACGTGTTAGCTCGTATTACACCTTTATTTACTGTCTGCCTACAGGCTGTAACATGATTGACAAATCCTAGGGTTGATCATGTATGACTGAACTCTTGCTAGTCCTGACATTTTGTACGACTAGCTTCATGATCATCCAATATGTAATGTATGGGACGCCTTACTATTGTATATTTGGTGCTCTGACATCTTATAACTGTTATTACTTGCTTGTGATTGAGACAATAGGCTTGTTCACGACCATAGGAGACTGTTGGCTTGTAGTTTAACCCTCATGTATCTAGACAGCCGTGACCGCATAGCGAGGTGGGTTGCACTTCAATATACGTAGCTGGCTATGTACGCCCCCGCTCTCCAGTATTCTGGTTCTGGGGCGTGACAGGTGTTGAATGCCGTCTTGGGAATGTCTTCCTTCCTGACCTTGATCTGATGATAGCCAGACCTGAGATCAATCTTGGAAAACACCTTGGCTCCACTCAACTGGTCAAATAAGTCATCGATCCGGGGCAGAGGGTACTTGTTCTTGATTGTGACATTGTTCAGCGCCCGGTAGTCGATGCACATCCGCACCGTTCCGTCCTTCTTGGGCACAAACAAGACAGGTGCTCCCCAGGGTGAAGCTCTGTCTCGAATGAATCCCAGAGACTTCAGTTCGTTGATCTGCTCCTTCATCTCTTTGGCCTCCTTCGGGTTGACTCTATAATATCCCTTAGAAATCGGGGGAGAGCCTGGGACTAAATCAATAGTGAATTCTATGTCCCGATCTGGGGGTAGCCCAGGAAGACTATCAGGGAAAACATCCATGAATTCCGCTATGATGGGATGGGGAGGTTCAGGTTCTTCAGAAATAGAGTAGACAATACTCTCCATAACCTCCGGAGCTCTAGAGACTTCAAACTCTGGCCCTCCAGGTGGGCTGAAGATTACACATCCTCTGTGACAATCTATCAGCGCATGCTGCTTGCTCAACCAGTCCATTCCAAGGACTATGTCATAGTTGGGCAAGGGCATTACCAGTAAAGGTGCTATAAACTTATGGCCAGATATTGTAATGGGGCAATTACAGGTCTCTGTTATAGGTAGGGGTCCACCTCCAGTCATAACCCTACAAATCCTCTTGCTAAAGCCAGTAACTATATGGTGTGCAGAGATAAACTTTGTTGCTATGAAACTGTGTGTTGCACCAGAGTCGAATAAAGCTAATGCAGGATGAGAATGTACATAGATGTAACCTGATATGACATCTGCATTAGGTTCCTGCTCCGGCTCTGGTTCCTCTGCAGTTAGGGCAAAAGCTCGCCCCATCTTCTGTTGATGCTGCCCAAATTGTTGCTGCTGAGTGGGCAGAGGTCCTTTCTGCTGATTTCCTCCAGCTCTGTTGGCCGCTGAGGGGCAGTCCTTCACTTGGTGGGTGGTAGACCCACAGATCAGACATTGTCCAAGCCTCTTCCGACAGATGTTCACCTGATGACCCGGCCTCTTGCAATAGCTACAAACAGGGATCTGCTTCTGGGGTGCTAAATCATTATTCCTTGCTTGCTGGTGATGCTGGGGCCTGTTGTTGTTGTTGTTGTTGTTGTTGGGCTTCTTCTGATTACCCTGGAAGTTGCTAGTTCCAGGATAATCTCTCTTCGAGCGGGCAGGTTGGCTCTTCTCTATGTCTTGTGCTCGTTCCAGGATCTTCTCATAAGTCTTGGCACCGCCTGAGATCACATGGGTGCGGATCTCTTCTCTTAGTCCATATCTGAACCTTTCAGTACGATCGTCAGGATCAGCCACCAGATTCTTGGCAAATCGGCTGAGCTGGCCAAATTCAGCAGCATATTCTCCCACAGTCATGTTGCCCTGCTTCAGGTTCTGGAATTGTCGCTCCATCTCCCGCAACTCTGAAGTTGGGAAGAACTTCCTCTGGAACAACCTCTTGAAGGTGTCCCAATCAACCTGCCTATCCTGGAGTCGGGGTTCATTCCGATACCAGGTGCTAGCTACATTCTGCAGTTGGAGTCCCACTGCTTCGGCCTTGAGGTCTTCTGGAAGTCGAGCGACGCTCAGGAGACGCTCCATATTGTCGAGCCATTCATCAGCATAGACAATTCCCTCGGTTCCTTTGAAGGGTCGAGGGTTCTGCTTCTTAAAGCTCTCAATATCGTCCACCTTGGTAATATGATTTCCATTAATTAAATGGCCTTATTATTACATAAATTAATCCTTAAATTTATGTTTACCTTGGCAGGCCTTGGTTCCTGTTGAGCTGCTTCTCCTCTTTCCAATGCAGCCATTGCCACATTGTGGGCATTTTCCATGCCTTCCTTCATAATGGCCGTCTTCTCGCGATGAGCTTCAGCTTGAGTTCTCTGAGCTTCTAGCACTCCTCTAAGCAGACTGATGAGGTCAGTGGGGTCCACAGGTACCGGTGGGGCAGCTGGAGTAGGCGTAACCACAGGGGGTTGCATCTCCATCCGAGAAGATGATGGATCCGTTGTTGTATTGTGGGGACGGTCGGCCAGCTGCCGAGGTGTAGGATCCGGACTTGATTGGGGAGGTGGGGTATGGTCAGGTGTTGACATCCTATCGCCAGCAGGGTTGGTATTGTCAGTGGTCATTCTCTGGAAGTTTTAGGATAAAAACATAAGCAAGGTAGCCTATCTATAGTCAAACAAAAATATTTAATAATAATATATATATATATCGGTCCTATGTTGTGGCAATTTGATGTTCTAGTGTTCTAACTGTTTCCTAGGTTTTCCTAAGTTGTTGATATTAGAGACCTGCATGGGCCACCACTAAAAACATGTCACGACCCGATCCCAATTTCTTGGGTCGACTCGGATCATGCCCAGCCTGCACCGTTGTTGAGACGGCGACAGTAAGCTGTATTCCATATGCAGGTACAATTCAACAACATTTGAAACTATAATTGCCACAACATTTAATTAAACGATAATATAAACTTGTCCATTACAAAGCTTGTCCACAACTTTAACATAACATTTATTTAAGTAAAAATAAACTAGAACTCCATCTAAACAGAAGTATCATCATCATCTCCATGGACCTCGTCTGGGAGCACAGCAGGGTACAGCTTCGGGTCGTAGTAACTACTAATCAGTAGCTCTGAGTCATCAATAGAACCTATTGGGTGTGGGGGATCCAGTCAGGAAAGGAGCAAGTACAATTATGAAAAATAACAATTTGCATAATAACTAGAAACTTGCAATATTAAATAATTTTGAAACAATGATTTCCAACTATAAAACAATTGTGATTTGAGTAAGCAGTATCTATGACCGGTTTAGGATGATTCAATTGTATCCTATTGATACGGTCCGGCCTATCCCCGTGTGAAGAGGGGTAAGCTCGCACATTCATTAACTATTTGGCTTTGATCATAGATAACTACGCTACTCCCCATTATCCCGATGCAATGATTCAATATTACTCTAGGAGAGAGTACGTGTAACAGTTGTGTATTTAACATGCAAAATTCTAATATTAATTAAACTGCAATTAAACACAACCGTACTTGCCTTGATTTAAACTGAGAGTCGATGGATGTTCCGAGAAGTTGCTAGTTACGCCTTCGAAATCCTACAAATAGAGCATCTATACTTATCAATCTGTATCAAACCAACTAAGTGTGCTAGTTACAATCTCTATTTGCCTTTCCTAGTCAATTTTAATTGTTAGTTAACAAACACAACATCACAGCGTTTACTAGCTTGTTTAAGAAATTCAATTTACTTTCAATTTTCAGGAAAAACTTGTATTTATCAAATTATTTATAAAACTTGATTTTTTTATCCTTTTATTGGAAAAACTTTGGCACTTTACAATTATATAAAAAATATATTTCTTTTCCTTAAGGATGAGAAAATCATGAATTATTAATAATTAATAATATTATTTTGATTGTTCCTACGCATTCCACAATCCCAGAAAATAAAATAAAAACTACATTACCATATTACAGACCACAAAATAGGAACTGAGCTTATGCCCTTACAATTACAATAAATTGAAATAAGAAAAGAAATTGGTTAGTCCGAAAAATTAACTACAATTTAACAAAAGTAAATTTCTAAAATATTATTTAAAAATTTACAAGTCTCAGACTCTGGTCCAATTTCATTTTTAACTACTCTGCCTCAACGTCCGGTCGAACCGGTGCGTTTGCATTTCGTTGGGGCCCAGTAACCAATTATGGTTGTCGCCCAAAAATACCAAAATTATTTTATTAAATTTTTCCGAAAATTTCGGCAGCATTCCCTCTGTTTTCGGTCAACCCAAAAACTAGAAAATGCTCCGATTTTACCTGCAAAAACAATCCCAAACCAGCGATACCCAATTTCTAACCAGAAAATGATAATATCCAGAACCCAAAATATAATATCCACATCACGTTTCCGGTATTCGATAAACCAAATTGAACTAGAACCAAAAATACCATAAAACCAATTCACAGAAATATTTCCGAAAATTATTCGGAAAAACCTGAATTGATAATCGGAGAACCCAAAACTCCTCGAAAATTTCCAGAAGCACAAAAACACCACAGAACCATTTCCGAAAAGAATTGGAGAAATCAAACCCATAGAAATATTCTGAAAACTCACAAAAAATGTTCCGAGAAATCTCGGAAATCTCAGAAATGGAACCACAGCAAAATAATCCCAGAATATATAATTTCGAGAACCCGAATTATCTCGGAAAACTCACAAACAGAACCACAGGAAGTATTTCCTAAAGGAAAACTTCACAGAACCATCATTTCCGAATGCACCGGAAAATCCTGAAACTAAAATGGAATGAAACTAAAACCGAAATCCGAATTCCTACTGGAATTGGGTTGGACCAATATTATCACAGACTAAACCCAAGGGAAAAACTACGGGACTATCCAGAATTTACCCCAAAACGAAATCCGAAGGGTAGCCTCGGATCCAGAAACGCAGAATCGGAACTCGGGACACGCTGTGCACGCGTACAGCAGCGGATCAGGCTGTCGGGGCGGTGACGGACGGTCGGGAACGGCAGCAGCAGGCGCCCACCGCGGAAACAACGGCAGCGGGAAGGGGCGGCCGGAAAGGGCGGCACTCGGGGTGCTCCGGTCGGGGACGGCGCCGGGTCGGGCTGGGGTGCTCGGCGAAGGGGTCGCCGCTTGGGTTGTCGGGACCGAAGAAGATTCGAGCTCCGAGTGGTCGGGATCGGAACTCCGGCTAGGGTTTTTTGGGAGGAGAAATTTGGGGAATATGAAGATGATGAAAGTGGAAATGGTGGTAGAGGATTGGAAAGGAGAGGGGGTTTTTATAGGAATAGGAGGATGGGGTTACCTAAAGGGAAATTGGACAGCCATGGCCGTTCGGAAGAGAAACGGAGGAGCCCCGACGGTTACAGGGAGATCAAAAACTCGAAGCTTCCGAAGTTCCTTCGGTTCTACAACCGAAAGCTACAGAGAACCAAAAAATAAATGAGAATGGTTCTCATTCTCCAAAGTAAAAGAGGGGGTTATATGTAAGCTTATTGGGTTTGGATATTTAATAGGTTAAAGGGTATGGGTTGGCTAATGGGTTAAAGGCTAAAAGGTTTTAAATCAAATGGGCTAAAACTCATGGGCTTTTCTTTTAAGAAAAAGTTTAAATAAAAATGGCTAAAAATGAATAAATTATCCCTTAAGAATAACTATTTAAAGAAAACTCTTAGAATTTATTAAAAATATTTCTAGTTTCAAAATTGGGTTCGGGTCTGGGTCTGACATACAAAATCCATGTTTAATTATTTTGAAAAAATTACTTTTCATAAATTCACAATATATAATATTGATCTAGCACAAATTTTTTTTTTAACAACACATTTATTTTAGAATAATTACTGAAAAAAAATTGCGGGTTTTACAACCTTCCCTCCTTAGAAAATTTCGTCCTCGAAATTTAAAGAGTTAAGGTTAGGAATTACCTCAAGTCTCAAATAAATACGGGTACTGCTCCCGCATCTCATCTTCTCGTTCCCAGGTAGACTCGCCTGGGGAATCATGCCTCCACATTACTCTGACTATGGGAGTCACTGAAGTCCTGGTCTTCTTCTCGCCTCTATCCAAAATTGCTACAGGCTTCTCTGGTACAGTGAGGCTCGGTCCGATCTCCAACTCTGAATGGTCCAAGACGTGGTTCTCATCAGGTACATATTCTCTGAGCTGTGAGACATGGAAGACGTTGTTCACGCCCTCTAGATTAGCTGGTAGAGCTAACCTATATGCCACTTCTCCAACTCGGCTCAGAACTTCGAACGGACCAATGTATCTGGGACTCAGCTTCCCAGCTCTGCCAAATCTGATTGTACCTCTGGTAGGAGAAATCTTCACGAAAACCTTATCTCCTTCTTCAAATGCCAGTGGTCGACGACTGTTGTCTGTCCAGTGCTTCTGTCTGTCTTGAGCAATCCTGAGCTTGTCTCTGATAAACTTCACCTTCTCTGCTGCGTCGGTCACCATCTCTGGACCCAGCAGTACTCTTTCACCAACATCATCCCATGCCAATGGTGTACGGCAACGGCGTCCATAAAGAGCTTTAAATGGAGTCATACCAATACTGGCTTGGTAGCTGTTATTGTAAGAAAACTCTACCAAGTGCAGATGGTCTTCCCACGATCCTCCAAACTCCAAGACACAAGCTCGCAGCATATCTTCAAGTGTCTGGATCGTCCTCTCAGATTGCCCGTCAGTCTGGGGATGATAAGTTGTGCTGAACTTCAACTGGGTCCCCAAGCTGTCATGCAAACTCTTCCAAAAATATGAGGTAAAACGAGTGTCTCGGTCAGAAACAATGCTTACCGGTACACCATGAATCCGGTAGATATGCCGCATGTACAATGCTGCCAACTTCTCAGTGGATAAACCAACTTTGAAGGGGATAAAGTGAGCTGACTTGGTTAGTCGGTCCACTATTACCCAGATGGCATCCTTCCCTCCTTGGAAACGAGGCAGTCCTGACACGAAATCTATCGTGATGTGCTCCCACTTCCACTCTGGAATGTCCAGTGGTTGTAGAAGTCCTGCAGGTCTCTGTCTACTAGCCTTCACTTGTTGACAGATCAAGATCTAGCGACATACCTGGTGACATCTTTCTTCATTCCACTCCATCAGACAATAGTGCACATATCCCGATACATCTTATTGGCTCCAGGATGTATGGAATATTGAGACTGATGCGCTTTCTTCATCAACTCGTTCCTCAGTTCGCCAGACGGTATACAAAGCCTCGTACCATTCTTCAGAGCACCATCACTGGCGATTGAGAAACCCTCCAGTGTTCCTGTTAACACTTGATCTCTCAGTTTGCAAAGTGCCTCATCTTGAAACTGCGTCTCCTTGACCTTGTCCATCAGGTACGAGCTCACTTGCAACTTCATCAACACAGAATCAGCATCTAATTCCTTCCGTCCAGGCAGTAATATCTCCAATCCAAGATTCTCTATGTCCTCCAGCATATGCCTTTTCTTGGTTAAGAACATCGCCACTGGGTATCGACTAAGTGCATCAGCGACCACATTAGCCTTACCCGGGTGGTATTGCAAATCGATGTCAAAGTCCTTCATTAACTCCAGCCATCGCCTTTGTCTCATGTTTAACTCCTTCTAGGTGAAGACATACTTCAGACTTTTGTGATCTGTATATATTTCCACTCTCTCTCCATACAGATAGTACTTCCAAAGCTTCAACGCAAAGATGACTGCAGCAAGCTCCAGATCATGAGTGGGATAGTTCTTCTCATGAGTCCGTAATTGCCTAGATGCATAAGCAATCACTTTCCCATGTTGTTGAAGAACGCAACCCAGTCCTTTGCCCGAGGCGTCACTGTAGATTGTGAAACCACCGGATCCTGCGGGTAGCGTAAGGATTGGTGCAGTAGTGAGCCTCTTCTTCAACTCCTCGAACGCTGCTTGGCAGTCCTCCGTCCAGATGAACTCTTCATTCTTCCGAGTCAGCTTTGTCATTGGTTCAGCAATTCTGGCAAAATCCTTCACAAACTTCCGATAGTAGCCCGCCAAGCCCAAGAAACTTCTGATGTCCGCAACTGAGCTTGGTGTAGGCCACTTCTCCACAACAGCTATCTTCTTAGGATCCACAGAAATTCCTTCTCCTGTGACAACATGGCCAAGAAAATCCACTTTGTCTAGAAAGAATTCACACTTGGACAGCTTACCGTACAGCTTCTCCTTCCTCAAAGTTTCCAGAACTTTCCTGAGGTGCTCTTCGTGCTCCTCCTTCGTCTTTGAATAGATCAGTATGTCATCAATGAAGACGACGAAAAACTGGTCTAAGTATTCATAGAAAACCTTGTTCATAAGGTTCATGAACACAGCAGGAGCATTCGTCAGACCAAACGGCATGACCAAGAATTCAAACTGCCCATACTTGGTGTTGTAATGCCTGTAGTTCGTATTACGTATCTTGGAATACGTGTACGTATTTTATTTTGTATTGTATATCTCTTGGCTTGGCTCGGTTTATTTTAGGTTGGTTCGGCTAGGCTTGGGTTGCCTTGGTTCATCATGAACCAAAAGGTGAACCCTCCTACCTACCACCACCCTCCTTTATTAACCCATTCCTTCATTCTTTCTCTTCATTATTCTTCTTCTTCTCCATATTTACTTTTTCAACCACCAGGAGAGAGAGAGAGAGCTTAGGCAAGTGCAAACTTGCTTCATGATGGATCTCATGTTTTATTGTTCCATTCTCTTCCTTACTAGATTCTAAGCCTCTTTAGAACTGGAAGTTTTCGGTTTTGATGGTTATATTTTTGTAGATCTAAGTTTTAAGTTCCTTCTTGTTTAGTTTTCTTGGTTTTGATCTCTAAAACTTGGTTATTTTTGAAAACTAATGGTTCTATGTTGTAGAGAATTCAATTTCATTCAGTTTTGGCT
Organism: Iris pallida; assembly: GCA_029216955.1. Taxonomy (NCBI): domain Eukaryota; kingdom Viridiplantae; phylum Streptophyta; class Magnoliopsida; order Asparagales; family Iridaceae; genus Iris; species Iris pallida. The sequence goes on along the minus strand of JANAVB010041619.1, from coordinate 12,572,685 downwards.
TTTGTTTCGCTTGATTTCGACTCCGGATGAGTAAGTTATGGCCATTACAAGTTTTCGGAACTTTCATGGCTGAACTTGCTGTTTGGGGACGATGAATCCCATGCGCCGGGAACCTCATGCGCCCGGGAGGCCATGCGCCGGGAGGCCATGCGCCGTGAAGTTCCGGCAACGCATTCCTTAACTCCGAGCGTGTCATGCGCGTAGGTTTCTTACGCGCATGTATTGAAGACGCAACGTGAGTTTCTCATGCGCCGATTCGTGCAGGAATCTCATGCGCCGATTCGTGCAGGAATCTCATGCGCCAATTTGTGCAGGAATCCCATGCGCCGATTTGTGCAGGAATCCCATGCGCCGATTCGTGCAGGAATCCCATGCGCCGATTGTGCAGGAATTTACTGTTTTTGCCTGTTTAAGTTATTTTGTAGCTAGAATCTTGAAAAACTCAAAACATGAAAGTTGTAGATCTTTTTCTTGGCTTCAAGAATATGTTATTAGTTATTTTATACAATCTTTCTCATTCATGATAATGTAAGAATAGAACACGATAGTGGCCCGCGGTGGCGCACTCTTGACAAGTAAACTGATATGACAAGAATGAAAGGTCTGGACACCGTGGGCGATTGTGTTTGTACAAATAAACCAGTACTGTCTTGCATCATGTCTAGGATGGGGATCCCTGAGTACCACGGTCAGGGGTACCTACTGAAATTGACTAAGGCTAATTAATTAGAATGATTCAGTAGTCATGAAGAGAATTCCAGCTACAGGCAATCCCGTTATCTGGACGCATTAAGTGGACTTGTAGCCTACCGACGAGTAGGGCACATTTCCAGCACACAGTCACGTGTTGCATTCTTCATAACGGACATTCGACCCGGATAATCGGATGGTCTGTAGGGCTTGTGGCTGTTGGGATAATCTCATTGCATCTTGCTAGTAACTAGGCCCGTGATAACCCTAGTTAGTTAAAAGTATCAAGCCGTACTCTTGATTGGCCGTGATTGATTGGATGAAGTTTATTCCAGCTTAGTCTTATCCTGATCCTGTACAAGATTGTATCAGGACATGATTTCTTGTATCGATAAATGATGGGATACCAAATTCTGTTCAGATGAAGGGTTACAACCTCGGTCCTTGTTTGGTTTAAGGGTTGTAACTTGGCTATCTGAATAGTTCCATGGTTATCTTATCATATATCGTCCTGATTATTGTGCCCGCCTTAACAATAAAGATCAGGGGTCCAGTTCTGTTCAGGCGAAGGGTTACAACCCCGGTCCTTGTTTGGTTTAAGGGTTGTAACCTGGCTCCCGGAGCAGTTCTGTGTCCTCTCTTCGTTTATTGTCTTATTGTAACCCCTGTCATGCTCGTCATATTTTACCTTTACTTCAATACCATGATTATTTATACTGGCCTTAACAATAAAGATTAGGGGTCCAGTTCTGTTCAGGCGAAGGGTTACAACCCCGGTCCTTGTTTGGTTTAAGGGTTGTAACCTGGCTTCCGGAGCAGTTCTGTGTCCTCTCTTCGTTTATTGTCTTGTTACCTTATCAATAGTAATTGAGGCGGGTTTCTATTCAGGCGAAGGATTGCAACCCCGGTCCTTGTTTGGTTTAAGGGTTGCAGTCTGGCTACTTGAATGGTTTCTCAGTGTTCAATATATATTTGTTATCTCAGCTATTATCACTATCTTTTAATTACCTTTACTATTTATTTGTGATATGCTGGTTTTAGTTCCTAAGTGAAGCCTCCTTTGTGGTACTTGCTCTTTCTGGGGTCTGACCCAGCTGGTTTTGTGTGGCCAGATATCGGAGCAGCACCAGAGGATCCACCTGTCTTCCAGCCCGATGGTGACCACCAGGCGTAACCAGGGCAACGAGTGGGTTTCTTTTGTCCTCCCACTCTATTTGTAAAATTATTCTTTTGAGGCGTTTAGCCGGCGAGCACGTGTTAGCTCGTATTGCACCTTTATTTACTGTCTGCCTACGGGCTGTAACATGATTGACAAATCCTAGGGTTGATCATGTATGACTGAACTCTTGCTAGTCCTGACATTTTATACGACTAGCTTCATGATCATCCAATATGTAATGTATGGAACGCCTTACTATTGTATATTTGGTGCTCTGACATCTTATAACTGTTATTACTTGCTTGTGATTGAGACAATAGGTTTGTTCACGGCCATAGGAGACTGTTGGCTTGTAGTTTAACCCTCATGTATCTAGACAGCCGTGACCGTATAGCGAGGTGGGTTGCACTTCAATATACGTAGCTGGCTATGTACGCCCCCGCTCTCCAGTATTCTAGTTCTGGGGCGTGACATGGTTTTAGTGGTGGCCCATGCAGGTCTTGTAAATCAAGATATGTGAGAGTTTATCGAATAGATGTCTCAATCAGTACTCGCCCTTGATCTCTACTCGTATCCTCTTGATCCCTGAAAATCTTGACCTGATCACATGATTGTATCGTTGATCTGTCCTGGTCCTTCCTTATTGTTCCCTATGTCGTCTTCTTCAGCGGCATTGTTCCTGGACCTGCCGATCAGCTAGGCGGAGCACCTCCCGCGGACCAGCAGCAACCTGGAGATCAAGCCCAGCATTCAGGAGTAGCCTCCAGAGTCGTGCCCACGAAGGAGAACCACCAATTAAGCCCGTCCAGCCTGCAGAGCCTGAGGATGGCACTTTGGTGGGTCTCATCAGGTCCCTATTAGCTTCCCAGGATCGTCGCGGAGATGCCTTGCACCAGGCGGTGGCAGACGCTTTGACCAGAGGAGGTCATCAGGGTAATAGCACGGCCAACAGCTTCAAGCGCTTGAACCCTCCCTTCTTCGACGGCAGTGAAAATGCTATCGTTGCAGATGCATGGCTTGAGGACACCGAGGTGATTCTAGAAGCAGCCAGGACTCCAGTGAACGAGAAGGTGGCCGTAGTACGCCTGCAGTTACTAGATCTTGCCCGCAGCTGGTGGGCAGCGCAGGCCGATGGATTAGTGGTCCCTATTTCATGGGCAGTATTTAGGGAGAGATTCCAGACCAAGTATTTTGATGCTGTAGCTCGGTATGATCTACAGACGAGGTTCACCAATCTGAAGCAGATGGACAGGACGGTCGACGGATATGCGACCGAGTTTTCGAGGCTTAGTCGGTTTGCTCCCACCTTGGTAGCAACCGAGTTCGATAGAGCCCAGCGGTTCCAGCAGGGGCTCCATTTAGAGATCTTATTGGCAGTGGAGCAGTTTGAGCATCAGACTTTTGATGCAGTATTGAGAGCAGCTAGGAGGCATGAGTATACCTCCCAGAGGATCGTGGATAGGACCGGCGGTCGGAAGCGATCTCACGGCCAGATGAATCAGTCATCAGCACCAGCCCCAGCGGCCAGGGCTTTGACTATTGGAGCTCCGAGGCGGGCGGCCTCAGCGACGTCAGTTCAGCATTCAACCCCGACGCACCCTCAGCAGCAGAAGCAGAAGCAGTCTTCCGCAGTGGGATGTTCATACTACGGAAAGCCAGGACATGTGGTATCAGAATGTCGCAGAGCACAGGGTTTGTGCTTGGTTTGTGGTACCCGGACCACAGGGTTGGGAATTGCCCGAACAGGGGAAGTTCATCGGCCTTCTCTAGTCCTTCAGTTAGAGGACCAGCACCAATCCAGCAGCAGCAGCAGCAGCTACAGTACCCGTTCCCGAGGCCATTGCCGACGCAGGCCCATGCATTCCAGCAGCAGAGACCGCAGCAGTATGCCCAAGCCCAAGCCCTGATCCAGAGCAGGCAGAGGAATTTTCAACAGAGGGGACCCGCACCCGGGGACATGGTCAAGTGCTGGCCTTGACCATGGGAGAAGAAGGAATAGCACCAGGTGAGGTAGTGGCAGGTACTATTCTCGTCAATACCTTTCCAGCTTCAGTATTATTTGATTCTGGTGCCTCGTATTCATTTATGTCTGCACGATTCGCGACACGGGTAGGACTGGAGCCCGAGTCATTATCAGTAAGGCTCAATATACTTACTGGTAACGGACTTATGGGAGTAGATAGAGTATTTTCCTCGTGTCGGATCGTAGTTAGCGGTAGAGAATTCCCCGCTAGATTGATAGAGTTTCCGATGGCCGATTATGATTGGTCTTAGGGATGGATTGGTTGAGGGACCAGTATGCTAGGATAGACTGCCACATTGGCAGAGTTATTTTTAGCATTCCAGGCGAGCCAGAGTTTTCTTTCTCCCGAGGTGAAGTCGAACCTTCTCCTCCAGTGTTGCGGATGCAGCAGTAGCAGTAGTGCAGTTACCTCGGATAGTCGAAGAGTTTCCAGACGTTTTCCCAGAAGAGCTTCCAGGGATGCCGCCAGAGCGGGAGATCGAGTTTACCATCGACTTGATTCCCGGGACAGCCCAGTGTCAGAGAGAGTCTACAGGATGGCGCCGTCAGAGCTTGAGATATATACAAGATGATTGAAGAACTCAGAACCAAGGGATTCATTCGTGCTAGTGGATCGCCTTGGGGAGCCCCGATGCTTCTTGTGAAAAAGAAGGATGGTACGTCCAGATTATGTGTAGATTATCGTACCTTGAACTCAGTGACAATCAAGAACAGATACCCTCCGAGGATAGATGACTTGTTTGATCAACTCAAGAGGGCAGCAGTATTCTCGAAGATCGACTTACGGTCAGGATACCATCAGATCAGAGTCAGAGAGCAGGACATCCGAAGACAGCGTTCAGATCGAGATATGGGCATTGGGAGTTCCTTGTGATGCCATTTGGAGCAACCAATGCACCGGCAGTATTCATGGACCTCATGAATCATATCTTCATGCCTTATTTGGATCAGTCGTGATTGTGTTCCTAGACGACATCTTGGTTACAGTAAGAGTGAGGCGGAGCATGAGCATCATCTCAGAATTGTCCTCCAGATTCTCAGAGAGCACCAGTTGTATGCCAAGTTTAGTAAATACGAGTTCTGGCTCGATCGCATTTCGTACTTGGGCCATATCATCACCCGAAGAGGAGTAGAAGTGGATCCCCAGAAGATCGTGGCTATTGAGTCGTGGCCAGTGCCCAGCACAGTTGTAAAAGTTCGCAGTTTTCTTGGATTGGCCGGCTACTACCGGCGATTTGTTTCAGACTTTGCTCGAATTTCTGCGCCATTGACCCAGTTGACCCGCAAGGATGTGCAGTTTGCTTGGACAGCAGAATGCCAGGATTCTTTTGAGAGGTTGAAGCGAGGCTTGATGACGGCTCCTATTCTCACGCTTCCAGATGGAACTGGAGGATTCTCAGTGTATTGTGATGCTTCGGGCAGAGGTTAGGATGTGTTCTGATGCAGCATGGGAAGGTAATAGCTTATGCGTCACGACAACTTCGTGATCATGAGAAAATTACCCAACCCATGACTTGGAGCTGGCAGCAGTAGTGTTTGCACTTAAGTTGTGGAGGCACTACTTGTACGGAGATAGGGTGGAGATCTTCACCGACCACAAGAGCCTGAAGTATGTTTTCACCCAGAAGGATCTCAACATGCGTCAGAGAAGATGGCTAGAGCTGCTAGTGGATTATAATGTCAACCTGCAGTATCACCCCGGGAAGGCCAACGTTGTTGCAGATGCATTGAGCAGGAGAGCCGGAGTTTATTTCCTAACAGCGCAACCAGAACTGTTAGCCGATCTTCAGAAGATGGGTATAGAAGTTGTCCTCCCTTCCAGTGGCATTGATGGCCAGCACGCAAGTCCAGTCCACTATAGTCGCGAGGATCCGGATGGCGCAGTCAGCAGATTCCAAGCTTCAGCGTCTCAGAGCAGAGTGTGAGGCAGGACGAAGACCAGAGTTATGCATTCATGAAGACGGTACACTTCGACATGGTAAGCGTCTTTGTGTACCCAGTGGAGATATTAGACAGGAGATCATGACGGAGGCTCACAGTTCGCAGTATTCCATTCATCCCGGCGGTACGAAGATGTACCGTGATATCCGCCAGCACTTTTAGTGGAATGACATGAAGAGGGAGATAGCCCGGTTTGTCTCTCATTGTTTAGTCTGCCAACAAGTTAAGGCTGAACATCAGAGACCAGCTGGACTACTTCAACCATTGCCGATTCCCGAGTGGAAATGGGAGCATGTAACCATGGATTTTGTGACTGGATTGCCTAGATCCCCGGCGGGCAGAGACGCTATTTGGGTTGTCATAGACAGGCTCACGAAGGTGGCTCACTTTTCCCGTTCAGAGTTGGTCAGTCGACGGCTCAGCTAGCGAAGATGTATCTCCGACAGATCGTCAGATTGCACGGTGTACCAGTCAGTATCACTTCAGACAGAGATTCAAGATTTACGTCGCACTTTTGGCGTAGCTTGCAAGAAAGTTTGGGAACTCACCTCCAGTTCAGTTCAGCTTATCACCGCAGACAGATGGCCAATCGGAGCATACGATCCAGACTCTTGAAGATATGTTGCGATCTTGTACACTCGACTTCGGTGGTTCGTGGGAAGATCACGTGCACCTGGTGGAGTTCTCGTACAACAACAGTTTCCAGGCCAGTATCCAGATGGCACCGTTCGAGGCACTGTATGGTAGGAAGTGTCGATCCCCGCTAGCCTGGGATGATGTTGGAGAGAGGCAGATGCTTGGTCCGGAAATGATTGCTCAGACCGTTGAAGTGGTCAGAAAAGTCAGAGATCATCTTCCAGTTGCCCAAGATCGCCAGCGTCATTGGGCCGATTCCCATCGGCGACCCCTTGAATTCTCGATCGACGACCAATATTCCTGAGGATTTTGCCTAACCGTGGCGTCATTCGTTTCGGCGTACGAGGAAAGCTTAGTCCTAGGTAATAGGGCCATTCGACATTCTGGAGCGAGTAGGAGATGTTACCTATCGTCTCGCTCTTCCACATCGCTACGTGAGGTGCATGACGTGTTCCATGTATCTCAACTACGACGGTATATCCCAGACCCGAGCCACATCCTGGATCATTCGGAATTGGTGTTGGTACCAGCCTTTCGTATGAGGAGAGGCCCGTGTCTATTTGGACCGAAAAGAGAAGACACTCAAGAACAAGACTATCAAGTTAGTCCGAGTTGCTTGGGTCATCACTCTTTGGGTGAGTCGAGTGGGAGCGTGAGGATGATCCGATCGCGATATCCCGACCTGTTTGACTCGTAAGGTATAATATCCTTCTTATGCCCTACACCTTCGATTCCTTGCTTACATGAATAAGTGCTTGATTTATAGCTTGCCGGTAATTAGTATAGCTTGTTCTTGTCCCTCTAGCCTCTAATTAAATTCCGAGGACGGAATTCTTTAAAGGTGGGTAGAGTTGTAATGCCTGTAGTTCGTATTACGTATCTTGGAATACGTGTACGATTTTATTTTGTATTGTATATCTCTTGGCTTGGCTCGGTTTATTTGGGTTGGTTCGGCTAGGCTTGGGTTGCTTGGTCATCATGAACCAAAAGGTGAACCCTCCTACCTACCACCACCCTCCTTATTAACCCATTCCTTCATTCTCTCTCTTCATTATTCTTCTTCTTCCATATTTACTTCTTCAACCACCAGGGAGAGAGAGAGAGCTTAGGCAAGTGCAAACTTGCTTCATGATGGATCTCATGTTTTATTGTTCCTTCTCTTCCTTACTAGATTCTAAGCCTCTAGAACTGGAAGTTTTCGGTTTTGATGGTTATATTTTGTAGATCTAAGTTTTAAGTTCCTTCTTGTTTAGTTTTCTTGGTTTTGATCTCTAAAACTTGGTTATTTTCAAAACTAATGGTTCTATGTTGTAGAGAATTCAATTTCATTCAGTTTTGGCTTTGTTTCGCTTGATTTCGACTCCGGATGAGTAAGTTATGGCCATTACAAGTTTTTGGAACTTTCATGGCTGAACTTGCTGTTTGGGGACGATGAATCCCATGCGCCGGGAACCTCATGCGCGGAGGCCATGCGCCGGGAGGCCATGCGCCGTGAAGTTCCGGCAACGCTTCCTTAACTCCG